>CM035839.1:100485668-101183168 GCA_020510985.1 Pholidichthys leucotaenia | reverse complement strand
ACAAAAATGTTAAAATTTTGCTTTGGCTTCTTCTTTAAGGGGTTGCTGTTCCAGTTAAGTCTCTAGTGTTGAAGAGTCCACCTTTGTATAAAACGGCCAAGTCAGTATACCACTAAAAAGGTATACTGACTAAAGGTGTTTATTATCAAGGGTAAAAAAAAGTATCCAAACCTACATGGCCCTGTGTGAAAAAGTGATTGCCTCCCTGTTAAAAACATAAATTAACTGTGGTTTATTACATCTTTGGAAAGCTGAGTTCAATTTTCTATCCATTTCTAAAGCTTTGGGACTCCAGCAATCCACAGTGAGAGCCATTATCCACAAATGGCGAAAACATGGAACAGAGCTGAACCTTCCCAGGAGTGGCCGGCCAACCAAAATTACCCCAAGAGCGCAGCAACGACTCATCCAAAAGGGCACAAAAGACCTCACAACAACATCCAAAGAACTGCAGGCCTCACTTGCCTCAGTTAAGGTCAGTGTTCATGACTCCGCCATAAGAAAGAGGCTGGGCAAAAACGGCCTGCATGGCAGAGTTCCAAGACGAAAACCACTGCTGAGCAAAAAGAACATAAAGGCTCATCTCAGTTGAGCCAGAAAACATCTTGATGATCCCCAAGACTTGTGGGAAAATACTCTGTGGACTGACGAGACAAAAGTCGAAAGTTTTGGAAGGTGTGTGTCCCATTGCATCCGGCGTAAAAATAACACAGCATTTCAGAAAAGGAACATCATACCAACAGTAAAATGTCGTGGTGGTAGTGTGATGGTCTGGGACTGTTTTGCTGCTTCAGGACCTGGAAGACTTGCTGTGGTAAATGGAACCATGTATTCTGCCGTCTACCAAAAAATCCTGAATTAGAATGTCTGGCCATCTGTTCGTGACCTCAAGCTGAAGTGCACTGAGGATCTGCAGCAGGACAATGATCCAAAATACACCAGCAAGTCCACCTCTGAATGGCTTAAGAAAAACAAAATGAAGACTTCAGAGTGGCCTAGTCAAAGTTCTAAACCTAAATCCAAGTGAAATGCTGTGGCATGACCTTAAAAATACGGTTCATGCTCGAAAACCCTCCAGTGTGGCTGAATTATAACAATTCTGCAAAGATGAGTGGGCCATAATTCCTCCACAGTACTGTAAAAGACTCATGGCCAGTTATTGCAAAGGCTTATTGCAGTTGTTGCTGCTGGGGGTGGTCCAACCAGTTATTAGATTTAGGGGACAATCACTTTTTCACACAGGGCCATGTAGGTTTGGATTTTTTTTTCCCTTAATCATAGACACCTTCATTTAAAAATTGCATTTTGTATTTACTTGTGTTATCTTTGTCTAATATTTAAATTTGTTTGCTGATCTGAAACATGGACAGCACGGTGGTGGAGTGGTTAGCACTGCGGCAGCACAGCAACTCACCCTTGTCCGGGGGATCCTGGGTTTGATCCCAGCCCCCGACCAACAGTGATCTGTATGGAGTTTGCATGTTCTCCCCGTGTCTGCGTGGGTTTACTCCGGGATTTCTCCGGTTTCCTCCCACATGCCAAAAACATGCAAGTTAGGTTAATTGGCATCAAACTGGGGATTCTAAATTGTCCTTAGGTATGACTGTGAGAGTGAATGGTTGTCGGTCTCTCTGTGCTGGCCCTGTGATGGACTGGTGATCTGTCCAGGGTGTACCCTGCCTCTCACCCAAAGATGCTGGGATAGGCTCCAGCTCCCCCATGACCCGAAAAGGATTAAGCGGAAGAAGATGGATGGATGGATTTATGGATGGATCTGAAACATTTAAGTGTGACAAACATACAAAAAAATGAGAAACAGGAAGGGGCAAACACTTTTTCACACCACTGTATGTGTGACAGAAAAGTGGTCATACGATCATTTCAACTGGTAGATCGATATTTATCAATCTGAACATGATTGTACCGGGTGCTCCTTGCCTTGTGTTAGATTTAGATGAGAAATTTGACAATTTACTTTAAAGACTAAATAAGCTGCTGTTATTATAAATGTTTTATCCATAGTTATGTTACTGCAGCCAATATTAAAACGGATTTAAGCAGATTTTTTAAAAGTAGTTATTTGATGGAATGTATAAAACTAAATTTAGTTTCTGAAATATTTTTGCAGTTGAGCTGCAGAGTTTATCAGTTGTTGTTTTATTACTGTATTTTTATATCTGCACTGTAAGTCTCCTGTGTGAACACTGTTAAAATATTCTAAAAACTATTTCTTTGACTAAGTTTTCTGTTATGTAGTACAGTATCTCATAATAGTTATCCCTTAAAATTATCCCTTAACTAAACCACAACAGAGCTTCCCGCACAGAAGTGCCTGATTGAGGTGATCTACTGTATTTGGGTTAAAAAAAAACCTCCAGATAAGCAAAACAAATTCAGAATAGCAGAGAAGATGTGGGGAAATGATTTTATTTTGCCTTGTGTGTTTCTACACATTATTGAGAGATGACAGAGCACCATAGCTGAGCTAAGCCAATGTGCACAGCGCATCAGACAGCTGTTTGGGACGTCTTTCTGCACTTCTAAATAATAATTAATAAATTATCGTGTTTAACAATGTGCTTAAAAATGACAACATGGACACACATTTCGTCAAACAGATTGACCGTATACACACGGTTTCATAAATACCATGTAGACCTTTTTGTACGATCATATTTACACCCAAATGTACGCACTTTTGATAAATGAGGGCTATTGTGTATTTGACTGTTATTGCTGGTATCTGTTTGTTGAAGGGGGCAGCTCTTTTCAGTGCTGAGATCAGTTTCTCTGTCTCATCGGTTTCAGCAGGAAATCTGTAATCGGCCCTCATTCCTTTTTCTGTAATTTTGACAGCCTACAGCTGCACACTTGTGGTCTATAGTCATAAATAATCCAGTGCTAGCTTCCAATTAAGCCTTATTCTCCCATAAACATTACTGAAATGTTTATGGGAGATGTTTATGGATGCCGTCAGGGCTGCTGGCCCTGACGGCATTCCTGGGCGTGTGCTGAGGGCATGCGCTGAGCAGCTGGCAGGGGTCTTCACAGACATCTTCAACCTGTCCCTGGCCCAGGCCGTGGTACCAGCGTGCTTCAAGACCACTTCAATAGTACCAGTGCCGAAACATTCAACACCATCGTGCCTAAATGACTATCGCCCTGTGGCACTGACGCCCATAGTCATGAAGTGCTTTGAGTGACTGGTCTTGGCACAGCTCAAAAAATGCCTGCCCCCTACACTGGACCCTCACCAGTTTGCCTACCGGAGCAACAGGAGTACAGAGGATGCGGTTTTTACAGCGCTGCACTATATACTCTCACACCTGGATGACAAGAACACCTACGCAAGAATGCTGTTTGTTGACTTCAGCTCAGCATTCAACACAGTTATCCCCTCCAAGTTGATCACTAAACTTGGGGACCTGGGAATCAGTACCTCCACCTGCAACTGGATCATGGATTTTCTGACCAACAGACCCCAGCATGTTAGGTCAGGCCCCAACCGTTCTTCCGTCATCACACTCAACACTGGTGTACCACAGGGCTGTGTGCTCAGCCCATTCCTCTACTCCCTCTTCACCCATGACTGCAGGCCTATGTATGGATCCAATTCCATCATAAAGTTTGCAGATGACATCACGGTGATTGGACTCATCAGGGACAACGATGAGTCAGATTACAGGGCAGAGGTTGAGCACTTGGCTACTTGGTGCGCTGACAATAACCTGCTCCTTAACACCAGCAAAACCAAGGCGCTCATAGTGGACTACAGGAAGGAGAGGGGAGAGACACATGACCCCATCCATATCAATGGCATAGCTGTTGAACGTGTCCCCAGCTTCAAATTCCTGGGGACCCACATCTCGGAGGACCTGTCCTGGTCGGTTAACACCACCAGCCTGATCAAGAAGGCCCATCAGCGCCTCTTCTTCTTGAGGACACTGAAGAAGAACCATCTGTCAACTGACATCCTGGGCAACTTCTACCGCTGCGTGATAGAGAGTACCCTGACCAACTGTGTCACAGTCTGGTATAGGAGCTGCTCTGTCGCTGACCGTAAGGCGCTGCAGCGGGTGGTGAAAACCGCCCAACGCATCACAGGGACTCCACTTCCAGTTATAGAGGACGTCTACAGGAAAAGATGTCTGCGCCGGGCACGCAGCATTCTTAGGGACTCCAACCATCCTGCTCATGGACTGTTCCAGCTTCTCCCCTCCAGAAGGCGTTTCAGAAGCCTTCGGACTAGAACCAGCAGGTTTAGGAACAGTTTCTTTCCAACAGCTGTCACGTTATTGAACTTAGTTCCCCGCTGACTCTCTCACCATCATCTCTTACCATCCTCACCTGTACATAACTGCCCATCTAACTTGTACATTATTTGCACATAACAGTACTCTTAACTTTCTGCACTGCTGCATATATTTGCTTAAATTGCACATACTGTTAATTACCGTATATACTGCACTGCTGTCCTTTGCACTTCTGATTGGATGCTAAACTGTGTTTCGTTACCTTGTATTCATACATGTGTAATGACAATAAAGTTGAATCTAATCTAATCTAAAATACAGGCCGTTTTCTACAGCATAGCTCTGTGCGTCTTCCTGCTGCTTTCACTCCAGTGAAGCCACACCCTGCTCATGACATACTGTATACGGTGACGACAACTGCAAAACCTGAATTGGAAAATAAGGTAGTTGACCAGTTGTTTCGCTTGTACCACTCAAATCATTTTGAGTAATAAATGAGAATATACTGAATTAAAGGAGTCCTGGGCAGCCTAGAAGTTGAGGACACAACCTAGTGTTGTAGTCCAGACCAGACCGAGACCAGAGTGTAGAAAGATCAAGCAGAGACCAATTCTTAACAAACACACACAACTATCCTCAGGTTTGTCTTCATCCAGATTGAACTCACTGTCAGTGTCAAAGGTCAGAAGATCTCTGCATTTATGATTTTATGAAAATCGTTGCTCCTCCTAGACAATTGCCCCAATGTTCTGAAAACTCATGCCCGTAATCCTCTGGTGGGTCTGCATATAGGCTGTGCTTAAGGTCAAGATCAACGGTCAGGAGATCTGATCACTCTTGGAGTGATTTCATCAGTCTGGAATGAGCTATTCCATCATTGACCGTCTGGTTTTATGTGAATATGTTAACTGGGACTCATGCTACTAATCATGATTAAATACTCTAATCAACTAACAGCAGGTAGAAAGAACTAATGAACTGACATCTTGACATCAGTTTTATGTGCTTGTTGTTTGTTTTCAGCCAAAAGGTGGCGTACTCCTGCAGTGCAGAAGGGGCTGTTATGATGTGGGACGTCTCAACTCTTCAGGTTGGTTTTACAATAAACATTTATCTACTCTGCCTAACTTATCCTCTTTGTGATTCTTTTTCCATAGAATTAGTTTCATGAGCAGCTTAGTTCACCACTTTAGTGTCTGACTAGGTGAATGATTATTTTTATCCTGCCCTTCAGGTGAAGAAACACTTCCGGCTCTCCTGTGACCGTTTGCTGTCCATTCACAGCTGTAACGGGACACTCTGGTGTTGTGCGTATCTCATTCTGGAAAATGAAATTGGATCACATTAAAGCTGAAATTAGGAATCAAATATTTTCCCCCACCCTCATCTGTGCAGGCTCTAGGGACAGTATAATGGAGGTTTGGAGGAATGGTTCATTAAAACAACGGCGGAGTTTGCCAGAACAGCAGAAAGGCCCCACAGTTACATTCAGTTCCGCACTGCTCTTACCTGAGGTGCAACACGCGCACATACAGAAGTTTGCTCACTATTATCCTTCTCCTTTGGTGGATTTGTGAATTGCATTGATCTAACATTGAAATGTCAGTGTCAATGGTTTTGTTGTGTGTGACAGAGAGAGGAGCTGTGGACTGTGTGTATGGAAGTGGGCGAAGTGTGTATTTGGCACATTAAAGACCCGAGCAAACCGTTCCTGCGCGTGGCTTTGCAGGACTGCATAGGATGTTGCTGCATGATTCAAGTTAAAGACCAGGTTAGTACAATCATTTATTCACACAAACACGCTCAGAACTTGACTGCTTTTTTATTCAGTGTGACCAGAACTCTTATCGTGTCTTCATATCAGGTGTTAAAAAACAGGAGAAGTATTCTGCTTAAACAGTTTACTTACTTGGTCATTTTACCCATCAAGTAAAATCATTTATATACAGTAGCCCACTAATACATGTTTAAATTCAAAGAACTTCAGTGACTAAACAAAGAAAAGGTAAGATAATCCTCAGTATTAAAGGAAGCCTATAATGAAAATTTAACTTTTTCCAGTGCTTTTCCTCATCTATTTGGGTATCTGGAGTAGATGCATATGGAAAAAGTCTGGGGGAAAAAAACACTAAACAAGTGATTTTGACCAAGGGGGGTTAGTTGGTCTTTAAATGTTCCTTAGAGGTATTAATCTCACAGGAAATGGAGACATTTATCAGTTCACACTCAAACAAAATAAGGCATAATAAGGCATGTTACAAATCCGGTTCCGCCGGACCGGCGGCGCCACACGAGTCGGCTGCCTGTTGCAACAGCCTTTTTTTTTTTATCTTCCTTCTTCTTTCTACACCTTTCACTCTGTATATATATCACGGACGCACGGATCGCCCCGGGGGTCTCCCGGGTCGGCGGACGGAGCCACGGTTTGCAGCGGGAGACGTTACAGCGGGGAGGAGCTAGTGCTAGCTAGCACTTGGCCGCCGCCCGGTGCTAATGGGAAACTCGACATACCGGGAGCTGTAGCGAAAACGAAGCGGGTGCCGGGCTGGAGTTTAGGCGGCGTGAAAGAAATATAAGACAGAATAATAGAGCGATGGCAAGAACCAAGCAGACCGCCCGTAAAATCTACTGGAGGAAGAAGCCCCCCAGGAGACAGCTAGCCACAGGGCTGCTCGGAGAGGCGCTCTGGCCACCGGCAGAGTGAAGAGGCCTCGCCGTCACAGGCCCGTGGCTCTGAGAGAGATCCGTCGCTACCAGAAATCCACGGAGCTGCTCATCCATAAGCTGCCCGTCCAGCGCCTGGTGAGGGAGATCGCTCAGGACTTCAAGACCGTCCTGCGTTTCCTGAGCTTCGCCGTCATGGCTCTGCAGGAGACCAGCGAGACCCACCTGGTGGTCTCTTCTTCGCTAAGGGGGTCACCATCATGCCCAAAGACTTCCAGCTGGCCCGCTGCATCCGCGGAGAGAGAGCTTAGACTTTCTGCTGCACATCCACCAGCCATAATGCTCTGCACTGTGTGTCTATATATATACATTTATAGTAATATGGACATATGTTTACTAGATGTTGTTTTTTTCTTGCCTTCTGATTGTTGCTCTGAGTGTTGCTATCCCTATGCTGTTGCAATCCTGGAATTTCCCCATTGTGGGACTAATAAAGGCTTATCTTATCTTATCTTATAAAAAGAACAGGCAGGTACAAAGCTACTTTACTCATGCATATTGTGGCCTGAAACCATGGTAAGGAATGTTTCTTTATGTTGTCAAATAGTAGTACTCCATTCTAAGGGTTGTGAGTTCAAATAGTTTAATTTGAGATTAAACTAACTATCCTTTTTTTCCCTCTGCAGGTGTGGATCGGTGGTGTGGGCCGCAGTTCAACTAAAGGAAAGATTTACATCCTGGAGATGGAGCACTACCAGATCCTGAAGGAGCTTCACGGCCACACCGACAAGGTGACGGCCCTCTGCTCAGCCGAGGATCGGTACGCACTCAGTGGAGCCGGTAAACAGGATGGAAAGATCGCCATCTGGAAGGTGGAGTAGAGAAGCTGAAGTTTACAGTTGGAAATTATTAATGCATCAGCTCTGGTGGAACAACTCTGGGATTCTTTGTGAACCATAAAGGAGCACAGATGTTTGGAAAATGAAGAGAAGATCCATATTTGCAAAGCACAGCAGAGAGAGTTGGATCACAACAATAAAATATGAAGGGATTACATGTGAATCAAGTTGAAGGAATCTATTTACATGAAGTACTGCCACCCAGGCAGATTTTTTTCTACATGTTTTGAAGTGAAGATTTTCAAACTGTCCCAACTGTTGTTTCAGTTAAGTGGAGAAAGACTGAAAAAGAATGAGCTCAAGTTCTGCTGGATATTCTTTAATCCAAAGTGCTTGAATTAAATGAAGGGTTTTTACTTTTTTTATTATTTACTATACCTAAGTAATGTAATGCTTTAACATTACTGAAGGAACCTCACCTCCTGCTGTGTGTTTGACGTGGATGGCTGCACCTCAGAGGAGTCGAACTACCCTGAAAACAAAACCGTGGTTGGCGATTTCACAATCACTGTGGGGAGTTTGTTGTGATGGAAGTCATGCCTTAATGTACCGGTAGTACGATGATGATGATGCATGATGGTGGGAACTGGACTCAAACTCTGTGCGCGCGTGCGTGCGTGCATCTCAAGGAAAATATGTTTTTGTCCTTCATGAGGGGAATATGTTGAAATGGTAACTCATGAGAGCTAATGCTGCAATACTTAGACCTGACAGTTTTCTCTTACTATGTAAAGCATTAGTAGAATAATGTAATTTATGCAAATGTATGGAGCAGTAATTATTGGCTTTTGCTCTGATTTTGTCCTCTGCTGTGCCTCTAGTAGGTCAAAGCCAAATATATATGCATGGAGTTTATTTCGCAAATGAGGAACTGTTACTGTATATCTGATACATTCGCTTTAAACTAGATTTAGAGTGGTCAATTATGCAAAAAGTTATAAAATATTCAATTTAGCTTAATCAAATTTTCTTCAAAATTGACCCTGATCGTCTGTGTATTTCTGTCATGAGTAAGCGGCACTGGCAAAAAGTTGTCAAACAACATGCCACATGTATCAGAGTAAAACATACAGTGGTGTGAAAAAGCGTTTGCCCCCTTCCTGATTTCTCTTTTTTTTTGTGTTTGTCACACTTAAATATTTCAGATCATCAAACAAATTTAAATATTAGACAAAGATAGCACAAGTAAACATAAAATGCAGTTTTTAATTGAAGGTGTTTGTTATTAAGGGTAGAAAGAAATTCAAACCTACATGGCCCTGTGTGAAAAAGTGATTGCCCCCCTGTTAAAACATAAATTAACTGTGGTTTATCACATCTTTAAAGCTGAGTTCAATTTTCTAGCCATTCCTAAAGCTTTGGAACTCCAGCGAACCACAGTGAGAGCCATTATTCACAAATGGCGAAAACATGGAACAGAGCTGAACCTTCCCAGGAGTGGCCGTCCGTCCAAAATTACCCCAAGAGCGCAGCGATGACTCATCCAAGAGGTCACAAAAGACCCCACAACAACATCCAAATAACTGCAGGCCTCACTTGCCTCAGTTATAGTCAGTGTTCATGACTCCATCATGAGAAAGAGACTGGGCAAAAATGGCCTGCATGGCAGAGTTCCAAAATGAAAACCACTGCTGAGCAAAAAGAACATAAAGGCTCATCTCAGTTTTGCAAAAAAACATCTTGATGATCCCCAAGACTTTTGGGAAAATATTCTGTGGACTGATGAGACAAAAGTTGAACTTTTTGGAAGGTGTGTGTCCCATTACATCTGGCGTAAAAGTAATACAGCATTCAGAAAAGGAACATTATACCAGCAGTAAAATGTGGTGGTGGTAGTGTGATGGTCTGGGACTGTTTTGCTGCTTCAGGACCTGGAAGACTTGCTGTGGTAAATGGAACCATGTATTCTGCTGTCTGCCAAAAAATTCTGAAGGAGAATGTCCAGCCATCTGTTCGTAACCTCAAGCTGAAGCACACTTGGGTTCTGCAGCAGGACAATGATCCAAAACACATCAGCAAGTCCACCTCTGAATGGCTTAAGAAAAACAAAATGAAGACTTTGGAGTGGCCTAATCAAAGTCCTAACCTGACTCAGATTGAAATGCTGTGGCATGACCTTAAAAATACGGTTCATGCTCGAAAACCCTCCAGTGTGGCTGAATTACAACAATTCTGCAAAGATGAGTGGGCCAAAATTCCTTCACAGCGCTGTAAAAGACTCATTGCCAGTTATTGCAAATGCTTGATTGCAGTTGTTGCTGCTGGGGGTGGCCCAACCAGTTATTAGATTAGGGGGCAATCATTTTTTCACACAGGGCCATGTAGGTTTGTTTTTTTTTTCCCTTAATCATAAACACCTTCATTTAAAAACTGCATATTGTATTTACTTGTGTTATCTTTGTCTAATATTTAAATTTGTTTGCTGATCTGAAACATTTAAGTGTGACAAACCTACAAAAAAATGAGAAATCAGAAAGGGAGCAAACACTTTTTCACACCACTGTATGGTGTGTTCTTTTTTACATCTGGAGATGTAAAAAGCAAGTTGACTACATTAAGCTGGAAAAATCATCCAACTGGAGCCAAACTGCAACATGCTCATCACCAGTGCACACCAAGCCCTAAAATAATTGGAAACAAACCGTACGAGAAGCCGACCCCACAAAAGTGGGACAAACAGACTGACAGACCGCCCCATACCACAGTCTTGGTCTTCGACCAGCGGGGGACAAAGCAGTCAGACATACAGTCAAAACAAGGACCATCTCTGCTTTTAAATGAAATGTTGGTTCAGACATTTAAGGGATTTGAATCCGGTGCAGCCTGATCTCAAGGTTTCTAAACTTGAATCTGTAATCGGAGGAGCAGCTTCCTGTTCTCACAAGAGATCAGACCATGTGAAAGGTGTCCCTCACTTATAGCTCTAGTGTGGATCACTCCATGTGATAATAAGAGATTCACTCTAGTAAAACCCCTTCCCACATTCAGCACATGGGTTTTTTTTTCTCTTTCTGTGGTGAGTTGATGTCGTTCTGAGGTACCTTTCTGAGTAAAGGCCTTCCCACAGACCGACCACAAGAAGTGCTTATAAATAGAATGTTTTACACTACTGTTGATGCACAGTGCCATGAGGTCAGCCATCTTGGATTTTGATCTCGGGTATGTAGAGGTACCACCTGACTTTACACGCTGAAAAAAATCAAAATCGTGACTGCAGTACTAGAGGACTTGCCTCTAATACTCCACAGCGTAATCCATTTTAGAGGTGCAGATGAATGCTACCTTTTACCCTACACGCAAACTGAATATAAAGGTGGACGACATGATGCCACCTATTTCCACTGTAGAAAAGTGAAGCTCTCCTACCTGGATTTAGGGCAGCCAGAGTCTGCACAGTAGTGATCAAGTAATGGAACAGTGGCATCAAATTCCCACACCATACGGTCATCCATAGTCTAATGCAACACCCTATTGGCAGGTCTCTCAAGCACATCCAATATGTGATCCCCCTCCATTTTTATAGCATCAAATAACTAAGTTACAATGGAAGTTATCCAAAAACCAACCAATTGAAAGTACACCAGTGTGCAAAAATTGCATACAAGAGTAGAAACAATCTTAAAAAAACAAACATGAGTATTTTTAGTTTTCAGTTTAGCAAAATGCTGCACACAATAATGGAACGGTGGGACAGAAATCAGCACTATGTAACCTTTCTTGTTCAGGTAGGAAAACTGAAAACACAGCAACTATGGCGACTATACCTTGGTCCCAACAGCCAATCATAGGGTATTCGGTTGTTTGTGGCTACAGTTGACAGTTGTGCCATGTGATTGGCTGTTGGGACTGAGGTCATAGCTGCCATAGTTGTAGTCCTTTCAGTGTGCCTACAAAGAACACAGCTGCTGCAGGCAGTGCAGGCCCACTCAGACTATGACCAGGTGAATGTCACTTTCCCCAAAGGTTGATGTATCACCATAGTAATTTTGGAAGAGTTATTTTAAGGTGAAAATCTTACAGTACATAGTGTTGCTTTAAAGTCTTACTGCAGCTCTCCCCTGGGGGAGATTGAGTTGTGCAGCCTTTATTTTTGGAGCACTTTGTTGTCTGTTATATACAGTCCATGATCCTACATATGGCAAACAGCAGAAAATTCTTTCTCTAGGGGGCACTGCAGTAACCATAATCTTGTTCATTCATAAACCTTGTGCTTATGTTCTCAGGTTCATAAAGATTTTGTTTGAAAACTCGTGTCATAGAAATGCTGATGATTACCCTTGGCACCATTCTGTACTTCAGTCTAACCTGTCCCACCAGGTCAGCTGGTCTTGGTGAAAGCTATCTAAAGAAAAAAGGGCAAACTGTTCTCCACAAAATGCTTTACAGATATTCAATGTTCAGATAAGTCTAATGGACAACCAGGTACATTACTAAAACATAAACGGATGACCTCTGTGTCTGAGGTCAGTATGTTTAACACAAATGTCCAAGTAGTTGTTCCTGTCCCTGTAGTGTTATTTTTAATCAAGTAAAACTGGACATTAAATAGAGAGCATTAAACCTTCTCATTATATTAGTTTATTTTATATTCTATAAATGTTTGTGTTTATCTGTTGTTGTTGTTGTTAGTGTTTGGTTCACTTTTTGTTTTCCAGTTTTATAAATGTCAGTTTAAAGTTTTAACCAGCTCATTTTGTCATCATTGTATTTATGACTGTACATTTCTTATTTTTGTAAACTAAGATGTCAATACAGCTCAACCTTTGTATTAACACTGTTTTTGTAATACTTTATAAAAACTTGTTTATTAATCAGACCTTTTTTCAAAGAAAGCAACCCATTTCTTTTTTTTTCTTCAAAGTCAAGCTTCAGTTTACCCACTGTGAAGATTTTTCCACCTGTAGGCTGTAGATGATTGGTGGGGGGGGAAACAAAATCATACTAGTTGACAGAAGTTCTCCGTTACCATAATTAAGAGAAATATTGCAAAATAAATGAATAAATGTTAAATCCCTTTTTAACTAGCCCAGGTAAATTTACAGTTTAATATATACACTACTCACAAAAAAGTTAGGGATATTTGGCTTTCGGGTGAAATTTATGGAAAATGTAAAAAGTTTACACTACAGTGATATAATGAAAGTAGGGCATTTAAGTAGAAGCATGCAATGGGGATTTCCTCATCTCAAACTATTGAAACCAAAGTCAACAACAGTGGTGGGTATACCACAACAAAAAATGTCAGCGTCTCAATAGCTTGTCATGTGCCCTTGAGCATCAATTACAGCTTGATAACGTCTCACACTGTTCACAAGTCGACTTATTGTCTGCTGAGGCATGGCATTCCGCTCTTCTTGAAGGGCAACCCTCATGTCATTGAGGTTGTGTGGTGCAGGTTACGAGCCTCTACACGGCAACTCAGCTGATCTCATAGGTTTACTATGGGATTCAGGCCAGGAGAAAGTGCAGGCCACTCCATTTGAGGTACCCCAGCCTCCAGCAGCCGTTCCCTAATGATGCGCCCTTGATGAGCTAGAGCATTGTCATCCATGAAGATGAAATTAGGCCTGTGTTGTTCCTGCAGGGGCACAATGACTGGATTAATGATATTATTCAGGCATTATTGGCTTGTCATTGTACCATTCACAAGGTGTAGGGCAGTTCTGTATTGACTAGACACACCTGCCCAGAGTGTAATGCCACCACAACAGTGGCTGATGCATAGCGCTCTCCTTGACGTCTCCAGCATCGTTGGTGTCCATCATTTCTGCTCATCACACTGTCTGATTTTTAAAGAATTTATGGGAAAATTATGGTGGAAAATAAGTATTTGGTCAATAACAAAAGTTTCTCAATACTTTGTTATATACCCTTTGTTGGCAATGACAGAGGTCAAACGTTTTCTGTAAGTCTTCACAAGGTTTTCACACACTGTTGCTGGTATTTTGGCCCATTCCTCCATGCAGATCTCCTCTTGAGCAGTGATGTTTTGGGGCTGTCACTGGGCAACACGGACTTTCAACTCCCTCCAATGATTTTCTATTTGGTTGAGATCTGGAGACTGGGTAGGCCACTCCAGGACCTTGAAGTGCTTCTTACGAAGCCACTCCTTCGTTGCCTGGGCGGTGTGTTTGGGATTATTGTCAAGCTGAAAGACCCAGCCACGTTTCATCTTCAATGCCCTTGCTGATGGAAGGAGGTTTTCACTCAAAATCTTACGATACATGGCCCCATTCATTGTTTCCTTTACACGGATCAGTCGTCCTGGTCCCTTTGCAGAAAAACAGCCCCAAAGCATGATGTTTCCACCCCCCATGCTTCACAGTAGGTATGGTGTTCTTTGGATGCAACTCGGCATTCTTTCTCCTCCAAACACGACAAGTTGAGTTTTTACCAAAAAGTTCTATTTTGGTTTCATCTGACCATATGACATTCTCCCAATCCTCTTCTGGATCATCCAAATGCTCTCTAGCAAACTTCAGACGGGCGTGGACATGTACTGGCTTAAGCAGGGGGACACGTCTGGCACTGCAGGATTTGAGTCCCTGGCGGCATAGCGTGTTACTGATGGTAGCCTTTGTTACTTTGGTCCCCAGCTCTCTGCAGGTCATTCACTAGGTCCCCCCATGTGGTTCTGGGATTTTTGCTCACCGTTCTCGTGATCATTTTGACTCCACGGGGTGAAATCTTTGCGTGGAGCCCCAGATGGAGGAGAGATTATCAGTGGTCTTGTATGTCTTCCATTTCTAATAATTGCTCCACAGTTGATTTCATCACACCAAGCTGCTTACCTATTGCAAATTCAGTCCTTCCCAGCCTGGTGCAGGTCTACAATTTTGTTTCTGGTGTCCTTTGACAAGCTCTTTGGTCTTGGCCATACTGGAGTTTGGAGTCTGACTGTCTTGAGGTTGTGGACAGGTGTCTTTTATACTGATAACGAGTTCAAACAGGTGCATTAGTACAGGTAACGAGTGGAGGACAGAGGAGCCTCATAAAGAAAAAGTTACAGGTCTGTGAAAGCCAGAAATCTTGCTTGGTTTGTAGGTGACCAAATCACTTATTTTCCACCATAATTTGCAAATAAATTCTTTTAAAAATCAGACAATGGGATTTTCTGGATTTTTTTTCTCATTTTGTCTGTCATAGTTGAGGTATACCTATGATGAAAATTGGAGACCTCTCATCTTTTAAGTGGGAGAAACTTGCACAATTGGTGGCTGCCTAAATACTTTTTGCCCCACTTAATTACCTATGCTGACTGAGTCAACGTGTGAGTAGGGCGGTTACCACTGAGTCTACGAGAATACCATGTTTGGCCTATGGTATTTGGGGATGAAAAGGTCACAAGGTCAAAATCAGTTTTGGTGACTTTATTATGACCAGAATTGCCAAATTTTAACAACCTAGAATGAGGTCTGGGACACCTCTTGACTCTCAATGACCTTGACCTTGAGATCGGTAAGGTCTGAAATAGGTCATGGTGTCCCCATCAGAAATGAAGCAGAAAGTCAACCAGGGATTCCCCTACTATGACATTCCAACAGGGATAGGGGCGTAAGGCGGTGGGTCAACATCTGCCTGAGTGCAGTTCTAGTTAAAGTGGTGGGGCTGTATGAACTGTACGGAGCCCCTTAGGTGGCATAGCTGAAAAAAAAAATCCTATTGTAAAGGAAATGTTGTTTCATGTGCACTTTGCATAATTCATTTCTACATCTTTGATTTTGTTCCATCAACTTAAATTATGCTAATTCCTTTATTTATTTTGCTCCAGAGTTATATTAGTTTTCTCCATATTTTGGCTAGTCCTTGTTAAAGCTTTAGATGCCTCGCCGTGAAAGGTATGGCTACTATTCGGTAAAGATATAACTACTCTCCAGGCCGAGCTCAAAAATAAAATGAGAATAACAAAATTCAGTTAACCTCTTCCCCTGGTTTGTTTGCTCTATGGTGTATTTGTTTTCCAAGCACCCTGATCCTGAACTGAATATACCTACATACTGCAACTTTATCCCATAGCTTAATTAAAGAATCTCTATCCATAACAGCAGAATAAAATAGCAGGTGATGGATCAAACCATAGACTGGCATGTAGTACCAGAACTGTTCCTGCACATAAGTTAGTTGAAACAAGGGAACAAATCACATTTTATTTAAGAAAAATTTGATCTCATTGGCCCCTTTATTATTAAAAAAAATCCTAAGACATTTGCTAAAAGTTACAAAGAAACCTCACAGACACAATTCATTATTTACAACTGTCATCCATATATGTATAAGGAAATTTTTCATGTTTATTTTGGTACAAGTTTGGCCTTTAATTTAATGTTAACAGAACTTGTTCATGCCTTTGTACCCTGAATGAAGGTGAAACTGCTCAATTGTTTGTGTACTGTATAGAGTTCATCAGAAGAGGGCACTGTTTGATAAGAAAAATGGGAAAGCCTGCAGATTAGAGTTCCCTTTTTATGTTGAAAAAATGTTGCAGCACCCCACCAACCAAGAATGTTACAAAATGACACATTGTAACCGATGTAATGACAATTTATTCTTGTAATTAGTTTATTGTCAGTGTGAAACCTTGGTCTGTTTAGATGAATACAAAGCTGATATCCTAGCAGGAACTGAACAAAGGCATGACCGAAGCTCTGACTGCACAATTCTCATTCTCTCTCTTTAGATTTTATAGCAGTCAGGCTTGAAAAGCACAGCTTCTTCTCATTAAAGTTACCTGTTTCTCCATGTTCTTGTGGAGATGAACAAAATAGTCCGTGTTCTTATCTTGATGTGATGAGTGTTTTGTTTGGAGATGAAGTTTAACCTTGCATGGGGCCATGGCACTGTTGGCTAGCTTTTCCCTGTACATCGAGCATAACAGCTTGGTGCAGTGGGATCTCCAGTGGAAGTAAATCCAAATGAAATGTAACTTTTACTGTACTGCCTTGTCTTCACTGTTTTAGCTTTCTTTTGATAACTGCTTGGCCTTTCACCTGGGCAGAATACTTTCCAGGGTCCAGCTCAGAGTCTGAATCTTTCCTCTTCAAATATTTTTTCATCTAGTCACCATGACCTAGCATGTCTTAGCAAGGTAATTAACCTCCATTAAACACATGAAGAAGAAGAAGAGTAAGAAGAAGAAGATGGTACCCATACCGAGTTCATATTGTTACCTAATGACATGGAAGAGCCACTACAGAACCCATGCACAACACTGGCATATTATTTGCATTTTTTTGGGCCAATTAAGTGCAATCAGACAATTTCCCATGGAACCCTGTATGTTCTCTCACAGAACCCTCAGGTTCCGAGGAAACCTGGTTGAAAAACACTGCTATAGAACAGCAAAGGATTTACTGATTTATTGATTTTTTTGTGATAGATTTGACTGAAAAATGTTCTTTATAATTCACAAGGGCTTGCATTGGCTTCCTAAAGTTCTGATAGTTCAAATCCTTAAAATATTCATGCTGTAAATGTATATAAGGAAGAATTAAGGAACATGATGCTGAAGGTGATGATCATGGATCATCACCTTATCGTGGTGGGGGGTTTGCGTGCCCTTGTGATCCCAGGAGCTATGTTGTCCAGGGGAATTTGCCTCTGGTAGGGTCACCCAAGACAAACTGGTCCTGGGTGAAGGGCCAGACTAAGAACAATCCAACAGACTCTCATGATGAATGCTAGAACAAGGATTCAGTGTAACCCGCCTGGTATGGGGTTACCGGGGCCCCACCCTGGAGCCAGACCTGGGGGAGGGGCTCGATGGCTAGCGTCTGGTTTCCGCCCATGGGACCCGGCCGGGCTCAGCCTGAAGGAGTTACATGGGCCTGCCCTCCAGTGGGCTCACCACCTGCAGAAGGGACCATGGGGGTCCAGTGCTATGTGGATCAGGTGGCAGTCAAAGGCGGAGACCTTGGCGGTCTGATCCCAAGCTTCCTAAACTGGCTTTTGGGATGTGGAATGTCACCTCTCCGGTGGGGAAGGAGCCTGAGCTGGTGCATGAGGTTGAGAAAAACCGGCTAGATATAGTCAGCCTCACCTCAACACATAGCTCCATTTCCGGAACCAGTCTCCTTGAGAGGGGCTGGAGCTTGGCCTACTCTGGAGTTGCCCCGGGCGAGAAGCAACGAGCAGGGGTGGGTATTCTTGTATCCCCCCACCTTGCTGCCTGTATATTGGAGTTTTCCCCGGTGGACGAAAGGGTTGTTTCCCTGCGCCTTCAGGTTGGGAAACTGGTCCTGACCATCATTTGTGCCTATGCATCAAATGATGGTTCAGAGTACCTACCCTTTTTAGAATCTCTTGACTGGGGTGCTGGAGAGTGTTCCTCTTGGAGACTGTGCTAACCACAGTTTGTCCATAACGAACACCATGTTCAAGCGTAAGGGTGTCCATATGTGCACCTGGCACCAGCACACCCTAGGTCACAGGTCGATGATTGATTTTGTTATCGTGTCATCAGACCTGCGACCATATGTCTTGGACACTCGGGTAAAGAGAGGTGCAGAGCTGCCAACTGTTCACCACCTGGTGGTGAGTTGGATCCAATGGCAGAGGAGGATGCCATTCAAACCTGGTAGACTCAAACATATAGTGCGAGTGCGCTGGGAACATCTGGCTGAGGCCCCTGTCCGGGAGGTCTTCAACTCCCACCTCTAGAAGAACTTCAACCACATTCTGAGAGAGTCTAGAGACATGGAGTCTGAATGGGCCATGTTCTCCACCTCCACTGTTGAAGCAGCTGCCCAGAGCTGCGGCCGCAAGGTCGTCAGGGCATCTCGTAGTGGCAACCCCCGAACCAAGTGGTGGACACCAGTGATGAGGGGGGCCATTAAGCTGAAGAAGGAGTCCTAGCAAGCTTGGGTGGCTTGTGGGACTCCTGAAGCAGCTGAGGTGTACTGGCAGGCCAAGTGGAGTGCAGCTTGGGTGGTTGCTGAAGCAAAAACACAGGTATGGGAGGAATTCGGTGAGGCCATGGAACCAGACTTTCGGTCAGCCTCAAAGAAATTCTGGCAAACTGTCCGGCAGCTCAGGAGGGAGAAGCAGCTTCCTGTCCACACTGTGTATGGTGCGGATGGGGCACTGCTGACTTGGACTGGGGATATCGTCGGGCAGTGGAAGGAATACTTCGAGAATCTCCTCAATCCCACTGACACGCCTTCCACAGAGGAAGCATGGCTTGTGGATGAGGGGGATGACTCGCCTATCACAGGGGCTGAGGTTGCCAAGGTGGTTAAAAATCTCTTTGGTGGCCGAGCCCCGGGGGTGGACGAGATTCGCCCTGAGTACCTCAAGGCCCTGGATGTTGTAGGACTGTCATGGTTGACACACCTCTGCAACATTGTGTGGAGGTTGCGGGCAGTGCCTTTGGCATGGCAAACCGGGGTGGTGGTTCCTCTCTTCAAATAAGGGGACTGGAGGGTGTGCTCCAACTTTAGAAGAGGGATCACACTCCTCAGCCTCCCTGGGAAGGTCTATGCCAAGGTACTGGAGAGGAGAGTCCGGCCGCTGGTCAAACCTCGGATTCAGGAGGAGCAATGTGGTTTTCGTCCTGGCCGTGGCACATCGGACCAGCTCTTTAGCTTCTCGAGAATCCTCGAGGGTTCGTGGGAGTTTGCCCAACCAGTTTACATGTGTTTTGTGGACTTGGAGAAGGCATTCAACTGTGTCCCTCTTGGTTTTTTGTGGGGGGTGCTTTGGGAGTATGGGGTATCGGGCTTATTGTTAGGAGCTATTCGGTCTCTGTACGATCGTTGTGAGACTTTGGTTCGTATTGCCAACACTCGGTTGGACTCCTTCCCAGTGAGAGCTGGACTCCGCCAGGGCTGCCCTTTGTCACCGATCCTATTCATAATTTTTATGGACAGGATTTCTAGGCACAACCAGGGAACGAAGGGTGTCATGCTTGGTGACCACAGAATCTCATCTCTGTTGTTTGCAGATGATGTTATCCTGCTGGCTTCATTAAGCAATGACCTACAGGTCTTACTGGGACGGTTTGCCGCTGAGTGTGAAGCGGCTGGGATGAAAATCAGTACCTCCAAGTCCGAGTCCATGGTCCTCAGCTGGAAAAGGGTGGATTGTCCTCTCCAGGTTGGGGACAGGCTCCTGTCCCAAGTGGAGGAGTTTAAGTATCTTGGGGTCTTATTCACGAGTTAGGGGAGAGTGGAGCAAGAGATTGACAGACGGATCGGAACAGCATCTGCAGTGATGCAGACGTTGTACCAGTCTGTTGTGGTGAAGAGGGAGCTGAGTTCTAAGGCAAAGCTGTCGATTTACCAGTCAATCTATGTTTCTACCCTCACCTATGGTCATGAGCTTTGGGTAGTGACCGAAAGAACGAGATCGTGGATACAAGCGGCTGAAATGAGCTTTCTTCGTAGGATTGCTGGACTCACCCTCAGAGATAGGGTGAGGAGCTCAGTCACCCGGGAGAGGCTCAGAGTAGAACCGCTGCTCCTCCACATTGAAAGGAGCCAGTTGAGGTGGCTTGGACATCTGATCAGGATGCCTCCTGGACGCCTCCCACTTGAGGTGTTTCAGGCACGTCCCTCTGGGAGGAGACCCCGGGGCAGACCCAGGACTTGCTGGACAGACTGTGTCTCCCAGCTGGTCTGGGAACGCCTTGGTATCCTCTCTGAAGAGCTGGAGCAGGTGGCTGGGGAGAGGGAAGTCTGGGCTTCTCTGCTTGAATTGCTGCCTCTGCCACCCGGACCTCTGGAAAAGTGGTAGATGATGGATAGTTGGATGGATGGATGGATGCTGAAGAACAAGTGAAATGCAGTCTGGAAAAATATTTATCTTACGTTCATGTGAAATACCTAGTTTTGTCTGTGTCTTAACAAATAATTTAAACTCTGCTTGACTCCCGGCCAGGCCCCTATTGGAACTGCAGGGATGGAGACCTGCAGAACCAAAGCTAGAACATACTGATGTCCACCCTGCTCAAGTGTCCCCTAGCAAAACACTGAATCCCTGCAGGGCTGCTTCTCTATGAAAGAACTCCCTGCGGAGTTTAGCAAGGTGTTTTGCACTGAGGCCTCACTCAAAAGCCCTCTTAATGCTAAGAAAAAGTGTGTGTGGATATATAGTTGTGTGTGTATATGTCTGTGTGCTGGTGTTGTAACATTAAGAGCTATAAGCGGCTGTTAATCTCTCTCCATGCAAGTCCACTAATGCCTCAGCTGCAGTGTGTGAGTGTGAGTGTGTGTGCGTGTGCATGTGTGTGTGTGTGTCTCCTGCAGCTTTTAATCAGTTTCCTTTAATCCACAACCTTTCACCAATGGAAGTGAGCACTAGTTTGGGTGGGGGGGGGGGGGCACATTTGCTGTTTCTTCTGTCTTTAAGCTCACCATTGTAGTCTACAAAGGCACAATTACCTGGAAAAAAAAAATAAAAAAACAGTCTGGATGTTACTCTTAATTGTATCAGCAGTGCCGAAACATTTCTATCTTTGTTTCATTTCTGGCTCTTGGAGAGAAAAAAAAGAAAGGTTTTTGAGTGTTTTTGTGAGTTATGTAATTAAAGAAAAATACTAAATTTATTGCAGGGCCAAATCACAGCAATGGTGAGAGTAGAGCCATATTAGAATAGGCTTTATTGTCATTGTACAGTTGTACAGTACAACAAAAGTGGTGCTCTACCAGGCTACTGCGCAGTTAAGTATGAGAGGAGGATTAGATAAACACGGTTACAGAACACACGATTAAACACACGACTGAAATAAAAATAAAAATAGCCCAGGATTGGAAATATACACAGGTATGGTAGTGGCTACACGGGTGGAACTATGTACATAAGAGTGCAGAGTGCAGAACACACAACTGAACACACAATTGAGTAGAATGGCCCAAGGATTATGGAAAATATACATAGTAGTGGTTTCACAGATGCGTCAATATAGAACATGAAAGTGCGGAGTGCAAGAACAGGTGAGTTATTGTGATAATTAAAAAGGTCCTCAGTTGTGTGCATGTAAGCGTTTGGAGGGGGAGGGGGTGGGGCATCTGACTGTTTGCAGTTCGGATGGCCCAGGGGAAGAAACTGTCAGTGTGGAGTTGTGGGACGTGATTGATCTGAATCGTCGTCCAGAGGGGAGCAGCTCGAACAGGTGGTGGGTGGGGTGTGAGGGGTCTCCTGTGATGGCCTTGATCTTTCTCAGACAGGAGGATCTGGAGATGTCTTCCAGCGAAGGCAGAGGGCCGCCAATAATTTTTTTGGCGGTGTTGATGACCCCTCTGCACAGCCTTCCTTTTCTCGGCCGTGGAGCTGGCGTACCACACACCCAGACAGTAGGTGAGCAGGCTCTCTCACTGAGCAGCGATAGAAGGCCAGCATGTTGTGAAGGGTTGTAATGTGAAGTGCGGTGTGATGATGCCGCCTTTCTGTTGCGTCATCACACCGCCCTATATTACGGGGCAGCCCCTATGAGGACTTCATCTTTTTTTTTGGAAACTTTTTATTTATGAACATTTTTCATTTATAAACACAAACATATGAGGTCACGGGACGATTATTGTGAAATCACATACAATAAAAACATACATTTCAAAATCCACATACTAATAAATACTGCCACTGTCTGTAAAGTCCAACCATTTTTTCCCGTCTTTTTCCTAGCTCCTCTTGGAGTCGCAGGGCATAGGTCATGCGTTCCATAAGTCTTATATTTTCTATTATGGAGGTGAAAAGGTTCAGTGTGGGGGGCTGTTTTTGTAACCAGCACTTTGTTATAGCCTTTTTGGATGATGCCAAAAAGATTTTCAAGAGATAAGTATCATCTGCAGTCAACTTGTCCGGAAAGCATCCAAGCTATAACAAAATAAAAGAGCAGCTGATATTAAAGCCCAATGTTTTAGAAATGACATTTGCTATGTCTGTCCAGAAAGGCTGAATGAGTGGGCAAGACCAAAATATGTGTCCATAGTCTGCTGTTGTTTCCCCACATTCTCTCCAGCAATGTGCAGGAACTGTGCTGGACTTGGATTTCTGATTGGGTGTTATGAAAAAACAAATAAGGGTCTTCCAGCAAAAGTCCCTCCAGGTGCCGGAGTTGGTAGATGAGAACTGAACCTCCCAAACCCTTGTCCACATGTCTTCAGTTATTACAATGTTCATTTCCTTTTCCCATTTTTGCTTTATATATGTTGTTGAGTCTGTTTTAAGTGTCATTAAACTGCAGTATAGCTTACTAATGCAGCTTCTAAGACTTGTTGACTTACTTATATGCACTAATAAAAATATTGAGAAATAGTGAAGATTCTTTAATATTGCTGCTTTGTATCCTTTTGGTAATAAAGTCGCAAAGCTGCAAGTATCTGAAAAAAATCTTGTTTCTCCAAGTTTATACCTCCTGCATAAAGTACCGAATGACATTAAATCTGATTTCTCATACATTGTATACACAGCGGTAAGACCACTGAATGCCCACTGTCTGAATCTAGAATTATGTGAGGCAGGTAGGAAGTCAGGATCATATGCTGCCCATCTGAGAAGTTTAATTTCTTCCTGGAGTTTTAGTTTTCTTACCTCTGATTTCCAGATTTTAAATGCCAGGTTAACCCATTGACTAGTTGTTGAAATAGTTTCACTTTCAAGGGTACCTAGTTTAGACTGAATTGGAACCTCAGATAAAGACATCTCAATTGTTTTCCATTTTGCATAATAAGATGGGTCACACAAACAAACCAGCGGTCTCAGTTGGGCTGATATGTAGTAGTCTCGTAAAGAGGGCAGAGCCTTCCCCCCTCTCTCCTTCGGCAACTGTAAAGTGGAATACTTAACTCTTGGTCTCTTTTTAAGCCAAATAAACCTTGAAATATATTTATTCCATTCTCTAAACTGTTTGTCAGGAATTGGTACTGGCAGAGATAAGAAGAGATATATTATAACAATTTAGGAAGGATGTTCATCTTGATTGCCTGTATTCTGCTGCCAAAGTCAAGGGAGGGCAAGCTCCAGCTGTCAAAGTTACTAATTATTTCTTTGTTTAGTCAGTTGTAATTCTTACCATACAGTTGTGACAAATCTTTGGGTAGATACACTCCGAAGTATTTTATATGGTCAGAGTATGAATGAATGAATCTTTTATTTCGGATAGATTAAAAGTAAAGATTAAGAAAAAGAAACAGAATAATATAACAAAGGGGGGGAATCTAACAAGGTCAAATCAAACAATAACTCCTCTGAATATACAGTTCAACATAAGTTATCTGAAATGGGTGATGGCTGAAGCCGCAGCTTATATTGCCCACCCATATTCCATCCAAGAATTCAAAAGCAAAACAAAACAAGAGCGATTACAATTCAGAACAAAGCTAAGACAAAACGTGACAAAAAACTAAGCCACAACACAACACAGACTGGATATGACAATCCTTATGTGATTTTACATGTCATCTTGTATATATGTTTGGAGTATTTCTTCCTTTAGTTTTTGTTTAAATTGTCCAAGCATTGCACATGATTTTAATTCAGGTCCAAAAGCGTTCCACAATCTGACTCCTTGCACTGAGACGCAGTGTTGCTTGGTGGTAGTT
This sequence comes from Pholidichthys leucotaenia, assembly GCA_020510985.1. NCBI lineage: Eukaryota > Metazoa > Chordata > Actinopteri > Cichliformes > Pholidichthyidae > Pholidichthys > Pholidichthys leucotaenia. Next base: position 101,158,817 of record CM035839.1, on the reverse strand, counting down.
CTCACTGAAGGTTTTTGAAATATACATTTTCCTCTGAAATGATATTGTTTCTCCCTTATTTGGAACAACTTTTGGATATTTGCGGGCAGTGATCGATTCTTCACTTTAAACATTATTACTGCAGTTTTAAAATCAACCAGATCTTTCAAGTTGAGAGCTTTTAATTTAAGAAAAAGTGGGTTTGTTGGTTCCCTGTAAGCAGCTTTGTTTATTATTCTAATAGCTCTCTTCTGAAACATAAAGATTGGATATATGTTTGTTTTATATGTATTTCCCCATACTTCAGTACAAAATGTCATGTATGGGAGTATTAATGAATGATACAAAGTATATAATGTGGGTTGATACAGCAAATATTTCACTCTGTGTAGTATTGCAATTGATTTAGATCAGAATCAGAATCAGGTTTATTGCCATTGTTCATGTAGTACACAAACTAGGAATTTGTCTCGGTACAATGCTGCAACATTAAACATGATAAGATAAAAGAAATAAACTATACATGTAATAAAGTGTAGGATAAGATTAAGTGATACTGGTCAACAGTTAAAATATATTAGCCAGCAGCAGATACTGTGGAGAACTATATAGTGCAGTCGGTAATGCAGGAAGAAAACAGTGATGATTGACATGAGTCTGGTTGAGCTGCTGTACATAGTGCACGAGAGTCAATAAGTCACTTAGTGTTCAGCAGTCTGATGGCAGAGGGGAAGAAGCTGTTCATGTGACGGGAGGTTTTAGTCTGGATGGACCGAAGTCTTCTACCAGAGGGGAGGGGGGCAAACAGTACATGACCAGGGTGTGAGGGATCGGCTATGATCCGGCCAGCACGCCTCCGGGTCCTGGAGATGTACAGATCCAGGAGAGATGGGAGCTTGCAGCCGATCACCTTCTCAGCAGTGCGCACGACGCGCTGCAGCCTTAGTCTGTCCCTGGCAGTGGCTCCTGCGTACCACACGGTTATGGAGGTGGTGAGGATGGACTCGATGATGGCTGTGTAGAACTGCACTAACATCTTGGTGGGTAGCTTGAGCTTCCTCAGCTGCCGCAGGAAGAACATCCTCTGCTGGGCTTTTTTGATGAGTGAGCTGATGGTCGGCTCCCATTTGAGGTCCCTGGTGATGGTAGTGCCTAGGAAGCGGAAGGAATCAGCAGTGGTGATGGGAGAGCCTGAGAGGGTGAGGGGGGGCAGAGGAGTAGTGACTTTCCTGAAGTCTACAATCATCTCCACTGTCTTCAGAGCGTTCAGCTGCAGGTTGTTATTGTTGCACCAGGACGCCAGCTGGGCCACCTCTCTCCTGTAGGCGGACTCGTCGCCGTTGGAGATGAGCCCGATGAGGGTGGTGTCGTCCGCAAACTTGATCAACTTGACAGACTGGTGGCTGGAGGTGCAGGAGTTGGTGTAAAGGAAGAAGAGTAGGGGGGAAAGTACACAGCCCTGGGGTGATCCGGTGCTGATGCTAGTATAGTCTGAGACAGTCTTTCCCAGCCGCACATGCTGCCTCCGGTCCGTCAGGAAGTCGATGATCCACCTGCAGAGGGAGTCAGGCACGTTGAGCAGGGACAGCTTGTCCCGGAGCAGAGCGGGGCGGATGGTGTTGAATGCGGAGCTGAAGTCCACAAACAGGATCCTGGCGTAGGTTCCCGGGGAGTCCAGGTGCTGCAGGATGGAGTGGAGGGCCAGGTTGACTGCGTCGTCTACAGACCTGTTGGCTCGGTAGGCAAACTGCAGCGGGTCCAGGAGAGGGGTGGTGATGGACTTGAGGTGGGACAGGACCAGGCGCTCAAAGGACTTCATGACTACAGAGGTGAGCGCTACAGGTCTGTAGTCATTAAGTCCAGTGATCCGTGGCTTCTTGGGGACAGGGATGATGGTGGAGGATTTGAGGCAGGACGGCACGTGGCATAACTTAAGGGAGGTGTTAAAAATGTCTGTGAAGACAGGAGCCAGCTGTTTCGCACAGAGTCTCAGGGTGGAGGGAGACACGCCGTCTGGGCCGGGGGCCTTGTGCGGGTTCAGTCTGGAGAACTGTTTGAGCACATCCTGCTCACTGATGATAAGGGGAGGGGAGGAGGAGGGGGGGGTGCCTTAAATGAAGTAGGGAATGTGGAGGCTGTGGAGCTGGAGGGAGGGGGGGAGTTGGACACAGATGACGAGGTGTCAAAATGGGCATAGTGTTGGGACAGTCTTTGACAAAGGGCTTTGTCATCCTGACCTTTAGGAGCCTTAGGTCGATAGTTGGTGATTTGCCTCAGTCCTCTCCACACGGAAGCCGAATCATTAGATATTTTACCTTTAATATAATTAATATGTGACTTCCAACACAGCTTATTATCAATTATTACTCCAAGAAATTTAGTTTCAGATAACCCTTTCAATCTCTACACCATTTACACTGAGTTTAGATACTAAGTTGTCGTGATGGTTGTTAAAAACTATAAATTTTGTCTTACGTAAATTGAATGTTAATTTGTTTGAATCAAACCACAGTTTAAGCTTTCCTAATTCCTTTCTGAGTGTATCCAAAAGTTGTTCCAAATTGCCTCCACTGCATAATAAATTAGTGTCATCGGCAAACAATATTAAATCCATTTTTTCCGAAACTTTACATACAGTATATCATTTATATACATATTGAATAACAGTGGCCCCAAAACTGAACCCTGTGGGACTCCACAACTAATCTTCAGTAACTGTGAGTTTTTGTTACCAACACATACATACTGATATCTATTCTTTAAGTAACTACATAACCAGGACAGTGCTACCCCCCAATACCACAATTTTGTAGTTTATTTAATAATAAATTATGATCCACTGTATCAAACGCTTTTTTTAAGATCCAGGAATACCCCAACTGAATACTCTTTATATTCAACGGCAGTTGATATTTTTTCTATAAATTCCATTAGAGCAAATGCAGTTGTCCTCTTGTGTCTGAACCCATATTGCTGCTCACACAATAAATTATTCTTCATTATGAAGTTGTCAATTCTCTCACAGAATATTTTTTCAAGTATCTTGGAAAATTGCGGCAATAGTGAAATTGGTCTATAGTTTGAAAATTCCCCTCTGTCACCCATCTTGTATATTGGAATTACTTTAGCTATTTTCATTGCATTGGGAAATATACCTGTTTGGAGAGACAGGTTACAAATATACGTCAGTGGTTTCACTAAGCATTCAGTAATAGTTTTGACTAAGAGCATGTCAATACCATCACAGTCCGTAGATGTTTTGCTTTTAAACGATTTAACAATTTCAATGACCTCTCTCTCGTCTGTGTTCTTTATGAAAATGGAGTCTTTTATAGCAATGTTTTTGTTTATTGTATCACCCATAGGTGCCCTAATGGGTATTTCTTGAGCCAAATTAGGATCAATGTTAACAAAAAAGTTATTAAATTCATCTGGAGGTGAGACTGCATTCACACACTGAGTCGTTTTTTTTTTTTTGAAAGATTGGTTGGGTAGCTTGTATTTCTGTTTTTATTTCCAAGAATATTGTTAAGTATCGTCCATGTATTTTTAACCCCTTGACGCCTGAATTTATTTCCAACTGTTAATTTTTTTTCCTTCCATAATTGAAAATCGTTTTTTTTTGGATTGACTCGAATTCGCGACAATAGGCGTCAATATTGTCTCTGTTTTTCTCCAGTTCTTTACTGTAATAGTCTCTTTTACTACATCTCATTATATATGTTAACTTATTTTTGTATGTTTTATACCGCTGCTCTGCTTCTTTTGTCCTTTTCTTTAGAAAAGCTTTATATAATAAATTTCTTTTTACATGCCTTTTGTAATCCTTTGGTTAACCATGGCTTGTCGACAAATTTATGTTTTAGCTTTTTCTTTACTAATGAACATTTTTTTTTCATAAAGAGTGGTTACAATGTTCATAAATGTGTCATAGGCTTCATTTACATCTGATACATAGACTTTTGTCCAGTCTTGCTTCAGCAAGTCTTCTTTAAAAGAACTGATTGCATTTTGTGATTTGTATCTGAAAGATTTTAAAGTTTTTTCTGTATTGGCCCCTGTGTGGCCATGGATAAGTGCAAAGACTGGCAAATGGTCACTTATCATTTATCAATAATCCACTTTCTATTTTCTTATCAATAATATTAACAAACAGGTTATCAATAAGTGTAGCAGTGTGAACTGTGATTCTACTGGGATGTGTTATTGTGGGATATAGACTCATTGTCATGTCTGGCCCTCATGAGCCAGTATAAGACGCCACAAGTCACCAGTGAGTTTTGCAATGATGGTGATTTATTAACAAGACGTAACACAAGACTATGATAGACTGACGAAGATACACTAAACAGAGCATGGGAACGTAAGGCTAACCCCAGCCACTTACGATCTAAAACATGACATGACATGAGCAAGCAAAGCACGAGAATATACACGAACCTGACCAGATCAGAACGATGAATGTCTGACGATTGTTGACTTATGCTCCCGCAATTGGACTGCCGTCAGCGCCTGCCTTATAAGGGCGAACGCTAACGAGCAGTAATGACAGACAGCTGACCGGCCTTGACAGGCGGAAGCCCCACCGAGCGCCTTCACAATAAGAGCCCGGTGAGGCCAGAATATAACCCACAGCTGTCAAGGCCGGCAGTGAGCTATGCGTGGCCCGAGCGTGGACAGGACCAGCGCTCGGGTCGTAACAGTACCCTCCCCCGAAGGCGGGCTTCCAGAATGCCCATGGACCCACCCCCACCCCCCACCCCATCCAGGGTGGGCGGCTGGGGGTAGGTCCGGAGGGAGAGAGACCAAACCCAGAATCAATGCAATAACCAGAAAAAACTAAACACAGGACAATGACAAGAAAACCCAAATACTCAATGACAAGAAATTCCAAATCCACAGATTAAATTAAACACTCAACTAATGATTACAGAAAATTGCACAGGATATCATGGAGAAACAAAAAAAACAGAATTACTGGGTCAGAAAAACTAAATACAGGACAATGACAAAATACCGAATACTCAGATTAAATTAAATACTCAACTAACTACGGCAACAGCACAGGACAGAAAGACAAAATTAAATCCTTGCCCACATGTTTCACAAGAAAATGGTTTCTCACCTGTGTGAATGCTCAAGAGACACTTCAAATAACCAAGTACAGGAAAACAGAACAACTGACTCATACTTAACTATGCGCAAAACAAAATAGAGCAACTGCAAGACATGAAGGAATACAGAATATCAAGAAAAACAAAACCGCACAATAACTGGATCAGGACAACACCAGAAAGTAACCACTACCCCCCCCCCCCCCCGACAGTTTATGCCAACCGGTGGAGACCCGGTGCCATAGGAACAGTTCTGGCGGTCTCCCCGCGTCCAACGGCCGGCGGGTGGTCATGGGAGGCGGAACATGACCAGGCGGCTCACCAAAGTCCAACGCCCAGCACGTCCGCTCCTCTGGTGGCCGAACCAGGTCGCCCAACAAAACACATAACACGTCGGGTGGCTGACCCGAGGCGCCGAACCGGCGAAACAGTTCCTCAGGCGGCCGACCCGTGTCCCTCAGCCACCAGTCCCGGGGAAAAACAGCCCGCGGCAGCCTCCCTGACGAGGACAAAACTTGGGAGAGCCGGGGCGAGCGAACAGGAGCCCCCACGGCCCCCGGCGATGATGCACAGGGGCGGTGACTCAGAGGGGACAGATGACCAGGATGAGCCTGTAATCCGTGCGGCGGTGAAAGGTCTGCAGCTCCTCCCCCATCCGCGGACCACGCTGGACCTCTGCTGGACCCCGATTGGGTCCCAGCTGCACCCACGTCGGGCCCCGATTGGGCCGGAACCACGCCTGCGGTGGACCCCGATCGAGACTCTGACGCACCCATGTCGGACCCCGATTGGGCCAGAACTGCACCTGCGGCGGACCCCGATTGGGCCTCCTGCACACCCACGTTGGACCCCGATTGGGCCAGAACCGCACCCGCGGTCGACCCCGATTGGGCCTCTGATGCACCCACGTCGGACCCCGTTGGGCCACAGCAGCCTCCATGACGGACCCCGACTGGGTCGGTGCAGCTCCGCTGACGATCTCCACCCCCGAACCTGGGACCTCCAACCCAGTGACACCGACTCGTTCCACGCCGGCGACACTGCAACAAGGCTCAGAAACAAGAAAACCAGGATCAGAATCACCGGTAGCAACAGAACCCAGCGAGACGAGCTTGGGCGCAGCAGACGGCTGCTCCTCACTCGCCTCCCCGAGAGGCAGGCAAAAATGCTCCAACACAGGGGACAGAGACAAAAGAGGGAGCACTTGCCTGCATTCGGGTTCTGTTGCCACGCAGGACTCCGACGATCCAGGTTCAGGGCGGCGACTCTCGTCAGCAGGCTTGAACTCAGCTGCGTCGGGCTCTGCAGCTGGCAGGATGTCATTTGCAGCCTGAGGTTCCTCCTATGCTGCTGTCCACACCGATGACCCGTATGGCATGGGGGCAGGGGACCCTCGACCCACTTGCTCGGACCGCTCCGGCGATGAGACCTGGGGACGCTTCATCATCGGCTCAGGCTCCAGGCCGCAGCCCGCTCTTCTCCTCTGTCCACGACGTGGCTGCAGGACCGGATCCAGGCTTTCCAGCACTGCAGGCCCCCTCTTCATCCGACGACGTTGGCCTGACGTCGCGGACCACTCAACAGGGTGGGACACAGAGGCAGCAGGTTTAGTTATTTTCTTTACAGCAGGTGGAGGGAGCTCGGGGGGCTGCGAACCCCGAACTCCGCCCCCAGGAGTCAGACAAGGCAGATTATAATCATGATGTAATAAATTAACCTGCACTTGCCTTCCTCCCAGAGAAGAGATGGTTCCTGCTGTAGGGGACGTTGTTCCTCCTTCTCCCCGCTGGATGGCGACAGAGGGGCCCCTGGAAGGACGAGGTGGAGCCGCTCTCCGAAGTTCGCTGACGGGCTTCACCGGCAGCGAGTCCAGCCGGGGAGTCTGCTGAGGATCGCCTGGGCTGCGGCGCCAACGTCGTCGTCGGCCCCCAGATGGCGCGAACTCCTGGACCAGGTCAAGGGCAGGAGCGGGATCCCAGCACGGGGAGCGAGGATGCCTCCTCCGCTGCTTCCTGCCGTAGTCCTCCTCCACCATACGGAGTATCTCGCGCTGTGCGGCGATGTCAGCCCTCCTCGCGCCGACTTCAGGGTGGTCAGCGTAGCGGGGAGAAAGATGATTCAGCACATCCTCAGCGCAGTCCAGGTACCAGCGTACCTCGCTGTCATAGTCGAGGAGGGAAGCAGAGATGAGCGTTTCATCCACGTACTCAAGGACGTCCGCCAGCTCGTGGCTCGGACTCCGAGCGCGACCCCTCTGCGACGGCATTCCTTCAGCACACCGTACCCAGACAGAAAAAGAACAAACGTCCAAAAAAGCAAAAACTCACGGTGAAAAAGGCGTCTCGGTGTGGCGTCTCCGTTTAGACGTCTGGCGGGAGCATACTGTCACGTCTGGCCCTCACGAGCCAGTATAAGACGCCACAAGTCTGGATTCGGGAGTCAGACTCGATCTCTGTTTTTAAGAATAGGGCTAAAACCTACCTTTTTGATCTAGCCTACAATTAGGGAGGGATCATGTGTTTCTGAACCCTCCCTTAGTTATGCTGCTAATAGGTTTAGTCAGCCGGGGGACCTCCAGTAATGCACTGGGCCTCACTCCTTTCCTCACTCTCTATGAAATATTTTTTTTTTGCTGGTCATTAACATTTGTTTGTTCTCTCCCATAGATTGAGTCCCCATCGTGCTGTTTGCTCTCTACATGTCTGTTCTTTTCTTCTTCTCTATCCCCTCACCCCCCAGCCAGTCGCAGCAGATGACTGCCCCTCCCTGAGCCTGGTTCTGCTGGAGGTTTCTTCCTGTTAAAAGGGAGTTTTTCCTCTCCACCGTCGCCAAGTGCTTGCTCACAGGGGATCGCCTGATTGCTGGGGTCTTTCTGCAACTGTGGGGGTCCCCCCTACAGTTGATAGTGCTATGAGATGACTGTTGTTGTGAAATGGCGCTATATAAATAAAGTTGAATTGAATTGAATTGAATTGAATTGACAAGTCACCAGTGAGTTTCGCAATGCATCCATCCATCCATCTTCTACCGCTTTTCCGGAGGTCCGGGTCGCGGAGGCAGCAGTTCAAGCAGAGAAGCCCAGACTTCCCTCTCCCCAGCCACCTGCTCCAGCTCTTCAGAGGGGATACCAAGGCGTTCCCAGACTAGCTGGGAGACATAGTCTCTCCACCGAGTCCTGGGTCTGCCCCGGGGTCTCCTCCCAGTGGGACGTGCCTGAAACACCTCAAGTGGGAGGCGTCCAGGAGGCATCCTAATCAGATGCCCATACCACCTCAACTGACTCCTTTCAATGTGGAGGAGCAGCGGTTCTACTCTGAGCCTCTCCCGGATGACTGAGCTCCTCACCCTATCTCTGAGGGTGAGTCCAGCAATCCTACGGAGAAAGCTCATTTCAGCCGCTTGTATCCGCGATCTCGTTCTTTCGGTCATTACCCAAAGCTCGTGACCATAGGTGAGAGTAGGAACGTAGATTGACTGGTAAATCGACAGCTTTGCCTTAGAACTAAGCTCCCTCTTCACCACAACAGACCGGTACAACGTCCGCATCACTGCAGATGCTGCTCCAATCCGTCTGTCGATCTCTCGCTCCATTTTCCCCTCACTCGTGAACAAGACCCCAAGATACTTAAACTCCTCCACTTGGGGCAGGAGCCTGTCCCCAACCCGGAGAGGACAATCCACCTTTTTCCGGCTGAGGACCATGGACTCGGACTTGGAGGTGCTGATTCTCATCCCAGCCGCTTCACACTCAGCGGCAAACCGTCCCAGCAAGAGCTGTAGGTCATTGCTGGATGAAGCCAACAGGACAACATCATCTGCAAACAACAGAGATGAGATCCTGTGGTCACCAAGCATGACACCCTCCATTCCCTGGCTGCGCCTAGAAATCCTGTCCATAAAAATTATGAACAGGACCGGTGACAAAGGGCAGCCCTGGCGGAGTCCAACTCTCACTGGGAATGACTCCGACCGAGTGTTGGCAATGCGAACTAAACTCTCACAACGGTCGTACAGAGACCGAATAGCTCGTAACAACAAGCCCGATACCCCATACTCCCGAAGCACCCCCCACAAAAATCCACGAGGGACGCGGTCAAATGCCTTCTCCAAGTCCACAAAACACATGTAAACTGGTTGGGCAAACTCCCACGAACCCTCAAGAATTCTCGAGAGGGTAAAGAGCTGGTCCGATGTGCCACGGCCAGGACGAAAACCACATTGCTCCTCCTGAATCCGAGGTTCGACCAACGGCCGGACTCTCCTCTCCAGTACCTTGGCATAGACCTTCCCAGGGAGGCTGAGGAGTGTGATCCCTCTAAAGTTGGAGCACACCCTCCGGTCCCCTTTTTTGAAGAGAGGAACCACCACCCCGGTTTGCCATGCCAAAGGCACTGCCCCCGACCTCCACGCAATGTTGCAGAGGCGTGTCAATGGGGTATGGTGGTATGGGGTTACCGGGGCCCCACCCTGGAGCCAGGCCTGGGGGAGGGGCTCGAAGGCTAGCGTCTGGTGGCCGGGTTTCCATCCATGGGACCCGGCCGGGCTCAGCCCGAAGGAGTTACATGGGTCCGCCCTCCAGTAGGTTCACCACCTGCAGGAGGGATCATGGAAGTCCGGTGCTATGTGGATTAGGTGGCAGTCAAAGGCGGAGACCTTGGCGGACTGATCCCAAGAGTTTCGCAATGATGGTGATTTATTAACAAGACACAAGACGTAACACAAGACTATGATAGACTGACGAAGATACACTAAACAGAGCATGGGACCGTAAGGCTAACCCCAGCCACTTACGATCTAAAATATGACATGACATGACATGAGCAAGCAAAGCACGAGAATATACACAAACCTGACCAGACCAGAACGATGAATGTCTGACGATTGTTGACTTATGCTCCCGCAATTGGACTGCCGTCAGCGCCTGCCTTATAAGGGCGAACGCTAACGAGCAGTTATGACAGACAGCTGACCGGCCTTGGCAGGCGGAAGCCCCACCGAGCGCCTTCATAATAAGAGCCCGGTGAGGCCAGAATACAACCCGCAGCTGTCAAGGCCGGCAGTGAGCTATGCGTGGCCCGAGCGTGGACAGGACCAGCGCTCGGGTCGTAACACTCATATTGTACATAGAATTCATGAACTCTGTAATTACATTTTGTTGAAATGGATTTAGTAAATCAATATTGAAATCTCCACAAATTGCAACCATTTTCTTACTAGTAATATTATTGTACAGCTCAACTAATTTATCTCTGAATGTCTCAATGCAAGTTCCCGGCATTCTATATATACAACTTATAATTAGATTTTTTGTTTTATCTTGGTCAGTCTCAACATTAACACATTCCAGAATCCCTGGTAGTGCAAAGGACATTCCATTTACAAGCTTACACCTATACAGGTCATCAATATACAGTGCAACACCACCACCTTTTTTTGAGATCTGTTAATATGAAACATTTGATATCCCTCTATTGCCATCAGAGGAGCCTGCTCTTCATTAAGCCAAGTTTCAGAGACTGCAATAGCTATAAATTTTCTGTCTAGCTGTTTTAAATAGTCCTGAATCTGTGGAAAGTTTTTGTTAAGACTTCTGCTGTTGAAGTGTATTATTGATAGTTTACCATCTAATTGCACTTGACTTTTGAATTGCTTTTCAGTGTAATATTCACAATGATTATGAATATTATTGAAAAAGTAGTTATCAGGATCAATATCATTCTCCATCTCTTGTAGTTTATGTTCAGCATAATGGCATATTTTCAGAGTTACCAATTAAAATTATATTTAGATGTTAATTCCTGTCCAGGATGAAAATTGAAAGCCATGACCGGAGTTTTATGGATATTAAGAGCATACCCAGAAAACGAACCGTACATTTCTTGCATTTTCATCAATACTGGTAAACCAGAGACCGGATCTGTGATTGTGATCAACACATCGTCCGCATGTAAGCACAAATTATACTCTTCCTCACCAATTTGAATACCCTTTAGTGCAGTTTCTTGGCGAATTGCTTGTGCTAAAGGCTCTATAAATAAATTAAATAAATTAGGGCTTCCGGGACAGCCCTGTCTACACCACGTTGTAGTTGTGTAGAGTTAGAGAGACTCCCATTTATTTTTATTCTAGCAATAGGTGAAGAGTAAAGCGCTTGAATACATTTTATAAAATCGGTGCAGAATCCAAATCTCTTCATTACTAAATAGAGAAAGTCCCACTGAACTGAATCGAAAGCTTTTTCAGCGTCAAGACTGAGAATAACTGAATTTATCTCTCTCTTATTAATCTGTTCAATTATATGTAAAGCTCTCCTTACGTTATCCTGGGTTTGTCTATTCTTTAGGAAACCTGTTTGGTCTCCATCAATCAGTGAGGGCATCACAGTGTCCATTCGTCTGACCAAAATAGTTGTGTATAATTTATAATCCGTGTTTAATACACTTATTCGTCTATATGATTTGAAGTCTGTTTTATCCTTTCCCTCTTTCGGTATGACAGATATGAAGGCTTCCTTCCAGGACGGAGGTACAGGGCCTCCTTTCAGAATGTAGTTAAAACTGGTTTCTAGTAGAGGTATCAGACTTTCATTTTCTTGTACCATTCAGGCGGGAACCCGTCGGTACCGGGTGACTTATTAGATTTAAGATTAGAGATGGCCTTATCATCTTACTCATGTGGAGCTGGCGTACCACACACCCAGACAGTAGGTGAGCAGGGTCTCCACTGAGCAGTGATAGGAGGCCAGCATGTTATGAAGGGTTTTAATATGAAGTGCGGTGTGATGATGCCACCTTCCTGTTGCGTCATCACACTGCCCTATATTATGGGGCAGCTGCCATGAGGACTTCCTCTTGTGCTGGATGACTCCGCTGGGTGCATACTGTGTACGGTGTTCTCTACATTCAGTAAAGCTACGTTCAGAGCTACATCTCTGTCGGCCTTGTTCATCACCAGATTTGTAGACATAACACAGCACAGCTTCTAGTCCAGGTTGTTCTTCTTTAGGACATGGAGGAAGTACAGCCACTGCTGGGCTTTCTTCACCAGGGCCTTGGTGTTGACAGTCCAGGAGAGGTCAGAGGAGATGTTGGTGCCCAGGAACCTGAAGCCGGGGATGTTTTCCACATGGTTGCCATTTATGGGGGGATGTCCTGTCTGTTCTTTCTGAAGTCCAGTATGAGTTCTTTGGTTTTTTTGGACGTTCAGGTTCAGGTTGTTTGCTCGGCACAACAGCAGCACGTTCTCTACCTTCACCCTGCATGTCTTCTCATTGTCATCAGTGATGAGCCCAACCAAGCGTACTTCATGATGACGGTGGATGATCGGTTGGAATACAGTCAGAAGTGTACAGGGAGTACAGCAGAGGGCTTAGCATGCAGCCCTGGGGGGAGCCAGTGCTAAGAGACAGTGTGGAGGAGTGGTGGGGGCCAAGTCTGACTGTTTGTGGGCGGTTGGTGAGAAAGTTTTTTATCCAGGACCAGGTGTGTGTGTGTGTGTGTGGGGGGATCTGGAGGAGGTGCAGTTTATTGATCAGGATGTCTGGGATGATGGTGTTGAAAGCTGAGCTGTAGTCCATAAAGAGCATCCTCACATAGCTCCTTGGGTTCTCCAGAGGGCTCAGTGCTCTATGGAGAGTGGTAGCGATGGCGTCTTCTGTAGACCGGTTCTCCTTGTAGGCAAACTGGTGGGAGTCGAAAGAGGGGGGAAGACAGTCCCTGATCTGCTGGGACACCAGTTGCTCAAAACACTTCATGACTATGGACATGGGTGCTATGGGTCTGTAGTCGTTCAAGCTGTCCATTGCAGATTTTTTGGGGATGGGGACAATGGTGGAGGCCTTGAGGCAGGAGGGGACGGTGGCATGCTGTCCAGGGATGAGGTTTGAACAGCTTGGTGAGGATCCCTGCCAGCTGATCTGCACATGCTTGACCAACGCTCCTGGGGATGCCATCTGGACCAGCAGCTCGTGCGGGGGTTTCACAGCAAAAGTATTGAGGGAAAGCAGGTAGAAAGGTATGTGGTTATCCATGGACAGAGGAAGAAGACAAGGAGGCTTGGTGGTGGAAAGAAGGAGGTACAGGAAAGTATCCAAAGGAAGAGGTTAGCAAAGAAAAAGTGGGATAGTCAGGGAGATGAAGAAAGTAGACAGGAGTATTTGAAATCTAAGTGCATGACTAAGAGAGACATGGCAAAGGATAAGGCATATAGTGAGGTTGTATGAGAGCTGGACACTATGGAGGGAGAAAAGGAGTTGTATCGACTAGCTAGACAGAGAGATCGAGCCGAAAGGATGGACAGCAGGTTAGGCTGATTAAGGACAGAAATGGTAATGTACTAAAAAGTGACGAGGTGTAGTTGACAAGGTGGAAGGAATACTTTGAAGAGCTGATGAATAAAGAAATGATGAGGGGGGTATGGAATGAAGGAAAGATGGTGAACAAGGAGTCCCAAGGATTAGCAAGGTGGAAGTGAGGGCAGCTTTGAAAGAGGATGAAGAAATGGAAAGGTGGTGTCATGAATGAGAACAGGGTTAGACTCAAATGCAGAGCTGCCAGAACGATCACTCAGACTCAAATGAAAAGTTTCACAAATTTATTGAAAACAACACACAGAAAAAAAAAGTGCATGAACTAAAGAAAAACGAAACACAAAAACGGCAACTTAAATTTCCAACAAGACGGGTGCCCCCTGGAGTGCACGTAGTCTACAGGAGAGAGCAGACAGAGGTTATTAGGGACAGATTCTCCAAAGGGAGAATAATGTAGGAAAGCACACTTACTACAAGAGCAGCGGAGTCCAGCAGAGAACTCCTGTGAGGACCAGGGGACGGGGAAGGCAGAATACCTGGGTGGACAGCTAGGATCTTCCTGGTCAGGTGAGCGCAATCAGCTCCGGAGACACATCCGCAGGTGGCAGCATCCTGAAGAGCAGGAGGAACAAGATGAGTGCACAGGTAACTTTATAACAACGAGACAATGCTTGACTTAAATCATGGCTGCAAACCCAGACGATCCAGCGATGAGCTCTCCACATGCTGGATCTTAAATACGCTGGCTCATCAGATGCAGCAGGTGTGTAATCATGCAGGTTTGTCTAATCTTCCGGAGCCGGGAAAACCGGAACAGGATCGGAGGGGGAGCACACTCGCCTGATTATCACAGTGCCCCCTCCCTTCAAGGGATGCCTCCTGGCGTCTCACTGGGCTTGTATTGATGGATCCGATTGAATGCCTGTATCATGCGCTTGTCGAGGATGTATGACCCCAGGATCAATGACCTCTCCTCAGGACCGTATCCTTTCCAGTGAACAAGGTATTGTCATCCCCAACCCCGACGACACATGTCTAAGATCCTCTCCACCATATATGCAGTCTGGCCATTGATGATCCAGGGGGGTGGTGGGGGATCCGGAGGAGACTGGCAGAGCAGGGCTTGATCTTGGAGACATGGAAAGTTGGATGGATGCTCATAGAAGGCGGCAAGTCCAACCAAATGGTGACATCATTGATCAACTGCTTGATGGTATACGGGCCCAGATAGCGGGGGGAGAGCTTCAGTTTTCAGCAGGATCTGGTCGGTGGACAGCCAGACCCTCTGTCCCACCGTGTATTTCGACACCGGCACCCGTCTGCGGTTGGCGTACTGTTTATTGTGCTCTGCAGAGCAAAGGGGGGCAGCTCTCATAGCCCTCCACAGACAGCAGCACCGGTGCGCGTGGGCCTCCACAGATGGGATGGTGAGGCCCCTCTCTGCCGTGAGCAACAAAGGTGGTGTGTAACCCATCGATGCTTCAGATGGCGTGAGCCCAGTGTAGAAGGAGATCACAGAGTTGTGGGCATATTCCACCCAGGTCAAATGGGAGCTCCAGGTGGTCAGGTTCACAGATGCTACGCACCTTAAGGTGGCCTCCAGAGACTGATTAGCACGCTCAGCCTGACCATTGCTTTGAGGATGGTAACCTGATGTCAAGCTGGAGGTCGAACCCAAGAAGTGGCACAATGCCTTCCACACCTGGAATGTGAATTGGGGTCCCAGTTCTGAGACGATGTCCATGGGAATACCATGCAGCCGAATTACATGCTGCGTCAGCATGTCAGCCATCTCCGTGGCAGATGGTAACTTGTGGACAGGAATCAGGTGGATGGACTTGGATAAGTGGACGACTTTCGTCAGGATAACGTGTTCCCTTGAGATGGAGGGAGGCCCGTAACGAAGTCCAGAGCAATGTGTGACCACGGGCGACCTGGCACCGGGAGAGGATGGAGGAGACCCATGGTGGTGGTGGTGGTGGGGTCAGTTTTATTGGCAGAACAGGTGTGGCAGGCCTTGATGTACTCCTGCACATCCCTCCCTAATGTGGGCCATCAAAACACTCTCCACAGCAGATCGATCGTCCTGGATATGCCGGAATGACAGGCAAAAAAGCTGGTATGTCCTCACTTAATGACCTCTCCACGTAACGCTGCGGGGACATACTGTCATGGCGCCCGCAGGGCCATCATCAGTCTCAGCTGCACGCACACCTGCTGCCAATCGTCAGCGGGCTTTAAGAGTCGGACCTACCAGTGACTCAGCACGGAGCCGTCAGTCGAACTACCGTGGACACATCTCTTGTCTCCAGCCACGTCCTGGCTCATCATCAACCAAAGAACAGCGCGTCGCTGCACGTAAGCTTAACAGCAACTTACCTTGTCAAGTTCATCTCCCCCCTGTGCACAGGTGGACCTCCCTGGCGACGGACTCTCTCTCCCCGACGGTGGTTCAGCTCTACTCCTGCATCAGGGTAACTCACACTCCCCCTTGCACAGAGCCAGACGCTGTCTCCCTGGCTGTCACCCTCAAGGCAAACGTGAGCGCACCACCACCATCTGCAAAAGTAAGCGGTCGTCATTATTGCGCTCTTTAGCGCTGGTGCTGAGTTAACACTTTGCTTTGTCTCCATAGGGTTGCCAGGCCGAACGGCGTCCAGCTCTCCCCCAGCACGAGTCCAGCACTGCACACACCACACTGTACATACACGCACGCATTCACAAGACACAGGGTGCTAATAAAAGGATAATTGTATTTCCCTCGAGTTTGTCTTTTGTCCCCTGGGTCTGGAATTATGTCACATATATACAGCCGGTCCTGCAGGCCTCCATCCGGGACGGGTTCCAAAGATTGCGGCTGCCAGACCCTCTGCTCTATCTCCCACTGGAGTGTCCCGAGAAAGCAGAAGGGGGTGGGGAATAGTCTCCGGGGGAGATGCAGCAGCTGTGGAGAAAGAGGTGGAGGAGTCGGGAGAAAACTGGTGCAAGAGAGCATCAGCCTTGGCTTTGCGGGACCCTGGGTGATACGAGATGGATAAACTAAACCTATTATTAAAAAACAGGGCCCACCGAGCCTGCCGAGAATTCAACTGTCTGGCCAACCGAAGGTATTCTAAATTTTTATGGTTGGTCCAGACAATGACCGGTTGACTAGCTCCCTCCAGCCAGTGTCTCCATTTCTGCAATGCCAGCTTAATGGCCAACAGTTTGCGGTCCCTAACAGCGTAATTCCTCTCGGCTGGTGTTAACTGCCGGGAGAAATACACGCATGGATGGAGCTTCTGGTTGAAGCTTCTGGTTGGAGGAGGAGTGGTAGGAGGGGTTGGCACCCACCCCCGACTCAGAACCATCCACCTTGACCACGAACTGTGCCGCGGGGTCCACCTGCCCCAGGACATGCATGTTGGTGAATAGGCCTTTCAGGGTCACAACAGCTTGTTCAGCGCCGTCGAACCACTTGAACGGACTTTTGGTCGACATCAACTGCGTAAGCAGTTGCGCCACCTTACTGTAGTCTCGGATAAATCGTCAGTAGAAGTTGGCGAAGACCAGTAAGTGTTGGGGGACCTTCCTGGACTGGGGGGGGTTGGCCAGTCTACTACCGCCTTGATTTTTGCTGGATCGGCCTTTTACCATGCCCTCTGTGATGATGAACCCCAAAACAAAGTAGAGCCACTGGAAAATTTGCACTTCTCAGCCTTCACAAAAAGCTGGTTCTGCAGCAACCACTGCAGGACGGACCAAACGTGGACTATGTGCTCCTCCAGGGTACGAGAAAAAAATCAAAATATCGTCCAAATAAACAAACACAAACTGGTTCACCATATCTTGTAGGACATCATTAATTAACCGCTGGACGACGGCAGGGGCGTTAGTCAGCCCGAATGGCATGACCAAATATTCAAAATGGCCCAGTGGTGTTTTAAACGCCGTCTTCCATTCGTCCCCCTCACGAACGCGGACTAAATGATATGCATTACAGAGGTTGAGTTTGGTAAAAAACACACCCGTTGAAGTAACTCAATCACCGAATTAATAAGGGGCAGTGGATACTTACCCTTCTGGGTGATCGCGTTAAGCTCACGGTAATCAATACACAGGCACAGAGACCCATCCTTCTTCTCTACAAAAAAGAACCCCGTGCCAAGAGGGGCGAATGACGGGCAAATAACGCTGGCGCTAGGGGAGTCTTTTATGTAGGTCTCCATCGCCTCCCTCTCCGACCCAGATAAACTATAAAGCCGGCTGGATGGCAGCTGCGCGCCCAGGATGAGGTCGATAGCACGGTCATAGCCCCGGTGAGGTGGTAAAGATAGGGCCCTAGACTTGCTAAAGACTTCCCCTAACTCACGTTAAACCTCGGGCACGAAGCTGAGATCCACCGGTTCAGCCAAAGGGGAGGAGATCTGGAGCAAAGGTAAGCATGTGGCCGATCAGAGACAAGACGAGAGACAGAAAGGGCTCCAGAATGAAATGGAGCCCTGACTCCAGTTTATAATGGGGCTATGGGTGCAGAGCCACAGATACCCCAGGATCATGGTGGTGTTAGATTGGGGCAGGACGTAAAACTGAATAGTCTTACGGTGGACAGAATGACCAAAATGGGCTCAGTTTGTTTGGCAATCTCAGCAATAGTGCTGTTCAAAATCACTTAGACCGACAAAGGTGTCGGAACATTCTTGGTGGGTATCTGTAATTTATGCACCATGACCTGTTGGATGAAATTTTGCTGAATTTTGCTGAATAGATCAGTGCGGAGGTTTTGAATTCGGCCCCTGGTAACTGGATGAGGGCCAGGAGTTCAAAACAATTAGGGGAATTTGATGAAGGCCCTACCCCCAGCTTCCCCATGGTGACTGACAGGCTGGGCCTCCTGGGCCGAATCAGACATTCCGATATTGCGCGGCCGGGGACCCCGCAATAAATGCACTCCCCCACCCTCTTGTGACACCGGTGCTCCCTTGGAGTCAGACGGACCCTCCCGAGGTCCACTGGCTCCGCTAACAATGCTAGCAGAACAGCATCAGAGGTCGGGGGAACTGACGGTGGAGTGAACGGGGAAGCAGCAGCCACCTGCTCCCTCGTACGCTCCCTAAACCAATTGTCGAGGGCCACTGCCTGTGCAATCATCTCATCCAGAGAGGATGGAGAAACACGGATAGCCAGCTCATCACGTAGGTGCGTATCCAGGCCCCAGAGGAAGGCGCTGTGTAGAGCAATGTCATTCCATCCGGAGTCGGCTGCAGCGACTCAGAACTTGACGGAGAAATGGGATACTGACCGGCCTCCCTGCCAAAGTCCCATCAGCTGGCTAACTATGTTTCCCTTACTCTCCGAATGGTCGAATGCCTCGGAGAATTCCCGCACAAACCGCTGGTATGTGTATAGGGGTCCATGCAGGCTACTTAAGACGGACTGTGCCCACTTAAGTGCCCAGTCTTGCAGCAACAAGGTCATGAAATGGATTTTCACCACATCATCCCTATACTCCCTTCCACCTGCTGAAAATAAAGTCGGCAGTGGAGCATGAACCCTCTGCACTCTCCTACCTCTCCCCCATAGAGGGCAAGCGAAGGAACAGAGATGTTCCTACAGATGGCAGACACTCCCGGAGCAGCAGGTGCAGGGGGAGAAGTTGCACCAGGAAGCCAACCCAGGTGCACAGAGATGGTGGCCAGTTGCTGGGCTATGGTCTCTAACTGCTCAAAAAGAAACATGACCCAGTGTTCCGTGCCCTCCAAGCGCCAGAGTGCTGACTGATTGCTCAGCCGAGCACTCACTGAGCCTTGATCCTGGCTGGATCGTTCTGTCCTGATTGAGAACAGGGTTAGACTCATACGCAGAGCTGCCAGAACGATCACTCAGACTCAGATGAAAGTTTCACAAATTTATTGAAAACAACACACAGAAAATAAATGTGCATAAACTAAAGAAAAACGAAACACAAAAATGCCAACTTAAATTTCCAACAAGACGGGTGCCCCCTGGAGCGCACGTAGCCTATGGGAGAGAGTAGACAGAGGTTATTAGGGACAGATTTTCCAAAGGGAGAATAATGCGGGAAAGCACGCTTACTACTAGAGCAGCGGAGTCCAGCAAGGAACTCCTGTGAGGACCAGGGGACGGGGGAAGGCAGAAACCTGGGTGGACGTCTAGGATCTTCCTGGTCAGGCGAGCATGATCAGCTTTGAAGACACACCTGCTGGTGGCAGCAACCTGAGGAGCAGGAAGAACAAGATGAGTACACAGGTAACTTTATAAAAATGAGGCAAAGCTTGACTTAAATCGTGGCTACAAACCCAGACGATCCAGAGATGAGCTCTCCACACGCTGGATCTTAAATACGCTGGCTCATCAGATGCAGCAGGTGTGTAATCACGCAGGTGTGTCTGTTATGTCTGTAATTGAGGGTGAATGACGAGACTTAAGGTGAAACTGAACAAGACTTTATTATAGACTCACGGGTTATACAGAAGCGCTCCCGCTAGGCTGAGAGATGGTCAAAGAGACAGCCTCTCTTCCTCACAGCCCTCTTATACCCTGGGTGGCGACGGAACCAGAAGGTGAAGCCACTACCCGTATCACACAACAATAAATCCGAAGGACAACACTACATCCCTCACCTTTCAAAAAGGTCCAAAGCACACATACAATTGAGATCCTCCCCAATTTAGAACCCAAACCACACACTCAAAGTGAACAGAAATGTCAGGGCCTACCACATTCATACAAAACAACTAAGGCTAGGGGGAGACAGGTGGACTACTGTCCCACCCCCACATGGCTAGACGGATTATTCTGCCGTCTCTGCTGGAATATAGTCCTTTAAACATAAAATCGCTGTGCTCCTAAAATAAATAACATAAAACAATCCCCATAACAGAACATATATATAAACTAGCAAATCCCATAACAACTTGGATAATTCTCATTTCAAACATCATGCATCAAACACATCAGTATAATTACTATAACCTGGGCAATTTACATACTAACAACATGTATTGAACACATTTCCCCCAACCATCAGTCTGCCCCAGTAGAGCAACCCCCCACCCCCACCCCGGGGAAAACCATCAGACGGTTCCCCTCCAGAGCACCTTCTTCTCTTCACAACAGGGATGGCCCATGCCCCTATCCAAACACCTCCTTCTCCAGCTTGGCGCGCCGCAGCTCGTTGGGATGCCGCCATGAGCCATCAGATAGCTGAAGGTATCCCGAACGGCCACCACCTGCAGCTGCACCTGGTCCTCCTTTCTCTTGCGCTTTCTACGAACCTCTCTCGACCGGGCCTCCTCTCTGAGTTGGACCACATCAGCAACCCCCAGAGGAGCCCGACTTGGCTTCCAGTGTCCCTGAGTGGCACGTTGTTTTACTGTGCAAGCCGGTCCTGCCCCGCTCGCTTTCATTTCAGACGCTGGGAAAACCGTTGTGACCCCTTGCTTCTCAGTACCTCCCAGCCGAACTCTGGAAGCAGAGTGGGTCAGCCACTCGGCTCCACCCGCCGTCATGGGCGTCCCAATGCGTCGCCCAGTTCCCTCAGCTAGGGTTACTGGGGCACTGACACCAGGACCCTCCCGCGATGGCGCTGAGTGGGGTTGGTTCTGCTCATCTTCTAGAATACTAGGCCAAGGTTCGTCCCATACAGCGTCATCCACCACTCGTGGAACCGGCCGGTCCCACAAGTCACAGCCCGACCACTCTTTTCAAACAACGCTGGTGATCAAAAAGCCCAGTCCATCAAAAAGGTCACAGCCCATAATATTCTCGCCATCGATGGTCACCACGAACTGCAGGTTGGATGCCTCCACTGATTTGTACCTAGCTGTCAGTTCCACTGAACCCACAATGACTAGCTTTTTTCCTCCATACCCACACAGTGGTGCTGAATGACCTCTCACTCAGTAGTATGGGAAGAAACTCCTCACGGTAGGCCAATTCAACACGGACCTCACTGCGTCCGTGTCAGTCAGCAGCAACACCTCCACTCCATCCAGCTTCACCATACAGTATGTATGGCCATCGGTGTTCGGAGAGATGGTGTAGATAACTGTAGGAGTTGGAGCAGGGGTGTCAGCTTTATATCACTGTTCCCCTCACTTGAACCTATTACAGGCCCTGGCAAAATGATGCAGAAATCCACACTTGCTGCAGCGTTTTCCTCTTGCCAGACACTCTCTTGCCTTATAGTGGTGCTTAGTGGACCCACAACCCAAACACCTGGGTGATTCTGGGGCAGACCTCATCTTCACAGATGTAGCGCACTCCTCCTTCTCCTGCGCATGATCAGCCCTGTCCGGATCCACAGCCTGCACCGTTGATTGTGATTCAGAGCGGTGTAGCGTAGCTCTCTCTCTGAGGTCACGTGATAGACTGTCCACTGCTTCACACTGCTGAGCTATCTCAATAGACTTGGATAATGTCAGCTCGCCCGAGTATGTAAGGAGCTTCGACCTCGTAGCCAGGCAAACAGCATGTTCTGCCAGCTGGTCGCAGACCATCTCTTCCTCCAATGCTCCAAACTGACAGTCTCTGGCCAGCTGGCGTAGGTCTGTTACAAATCGCTGCACCGACTCGCCAGTCCACCGGCGGTGCTGTCAAAACTGAATCCTCCGGACAATGACATTTTCCGGGGCGCGAAAATGTCGCACCATTAGCTCAACAACATAGCGGTAGTGAAAGTAGATGAGTTTAAATACCTGGGGTCAACCATCCAAAGCAATGGAAAATGCACAAGAGAGGTGAAGAAGGGAGTGCAGGCAGGGTGGAGTGGATGGAAACAAGTGTTAGAGGTGATTTGTGACAGAAAGGTAGCAGCAAGAGTGAAAGGGAAGCTTTACAAGAAGGTAGTGAGACCTGTGATGATGTATAGTTTGGAGACGGCGGCACTGACAAAAAGACAGGAGGTGGAGCTGGAGATGGCAGAGTTGAAGATGCTAAGATTTTCACTGGGCATGACTAGGAGGGACAAGATTAGAAATTAGTATATCAGAGGGACAGCTCACGTTGAGCGGTTTGGAGACAAAGTAAGACAGGCAAGGCTGAGATGGTTTGGGCATGTGCAGAGGAGGGATAGTGGATATATTGGACAAAGGATGTTGAAGATGGAGTTGCCAGGCAGGAGGAAAAGAAGAAGACCTCATGGATGTAGTGAAGGGGGACATGGAGAGGGTTGGTGTTACAAAGTAAGATGCAAGGGATAGGGTGAGATGGAGACAGATGATCTGCTGTGGTGACCCCTAAAGAGAGCAACTGAAAGAAGAAGAAGAAGTCGGGACTTAACCAGCTAAAATTAATTTGCACTGATGGGGGATGGGATGGCTTCCTGAATTCTGATGGAGTTCAGTTGGTTTCTTGGCTTTCTATGCCTTTTTGTGCCACTTTTTCTTCATGTGTTCAATACTTATTCCCTGTGTCATTCCACTTTATTCAATATAACTTGCTTTGTGAACACAGTTGCCTTGATTTCTTTGTATGTATGGATTACTTGGGTTGTTTCTGATATCTGGGGGAAAATCTCAGGTCAATTGCTCCATTAGAAATATGTTTGAGAACATTGTTGACATGTTCAATACTCGTTTTCCCCACTGTATAAGGTAACAGATAATTACAAATGTGAGACATCTGGGGAAAAATCAAGGGCAATGGAGACAGCAGGGAAGTGGCTACAGGTGCAGAGAACAGGATGGGCGGGGATGCACATGAAACATGACAATGAACATACAGGACAACAGTACAGGAACGATACAGAGGGGACCGGTGTAAACATGACTATGAAAATAACAATGACACTAAAAGAGCAGGACCAGGGAGAGCTAAGGCAAAAACTGAGACCATAGCAATAATCATAATGAACATCCATGCAGGGCAGGAACCAAAACTACAGGATTGAGCTGCTATACTATCTGAGCTGCTCTTATCTTATGAGCCCTCGAGAACCCTGAGGTCCTTTGGTACTGGCCTTTTAATGGTTCCCATAGTCAAGACCAAGACCTTTGGTGAAGCTTCCTTTCACTATTATGGTCCTCGTCTGTGGAACAGCCTGCCGGAGAGCCTCAGGGCCGCAGAGTCAATAGATGTTTTTAAGAACAGGCTCAAGACCCACCTTTTTAATTTGGCTTTTAATAAACCTGTTTAACTATTACTGAAGTAGTCGTTTATGTTCCATTGTTTTATGTTCTTTTTGGCGCTATTTGTTCTTAGATTTTCTCATCTTCTTGTTGATGTGTTTAGTTCAGTTTGGGTTTTTTAGTTCCTGTTTTTATGTGTTCTTAGTTCTTTTTGTACCTTTTTAAATTTTGGCTTTTAACAAACCGTTTAACTATTATTGAAGTAGTCATTTACGTTCCATTGTTTTTACATTCTTCTTAGCTCCATTTGCTTTTAGATTTTCTTATTTTGATTTGTTCTTAGCTCAGTTTCTAAGTATGGGTCTTTAGTTCCCTTTGTGCTTTGTGTTCTTAGTTTTATTTTGTATTTATGTGTTTTAGCTCCAGCGTTTCCTCAGGATGGTTGCTCCTTCACGTGGTGCCTCGGTGCCGAGCAACATCTCCTTTATTTTATATGTGTGTAATGAGAAGTAGGGGGTGATGTATATGCCCGTGTGTGTTGTGTTCGTGGGTATGTTTACGGGAGGGTTGGAAGGGGTGGGGCTGTATCATGTAAAATGTAAATGTGTCGATTGTTTTTATCTATGTAAAGCACTGCGCAGCATCTAATGTTTTAAAAGCGCTATACAAATAAAGTTTGATTTGATTTGATTATAATTAGAGACATGATAATGAAAAATAAACACAATGGTCAAACTCAGGCTGAGGTAAAGAATGAGGTAAAGAAGACAACATAGCTGAGGGTGAGGACATGAAATGACCCAAAAGACCAGGGAGACACAGAAGACAGTAACGGAGGACCCAGGGAAACACAGAGGGCAAATAATGCAACTAATCATAATAAAACAAATCAGAGGAAAACACAGAGAGCAAAGATAAACATAAAGCATGGGCATGATCCTAAGATCATGTCCAGATATGGCACTGCTGCTGCCATAAAAATGCAAGTCAACTTAACATAAAGGTCCCATTTTTTTAATCTATTTTAGATTATGGAGACCTCTTGTATATGAACGCTTCAGCTCAGTGTCTGAGTAAGATTGACTCTGTATATCATGCTGTTTTGAGGTTTGTTACAAACTGTAGAGCCTTGACCCATCACTGTGAACTGTATTCTAGAGTGGGATGGCCCTCTTCGTCCACCAGGAGGTTGACTCACTGGTACTGTGGGCACATATGTGGTTTCCATATGCTTCACATGCTTGTTACTGTATGCTTATTGTTTACTGCACGTCTCAGAGGAACAAAAGGTCTGAACCTCCTAGGGGTTGTAGGAGGATGTGAAGTCTGGCCTTTTGTATGCAGGGAGACGGCCATGAAGGATTTCCTGACCACCAGGACTGCAAGAGGAGACCACCAGGACTTCAGGTGGAGACAGGAGACCTGAAGGGGGGCGCGTTGTGATTTGGGATGTAAAGACAATGCGACTGTTGACTTTGATGTCCTGGGGTATAAAGGGGCAGCTGTGGGGGCATGTCTCTCTCTTCTATTTTTGGATATTGGAAAATGTGTTGTGAATAAAACTGATTTTGAGTAATAAACTCAGCCTCGTCTTTCCACACATCTCCATACTGGTGACCTTACGACGTATAATGAGCGGAGACGAATCTCTTGAGCCAAACTCGCCAGGAGCCAGCCAGACGAGTGCAGCCACAGTCCACCTACCGGACTTCTGGCCGGACAATCCACGCTCCTGGTTTAGCGCAGTTGAGGCACAGTTCCACCTCCGGAGGATTTCGGTGGACGACACAAAGTTCTACCATGTGGTTGCAAAGCTGGACAACCACACAGTCCAGCGGGTGGCGAACCTGATCAACCATCCGCCGGACAGTGACAAGTACAGCACGTTGAAGGCTGCGCTCATTCACTACTTCACCCCTTCGGTGCAGGAGCGAGCAGAGAGGCTCCTAGCGCTGACTGAATTTGAGGGCGACAGACCTGCAGACCTCATGGGGAAGATGTTGAGTTTGAGAGACTCCGAAGATGATAACTTCATTTTCACCCACCTCTTCCTCAGAACCCTGCCGTCAGAGGTGAGAGTGACCCTGGCCAGTTCACCACTGCTGGCCCGACGAGACTACCACGAGCTGGGCCAGGAGGCGCAGCGACTCGTCGACGCCAGTAAATGACGTGTGGCTGCGGCTGCGGCAGCGGGGCCAGGTGCAACGTCCGGAGACGGCAGGGGGCCAGAGGCTGCAGCACCAGACACACCGACGATGGCGGCGGCAAGGGCCGGGAGACACGGAGCAGACGACGTCCTTTGCTTCTATCATCGCCGTTTCGCAGAGAGGGCATGCAAGTGCATTCCACCGTGCCATTTCAAGCACTCGGGAAACGCCAAGAACGGGGGTCGGTAGCGGCTGCGGCCCTTGGAGAGGAGAACAAGCTGCTCTACTTGAAGGATGCGTGCTGGGGGAGGCACTTCCTCGTGGACACGGGCTCCCAGCTGAGTTTCATCACACCCTCCTACGTTGACTGACTGGCGCCTTCCAGCGGTCCCCGGGTGTCAGCAGCGAACGGCTCGGCGATTAAGACCTTCGGTGAGAGGACTCTGCTTCTGTCTTTACACGGCTGCACTTTCGAATGGACTTTCGTCATAGCAGCAGTCAATTTCAACATGTTAGGGGCTGATTTTTTGTGCTCACATAGTTTGTTGGTCGATCTTGCTAACAGACGCCTGGTTAATGCACTCTCTTTTTCTTCTATTCCCTGTACAGCTTGAGTGGCCCCGCCAACAGCACAAGCCGTCACAGCTGCAGGTGGTAAGTTCCACACACTCCTCACTCAGTTCCCAGCACTCACGGTCCCAACATTTTCGGCAACAGTGGCTAAACACGGGGTGGAACATTTTATTACTACCACCGGACCGCCCGTTTTCGCAAAAGCTCGGCGCTTGGATTCAGCTAAACTGACCATAGCGCACGAGGAGTTCGCCAACCTGGAGAGGTTGGGCATCATCAGGCGTTCGAAGAGCACTTGGGCTTCACCGCTTCACATGGTCCCGAAAGCTGATGGCTTGTGGCGGCTTTGTGGTGATTTCTGCAGACTGAACAACGCTACAGCACACGACCGCTACCCGATCCCGCACATCCAAGATTTTTCAGTTCATTTGGCGGGGGCGCGCGTTTTTTCTAAAATAGACTTGGTACGCGGTTATCACCAGGTCCCAGTGCGCGCTGAGGACATACCCAAAACAGCGGTAATAACTCCCTTCTGACTTTTCAAATTTTTGCGCATGCCGTTTGGGCTTAAGGGCGCTGCGCAGACATTCCAACGCATGATGGACGCGGTTCTGCGCTATCTCCCTTTCGTGTTCGTCTACCTGGACGACATATTGGTAGCCAGCGCGTCCGAAGACGAACACGAAAACCACCTCACAGCAGTTTTCTGGAGGTTGGCAGGGCACGGGTTAATAATTAACCCGGCAAAGTGTCAGCTCGGGGTGACGCAGATTGATTTTTTGGGCCATCGGGTCTCCCCAGAGGGAGCGGTCCCTTTGCCTGACAAAGTGCACGCAGTAACAAATTTTCCCCAGCCACAAACGGTCAAAGCGTTACAGGAGTTTTTGGGAATGGTAAATTTTTATAACCGTTTCCTCCCCCGCGCAGCGCAGCTCATGCAACCATTGTATGCTGCACTAAAAAAACAAAAACCCACAAATAAAGTCGAATGGTCTCCGGAGCGAGAGCGCGCATTTTCCAAAGTCAAAACAGCTCTGGCAAATGCTGCGTTGTTAGCACATCCAGTCCCAGCGGCCCGCATGGCGCTCACTACTGACGCGTCAGATGTGGCCATAGGGGCGGTCGTGGAACAGTTTGTAGCTGGAGCCTGGCAACCGCTCGCCTTTTTCAATAAGACCCTGCGCGACAGCGAGCGAAAATACAGCGCATTCGACAGGGAGTTGTTAGCTCTCCACTTGGCCATTCGCCACTTCCAGTTTTGGCTGGAAGGACGCCGTTTCACCGCGTTCGTTGACCACAAGCCGCTGACTTTTGCAATGGCCAAGATTTCAGAACCTTGGTCGGGCTGGCAGCAGAGACAGCTGGCCGCGATATCGGAGTTTACTACTGATATCCAACATGTGGCGGGTAAACTTAATGTAGTGGCGGACTGCCTCTCGCGCGCCATGGGGGCTCCCGCACGCGCAGAGGTAGATCCTGCAGCCATGGCCGCGGAGCAGGTTAGCGACGTGGAAGTGCGCGCGGCCCCAGTCCGTGTGGGGATAGATTATGCAGCCATGGCCGTGGAGCAGGGTAGCGACGCGGACGTGCGCGCGCTCCAGTCTGGACCAACAGGGTTAAGGCTGGAGAGCAGGGTGCTGCAAGACGGTATGCACCCCCTAATCTGCGATGTCTCCACGGGGCGGCCGCGTCCGGTGGTCCCAGCTGCGTGGCGCCGCCGCGTTTTTGACTCGATCCATTCTCTGGCGCACCCGGGAGCGCGCGCATCGGTCAAAATGGTAGGAGAGAAATTTGTGTGGCCGAGCCTGCGCAAACAAGTTAGAGAGTGGGCGGCAGCCTGTACAGCCTGCCAGCGGGCCAAGGTTCATAGACACACGAGAGCTCCTTTGGAGCCGTTTCACATCCCGGCTAAAAGGTTTGATCATGTCCACGTGGACCTTGTAGGCCCCCTCCCGCCCTCACAAGGGTGCACACTGACAATGGTTGACCGCACCACGTGCTGGCCAGAAGTGGTCCCGCTGTCGTCAACCACAGCTGAGGAGGTGGCACGCGTGTTTTTAACGGCGTGGGTAGCACGTTTTGGGGTCCCGTCGGACATTACGTCTGACAGAGGCCCGCAATTTGTTTCCGAACTTTGATCAGCGATGTCCCGCAGCCTGGGGGCAACGATCCACCGCACTACCGCGTACAACCCGCAGGCTAACGGGTTGTGCGAACGTTTTCACAGGTCATTGAAGGCGGCCCTCAGAGCGTCGCTTACGGATACAAATTGGGTGGACAAGCTACCATGGGTTTTATTGGGGTTGCGTTCTGCACCTAAAGAGGATTTAGAAGCCTCCCCAGCTGAGCTAGTGTTCGCACAGCCACTGCGGCTGCCCGGGGAATTTCTCCCAGATAATCCAGCACCAGAGCGCTCCCGGTTCAGCGGTTACAGAATAGCACGGGCCCGAGCATGCTACCTGGCCCCGTTCATCACAGTTTTCCGCGTGTTTTTGTGCCTAAGGCTTTAAAAATGCGGAGTTTGTTTTTGTCAGACATGATGCCCATTGTCCGCCCTTGCGTCCACCTTATGACGGGCCATATAGAGTGCTGGAAACAGGGGATAAGCATTTTTTGCTAGATTTGGGGGTAGAAAAGAAAGGATTGGCATTAACAGGCTCAAACCCGCTTTTGTGTTAGCTGACGAAGTTGTGCAGTTGGCGAAGGCTCCTCGGCGTGGCAGACCCCCTAGAGAGCCTTCCCCAGAACACCCACAGAGGTTGACTAACAGTTCTCATCCCCAGGCAACAGATCCACAGCGGGAAGACGCCGTGGAAGTGATATAGCCTGCTTTTAGCAGATATGGGAGAAGGTTGAGACCTAAGCGGCATTTGGACTGATATATTGTGATTTTATTATGTCATGCAATCTGTGGTGATGCTGTTCCATCTTAGACATTTGGGGGGGGGGGGTCATGTGGGCACATATGTGGTTTCCATATGCTTCACATGCTTGTTACTGTATGCTTATTGTTTACTGCACGTCTCAGAGGAACAAAAGGTCTGAACCTCCTAGGGGTTGTAGGAGGATGTGAAGTCTGGCCTTTTGTATGCAGGGAGACGGCCATGAAGGATTTCCTGACCACCAGGACTGCAAGAGGAGACCACCAGGACTTCAGGTGGAGACAGGAGACCTGAAGGGGGGTGCGTTGTGATTTGGGATGTAAAGACAATGCGACTGTTGACTTTGATGTCCTGGGGTATAAAGGGGCAGCTGTGGGGGCATGTCTCTCTCTTCTGTTTTTGGATGTTGGAGAATGTGTTGTGAATAAAACTGATTTTGAGTAATAAACTCAGCCTCGTCTTTCCACACATCTCCACAGTACATTTTTATTTACAAGGCCATGCTTGGACTGTTGCCCCCTTACATTTGTAATTTGATCACACTGAGAAGTGTTGATTCTTATGGTTTGCGTTCTAATGATCATTTGTTGCTTTCTGTTCCATTTGCCCGTACTGAGTTGGGAAAAAGAGCTTTCATGTTCTCAGCCCCCTCTACATGGAACATGTTGCAAAAAGACTGGAAACTAACGGAACTTGTTTCATTGAACGACTTTAAATCCAGATTGAAAACACTTGAGACGGCCTCACTAATTTGTAACTGTTTTATATGATTTCTATGTCATTGTAAGCGTATTTGTGATTTTTTTGCTGCCTCTTGGCCAGGACTCCCTTGAAAAAGAGGTTTTTAATCTCAACAGGTTTTTTTCCTGGTTAAATAAAGGTAAATAAAATAAATAAATTCACTGAAAACTTGTGTTTTTGTAGGTTTTAACCTTCTGAAATCCATCTACTGGTCACATGATTATCAAAAAATATCAAAAATGTTCACATAGCCTTTATACCGTTTCTATGTCTGATTAGCTGGTTTAACTCTTCCAGGTTTATTCTTCTACGTCAAGAAAAAGTAGGCCTTGATATGTGACCCTGCTCTATTATTGGTCAGCATAGCTGTCTAACTGCAAACAGTAGGGAATACAGCCAAGGTGTCAGCTTCAGAGCTAACAGTGCTACTACTTAGTGGGCTTACCAAGTGTGGTTTATATTGTTATTTTCTTTAGATTTCAGTCACCCTAATAAGGTTGCATGCCCACTAAATGTGTAAAAAAGCTCTAGACCTCTTATTTTTTGTGCTTCACAGGCACTCTAAAAAGAAAGCTCAGGATTCACACATTTTGTACTGAAACACTCTACTAATTGCACTAAACTGCATCAAAATGGGAGAAAAACATACATCCCTCCAAGTTTTTGCTATTAAATACTGAGCATGATATACTTTTGTCATGATCTGGACATAGTTTAAGACCATGTACATGCTTTTGTTCATTTTGGGTTCTCTGTGTTTTCCTATGTCATTATCCATCCATCCATCCATCCATCCATCCATCCATCCATCCATCCAGACCAGACCGGACCAGAGTTCTGAAACAAATTGTGGACCCCTGTTGGACGTCATGTCCAATGGAGAAGCGAAACGCGCAACCCAAGCCGACAAAAAAGCGCGAGCCACTTCCACAGATGTGGTAGAAGCCAGCAAGACCACTTCAGGCCAGTGTGAGGTGCGGTCCACGACTGTCAAAAGGTGTGTGAAACCTTGCGATGGTAGAGGGGTCCCTCCAAATCCACATGGATGTGGTCGAACCTCCTAGCCGGGATTTGGAACGGCTCGAGAGGGGTTCTGGTGTGCTTGTGCACTTTGGCCTGCTGGCAAGAGACGCAAGCTGCAGCCCACTCTTTCACATCCTTGCGCAAGCGCGGCCAGACGAATTTCACCCCCACTAGCTTCACCGAAGTGCGCACTCACGGATGCGAGAGGGAGTGGACCGACTCAAAAACATGACGGCGCCAAGAGCTCGGAACCACCAGGCGTGGGCGGCCAGTGGAGACGTCGCAGAGCAAGGGAGGGCACCCTTCGTGCACCACCCTGTTCTCCAGCCTTAACCCAGTTGGTACAGACTGGAGTGCACAAATGTCCGCGTCCCCGGCTTGTTCCGCGGCCATAGCAGGGAAATCAATTCCCATATAGCCCGGGGCGAGTAACACGCATGACAGGCAATCGGCCACAACATTGAGCTTACTGGCAACGTGTTGAGTATCGGTAGTAAACTGAAATTGTGGCCAAATGCTGTTGCTGCCGGGCCGACCATGGTTCCGAGATCTTGGCCATCGTGTACATCTGTGACTGAGATCATCCTGCGCAGTTCGCCCCACTCGGGACACGAACCCGCGACCTACCAGTCAACTACACAGTTCGAGCATGGGAGACACAGCACGATCGCGCTGAGCTAAAGGTCCGACCGATAGCTCAGCGCTACCGATACTGTATGAGGCTTTTCGGGAGGGAGGTTTACTAACGTTCTACGTCGAACAGTGCTAGTTGGCATCCGTTACACTCTCCCCCTTAAACCTCACTCCCATCCGGGTCACGGCACCATTGTGACTGAGATCATCCTGCGCAGTTCGCCCCACTCGGGACACGAACCCGCGACCTACCAGTCAACTACACAGTTCGAGCATGGGAGACACAGCACGATCGCGCTGAGCTAAAGGTCCGACCGATAGCTCAGCGCTACCGATACTATATGAGGCTTTTCGGGAGGGAGGTTTACTAACGTTCTACGCCGAACAGTGCTAGTTGGCATCCGTTACACTTCAGCATCTTAAGGTCCACAAATGCAGTGAACTCACGCCCCTCCAGCCAAAACTGGAAATGGCGCATTGCCAGGTGGAGAGCCAGTAATTTTCTATCGAACGTGCTGTATTTGTTATGAATGCCCCTTTCAGGACATAAATGAGGCACCAATTGACAACAGTGAGTTTGCTTATTTATTAATGAAAAGGAACAAAAGAATGTGCCACGAGGGGTGAAAAACAAACAACTAAACATACGACCTCGAAGGGTGAATAACAGGAGAAATATAATGAGTCAAATACAAACACTTACATAAATATAGCGAGGGCGAAACCTGACTCTGAAAAAGGCTGGAATCAGGGTTGGGAATACCAGACTGGAAAGGGTGAGGTTGCAGCGAGAAATAACCCTTCCCAGCAATCTTAAATAGCCCACAGAAACTCAAACTACCAACAGGTGAGGACTGAAAGTAATTACTAAATACACACAGCTGTGACAGGCCGTGAGCAGGCTTGACAGCTGGAAGTCCTGCCGTGGCACTGTCAAAATAAGAGCACAATAAACCCCATAATAAATAAGACTAAATAACAGACAGAAAATGTGGAAAATAATAAGAGACTCGAGCACAGGATCACTACAGTGCCCCCCTTTAAGGGATGGATTCCAGGCATCCTGCAGTAACACCAAGGAAAAGGACCCCCCCCCCCCCCCAACCAGAAAAAATACCAAAACCAGCAACCAGCCTCGGGAGGGTGGAGGAGGAATCCAGGCCTGGAGGGAGAGACACTAACATGGAGACAAACTCAAAAATGCTTTACAGCATTATCTGCTATGACATAGCAGATACCAACGCTTCAAGTGCAAATGAGAATACTCTTAGACTGGGAAAACTTGAACACACATACTTACTGCTAATAAACATTTGAGAATAACTAATTGTATTTACACGCTGGTAACACTGAACCAACAAGGGACAAAGAATCAAGTACTACCAGTCAAACAAGAAAACTGTTCACTTGGCCTACAGGAGTCCCAGCTCCACCCAACTGTCACAAGGAAAAGGTCATGCGGCCTACCAGACCTCCAGCACCACCAAAACAGACAAAAAAATCCATCGGGTGGCCTCCCCGCATCACTAGGCCAGCAGACCATGGTGCACCGCTCACCTCCTCCAGGAGGCGGAAGATGAGACCGGAAATACCGCAGACACCTGGCAGAGAACAAGTCACTATGGAACCAAAAGACCATAGAGGACCCACAGCAGCCTTGAGCACCAGCACAGCACCCTTGGTGGCCCTGGCTTGAGGCATGGCTGCACCCTCGGTGGCCCCAGACTGAGGCATGGCTGCACCCTTGATGGCCCCGGACTGAGGTGTGGCTGCACCCTCGGTGGCCCCCGGGCTGGAACGTAGCCCCGGAGGAAGCGCAGGCTTAAACGGCTTCTCCACCACGTCTTCAGCTGGTGGAACTGGACCCACAAAGATCTCAGGCAATGGACCGGAACCCATGGAGACCTCCAATGTGGCAGGATTTTCCTCGGTGACCCTGAGAAAAGGCTCAAAAACAAGGGGCACTGGAACAAGGTCAGGATCACTGGCAGCAGTGGAACCCGGCAAGGCGAGCTCAGATACTGCTGACGGCAGCGCCCCCCCCACCCCCCCATGAGCCAGACAAGATCTCTCCAATACAGAAATAATGACAACAAAGGAGAGTACTTGCCTGAGTTCAAGTTCCACCGCCGTCCAGGACTCCGTCGATCTGGATGGCGATCCAACTGGCCCGGCCGCCTGGAGGTCCAACTCCTACTCTGCTGCGGCGGCCCCAACAGCAGGCATGATAGTCTTGGCAGTCTCCGGACCCCCTGGTGCTGTAACCCATGCAGATGGCTCGCTCTGCGTGGCGACCGGAGATCCAATACCAGCTGGGACTGAACTCTGCTCAAGGGAGACCCGGGGACGCTTCATTTTCGGCTCAGACTCCAAATGGCAGGCAGCCTTCCTACTCTGTCCGTACCGTGGCTGTGGGGCTGTGACCAGGTTCACCAGGGCTGCAGGCTCCTCCTCCGTCCAGAGGTTTGATCCTGGCACTGGCAGACACTCCGGGGGTATAGGAGGAGACACAGAGGAAGCAGGTAATATGTTTGTGGCTGCAGCAGGTGGTGAGAGCTCAGTGGACTATATAACCTGAGCCTCACCCCCAGGAATCAGACAAGGTAATTCATCAGTTAGTGATAAAGAATGAAAAAAACACTTGCCTGTTTTCCTGGATATGGTGGTGACTGCTGCAGCAGGCTCAATTCTTCCCTCTCCCGTTGTAACGGTGATGGTTGGCCTCTCAGGAAGACAAGGAGGAGCCGCTCCTGGAGGACTGATGATGAGGGCAGCCAGAGAAGAAACCACGGGGCTTGCAGCAGCTGGAGGAAGCGCTGTAGAGGAGGGAGGAGCAGCTGAGGCAGTCTGGGGAAGGGGAGCTGGCGAAAGAGCTGACAAAGAAGACCCGGAGGCTGAAGCTGCTGTCATATCTCTCTGCAGTGGCGAAGATAAAACAGCTGGCTGGGAGACAGAGGAATTTTTCTGGTGGCCCGTAGCTGGATCCAAACGGAAACCTTGTGGCTTATTCGCCCGGTGGTCCTCCTCCTTCTGCTTCGGGGCAGCCGTATCACGGGGAGGGGAAGGGTTCTGTGCTGGGCATCATCATCTTTGGGCTGGAGATGAACCGATCGTCAAATCAGGAAAACGTTGCTGCTGAGCGGACACAGTGTACAGCAGCTCGGCGAACTCAGGAAAATTGTTCAGACTGGGATGTGCCTCCACAATCCTGACTGCTGCCACCATGCTCTTTAGAACCTTGTCTGGGTTGCAGGAAGAGAGAGCTTCAGCCATGCGGTCCCTGATGAATTCAGCTGCCCACTGTTCATCTTCACTGGGACCCCCGGCTGCCCTCCTCCTACGGCATGCTGGGAGATGGCTTTTCGGCAATGGAGACACCGGAGCTGGAGCCGTAGCAGGAACCTGATGATGAACCGAGGAACGGGAGTGCTTCGTCGTCAGCCCCGGTGTAGGCTTCCTGGAAGACTTCTTAGCCAACTCACGATTCTCTTGCTGAAGCATCAATAACTCAGACATCCTCAGCATGCTCAGCAAGGCGAGGATGACACTTCACAGCCACCTCCGAGAAGTCCAGGTACCATAACACATCTTTAGGGGTGGAATGTTGATGGGCTATGGCAGGACATCATCTATCTCCATAAGAGCCTGACAGAGCTCAAAACCCAGGCTCATAGGGTACCACCTGCCGAAAGACGCCATAACTCTCAAAAATGCTGGCACCTGAAAAAGGGAAAAAATTGGAGCCAAAAAACAAACTCACTGTGACTGGCACCAACTGGCTGCGACCTACTGTTATGAATGCCCCTTTTAGGGCATAAATGAGGCATCAATTGCCAATGGTGAAGTTTGCTTATTTATTAATGAAAAGGAACAAAAGAATGCGCCACGAGGGGCGAAAAACAAACAACTAAACAT
Organism: Pholidichthys leucotaenia; assembly: GCA_020510985.1. Lineage (NCBI taxonomy): Eukaryota > Metazoa > Chordata > Actinopteri > Cichliformes > Pholidichthyidae > Pholidichthys > Pholidichthys leucotaenia. The sequence continues at coordinate 101,123,432 of CM035839.1, read as the reverse complement.
ACGACCTCGAAGGGTGAATAACAGGAGAAATATAATGAGTCAAATACAAACACTTACATAACACCGGAGGGTGAAACCTGACTCTGAAAAGGACTGGAATCAGGGTTGGGGATACCAGACTGGAAAGGGCGAGGTCACAGTGAGGAATAACCCTCGCCAGCAATCTTAAATAGCCCACAGAAACTCAAACTACCAACAGGTGAAGACTGAAAGTAATTATTAAATACACACAGCTGTGACAGGTCGCGAGCAGGCTTGACAGCTGGAAGTCCTGCCGCAGCGCTCTCAAAATAAGAGCACAATAAACCCCATAATAAACAAGACTAAATAGCAGACAGAAAATGTGGAAAATAATAAGTGACTCAAGCACGGGACAGACCCGCGCTCAGAATCACTACAGTATTTGGGATCATTGTTGTGCAAGGTTTGGCTAAAAAATGCTAGCGGCTGCCATGAACCAGAGATGCACTGCTCCACCACGGCCCTTATGACAACATCAGATGCATCTGTAGTGAGCGCTATCCGTGCAGATGGATCCGGGTGGGTTAGCAATGCGGCATCCGCCAGCGCTGTTTTAGTGTTTGCGAAAGCCTGGTCTCGCTTTGGAGTCCACTCGATGGTTTCCACAGGCTTCTTATTTTTAAGCATGGCATGCAATGGCTGCGTCAGCTGGGCTGCTTGGGGAAGGAAACAGTTATAAAATTTAACCATTCCCAAAAACTCCTGTAGTGCTCTCACGGTCTGTGGACACGGAAAATCCGACACCATGTGCACCTTATCCGGCAATGGGATCATGCCCTCCAGTGAAATGCAATGGCCCAAAAAAATCAATCACTGGCACACCGAATTGACACTTCGCTGGGTTGACTATCTGCCCATGCACTTCCAACCTCTGGAAAACTGTCTTGAGATGGGACATGTGCTCCTCCTTGGATGTGCTAGCTACCAGAATGTCATCTAAGTAGACAAAAACGAAGGACAAGTTGTGCAGCACTGCGTCCATCATCCTCTGGAAGGTCTGCGCTGCACCTTTAAATTCAAACGGCATGCGTAAAAACTTGAAAAGGCCGAAAGGAGTTATCACCGCCGTTTTTGGAACATCTTCTGTGCGTCCCGGGACCTGATGGTAACCATGGACCAGATCCACTTTGGAACAAACGCGCCCCAGCCAGGTGCAAGGAAAAATCCTGGATGTGTAGAATAGGATAGCGATCATGTTCCGTGGCATTGTTCAAGCGTGGGAAATCACTGCATGGTCGCCACAACCCATCAGCTTTAGGCACCATGTGTAGCGGGGATGCCCATGGGCTGTTGGAGTGCCTGACGATGCCCAACTGCTCTAAGTTGGTAAACTCCTCATGTGCGCTGGCCAGTTTAGCTGCGTCTAGGCGCCGAGGTTGCGCGAATACCAGCGGCTCTCTCGTAGCTATGAAATGTTTGACTCCGTGTTTCGTTATTGTAGCCAAAAAAGTCGGGACCGTGAGTGCTGGGAACTGTGCGAGTAACTGTTGGTACTTACTCCCTGGAGCTATAACATTAGCCAGTGTTGTTGACCCAGCTCCCCAAGCTGTACAGGGCAGAGAGGCAAAAGAGACAGCATCCACTAATCTCCTATTAGCAACATCAACTAACAACCCATAAGCACATAAAAAATCTGAGCCCAAAATGGGAGCTGAACATGCAGCTACCACAAAGTTCCACTGAAAGTTGCGTCCATGTAGGCATATCGTCAGTGTCCACTCGCCAAATGTCCTGATGGTGGATCCTTTAGCAGCCGTAAGCTTGGGACCGCTGCCTCCTGCCACCCTGTCTGCGTTGACCGGTAGGATGAGGCTCTTCTGGGAGCCGGAGTCCACCAAAAACCGTCTCCCCGAACGTGTGTCTGTGACATAAAGCAGTCTGTTCCTGTCATCATCGGTCGCAGCTGCAACCAAATTCCGAACGTGCTGTCTTCCCAGCTCCTTGAATTGGCGTAGCGACAGGCAGCGTTGGGCATCCAAGCCGAAAAGGCGATGATAAAAACACCCCGTTCCTTCGTCTCCTGGTGTCCGTCCCGGCTACCACCCATGGCTCCTCGACCTCGCTGGAGTCCCTCATGGATGCTGGTGCCATTGCCTGCACGCTGAGAGTTCTAGTCGCCAAAAGGATGCAGTCCGCTTCCTGCGCCAGGGCACGGTAGTCCTTAGCAACCAGTCGTGGTGAGCTGGCCAGGATTGCTCTCGCTGTAGCCGGTAGGTTCCTGAGGAACAAGGGGGTGAACAGGAAAGATTCATTGTCCTTCCTCCTCAATGCCAGCATGCTCTCCATGAGCTCCACTGCTGATCTGTCCCCTGACTCCAAACGCGTTAGGAGTTTCTCTGCCCTCTCACTGTCAGAAAGGGTGTGACGCTGGAGAAGCATCCTCTTGAGCGCTTCATATTTTCCTTTGGCTGGTAGCTCCTGGAGCAGGCTCGTCACCTGTTCGGTGGCGCGCGCATCCAGCACAGCGACCACGTAGTAATATCTTGTGTCGTCTGTTGTTATCCTGCGGAGTGCAAACTGGGCTTCTATGTGCAGGAACCATGCAGTCGGGTTGTGAAGCCAGAAGTCTGGGAGCTTGACTGAGACAGCGCACGTGGCGCCGGTGCTCTCCCTCCCGGTAGTCTCTGGGGTGAGGCTCAGCTCGCTTTCCATGTCCCGTCTTAGGGTCACCAATGTGGAGAAAAAAGCAGGTGAGGCAAGGAGCTGGATGACACAGAAACTTTATTCCATCTCCAACATGAAGTACAGCAAACAGTGATCCCAGGTCTCTATGCATTCCACTTTTATATCTTTATTTCCATGCATCGAGACCCGGAACTTTCGACCGTAACACATTGTTGTTTGAACAGAGAAATGTGTGGCACATTAACATGACAGTACACCAGGGCCGCTCCCACACCATTCTTCTCTCAGCGGCTCTGGCAGCTTTCACTCTTCCTGGGGGACGCATAGACCCAACAGTCCTGTCTGATACCCCCCAGAGACACCTCCTCCTTTGGTCCATTGTTCCCCCTTCCCCCTGCCCTCTCTGGGTGGAGAAACCTCCACACCATGCCCCCCACAATATAGTTATTTTACTGTGAAGTGCTGGGTGGTGATGCTCACCTCCGGTGACGTCACCGGGCCATGCTATGTAAGGTGGAGGTTGGCCATCTTAGGCTTTCTTATCTTGCCTGGAGGTTGGCTGGCGCTGAGTCTGTAACTGTGGTTATCAGTGAGCTAAATAAAGCTGTGTTCCAAGTCACCTCGCCTCTTCTGAACAGCAGGTAATACCAGACATAACGTATGTGCCCTCAAGTTTTCATCTGTAGCCCTTTGGATGCTGATAATAACAATCTACAAACATTTGGTACAAGTCAAAACCAATCCATAAAACTCCAAAACACTAAGGATTTCCACTTCTGACTATGTCAACTCCTGTGAGTCCTGCCAGCAACACTGCGTATGGCTGAGACTAAACATTCTACTGAAATTGTAACACTGGTGGCCTCTGGGGATGGGACTGATCGACTACCAGTAAATCCTGCCAACCAATGGCAGTTGGGAGCAAGGAAAGGGCAATGAAGTCCACCTGGTGGTGTCTAAACAGAGGATTGAGTGCACAACCTGTGGTGTAGCAAGATGGCCACCGTGGCTCCCTGGGTGTAGTGGGATGTGACGATCCGCCTTTCTGGTGGTGCTGTCTCCAGGGGTGTAAAGGGCAAGGGCAGAAGAGACTCTGTCTCTTCATTGTTGACCTCTCGGCCTGTATGGGGCATCCATTGTATTGTGGTTCTGTTATTAATAAAATATGTTCAACTGCATTCTCAGCCTCCTCCTTGTTCTACCAAGATATGGACATAACATTTGGCGACGAGGAGAAAGAAGGTATGGAACGAGCTGTCACTACTTTTTGGCCATTTTTGGAGGTCCCGGGCAAGCTGCCTGTACCTTGGGATAGGTGGTACGTGGCTTTTCAAAATTACTTGGTGGCCCTTAACCTCAGTGAGCTCGAAAAGCTGTGTGCAAGGGCTATTCTAGTTCATATTCTTGGTATGGAGGGTCAAAGGATCCTTGGCACTTTAGGAAAGGCTGATAGTTATGAGGACGTAGTTGAGCTAATGGCACACTGCTTTCACGCCCCTGATAACGTCATAGTCCGGCGAATAAAGTTATGGCAGCGCCACCAGCGGACGGGGGAGTCGGTGCAGCATTTTGTCGCAGACCTATGTCAGCTGGTGGGCAAGTGCCACTTTGGAGCCCTGGAGGAAGAAATGGTCCGTGATCAGTTGGTGGAGCATGTTCTTTGTTCTGTTGCATGGTCAAGGGTCCTGACCTACCTGGGTGAACTGACGTTAGCCACGGCGATTGAGATTGCGGAACAGTGTGAGGCAGCGAAAAAATTGTCTGAAGACCTCCGTGAGGGAGACACATTGAGGCGTGGAGACCCAGGTTGGAAGACGCTGGCTGCGGGCTTGGACAGCGAGGACAGCATGAGTGATGAAGAATATGCCGTCGCTGTAAGAATTAGGTCCGCCCTGGGTATGTCAAAATGTTATGGCTGCGGGTCCACAAGGCACCGGTATAAGGCAAGAGAGTGTCCAGCGAAGGGCAAGCGATGAGGCAAATGCGGTCTTCTGCATCACTTCACCAGAGCCTGCAAGAATTTTGAGCGGGAGGACCGAAGACGTGGAGCGGATTTCCTCGCCGTGACTCCTACGGTTGTGCATACCGTCTCTCCGAGCACAAATGGGTATATTTGCTGCAACGTGTTGCTGGACGGCATGGAAGTTTCGTTGTTGGTGGACACGGGAGCTGTGGCTTCAGTGCTAAGCTGGCCCACTGTGAGGAATCTGTTCCCGCACTGCCCCGTGAGAGAACTGTCGGCGTCATACAGCGGCTATGGTGGGAACAAGTTGGACATCGTCGGCTCGTTGGAGTTAACGGCCCTGTACAAGTTGGCAGTAATGACGGGTGTCCAGTTTGTGGTGACGGGTAAAGGGTCGGATATCATGGGGTGTGATATGTTTTATGACCTGGGGTTCAGGATCACCAGCGGTGCTGGAGAAGAGTGGTCGGGCTGTGGATTATGGGACCGATCTGCTCTGTATGTGGAGGATGACGTGGTTTGGGACAGCGATTGACTTGGTATTTTGGGAGGTGATGAGGACCGATGCCATGACGCCCTGGCATGGGAGGGTTCCGATGCCAGTGTCCAAGCGGCCCTGGATGTGGGAGCTGGACGGCACAGCGGAACCCCCGGGACGGCTACTGGTGTCAGGATGACGAAGAAAGGGGCAGGACCAGCCGGCGCAGTTATATGACGCGCCGGACATCGACATTTGAGGAGGGCTTTGGACCGGGTCAGCGGGACGGCTCGGCCCAGGAAGGAAGCCCGGTCACATCGTGGTGAACACAAAAAGCCGAATCAGGGTCTGGGTCGGGGACGAGGTCCGGCCCAGGGAGGAGGCTCGGGCAAGAGGAGTACACAAAAGACGAAAGCAGCGAGATGACCAGGGGCGGCTGCGAGTGGCGGCTACCCAGGAGGATGGTGGCTTGGGGCTGTCTGATGAGCCATGGAGCCACCCCAACGAGCTGCGGCATGTGGATGAGAGGAGGCGCCAGTGCGGCTCATCCCCGGAAAGGAAGAGGTGAAGGCACTCTGGGAGGAATCCGGTGGATGGTGATCCAGGGGGTGGCCCTTTTCATTGGGCTGGTAAAATGACTGGGGGTGAAGTTTAGTAAGTGTTTATTTTGGTTCATGACCCTAAGTCATTTGATTAATATGTTTTTTTTTTAATGTATTCTATGGTGTGTTGGCCCTATGTAAAAAAAAAAAATAAAAAAAAAAAAAATATATATATACAGTATATATATACAGTATATATATATATATATATATATATATATATATACTGTATATATATATATATGTATATATATATATATTGCGGAAGAATTAGTTCAGGCGAGGTACAACGAGCTGGAAGGTTGCAGGTGTTTTATTTCCTCCATCAAAATGAGACGCACTTGTAGTGCTGTGCGCTACAGTGCTGTGCTGTGCTGTGCTGTGTGTGCTGTATCGTGTTGCGCTCTTGAGGCATGTATAGCAAGCTCTTTTATACATGTTATACAAACAGAGACAATGCATGGCACATTAGCATATTGATATACATATCAGTCAATACATCTGATTAGCGTGAACAGCTGGCGCCCGGACGTCTCCTCCTTAATCCGGGAATCTATAAAAAATAGTCCATTGTTCTGGTTGTCCCCCCAGGGGTTCTCTGTCTGTATGTGAATGGTCCTCTGCTTCTTCAGGACCTTTTGAGTGTGAGGATGAATGTCTCTGTAGATTGTGGTGGGTCACCACAATATGTATATATATATACAGTGGGGTAAAAAAGTATTTAGTCAGCCACCAATTGTGCAAGTTCTCCCACTTAAAAGATGAGAGAGGAGACTTCCGGTCTGGACGCCATGGTGATTGCAACTTAACGCTGAACCTCCCAGATCCAATCCAAGGAAAACATCTTCAAAATCAGACTTAACGGATTTTTGGAAGAATAAAAATCAAAAGACAAAAACACCATGCCTAACCAAAAACAGAAGAAACTGACATTGCCCAGGTCAGGATGCACAGCGGCCGCAGAATCTGATCCCGAGGACCTCCATTCAGGAGACGAAGAGCTGGGCCTAGCTAACAAAAAGGTTAGCTTGAAATCGTTATTTGATGAATTACGACGATTTCGGGCCGAATTTCATGAATTCAGAGAGGAACTAACAAGGACGAACAGCAGAATGGACCAGGCCGAAAACCGAAACTTGGAAGCTGAAGAAAGAATAAAAGTGCTTGAAGATTCTATGCTGGATTTACACAGAAAACAGTCAAGGCTGGAGGCTAAGCTAACCGACCAAGAAGGAAGACAGAGACGAGATAACATCAGAATTCATGGTCTGAAAGAAGGAGCTGAAGATAGTTTCAACACAGTGGCGGAATGCGTGGAATCCTTATTGAGAGAGAAGTTGGATATTCCACAAACCACCGATTTGAAAATAGAAAAGGCCCATCGTACATTAGCCGTAAAGCCAGCGGCAGAGGCGCCCCCGCGTTCAGTGTTGGTAAGATTCTCCGATTTCAAAATAAAACAAGAGGTTGTAAGACGGGCTTGGCAGAAAAAAGGATTTATGCATCAAGAAAGAAAAGTCTTCGTGGAGCACGATTACGCCCCTGAGGTTCTTAAAAAGCGATGGGAATATAACGACGCCAAAAAGGTTGTACGGGAAAAGAATCTACGCTTTCAGACGCCATTTCCGGCGAAGTTAAGGGTCTTTTACAGTGAAGAGTCATGTCTCTACAATTCAGCGGAAGAAGCAACAACTGACATGGCAAGAAGAGGACTCCCGGTAACGGTGTTTAAACCCGCAGCGAATCTGAGCGAGAAAATCAGAGCTCAAACGTGGTCCACTCAAAGACCTTCTAAATCCACGGGCCAGCAGCGGGAAACCCAGCCCCAGAGCTACAAAGATAAGCTTTCCAGTTCCAGGAAGGAATAGCGACCTTTTTGTTTTTTTTCTTTTCAGTCATTCTGCACTTCCATCCCCCCTCCTACAAGGTAACAAACATTAAAGGAGATGCAGAATCAGCATGTGGTAAAACCTTTCATGGAGCAGTTATAGCATTAGAAACAAATGTCTTCTTAATTTAAAGGAAAAAAAAAAATCTTGTTAAAATAGAAATGTAACAATGACCCACATGTTCTCTCCACACTAACAAATACTGTATTAGAGTGAATGTTTGCTGTGATGGGGGTGGGAGGGTGCACACAATCTCATAGGGTATAGGCATTAAAAAAAAAAAAAAAAAAAAAAAAATTATTACAAATTCGGATTGGGATCTGAAATTCACGTTAAAAACATGGGACAACTTACAGGGGTAAGAGAGGGCCCTCAACACGTAACAGAGTTTGAGGAATTTCCCTCAGAGCCTACACTCCATCAGGGCTCTTACAGGGTCTTTAAAGAGACCCCAGCTCAGGAAGTTTTTTTGACAGTTTTTTGTTTTAAAGTCTCGTACACTATGTTCTTAATGTTTTTTATGTTCTTAATGTTCTTTCAGTTTCTGAGTAGCAAAAAAGAGGGCCACCACACTGTTATACTAAATAAGAAAATACAATGGAGAAACAGGGTGTAACCAAAATAGCCTCATATAATGTAAAAGGGATCCTGAATCCAGTTAAAAGATCCAAGATTCTACGCAAAATGAAAAAAGACAAAGCAGAAATAATATTTTTACAAGAAACCCACCTAACAGACGTGGAACACACTAAACTCAATAGACAAGGGTTTAAAATGATCTCTTCATCTTCATATAAATCAGGGAGGAGGAGGGGAGTAGCGACATTGATATCAACCAAAATTACTTTTGAAAAAAAATCAGAACACAAAGATAAAGAAGGGAGGTACAGTTTGGTAATTGGGCGGCTAGAGGGAGAAGATATCACCCTGCTGAATGTATATGCACCACCAGGGGCTAAATGGAAATTTTATAAAAATGTATTCGACCTAATGATAACTAAAGCCCAAGGTTTAGTGATATGTGGTGGAGACTTCAATCTAAGACTGAATCCATACTGGGATGCAACAGGTAATTCTTCACATCAAAATAACACTCAAAATAGGAAAACTCGGATGCTACTAAAAGAAATGGGAATCTGTGACGTATGGAGGGAATTCAACCCCAATGTAAAAGATTATACTTTTTATTCAACGCCACATTCATCTTACTCAAGGATTGATTACTTTTTTATGTTTAATAGAGACATTGGAAGAGTAAAAACATGTAAAATAGGACTGATGGATCTCTCTGACCACAGTCCGATCTATATGGACTTAAACATCCAAAAATACACAAATAATACATTTTCCTGGAAGTTGAATTCAAATGTCCTGAAAGGACCACTGAAAGATGAATTGGAATCAGATATTTTCAAATATCTGGAAGAAAACGATAATGGAGAAGTATCCCCTTAAATACTGTGGGATGCGTGCAAAGCTGTAATAAGGGGAAAAATTATTGCAAAACTGGCAACCCAAAAGAAACTGAGACAAGAAAAACTAATCACACTAGAGTCAGAACTCAAGAACCTAGAAAAAGAACACAAAGACAACACTCATTCTAATGGCTCGCTCAAGATTAAAGAAATTAAAAATCAAATACATGAGATCTACACAATAGAAATCCAGAAGAAACTTACATTTCTGAAACAAAAACACTATGAAGCAGGCAGTAAATCGGCAAAATTACTAGCCTATAAATTGAGGAAACAACAAACAGAAAGAGCAATCTACAAAATCAGAGACCCAGTATCAAAGGAAATAAAATTCAGAATTCAGGATATTCTTAAAAGCTTCGAGAATTACTACAAGAACTTATACTCCCACAAAAAACATAAAAACGCATCCGAGACATTCCTAAACACATTACACCTTCCCCAACTTACGGAATCACAAAATAAAACACTACTGTCAGAAATACAACCTAAAGAATTGGAAAAAGCAATTATGAAACTTAAAGCTAACAAATCCCCAGGAGCAGATGGCTATACAGCAGAATGGTACAAAACCTTTAAACAGCAACTATCTCCTCTCCTCTTGAAAACATTTAACTATGTCCTCCACACAGGGGAAATCCCCCCCTCCTGGAGAGAAGGGGTCATTGCAGTTATACCTAAACCTGAAAAGGATAAACTAGAATGCTCCAACTACAGACCAATCAGTGTATTAAATCAGGACTATAAGCTTTTTACCATTATCCTTGCCAAAAGATTAGAAAACATACTGACAGACTTAATTCACTTAGACCAAACAGGTTTTATAAGACAAAGACACAAGACAACATTCGACGCACTTTACACATAATTCATCATATAAAAAAATATAACTTAAATGCAGTCATATTGGGACTAGATGCTGAAAAAGCATTTGATTCGGTTGACTGGTCTTTCCTATATAGAATCTTATCCAGTTTCAATTTTCATAACAACTTTATTAGAACTATACAGGCATTATAAAAAAAACCAACAGCTAAAATAAGGATTAACGGTAATTTATCATCATCTTTTGAGCTGGAAAGAGGATGTCGTCAAGGCTGCCCCCTGTCTCCACTGCTCTTTGCAATCTTCATAGAACCTCTGAGCCAATGGATAAGACAAAACCAAAAAATTCAAGGTATTACACTTGGTCAGAAGGAACATAAAATAGCACTCTTTGCTGATGACATTTTAATATACCTAGGGCAACCAGACACTTCTTTACCAGAACTAATCTCAGTTTTTTCAGACTATGGAGATTTATCGGGGTACAAATTAAACATGCATAAAACCCAAGTTTTAACATTCAACTATGACCCAAATCATTATTCACTATGTGAACTCAAAACTAACTGGGAGTTGGAATCTATGAAATATCTGGGGGTCAATATCCCAAAACAACTCAACAAAATTATAACACTAAACTATGATCCACTGGTGACAAAAATAAAATCTGACCTAGCAAGATGGAATATGATACCATTCTTAGGTACTGCACAAAGAATTGAAGCAGTCAAAATGAATATACTCCCACGTCTTCTATACCTTTTCCAAACAATACCGGTAGAACCTCCCAAAAAAACATGGCAGGAGCTAGACAGAAGGATCTCAAGATTCATATGGCAGGGCAAGAGACCTAGAATCAGATATAGAACCCTACAGCTAAACAAAGACAAAGGTGGGCTCGCGCTGCCAAATATCAGGGACTATTTTATAGCTGCACAAATTAAAACTTTAGTAGAGATATGTAACCCAGTCTACACTGCACAATGGAAGGAGATGGAATGCCAAATAACAAGTGACATCCCCCTAGAGGCGATAATAGGGAACAATGCCTTACCTAAACTCTTGAATAACACTAACCCGTGGATAGAGACCCCCGCTAAAAATTTGGTTTAAGATAGTCAGAGAGAATCAAGCTAAAGAGCCCTATCGACTTCTGCAATGGATTGCCTGTGATCAAGACTTTATTTTAAAGAGTGGAAAGAGAAAGGGCTGATAAAATATTACGATTTTTTTAAGGGGCAAACTTTAAGAAGTTTTGAAGATTTGAAAAAACAAGGTCTAATAAATCAAGACCTTTACAGGTTCTTTCAGCTTAGACACCACATAAACAATATACTTAAAAAGGAGGATTTGGAAAGGGCCCAGTCAGGTGTTCTGAAGGTCTTCTTAATGGCATATAAAGGGATCCCAGGGATCAGATACATTTCTAAAATATACCAAGGTCTTCAAGACTTAAAAGGAGACAACACATCATATATAAAAGAGAGATGGGAAAAAGAGGGGAATTTCACTTTAACAATTGGAAATATGGGAAAAGCTAAATAAACAACAATGGAAAAGTACCTCATCCCTGCAGTGGAGAGAATTTGGATGGAAAAACTTGGTAAGATTTTTCAGAACACCTGCACAAAACAAATTTACCCATAAGGGGTTGAACTGTTGGTGCTTGTGTGGTGAAAAGACTGCAAATCATTTTCATGTGTTTTGGTCATGCCCAGTTATCCACCAATATTGGACCAATGTACAGACAATATTGGGGAAAATATTCAAAATAACAGTTCCCTTTTTTTTTATAACTTTGTATTTGAGTTTACTACCGGACTCACTGGAAAGACGAGGAGATAAATACTGATTCAATGTTTTAATATTGGCAAGTAAAAAAGCCCTAACTAAAAAATGGATGCTGAAGGACTGTCCTACACCTGAAGATTGGATTAACGTGATTCAAGACATTTACTCGATGGAAAAGTTGACATTCGCACTGAGACAGGACATGGATGGGTTCATGAACTTTTGGCAACCCTGGATCGCATATGTGTCTTCCATTAGATCTAATCTTTGACAAATACCATTTCAATAATGGTCCCGCACTTTGCTCCAACGCTACTCAGATGCTCTTTTACTTTTAATTACTTAATTTTCTGTTTGTTTGTTTTTTGCTGTTCTGCTTGTTTGTTTGTTCGTTTTTTTTATTTTATTCTCTTTAATTTCACTTTTTCTTTCACTTTAAAAAAAAAAGGGGTGTTGTAATAATTATCCTACCAATGTTGTCAAATAGCAAAAAATAAGGGAACATGTGATGAAAATGTAAACAATGCAATGCTGTAATGACCTGTATACCCTTTACAAAAACTTAAATAAAAAAAAAAGATGAGAGAGGTCTCCAATTTTCATCATAGGTATACCTCAACTATAAGAGACAAAATAAGAAAAAAAAAATCCAGAAAATCACATTGAATGATTTTTAATGAATTAATTGGTAAATTCCAAGGTAAAATAAGTATTTGGTCAATAACAAAAGTTCATCTCAGTACTTTGTTATATACCCTTTGATGGCAATGACAGAGGTCAAACGTTTTCTGTAAGTTTTCACAAGGTTTTCACACACTGTTGCTGGTATTTTGGCCCATTCCTCCATGCAGATCTCCTCTAGAGCAGTGATGTTTTGGGGCTGTCGCTGGGCAACACAGACTTTCAACTCCCTCCAAACATTTTCTATGGGGTTGAGATCTGGAGACTGGCTAGGCCACTCCAGGACCTCAAAATGCTTCTTACGAAGCCACTCCTTCGTTGCCCGGGCGGTGTGTTTGGGATCATTGTCATGCTGAAAGACCCAGCCACGTTTCATCTTCAATGCCCTTGCTGGTGGAAGGAGGTTTTCACTCAAAATCTCATGATACATGGCCCCATTCATCCTTTCCTTTACATAGATCAGTCGCCCTGGTCCCTTTGCAGAAAAACAGCCCCAAAGTATGATGTTTCCACCCCCATGCTTCACAGTAGGTATGGTGTTCTTTCTCCTCCAAACACGACAAGTTGAGTTTTTACCAAAAAGTTCTATTTTGGTTTTATCTGACCATATGACATTCTCCCAATCCTCTTCTGGATCATCCAAATGCTCTCTAGCAAACTTCAGACGGGCCTGGACATGTACTGGCTTAAGCAGGGGGACACGTCTGGCACTGCAGGATTTGAGTCCCTGGCGGAGTAGTGTGTTTCTGATGTAGCCTTTGTTACTTTGGTCCCAGCTCTCTGCAGGTCATTCATTAGGTCCCCCCATGTGGTTCTGGGATTTTTGCTCACCGTTCTTGTGATAATTTTGACCCCACGGGGTAAGATCTTGCGTGGAGCCCCAAATCGAGGGAGATTGTCAGTGGTCTTGTATGTCTTCCTTTTTCTAATAATTGCTCCCACAGTTGATTTCTTCACACCAAGCTGCTTACCTATTGCAGATTCAGTCTTCCCAGCCTGGTGCAGGTCTACAATTTTGTTTCTGGTGTCCTTTGACAACTCTTTGGTCTTGGCCATAGTGGAGTTTGGAGTCTGACTGTTTGAGGTTGTGGACAGGTGTCTTTTATACTGATAACGAGTTCAAACAGGTGCCATTAATACAGGTAACGAGTGGAGGACAGAGGAGCCTCTTAAAGAAGAAGTTACAGGTCTGTGAGAGCCAGAAATCTTGCTTGTTTGTAGGTGACCAAATACTTATTTTACTGAGGAATTTACCAATTAATTCATTAAAAATCCTTCAATGTGATTTTCTGGATTTTTTTTTTCTCATTTTGTCTCTCATAGTTGAGGTATACCTATGATGAAAATTGGAGACCTCTCTCATCTTTTAAGTGGGAGAACTTGCACAATTGGTGGCTGACTAAATACTTTTTTCCCCACTGTATATCCCCAACACTGTTTGTTTTACATGGAAAATTCGTTTTGTTGTGAAGTGCCCGGATTGTTGGGTGGGTGTGTTGGAGTGGGTCCGCCAATAAGAGTGTATATGTATTGCTTGTTATGGTTTGCTGTGTTATATAAATTTGAGAGTATATATATGCATGTATCGTTCTGGGATTAATTTGGTTTTAGGAACATGACTATCTTTTTTCGTTTGGACTGTGATGATCAAGGCAGCAGAATAATCCACCTGGCCGTGTAGGGGTGAGCCAGCAGTTCACCTGGCCCCTCTAGGTAGTTGTATTGTGTGAATGGATAGAATTAATACACAATACTGACGCACTCTACAAGAAGGGACAGCGCAGGTTGTTCCTACTGAGGAGACTCAGGTCTTTTGGTGTACAAGGGGCGCTGCTGAAGACATTCTATGACACGGTGGTGGCATCAGCCATCACTTTTGGAGTGGTCTGCTGGGGCAGTGGCATTACGGCAGCCGATAGGAAGAGACTGAACAAACTGATCAAGAAAGCTAGCTCTGTCCTGGGGCAGCGCCTTGACCCAGTGGAGGAGATAGGAGAGAGAAGGACGGTGGCTAAACTGTCATCTCTGCTGGAGGCCGAGTTCCACCCTATGCAGGACATACTGAATGCACTGAGGAGCTCATTTAGCAGCAGACTACATCATCCTAGGCGCACAACCGAGAGGTTTTGCAGGTCCTTCCTACCAACGGCTGTCAGACTGTACAGCCTAAGCAGGACTGCTTGCAGAGATAGCAAAAAGACGTGACAACCTAATAGTTTTTGAATGCAAAAGACGCAATAGACTTATACAATGGTCCCCTCCGGCATACAACTAGGAAAATACCGGTCGCTATGGAGGGTGAGAATATGTATGTTTACATAATAATACCATGTAGGATAACTAAGTACTGTAGATGGTTGTGCTGTTTCACCCCATCTAGCTACAATGCTCCGCACTGGGTGTGTTTATATATCTACATATTTATTCCATCTAGCTACAATGCTCCGCACTGTGTGTTTATATTGTGGGGATCATGAAATGATGAGACTGGATTATTTCTCAGTATGGTTTATTCATCTCATGTCCCCAGCTCTCTCTCTCTCAGTCAGGAAAAAGGAGAAGGAGCTGTGGTAAACCCACATACATTTATACCCACACATCAAATACAGAATCACACAATCAGGTCAAATCCTTCTATTTACACTTAATCACTTCAAAGTCCTCTTTGCTCTTCTGTCTGACCCCAGGAGGTCAGACAGCCTTTTCAGGCTCTCGCCCCAGATCTTCTGACTTCCTTCCAAGTCCGCAGGTGGTCCAGACTCCTTGTCCATCTGAGGTGTGATGTGAATACACACCGCAAGCTTAAAGTCCTTCTATGCTTGAGTCTATGCAGTGAAATATGTGAGCTACATAATGTTACCATTATGGGCGCTACAATATACTCATATATTTATTCCATCCAGCTACAATGCTCTGCACTATGTGTATATATATATATATATATATATATATATATATATATATATATATATATATATATATATATATATATATATATATATATTTATATTAATATGTACATATGTATACTAGCTGCTCTTGTTTTTTCTTGCCTTCTGATTGTTGCTCTGAGTGTTGCTATCCCTGTGCTGTTGCAATCCTGGAATTTCCCCATTGTGGGACTAATAAAGGCTTATCTTATCTTATCTTATCTTAATTATATGTAAAACATTATTAGCTTGTGCATCCGGTTTAAATTTTGGGAGGGCCTGATCGGTGTGTTTGCATTTTTTTTCTATGGGGGCAAAATGTGGTGTAGCAAGATGGCAACCGTGGCGCCCTGGGTGTAGTGGGAGGTGACGACCCGCCTTTCCGGTGGTGGCATCACCAGGGGTAAAAAGGGCAAGGGCGGAAGAAACTCTGTCTCTTTGTCGTTGACCCCTTAGCCTGTACGGAGCGTCTATTGTATTGTGGTTCTGTTATTAATAAAGTACGTTCAACTGCATCCTCAGCCTCCTCCTTGTGCTACCAAGATATGGACATAACACAATGTTAACCGTTCCTGCTTCTGGTCTCCTAATCGTGGTTGGGGGACGCAGGGGAGATCTGTCTTCTCCAGGGCCGGAGGCAGGTTTCCTCCTCCGGGGTCAACTCCCGAGTAAAACCTCACTCTTGTTAAGAACGGTATTGTGGTGCACAGAAACACAGGCCGTTTCGCTGAAGTGTTGGGGCTTAATTCACAGACTGCAATATTATTAGCAACCATTTCTACCTGCTCCGGTCGCCTCGCTCTCTTCTCTCATCCGCCCAAAATCACACACACCGTTCACTCGTCGGGGCCATTTCACACACACTGGGGCGCGCCTCGGCTGCGCGCACGCACTCACTCACGTTCACGCACTGAGCTGTCCTATCTAAACACCTGCATTAGGCACATCTTACAACAACAGCCTCCCGCACCTGAGCTTGGTATTGTGTCATTTTGGGCAGCATGGTGAATCAGTGGTTAACGCTGATGCCTCACAGCAACAAGGTCCGGGCCTGAACTCGGGTTCGATGCTATGTCAGGTTCATCCTGTGCCCATCTGTGTGGAGCTTGCCTGTTCTCCACATGCTGGGTGGGCCCATTTCAAAGACATACCCAAAAGGCCTTTCCAATTCTAGGGTGTGATAAACACTGTAGATAGGAGAAATGAAATTTCGTTGTAGTGTAAATGCTTTGCTGTGTATAGCTTGAATGAAAGGTGGGTTTCTTTTATAAATAAAGTTGTTAATAAACATTACATTAACATTTCAGCATTAATACACCACCATTAATACTTAGCAGGTTCATATTACTGCTGCGAGTTTTTCAGCCATAATTTCAAACGTTTGCTTTCTTTTACATCAGCTCCTTAAGAAACAGCCGTATCCTACTTTAATTAAAAAAAAAAAAAAAAAACAGTCCCGTTTCTTCGTATACTACCGCACGACTCCGCCCATTTATGCAAATTATCGGTGACGTCGGCGGAAGTCATCGCTCCGTCTCTCCTTCAAACGGCTATCCCTTTAAAGGCGTATTTATAAAGCTCCGGCTTAGTCGCTGGAGCAGCGGACAAACCTATGCAACAAAAGCTTCAGTGGAGTCAGGAGACCGGCCGACCGTTCAGCGGACACCGACACGGAGCCGGAGAGGTGAGCTCGGTGTGCGGTTACTGGACGACGATTATCAACGATTCCGCGGAGGCTGTTGTTGTGAATAAGCATAAAGCATCTCAGGTCGCTGCTGCAGAGCAGGAGGAGGAGGAGGAGGAGGAGTGGGGGGGGGAGCATTTACTGCAGTTTTTTGGTTTGTGTAGGCCTGTTTCAAAAACAAAAAAAAAAAAAACAAAAAAAAAAGAGGAGAGAGAGGCTGGGGTGTTATTGCATAATTAGGCTGCGTTCACCATAAAGTGTGTACCGTACAGTTTTGTGGCTTTGAAGCAGGTGTGGATGAAGGTTCGAGATTTGTCGTAGAAGTAGGATTATTTCCTTCATCTCTGCTCTTTCTGTAATTAACCAGGAAGGAGCAGGTCACTGTGGTCCACAGCTGCGGAGAGAGCTAAACGAAGAGCTGCTTGGATTAAAAGCAAAACAAATATGAGGATGTCTTGCTATTTAATTGCTATTTAAAATCAGTTACCCTCAGGGTGGGGATTGTCAGAAGCTGTAGGTGTGTTTCCGCGTCACAGTGTGAGAAATTTTGATAGAAATCATAAATTGCATCTCAACCGCCACACATTTGGCTGTTTGGGGTAATTACTAGAAATGATTAACTAAAAACATAATAACACTCGTTTTTTATACCACACCATAGAACTCCCGAGTTCCTTCATCTCAAATGCTCCTAGCGTCGGTTTCCTTATTTGACTTTTACTGTCTGCTAGACTGCACAATTACACACACACACACACACACACACACACACACACACACACACTGTATGTAATCACCAGTGTTGGGCAAGCTACTAAAAAGTAACTGATTAGTTAGTAGTTACTTCTTTTGAAAAGTAATTGAGTTACTTTACCAATTACTGCATGATTAAAGTAACTAGTTACTTGAAGAAGTAACTTTCACATTACTTTTAAATGCGTACTTAAATCATCTTGCACACATAGCAAGATAATTTAATTAATGGATTACATTACGGGCTTATTAATGTCAGGCTGAAAACAGACTGTTTCAGACAGTAGATTTAGAACATGTTAAGTCTGCTTTATCCTGCCTTGAGAGCTCTATGGTGGGAAAAATCTGAAGAAAATAAACATGGTATTGCCAGTAATTTCCTCATTTTGGAGTGAGAGTTGGCAACACTGCATAAAGCTGTCCATGTTTATCTTGCCTTTATGATAAGGATTTAATCCGATGTGCAGCGATCCAAAGAAAATGTCCATTGTCCACAGTCCAAATGTCTGCTGTGACGGAGACATGATCCAGTCCCTCAAATTCCTTTTGAAGATCAAAATCCATTTTTAAATAATCGTTATCCATGTAGCAGGTAAATGTGTTTTAACTTCAGTGGATCACATTCTCAGCTGTCTGATGGAAAGTCGCTGTTTACATCATGTCTTCAGTCTGTAACAACGTATCTGGCAATCAGTTGGTTTAATTCTTGCTGGGTCACAAACTGTGTAGATGCGTACCTGTGCTTGAAATCCGGCCATGGCTGTTGAGGCAAGAGTATTTCCACTTTACATCCAGCTGTGGCTGTTCAGATAACGTAGATCCACTAACACAGTGTTATTAGCATAGCTAGCCATTACTTAGCACTAGCTTTGTCGGAGCTTTGTTGCTGTTTTAAGTGCTTCTGAAGATTGCAGTAGGTCTCAACTAGGACTTAGCTTCCGACCTACCAATATGCTTTTGTCCTTAACAGCAACAAAGGAAAAATAATCAGTTCCCACAAAAAAGTAGCTTCATCTTTTCCTCCACCCAGCAGTGAAGACTTGGCTCTCTGCAACAGGTCACGTTGACTGACGGCTCGCCTCAGCTAAGGTAGGGTCAGTTTGTATAGTCATTTATTTGCGCTAAAAATATCTATCCATATGTATAAAACGAGTTAACGCGTCTGATCAAATTTCAGTAACTGTAATGCATTACTGAATTTTTAAACGGTAATTTCGTTACACAGTACGTTTCTGCAAAAGTAGTGGCGTTACAGCAATGAGTTACTTTGTAACGCTTTACCCCCACCACTGGTAATCACATAATATGACTAAATCCTGCAAATGGGCTAAAAGTAAAGATGAAAGCGTGATAAAATAGTGAGGCATTTTACCTGTGCGGGCATGCATGAGTCGCTATTTTGTGCTTGATGGACAAAATTTTTGCTCTATTGATTTAATGGACAGTAAGAACTGACACTGTGTATGTTGACCGTGCCGTTCTAACTCTTTGTTGTGGTGGTGTATGTGTTCAGGTAGACTCCAGGGCTCGAGATTGCAGCCTGGATCAAAAGAAGATGTCTCTGTGACATTTATGAAGCTTTCAAGACCTTTTGGTGAGTCTATTGCACAGATGAGCACCCCACAGATCCACACACGCACTGCTACATATGTGTGTTGCTTTGGTGTTGACTTAGCATAAAAAAACCCATCAAGTTCCCACCGATTGGTGTTGTGTTTCAGTCATGTCTTTCTCTTCTGCTTGAAAAAACCCAAAAACAAAACAAAACAAAAAACGATGGACATGAACAGAGCAACATAAGGCTTCACTGTGGCGACTTCACGGTTTTGGTTTGAGTTGGCCGGACAGAATGTGGCCACTCATGTGATGCAGACATTTTGAAATCTCTCAGTCAGCCCCCTTTGTTTGAGTGCACTTTAGGTTTCAGTTGTTTTTAATGCCAGTCAGACCAGCTGGTTCAGCAAAAGAAGTGAAAGAAACTGACTTCCTCTTGATGAAATGTTTGTTGACTGTCAACTGCTGCTGTGTCAGCGTTGGGTTATTGCCTACGTACACGCACACAAATTAAGTCAAACACAAGTGATCATGTGCAAACACATGAATTTCCATATGTACACGTTTGCGCAGGTGCCGAAAAACACTCCCATAGTTCTATCAGCCCGCATACAGATGCTTTATACTTTGCATACAGAGGTTAACGGTGTTAATAGTCCGACGTCTATCCGTCAATCCATCCATTTATGGCTTTTCTACACACCACAAGATAACACGCCTTCAGGCAGTCGTAGGAAAGGTCCTGATCATTTCTGTGGTCCTGCTGATTTCTAGACAAAAACGCACTGTGGACTGAAATGATTACATAGGGTTACAAAAATAATTTTTTTTGTAAGTTGTCTGTGTTTTTTTTCAACTGATTAAAGACAGTTTTGCACCGCTGAATCCGAAAATGACATCCGTTTCTCTCGACCAGGTGCTAAGTAAAAACCTGTACTTATTTAGTACTGTGCATGTAAATTGAATGTTACGTCATCATTGTTCAAAATTCAGAGAATTTCAAGACATAAAAAAGAATTTTGCATCATATAAAGCGAAAATACCCGTACATGTAAACAAAAACGTATAAAACAACATGTGGCCATAATTCAAAAAGTTGATCTGATTGAGCAAAACCAATGTGATTTTTGGATTCAGCACATCAAAATTGTCCTAAATCGGCTAAAAAAAACTTCAACAATAAATTTGGTGCTGACCAGTGTTATCAACCAGAATGTCATGATGTTGTTTGTTTTATAAGAGGCTCCAAAATGGACAAAAACTGACCTAGAAATGCACACGAGAGACTCAAAGTGCACACAAGTCATTTGATGTGGACTCATTTTCATGGATAGTCACTGGTTTATAGCACAAAATCTGGCGACACTGGTCATTACTCTGGTTGTTAAAGTTGTAAAGTTGGTTTGTGTGTGGTGTACCATCTCGCTCACAGTGCTGCACTTTACACACTATATGATCAAAACTGTTCAAGTGTTAACCGTTTTCAAAATCTGTGGCGATTTTAAGAATCTGTTAGTGTGGATCAGGCCGAAGGCTGGCCACATGCAGGAGGATTTTATGGCCAAATTTTGGCCTGATTTTCCCCAAAGTGATGGTGGTGGTGCGGGGAGTGGCCAGATTCAAGGCTTGGCCCAGTGATTGTTTATCAATAAACTTGTGCTATCATTACACATTTGATCACATGAGATCTCATGAGATCTAGGCCTGACATGAGATTTCGTGCCAGTGGAATTGGAAATCATTCCTAAAAATGCAGCATGTGTGGTGTACTGTTCTCACGTAATCATTGCTTGTGTGTGTTTGCAGGATTGGAATGTTAAAACCCTTTTAAAGAGTCCGTGACATAATTCAACCAAGACATCATTAGAAAGAACTACTGTGTTTTTATTCTGTGTAGACAAAAAAATTCAATAAAATTTTGTTTCCATATACTGCCATAAATTACCTTGTGATGCAGACTATTGCGATGTTCATTTGTCGAAATTGGGTCAAACGCCGCCGCCATTTTGTGACGTAATGAGGTGAACCAAAGATGTAAACAAGCATGGCTGAGTACACCGAAGCGGAGGAAGTTGTGAGCGATTTCAGCGAAGATTTGAGCGATTTGTCGATAGTTTTTGAGGAAGAAGCAGGATCGAGTGATGAAGAAGAGCGAGTTGGTTCTAACGAAGGACTGCAACCCTATTTATTTGAACCGTATCGTTCAGGAAGCGAAGATGACTCGCACGTTTCAGAGGGTGAAGGGTTAGAGATGGACATCGGTTGCCTCCAAAACACTGAATGGTGATATACAGATGGATCTAAATTTACTCGACTGGGTGGTCGGGGAAATAAAAAAAAAAAATAAATAAAAAAAAATGCTCAGATGTTCAGTTTCGGTAGGCAATGAGATTTATAAAAATGAACTGAAAAAAGTAATATAACATTTTTTAACACAAAATCGTTCCATTTGGAGTAAAGTCAACACTCAGCTTCAAAATTCATAGGGGAGGATTTTACTTTCAGCGGAAAAAATATAATAAAATCACGATTGCCTTATATGGGAAAAAAACAAACAAACAATTACACAGACTCTTTTCTGGGCAAATTTTGACACTGTTGCTTCTCTGCGCTGTTTTGATATGTTGATATCGTCTTGAGCTGTGGGTTTTTGTTTAAAAAACGTAGGTATGGCAGTCGGTTTTGGAACCTGTTTGTAACAAACTTTCAAGCCTAAAGATTCCTGTATAGCAGGCGCCTCCTCAAAACTGTCTGCAGTGAAATGATCGCTACAGAGTGCAGAAGATGGTGTTGATTGCTATTTGTCCCTTGTTCTCTGTACTTGCTTCACCCATTTTTTAAGAAGATCGGGATCTTTTGGGAATGAGAACAGGCTTATACGTTCACTGGAGCAATTAGAACACCCAGCCACCACACGTTTCGGCATTTCTTCGCTGATATAGAAGCTAAACAGCTTGTTTACATTGACAGCACTCGGACCAGCCGAGAGGAAACTCTCCTCACGGCGTCATATCCGGAAACGAGGCGAGTCTCAGGAGATCGTGTTAGTGCAACACGGCGCTAAATTTGAATTCACTTGGAAATATTTTTCCACTTATTTAGCGTTCGAAGCCAAAAGAACCAACTATATGGACGATTGAAGATAAAGTCCTACTGAATATTGAGCCATAGTTCCTACATCGTGTCACAGACACTTTAAGCTGTCTGAATGTCAGTGGTCTTCCACATTTTTAAATTGGTTAAGATTTAAAAATCCTCCCGTGTGTGACCAGCCTAAGCACAGCTCCCTGAATCTTAAAAAAACTGACTCGTCTCCTCAATATTTTCTTTTTGATGCTGTTCCTTTTTAATGGAAACCAAACCTGAATCTTATTTAAAAAATATGAAGCTAAGCGAACGTGTATCAATTGAAGTAGAATAATAATTTCCACAACAAAATTATATTTTACCTTTTTATCACATAAAAGTCAATGCAGCCATTCATCCACCCATCCATCTTCTTCAGTCCATCGCAGGGCCAACACACAGAGACAGACAACCATTCACTCTCACTTCCATACCTAAGGACAATTTAGAATCCCCAGTTTGATGCCAATTAACCTAACTTGCATGTTTTTGACATGTGGGAGGAAACCGGAGAAATCCCGGAGTAAACCCACGCAGACACGGGGAGAACATGCAAACTCCACACAGATCACTGTTGGTCGGGGGCTGGGATCGAACCCAGGATCCCCCGGCCAAGGGTGAGTTGCTGTGCTGCCGCAGTGCTAACCACTCCACCACCGCGCCGCCCTGCAGCCATTCATACACATGGAAAAAAAATTCACTCAAGAAGTGAAGAATATACTTGTCTTATTTAGTTGAGATGCTACACCTAGCCAGGTTCACTAAAACAGTTGATATTGTCTGTAATTTGTGTTTTTGCTATAAAAAGTGCACACACAGCAGTATTTTTTTTTTTTTTTTTTTTACTTATTTGTACCCGTAGGTAGACTTGGTTTGCAGTCTGGTGACAAGCCACCGGCTGCTGGTCGCTGCGTGCGCGAGCGCCCTAAACCTACATGTTTTTGGTGTGCGGGAGGAAACCGGAGAAATCCCGGAGTAAACCCGCGCAACACGGGGAGAACATGCAAACTCCACACAGCTCACTGTTGGTCGGGGGCTGGGATCGAACCCACGATCTCATGATCCCCGCGGTCCCCCGGCCGAGGGTAAAACTGTGCTGCCACAGTGCTAAACCACTGCGCCACCGTGCAGCCAGTGAGGCGGCATGCAAAAATAAGCAGCAGTGCTGTGGTTTTAAGCAGGTTTTATTATATCATGTCGCCTTCACGGGATCCCCTCTCCGGTGCATAGTGGAGCAGCCCGGAGCGGGATCCCTAAGCTCTCAGAGAAGGCGGACACAGTGTGTCCACCTGTTGCAGGATCAGAGTGAGAGAGTAAGAGAGAGATTGCGTTACAGAGTTGCACCTTAAATACTTGATCATAACAATACATCAAAAAGACATACCCCACAGTCTAGAATGATCAAAGGGACAACAGAACAGGCAGGAGGTATTTGCATTTGTAAGCCATACATCACAATGGGCAGATTAGCTAGACCTCGCTCTAAGTGCAAGACAAAGAGGCTAACAAGCACATCTACATATTGATCTGAGTCTCTAGGTCACAGTAAGGACAGGACGCATGAGTACAAAGGATGAAAGGCATCGATTAACATCACATAGGTGAGACAGAAGAAACTCGTCTACCTGTAGACATTAATACACCAAAGCACATCTAAGATGCTCAGAAAAAGCATAGTAAGGACAAGCCATATGCACACTATACAGAATGGCGCATTACATCACAACACATGCATGTTTGCATCACAAATACATGAATGGCACATTGCTTCTCAGTAATGCAGCAGAAAAACAGAAAATATGAATTATTCTGTGTAATAGATGTAAGATGCACAAAGAGAATAATGCAAAAATGCACCTCTTCTTACTTTTTGGCCCAAACTCAGTATTTACGCAAATCATTCTATCGTTTGAAGTAACCAACAAGCATGCAAACACACATGGATAAGTGTTCCTTAATGTTATTCTGTCTTGCCGCCCTAACGGATGCATGCATAATTAGTCCATCATCGCAAAAAGCCTCATGCTCACGTTTTGATGACCAACGTTTGTGCCACTTGCAAACAATTATATAACCATGGTAACCATCATCTCTCTCCGTTTCCTCCCCTTCACCATCCTTGCCTTTCTTTACCTAAGACGCACACATGCATTCAAACTGCAGATCTGTCCTTGTATCCAAAGCCCCGTCTCTGTGTTAACGTAACTCTTTTCCTGCTGGTGTCTTGTGTGTTTTTGTTTTTGTTCACACACCTGAGAAGGAATGAAGAAAGAGTGAGCATATATATTTTCTTACCTCTGATTGGAGAGAAGTACACGTATTTATTGTCTTAGTCAGATTTTCCTCGCAATACCGTTTTTGTTATCTCTGGCGGAGAGATCAGATCTGGTTACATATGTTTTGTTTTTATTTGTTAACATGACGGGTATGAATAAATTGGCACAGGTTTTATTAAGTCTGCTGAAGTGCCCGCTTATTTTTAGTTTAATAAAGTTGTTTTCACACAAGATGAAGAGGTGGTGGCTGTAATTCTTGGAAAACAAGAAAGCAGATTCATAAATTAACACTGAGTAGAATCAGCAGGGTGGTGTATTTTTGTGCATGTCCAGAATGCTTCCCACGCGCATGGCTGCATGATTTCCTAGTGGTGGAGGACTGTTCAAAGTCATTATCAGATGACTGTACTGTATTCAGTCCCTGCTTTGTGTTGGAGGACACGCTCTGTCACTTTAGAGATGTCACCAGTACAAAACGTCTTCTGAGAATAGAGATTTTCCACTTGGTGTGTTCCTTTTCCCTGTCTGTCATTTTCTCCTTTTCACCGTTTCTCATGTGCCTCCATCTTTTTTTCGCGTCAGTTTTTACAGACTATCATCTCCAGTGTTGTGACTCTTGAATTCTTTTTTTCCCTTGAGCTGGTTTGAATTCTTCCTTTCCTTTCCCACATGTCGGTTACACTTTCTGCTTAAAAGAAACGACCAATAGGCAGAAGGGGAAAAGTGGCCATTTTAATAGGTACACTTTGCTGTTGCTGGGTTGGATGCCTGTGGCCTCAACATTACCTTAATTCTTCATGGTATTGATTCAACAAGATGCTGGAAGCATCTCAGTAAATTGTAGACTCTGTTTCCTGGTCCTAGCTAACAGGAATGGCACCAGTTGAGATCCTGTACTGCTGTAGCCCATCTACTTCAAGGGTCAGTGTGTTGTCCCTTCAGAGATGATCTTCTGTATACCTGTTGTACGTTGACTGGTTCTTTTACGAGTTACTGTTGCCTTTCTGCCAGCTAAAGCCAGTCTGGCCATTCTCCTCTGACATCTGGCATTCGACAAGGCATTTGGACCCAGAGAACTGCTGCTCACTGGATATTAGGCCTGGACAGTTAAGTGAATTAAAACCAAAACTGATTGTTGGGACATAGAACCAATATAATCTTGCTGATGTCGGTTTTTTCAGTTCTTCCAGTCTTCCTGTTCTGTGCATGTGCATATGAGAGCTTTCATGTACTGCCCCTTTAAGATGTGTTGCATGACTCCACAATCAGGTAGCAGCGCAGTCAGCGCTGTCTGGAATCACTAAGCATGGTGGAGAAAATAAAATCACTTTTACTGAAAATGCGGTGTCTGTCCATGTAGTAAGAGTTGATTGACTCTTTAGCTCCTTTTCCACTAGTACCTACTCAGCCCGACTTGCCTCGACTCGACTCGACTCAACATGATGTGATTGGTTTTCCATTTCAACCGAGTACTGCCTCAGGTGGGTGGGGTTGGGTTCATTACAGGAAGGTGGCCCATTATCCCATTATGCTGTTTCACTGATAAATAACGTAAAAAATGCTTAAGATCACAAAACGCTCATCTTCCCCGTGAACAGCCATCAGCTCGGAGACCTCCTGTTATACTTTTTTTTTTTTTTTTTTTCATTTTGGCTTGCTACACCGCAGCAGGACCGACGGGGCTGAAAAGTTCATAGGCTGAAAAGTTATCAAATTTGACCAAATGTGTTTTTTTTTCAAGTGCAGGGATCCAAGTGCTGCAACACCAATGGAAGAACTGTGTGCACCGATGGGGAGACTGTTGAAAAATAACCACATCTGGTCAAATTTGACCACTTTACAGTTGTGTGAAAAAGTGTTTGCCCCTTCCTGATTTCTCTTTTTTTTTTTTGTATGTTTGTCACACTTTAATGTTTCAGATCATCAAACAAATTTAATTAGACAAAGATAACACAAGTAAACATGGATTTTTTTTTTTACCCTTAATAATAAACACCTTCAATTAAAAACTGCATTTTGTGTTTACTTGTGTTATCTTTGTCTAATATTTAAATTTGTTTGATGATCTGAAACATTTAAGTGTGACAAACATATCAGGAAGGGGGCAAACACTTTTTCACACCACTGTATATGAGCTTTTCAGCCCTGTTGGCCCTGCTGTGGCGGCGCGAGCTGAAATGAAAAAAGTATACCAGGAGGTCTCCAAGCTGATGACTGCTCACGGGAAAGACGGAGAGTGTTTTGTGACAGTGTTGATTTGTGTGTAGCCATTTATTTCATTGATTTTTTTTTTTTTATTATATACTTTATTAATCCCAGAGGGAAATTCAGAGCATCCACCTGGATGGATGAGGCAGCCATGGTACGGCGCCAGCCCCTTCACCATTCACACACACACATTCACACCTAAGGCCACTTTAGAGTCTCCAGTTAATCTAACTTGCATGTTTTTGGCCTGTGGGAGGAAACCAGAGTACCCGGGGTAAACCCACGCAGACATGGGGAGAACATGCAAACTCCACACAGAAGGGTCACTGATGGTCAGGCGTGGAATCGATCCCGTGACATTGTTACTGTCCGATCACAGAATAACTCACGGCTGAATTTACAAATGCGCGCACTCTCTCTGTCTCTGTCTCTCTGTCTCCGTCTCTCTGTCTCTCTCTGTCTCTCTGTCTCTGTGTGTGTGTATGTGGCAAACTTTGTCCCCCAGCTAACTCAGAGGTCACTTAACCGTGACCTCTCATCTCTTGCATGGTGATGACACAATACCTGACCACTTGACATTAAAAGAGGTCAAAGGTCACCCTTTTTAAATGACTTTTACTGGTGGAGGTGTACACCGGGGATGGAATCAAGCGCACCTGACACGGTCTGTGAAGTTTAAAATCCACGGGTCCACAATACAGGCATTGTGGACTGACTGGGAGGCATAGGTACAGGTTACTGCTATGTGCTAGGACACCGAAACTATATTTACATTTACCTGTATTCATTTTCTTTATTAGTCTGATCATATAACCCCTTAGAGGTGTATGCTGGGTGAAAAATCAAATGCACCCCGGATTCAATCTTGCACACTACGCTGCTCTATCTCTTCACACCGGTGCTGAAGTTTCATCGGATGGGGAAACGGAGACGGACTGCGCTGCTTACTCTCCATAATACACTCACTGTAGAGTGTCGTCGAACATGGAGATGGATGTGTACAGTGCTAGGGGAATCCTGCGTACCCTGACCGAACAGCAGCTGGGTGGACAGCAGGTAAAGCCTGATTTAAGCCCCTCTGTAGAGCTTATGCATCCTGTGTTTACCAGAGCATATTTTGCAAATAGGCCAGGATGGGCAAACTGGTGACCCCCACCCACATTCAGTGCAGCCCGCCAGTCCATTTCCAAAAATCTATTATTTATTTATATCACGCTTGATCATATTTGAAACTGCATTTTTAAATGCAATTATACTGTCAGCCAGCAGAGGGAGTTCTAATCAAAACCTTGGTGAGCTGCTCCGTGTGAGTGGTCAAGCAAGAGAGTGCGTGACGGAGCGGTGTGCACTGCAGTCCGGAGTCCCTGTTGATTGGAGCAGGAGTAAAGTAAACAGTAAAAGGCTGTAAACAGCAGTAAATGTACGTGATGGGCTGCTTTTAAACAACAATAAATGCTACAGCTCATCTGTAGTGATGAGCAGGTGAAGCTTCAATGGAGCTCTGAGGCTTTCTTCTAATTGTGCTAAAAAGATTCAAAGATTTGAGGCTTCATTCTAAGAACAGTGACATCTGGTGGCCATCATGCATGTACTTACACGCTGTTAGTATTTTATTGCTGTTTTATGGCGATCTGTCCAGAGTGTACCCTGCCTTTCGCCCAAAGATGCTGGGATAGGCTCCAGCCCCCCGCGACCTGAAAAGGATTAAGTGGAAGAAGATGAATGAATGAATGAAGATGGATGGATGGGTGGAATTTTTCCCTTTGTGTTGACCTGCTGTTATTATGATGGGTTATACTATAATTTATAAATGTCACATTTCCCAGCTTTAGTTTTTTTACTTCACGTTTCCATAATGTTGGTGTCCAAAACTCAAAACACAATATTATAAAATTACTGATCCAGCAATAGAAAAAGGATGGGATTCCATGGAACGTTCTGCAGTGTAACTGATTAAGATGGAAATGACTGCAGTGAGTGAGTACAAATTAGCCACTTAATATCTCAACAGATGTCTAAATCCGTTTTAGACTTTTTATAACTTTCAGTTATCAGGTGCCTCTCCTTTGGAATCAGCTGCCAAGTTGGATTCGGGAGACAGACTCGATCTCTGTTTTTAAAAATAGGGTTAAAGTGACACACTGCCAAAATCAAGTTATTTCTGTGTTAGCATGTCTGTAACACGTTTTTGTGACTTGCAAGACGTATCAAGGGCAAATTCAGTCTCAAATCTGTGTTTTTTTGCTGTGAAATTCCAGTTAAGCTCTGCACCCCCCAAATGGGTGACTTTGGGCAGAGCGTTTCTAGCTACATAAGCATTCCTGCTTAGCCTGATTGGTTAATGTTATAACCAATCAAGCTAAGCACTGGGCATGGCTACAGACCTGAGTTCACTCCCTCGGGGGAAGAGAGAGGAGCAGCAGTACCTTTTCCTATCTGGAAGCAATTGCAGATTATACTTGTTCAATTTTTGGGTGTATGAGCAAGAAATCCTCTTCTTTTAAATTGCATGTCTTACCCACAGACATGAAAATACGACAGCAATGATTAATTTTATTTGGAAAAAACTCAGTGTCCCTGCTGAAATACCGGAAAAAGGACATGGGTTTGCAACCTACCTGCATGCCGGGGAGGATGGGTGTGGAGGTCCCTGGGGCGCGTGGCGCAATGGCTGGGATGGAAGGATCATTCTCGGTGGAGCGGAGAGTTGCTGCTCAGTGACAGCTCGCCTCAGCGGCGGACAGGACGCCACGCCAGCTGGCTCACCTCCTTCACTCCCAAGTGGGGAAGACTCGGGGACCTTGGTGAGTGGGCAGTCAGAGACTGGCGGGGAGCCCTCCATCCTCCACCTGGAGTGGGGCAGTGACTCTCAGCTCCACCGAGAATGATCCTTCTGCAGGTCCACCTACGACTTTTACTTTCTCAAGTTTGATCGCCTTCTCAGAGCCCAATGTCCTCTTTTTCCTGCTACTGCTGGGTGGGAGTATGGGTGGAGCTAATTAGAATATTCATAGCTCTGCGCATACTTAAGTAGGTAAAAGATGTAAAGGCTCTCTCCAAGCAGTTCTAAGACAATGAAAGTTTTTTGTGGATAAAAAGTCACAATGTACTATTTTGGGCAATACACATTTGTTTTTGAGGTGGTTTTAGAGCCGCCGGAGTGTGTCTTTAAAACTTTCCTTTTTGACAAAGCCTATATATAGTCAGGGTGGGATCAGGTGACCCTGAACCCTCCCTTAGTTATGCTGCTAATAGGTTTAGACAGCCGGGGGATCTCCAACGATGCACTGGGCTTCACTCCTCTCTTCACTCTGTAATATTTTTGCTGGTCATTAACATCTGTTTGTTCCCACCCTTAGATTGAGTCCCTGTCATGCTGTGTGCTCTCTACATGTCTGTTCTTTTCTTTTTGTTCTCTATCCCCTCACCCCCCAGCTTGTTGCACCAGATGACGGCCCCTCCCTGAGCTTGGTTCTGCTGGAGGTTTCTTCCTGTTAAAGGGGAGTTTTTCCTCCTCACCATCACCAAGTGCTTGCTCACAAGAAAACTCCTTATTGCTCGGGTCTTTCTGCAATTGTGGGGTTTTCCCTTAGAGTTTGACGTGTTATGAAATGACTGTTGTTGTGAAATATATATATATATATATATATAAATAAAGTAGAATTGAGTTAGGGCAGCTTGGTGGAGCAGTGACTAGCCCTGTAGCAGCACAGCAAGACAGTTGTGGGTTTGATCCCACCCTTGCCCACTGGCGACTTTTCTGTGTGGAGTTTGCACGTTCTTGCCGTATCTGCGTGTTTTCTTGCCGGGTACGCTGGTTTCCTCCCACAGGCTAAAGACATGCACGTTAGGTTAATTGGCATCAACTGGAGATAAATTGTCCTTAGGTATTTTTTTTTTTTGATTTTGCATACTTTATTGATCCCCGGAGGGGAAATTGAGGGCATCCATCTGGATGGCTGAAGCAGCCACGGTACGGCGCTATCCCTTAACCATTCACACACACATTCACACCTAGGGCCACTTTAGAGTCTCCAATTAACCTAACCTGCATGTTTTTGGCCTGTGGGAGGAAACCGGAGAAATCCCGGAGTAAACCCATGCAGATATGGGGAGAACATGCAAACTCCACACAGATCACTGTTGGTCAGGGGCTGGGATCGAACCAGGGATCCCATGGCCAAGGGTGAGTTGCTGTGCTGGCGCAGTGCTAACCACTGCTCCACCGCACTGCCCAGGTGTGAGAGTAAATGGTTGTCTGTCTCTCTGTGTTGGCTCTGCGATGGACTAGTGATCTGTCCAGGGTGTACCCTGCCTGTCATCCAGAGACACTGGGATAGGTTCCAGCCCCCTCCACGACCCAAAAAGGATTAAGCAGTTGAAGATGGACGGACGGATGAACTGAATTAAAATGTTCATTGGTGCAGCAAGTTTCTAAATGAAAACCTTGCTATTGCCCTTTCTGTATCAGAATGCTTAATGCATGCCAGATGCATTGTGTCACTGGTGTATGTCTGTATGTGGCTAAAACTTGCTTGCTATAGGCTGGAGGATGAACTATCTCTCAGAATGGGAAGAGCAAGCACTGTGTTTGGAAACTTGAGGGAGAGACTGTGGAACAATCGACATGTGTCTATCCGTGTGAAATGCAAAGTGTACAGAGCAACAGTACTGGCTACTCTATTGTACGGTGCTGAAACTTGGACTGTCTACAGAGTGCAGGTAAAGAAATTCCACACATACATGATGAGACACCTTTGAGCCATAATTAACATCTCATGGAAAGACAAGATAACGAACATAGAAGTGTTGAAACGAGCTGGTCTACCATCAATGGAGGACATGCTAATACAGACGAACCTGAGATGGCTCGGACATGTTAAGAGGGTGGACCACCAGCATCTCCCTCGGCAGTTACTCTACTCACAGTTATGCAAGGGCAAACGCAATCAGGGTAGACCAAGGCTCAGATTTAAAGACACTGTAAAAAGAAACTTGAAGAAGCTGGATATAGACAGGAGTTCCTGGCAGCGGAAGGCTAAGGACGGAGCTGTGTGGAGGAATCTGATCAGACCTAAATGAAACAGTCATTGTTGCCCACGACAGACTGCTATGATGATGATGATTATACAAGGGGGACTGAAACGTTCATAGTGGTCAAATTTGACCAAATGTGGTTTATTTTTCAACATAGTCTCCTCTTCGGTCCACACATTTCTTCCATCGGTGTTGCAGCACTTGGATCCCTGCGGTTGAAAAATAAACCACATTTGGTCAAATTTGACGACCATGAACTTTTCAGCCGCCCATGTAGTACCACCACCCTTAAACATTGCATTCCATATTTATATTCAGTGGGCATCAGTGCTTGTGTGTGTGTGTGTGTGTGTGTGTGATATGAAATGAATACAAGTGCAGAAAATAAACAAGTGCTCAGATCAGTCTGAAGTTTCTGGTGCTCTGTGAGAACATGATTATTTTTAAGTTCTGGCCATGTTCAGTGTAAGCATCTGCTGTTGTAACATGTAACGAAAGTATCCGTTTAAAGTTTCTCTTTTGTGACTTGTGTCTAGTCACGCTGTTCCTTTCTTTGGCTTTTTTCCAGCCACTGTTCCGATCTTCACTGACTCGTCCTGAGCAGAACAAGTTTGAGGGCTAAATGATGCCCCGCTGTCCAGATGAATAGTAGAAATTAGTCTATATGCCAAAGATGACTGGCAGCATGTTAGGCTTGTTTTCAGTGGTTGATTCTGGCTGCCTTGAAGAGTTTGTGGGTGAAGCAGATCCCACATCCTTTCTGCTGTTTGCTGTGTTGCTGTCAAATTTAACTTTTAACTGTGGGGGGGTATGGTGTATATGAGATAACAGGATGAATGTACTGTTTAGTTCTAATAGAAACCAGTGGAGGAGTGAAAATGCAAAGTGGAAGTTTACTGAAAAGTTTGTTTTGTTTTGACCTGTGCATGTTTTTAAACTTTAAAGACACTACCTTTATTATCAGGTAGCGCTAAAACAAGAATGTTGTTTTTGCAGAGCAGGTAATTGTGTCCCCTCATGGATTGTCACCTTATCGTGGTGGGGGGTTTGCGTGCCCTAGTGATCCCAGGAGCTATGTTGTCCGGGACAATTTGCCTCTGGTTGGGTCACCCAAGACAAATTGGTCCTGGGTGAAGGGCAAGACTAAGAACGATCCAACAGACTCTCATGATGAATGCTAGAAAAAGGATTTGGTGTACCCCGCCTGGTATGGGGTTACCGGGGCCCCACCCTGGAGCCAGGCCTGGGGGAGGGGCTCGATGGCTAGTGTCTGGTGGCCGGGTTTCCACCCATGGGACCCGGCCGGGCTCAGCCCGAAGGAGTTACATGGGACCACCCTCCAGTGG
The DNA here is from genome assembly GCA_020510985.1 of Pholidichthys leucotaenia. Lineage (NCBI taxonomy): Eukaryota > Metazoa > Chordata > Actinopteri > Cichliformes > Pholidichthyidae > Pholidichthys > Pholidichthys leucotaenia. The sequence continues at coordinate 101,090,168 of CM035839.1, read as the reverse complement.
GCTCACCACCTGTAGGAGAGACCATGGGGGTTCGGTGCTATGTGGATCAGGTGGCGGTCAAAGGCAGAGACCTTGGTGGTCTGATCCCAAGCTTCCTAAACTGGCTTTTGGGAAGTGAAATGTCACCTCTCTGGTGGGGAAGGAGCCTGAGCTGGTGCGTGAGGTTGAGAGATACCGGCTAGATATAGTCGGCCTCACCTCAACACACAGCTCCGGTTTCGGAACCAGTCTCCTGGGAGGGGCTGGAGCTTGGCCAACTCTGGAGTTGCCCCGGGTGAGAGGCGACGAGCAGGGGTGGGTATTCTTGTATCCCCCCACCTTGCTGCCTCTATATTGGAGTTTTTCCTGGTGGACGAAAGCGTTGTTTCCCTGCGCCTTCTGGTTGGGAAATGGGTCCTGGCCATCATTTGTGCCTATGCATCAAATGATGATTCAGAGTACCCACCCTTTTTGGAGTCTCTGACTGGTGTGCTGGAGAGTGCTCCTCTTGGAGACTCCATTGTCCTACTGGGGACTTCAATGCGCACATGGGCAACAACAGTGAAACCTGGAGGGGGGGTGATTGGGAGGAACGGCCTGCCCGATCTGAACCCGAGTGGTGTTCAGTTATTGGACTTCTGTGCTAACCACAGTTTGTCCATAACGAACACCATGTTCAAGCATAAGGGTGTCCATATGTGCACCTGGCACCAGGACACCCTAGGTTGCAGGTTGATGATCGATTTTGTAATCATGTCATCAGACCTGTAACCGTATGTCTTGGACACTCAGGCAAAGAGAAGTGCAGAGCTGTCCACTGATCACCACCTGGTGGTGAGTTGGATCCGATGGCAGGGGAGGAAGCCATTCAGACCTGGTAGACCCAAACGTATAGTGAGGGTGTGCTGGGAACGTCTGGCTGAGGCCCCTATCCAGGAGGTCTTCAACTCCCACCTCCGGAAGAACTTCAACCACATTCCGAGGGAGTGTAGAGACATGGAGTCTGAATGGGCCATGTTCTCCACCTCCATTGTTGAAGCGGCTGCCCAGAGCTGTGGCTGCAAGGTCATCAGTGCATCTCGTGGTGGCAACCCCCAAACCAAGTGGTGGACACCAGTGGTGAGGGGGGCCATTAAGTTGAAGGAGTCCTATCAAGCTTGGTTGGCTTGTGGGACTCCTGAAGCAGCTGAGGTGTACCGGCAGGCCAAGTGGAGTGCAGCTCGGGTGGTTGCTGAAGCAAAAACTCTGGTATGGGAGGAGTGTCGGTGAGGCCATGGAACAAGACTTTCGGTCGGCCTCGAAGAGATTCTGGTAAACTGTCCGGCGGCTCAGGAGGGAGAAGCAGCTCCCTGTCCACACTGTGTATGGTGCGGATGGGGCACTGCTGACTTGGACTGGGGATATTGTCGGGTGATGGAAGGAATACTTCGAGGATCTCCTCAATCCCACTGACAGGCCTTCCTCTGTGGAAGCAGGCCTTGTGCATGAGGGGGACGACTCGCCTATCACAGGGGCTGAGGTCGCCAAGGTGGTTAAAAATCTCTTTGGTGGCCGAGCCCCAGAGGTGGACGAGATTCACCCTGAGTACCTCAAGGTCCTGGATGTTGTAGGGCTGTCATGGTTGACACGCCTCTGCAACATTGTGTGGAGGTCGGGGGCAGTGCCTTTGGCATGGCAAACCGGGGTGGTGGTTCCTCTCTTCAAAAAAGGGGACCGGAGGTTGTGCTCCAACTTTAGAGGGATCACCTCCTCAGCCTCCCTGGGAAGGTCTATGCCAAGGTACTGGAGAGGAGAGTCCGGCCGTTGGTTGAACCTCGGATTCAGGAGGAGCAATGTGGTTTTCGTCCTGACCGTGGCACATCAGACCAGCTCTTTAGCCTCTCGAGAATCCTCGAGGGTTCGTGGGAGTTTGCCCAGCCAATTTACATGTGTTTTGTGGACTTGGAGAAGGCATTCGACCGTGTCCCTCGTGGTTTTTTGTGGGGGGTACTTCAGGAGTATGGGGTGTCGGGCTTGTTGTTATGAGCTATTCGGTCTCTGTACGACCGTTGTGAGAGTTTGGTTCGTATTGCCAACACTCGGTCGGACTCATTCCCAGTGAGAGTTGGACTCCGCCAGGGCTGCCCTTTGTCACCGATCCTGTTCATAATTTTTATGGACAGGATTTCTCGGCGCAGCCAGGGAACAGATGGTGTCATGCTTGGTGACCACAGGATCTCATCTCTGTTGTTTGCAGATGATGATGTCCTGCTGGCTTCATCCAGCATTGACCTACAGGTCTTACTGGGATGGTTTGCTGCTGAGTGTGAAGTGGCTGGGATGAGAATCAGTACCTCCAAGTCCGAGTCCATGGTCCTCAGCCAGAAAATGGTGGATTGTCCTCTCTGGGTTGGGGACAGGCTCCTGTCCCAAGTGGAGGAGTTTAAGTATCTTGGGATCTTATTCACAAGTGAGGGGAGAATGGAGTGAGAGCTTGACAGACAGATCGGAGCAGCGTCTGCAGTGATGCAGACGTTGTACCGGTCTGTTGTGGTGAAGAGGGAGCTAAGCTCTAAGGCAAAGCTGTCGATTTACCAGTTAATCTACGTTCCTGCCCTCACCTATGGTCATGAGCTTTGGGTAATGACCGAAAGAATGAGATCGTGGATACAAGCGGCTGAAATGAGCTTTCTTCGTAGGATTGCTGGACTCGCCCTCAGAGATAGGGTGAGGAGCCCAGTTATCCGGGAGAGGCTTGGAGTAGAACTGCTGCTCCTCCACATTAAAAAGAGACAGTTGAGGTGGTCTGGGCATCTGATCAGGATGCCTCCTGGATGCCTCCCACTTGAGGTGTTTCAGGCACATCCCTCAGGGAGGAGACCCCGGTGTAGACCCAGGACTCGTTGGAGAGACTGTGTCTCCCAGCTGGTCTGGGAATGCCTTGGTATCCTCTCTGAAGAGCTGGAGCAGGTGGCTGGGGAGAGGGAAGTCTGGGCTTCTTTGCTTGAACTGCTGCCTCCGTGACCCAGACCTCTGGAAAAGTGGAAGAAGATGGATGGATGGATGGTAATAGTGTGTAGTTTGTATAATGATGCTTGGTCACTCAAAGTCTTAACATACAAATTGTTTCAGTTCTACTTGTGAACAGAGTACCTACAGACGGCACCGCTTGAATGGGGCTGCAGACACAGAGGCAGTGAGGTGTCCTGGGTGAATGAGGAGAGAAGATGACTGGCTGCTTGCCAATAATGTCATTAACACCGCTAGTAATACTGCAGTTTGTGTAATGGACATAGAGACGGTGTCTCACGTTTGAGTGGATTTGAGTGCAGCAGAAAAAGAAAAACATGGGAACCCTTTCAACCCTTTTTTGTAAATAAAAGTGGATTCATCACACAAGTGGAGGCGACCTCACAGGTAGTTGGGGTTGTTGACATTGTTGTGTGGACTGCCATGATCCAACATCACGTTAGTCAGTCGTTTCTTCTAAAGAGGTTTGACATTTGTTTTCCTTTTCATTATCCCTTTGTTTGGTGTTTGCAGCAGTTTTTGTTAAATACTCACTCTGGCGGCTCTAAAACCATCTCAGAAACAAATGTGTATTGCCCAAAATAGTGTATTGTGGCATTTTACCCACAAAAAAAAACAAACTTTCATTGCCTTAGAATTGCTTGGAAAGAGATTTTACATCTTCCACCTATTTTAAGAATGTGTGGAACTATGAATATTCTGATTAGCTCCATCTATACCCCCGCCCACCAGTAGTGTATGCTGCAAGACCAGCCCTCCCCTCTCCTGTGAGAGGAGAGGGGAGGGCTCCTCTCTGACCTGAGAACATCAAAGACTGCTTCACTAAACAATGGCCAACTTACCTCCCTCCGGAGGAGGAAGCGGGGATTTAATGTCTCCTCCTGTCCTCCCAGGCGGGGACAGAATGGAGCACCCGGGGGGTTTTGTGTCAACCCCACCCCCCAAAAACCCCTTCACCGAACCAAGTCAAACGAGTGCAAAATGGACGGGTGGTGGTCGTGGCACCTTCATCCCCTGAGAGCAGACGTCTCTCTCTGGTTCGGCCTTCCGACCGTGTGTTTCCGGTCCTCCGCATGTGCAGCGTGGCAGCCGGTGGACTCCGGTCTCCGAGCTGACCGCGCCCCGTGTGCTACAGGGTTCCGGAATATGGTAGCCCCAGTGGTGGAAAACTAAGTGTGACTGCGGTCAATTTTGTGCCGTCCCCGGGAAGGGACGCTGACTGTCAGCGTGGTCAGTGGTAGGCAGAGGAGTCTCAAAGTGGGTTTCCTCACCTCTCCCCTCACTCCCTCCTTTCTGCCTCTCATCTGCTCACTCTACCTCCATCCCCAGGGCCATGTCGGCTCCTCCCTCTTCCCCCGCGTAATGAACTCAGGTTGTAGCCATGCCCAGTGCTTAGCCTGATTGGTTATCACATTAACCAATCAGGCTAAGCAGGAATGCTTACATAGCTAGAAATGCTCTGTCCAAAGTTCCTCATTTGGGAGAGTGGAGCTTAACTGGAAATTCACAGCAGAAAAACATTGACTTGGGACTGGGTTCGGATTTTGCTCTTGATATGTCTTGTAAGTCACAGAAAACATGTTACAGACATGTTAACAGGAATTTGAATGTGATGACGTGATGGTTTAATTGGGCTGGCATGTTTGCAATTTGGAAAGGTTTTCAGTTAGTGATTTCATTCATTAATTTTCACTTGAATTCACACTGAATTGGCACATTTGCGTGTGCTCCACGAATATTGCAGCGGTGTCGCACAAATACATGCCATGTGCATAACGTGCAAAATGGATGTAACAAAATAGTGCACTTTTTTTTTTTTTTTTTTTGCACTTGTCCTGCGATGGCCATGCACATCCAGTGCTACATTTGCACAACAGTCATCCGTGACAATTGCAAGATTGGGACCATATCTCCCCATTTCCTCATCAGACACTAAGCAAGGTCAGTCACAGAGAAGAAGTGCAGAGACTGCTGGATGAGGAGGCTTCCTCTGAGTCCTCCACGTCGGACACAGCAGGCCCTGGGACTGGCTCCGCTTCCTCTGTAGGGGCACATGAGGCAGGGACAGCAGCCCCCCATCCCTAACCTTGCCTTTCTTGCCCTTGGTTGGTATGGAGATACTGTCAGTTGCAGCTGTGTCAGCGTGAGCTAGAAAATAACTGGGCTGTTTGTGTCTGTCTGACTTGTGGAATGTCTTGTCCTTTTTGTCTCCACTCGGTCACAGTTTAGTTTCATAAGTCCCCGACCCCACGCAATGTGGTCCAACTTTTCTCGCTCTTTGGGACTCACAGAAACTAAATTGAGAAATGTTCAAGATGGATTTGAGACACCTGCAGTGACTCAGCAACTATTTTGAGAGAAAATTTCTTGCACAATTTTTTTTTTTTTTTTTAACATGTTCAAAATTTATGTGACATGAGAACAAGGCCCTGCAACTCACAAGAGGAAATTGCAACCCCCCGTGAACATTTGTAGACTATGGACCCCCCCCCCCCCCCACACACACACACCGAATGCCATTCCCCAACTTGTCGCAGCCCAGTGAGATACTGCTTTTACAGAAACAAAGCTGGGTGTTAAGGTGACAAGCAGTCCACTCTAACTCTACAGATTATCCTGAAGAGGACCCTTTTTGAGTTTTGATATTTATGGTGTATTGTATTGTTAGGGTGCTCTTATAAAACAAGTTCAAAATTTCAACAAATTAGGCCAGTGTATTAACAAATGTGTCCGATGATGTAAGAGACAAGATTTTCTTAATGTTGGTCTCAGGTACAAAAATCTCTCTGTAACACGCCCATCCCATTAGAATTAACTTGGATAAACAAAAATTAATAGTAGCTAATACGTAGAATAAGTAAGAACTACTAATAATAAAGATAATAAGTGAGAATTAATAGTAATTAATAGTTAGCTGTAGTAACTACAGAAACAAAGTTGATCAGCCACACTATGAAGATATGGGAAAGAGTTGTTGAAGCCAGGTTAAGAGAAGAGGTGACAATCAGTGAGCAGCAGTATGTTTCCATGCCAAGAAAGAGTACTACAGATGCAATGTTTGCTTTAAGAGTGCTAATGGAGACGTATAGAGAAGGTCAGAAGGAGTTGCACTGTCTTTGTGGATCTAGAGAAAGCATATGATAGGGTGCCAAGAGAGGAAGTGTGGTACTATGAGAAAGCCAGGAATGCCAGAGAAGTATGTGAGGATGGTGCAGGACATGTATGAGCACAGCAAGATGATGGTGATGTGTGCTGTAGGAGTGACAGATGGGTTCAAGGTGGGGGTGGGGTTACATCAGGGATTGGCTCTGAGCCCCTTCTTGTTTGCCATGGTGATGGAGAGGCTGACAGATGAGGTCAGGCAAGAGTCTCCGTGGACCATGATGTTTGCAAACGGCATTGTGATCTGTAGTCAGACTAGGGAGCAGGTGGAAGAGAACCTGGAGAGGTTGAGGTATGCTCTGGAGAGAAGAGGAATGAAAGTCATTAGAAGCAAGACAGAATACATGAGTGAATGAGAGGGAGATGGGTGTAACGGTGAAAATGGAAGGAGTAGAGGTAGTGAAAATAAATGAGTTTAAATACCTGGGGTCAACCATCCAAAGCAATGAAGAATGCACAAGAGAGGTGAAGAAGAGAGTGCAGGCAGGGTGGAGTGGGTGGAGACACGTTTCAGGGGTGATTTGTGACTGAAGTGTAGCAGCAAGAGTGAAAGGGAAGATTTACAAGATGGTAGTGAGACCTGTGATGATGTGTGATTTGCAGACTGTGATGCTGACAAAAAGACAGGAAATGGCGCTAGAGGTGGCAAAGTTGAAGATGCTAAGATTTTCATTGGGAGTGACTAGGAGGGACAAGATTAGAAATGAGTATATCACAGGGATAGCTCAGGTTGAGTGGTTTAGAGACAAAGTAAGAGAGGCAAGGCTGAGATGGTTTGGATATGTGCAGAGGAGGGATAGTGGATATATTGGACAAAGGATGTTGAAGATGGAGCTGCCAGGCAGGAGGAAAAGAGGAAGACCACAGAGAAGATTCATGGATGTAGTGAAGGAGGACATGGAGAGGGTTGGTGTTACAGAAAAAGATGCAAGGGATAGGGTGAGATGGAGGCAGATGATCTGCTGTGGCGACCCCTAAAGGGAACAGCTGAAAGAAGAAGAAGAAACAAGAATTAAGAGTTGCACAAAATCAGATGGGTGACATTATGACCCATTGTTAAAACAATGTTTGGCTTTGATTTTTTTTTTTTTTTTTATTTTATTATAGTTAGATTTAATGCCCTCAGTATAGCTTTGCACATTTTGAAACTGGTTGTGCTTGTGTGAACGCATGATGCAGTGATCTGACATTAGCTAAATTTGTGTCAGGGTATCAGGATTCTTGGCAGATGAACAGAGAAGATGGGGACTTTCTTTTCGTGAAACAATAACATTTGTAATAATGATGCAGCTCATCTAATGTTATAAGTACCATATCATAACTCCCACAGGGCAAATCTGTTCACATAAAGCATACAGTATATTTGCATAATAAACCTATCTTGTGTAGATAGTTAATGATTTGGTTGTTGACAATTGAACTTCTACATGAAAAAATGCAGGAGCTCTTACAGCATCAGTTTCAGTTGGCCTCTGCGTGTGTGCGCGTGTGTGTGCGTTTTTAACCCCACAGTGGAATATTCCATAAGATGTCAGGGCAGTAATAGGAGTATACAGTCTTGTGGGCTTAACAGGTCTGGGCAGGTGGTTGTCATTCTTACTGCCTGTTGACATGTGTGTGTGTGCAGATGTGAAACTATTATGTTGGTTATGAGTTGAAAACAAAAACACCACTGTTTTGCAGCTTTAAGATTATGCTTTAGTGAGAGGCTAAACTGCAGACCTTGACAGGCCATGTCAAACTGGCTAGAAAAGAAAAAACCACACCCGTTAACAAGAGATACTGTAAATAAAAGTAGATATCTATCACCTCCTTGCGTGCACATTCGACTTTTTTTTTTTTTTTTTTTTTTTAAGTCTGTTTGGCTTGCAGCTCCCTTGTGGTTAAGAACCTCAGGGGAGGGTGCACGCATGCATGCCTTTAAAAATGTGCACAAAGCCATGATGAATGTGGGGGTTGCAGTAATACAGTATGGTGTGGGGTGTCCTGTAGTCCAGAGGGGCGTGGACAAGTGTTTTGAAGTGCTGTGTGTGTTACGTAGCGAGGGTGACACGGGGCAGCCTGGCTCTGGGGGCAGAAGTAGGTCACGGCTGCCATCAGCAGCTTGTCAGAACCTCGGTGATTCCAGCTTAAAAAATGTACTGGGACAGTGCTCACATTAGAGGTCTTTAATAGTCATTTGTTAGCAGACTGGTCGAAAAAAAAAAAAGTTTCTGGGTCAGCAGATTGCATGGAAATGAGACTAAATTGGTGAGATACTAGATATTGCACTGTCATATACTGTCTAGACAGGTTCAGTTCAACAGGCCTTGGAGATTAAAATAACTGTGTGTAGTCGTGTGTCTGCTCGGTGCGGTGTTGCTTACAGCTTAATATTTTAGCATACTTTAAAAAAAAGCCCCTAGGATGCTTTCAGTTTGTCTGGAGAAGGGCTGTTTGTTGCCTCTGTAGCTTGAGGAAATGTCATAACAGAGTTTGAAGAACTCGTTTTTTTAAGTAGTGTTGTGCTGTTGTGGGTGTGAACTGATCAGACTTTGCATGTGGGGACCAGAGATAGTGTAGTCAGCCTATCAGCTAGCTTGGGTAAAAATAAACTTCAAGCTGTGCTGGTATATTGCTGGCTGCTAAGCTAGCTGACACAACACCCCCCCCCCCCCCTTCTCCTCTCCTCCCCCCAAAATCTTAGAATTTGTAAATGCTTAAAGGGATTTTTTTTTGAAAATGTTATAACTTGGTAGGATAGAAAACTATTTTTCAACCTGTTTTGAGGCAATGAACCCTTTTTACATGGGGGGGGGGGATCTCAGGGAACCCCACCAACCAAAAAAGTTATAAAATGATGCATTGTAGCCTAATACAGTATATGTAATGGCAATTTAGTCTTGTAATTAATTTATATTCACTCGGTGTGAAACTTGGGCCTGTTTAGATGACCAGAAAGGTGATATCCTGGTAGGTACATGTCAAGTTTGACTGGCGCCTAGCGGCTGCCCCAGCCTTGGATGCGCTCTGCAGAGCGTGCCCAAATGCCAAGTCACGTTTCGTTACCTTGTATTCATACATGTGTAATGACAATAAAGTTGAATCTCATCTCTCATCTCATCTCAAGTTTGGCACTTTCCAGATGTTTTTGCCAGAGGTGTACCTTTTGAATTCGTTTATTTTGTTTGTGCTTATGAGCAGGTTTTGAGCTTTGCCTTGTATTTGTGTGTTCAGTGTATGCCAGCCTTGCACACCCACTCGTCACTTGCAAACAGGTTTGCGTCCTCGCACTTCTCATCAGTCAAAAAGAGTTGTAGTTTCTCCCGGAGCTGATGCCAGCACGTTGTCGCCCAACAACCATCAGACCTTAGTATGGAGTAGTAAGATTTTATGCTCCACTCCCATTTTCTCACATAAAGATACAAATGTGCAGCTTTTCAGAGGTCTTGTTTTTACAAAGCTTACCATCCGCACAACATCATCCAACACAGGAGCTAGTTCTACTGGTAAAGTCTTGACAACAAGCACCTCGGAATGCAAAAACTGTGCGTAACAACATCTGGGTGTCTTTCTTCCACTGTAACAAAGCCTTTGGTGTGCCCGACCGTGGTGACTGCTCCATCAGTACAGGGCTCAGTTCAGAGTCTGAACCTTTCCTCTTCAGATATTTATCCATTGTTCTTTTTTTATCTAGTCACCTTGATCTCTAGCACATCTGAACAACCATGTCATTAATCGCTGTAAAACGCATCAAGAAGAGGAGGAAGAAGACGACAATGGCCATTATTATTGCATTCATACTGCCACCTACTGACATGGAAGAGCCACCACAGGCACCCATACACAACAACAGCAAATTATTTGCAATTTTTTTGGGACCAGTTAAGAAGTGAAATTAGACAATTCTCAAGGACCCCTTGGCATCCCAGGACCCCGTTGAAAAACAGCATAGAGCAAAGGGATTTAGATTAAAAAAATCAGTTTAGACAAAAGTTTGCTTCCAGTTAACTTTATTTGGTGTATGTGTGGTTATGTCAATGAAAAGTACATCAAATTTAACCCCTTAGTATTCCAGCCAGTTTCCAGCCAGTTTCCAGCCAATGTAAAATGTCCCACAGGTGGGACATTGGGATGTTAAGAGGTTTTAATTGGGAGAATGACCACTACATCCATCTGTAGTCCATTTACTCCTGTTCTGATAATTCAGTAAATGCTAATCAGCTATCCTCAGTCCTTCTCATCTCGTTTCTTTTTCATGATGCTTGTCTAGTGGCTGTCTTTGATACCATTCTGCTGCCTCACTTTTGAGTCGCTTGTGCATCAGTATCATGGACCAAAAAGTGACTGTCTTTGATTATAAATGGCAATCAGTTTTTGCTTTGTTCTGAAGCTTCACTCCAGAACCTGCAGCTTTGTGTGCCAGTCTATATAAATAAAAAGGAAATGATAGCAAACCAAACATTTTTGTTTTCACCTTGGTCTAAAAGTCCGTGTATCCTAAGAGTGCAAATTTATTCACAAAGACATGCAAACCTCAAAAGTCGGTACAGATCATTTTACATTGTTGAAGTGGCTCGTTTTGCTGAGCTTGTTTGTCAGTTGAGGTTTTACCTGGACTGGACGCTCTCTGAGCCCCTGTTGGTGTTTGTGTCCTCTTGTCATCATAAGTACAATAGTGACCAAAGGTTAAAGCGATCAAAGATACTTAACCTCTATTTTGAAGTCCAAATGAGAGTGAGATTGGAGATTACTTTTGAAACTGCTAGGACATCAAGAGCATGTCAAGTCAGTGGGAGGCTTTCATGAATGCTGTAATATAGATGTATGTCTTAGAGTGCTTATATTATGTCATATTCCTACATACTCAGTAATATAAGCCCTGAGTTATGAGAAAGGGACTTGTCATTGACGCTAGTGCACGTTGATGCACATGTGCCCCCCTGTACTCTCTGCACTGCAGCAGTACTGCACCATAATTCACGCATTCACTTTTACTCTCTTTCACTCCCTCTGTTACTCTCATCTCTGCCACTGTTTTTTGAAGCTTGTAATACATTTACAGAGAAGTCATCTGATAAAAATTATATAGTTTAAGTGCTTTGTGCATGCATAATTTTTCAAAAACAATCAGTTTTTTGTGGGTTATCCTCTGTACAGTGAGAAATGTGTATGGTTGTGCACATTAAAGGATAGAGCAAATACTAAAGTGTCTTTGTACTCTAAACACAACATTTTGGCCTTCAGACACGGTTCAAAGCACTTCCATGTCCACCTAAGGGGTTGCATATATATTAGTACATAACTGTGTGTGGAACAACAAAGGGTAACAAATTTATCACATAGTGTCAAATTCATAGAGAAAAAAGTGCTACATTTGTGACAGTTTGTGAGAAGTCACAAATTTGCCAGGAAACGGCTGCAAATTCATTAGAAAAAAGTGAAGAATGTCCCCCCAAAATTATACAAGTTTACAAGAAAAACCTCACAAATTGCCAAAAATGGGAAATTTATAATAGAAAAAAACATCTAAAATTTATACAAATCTGCAGGTTTTGTTCTTGTAAATTTGCATTTTTTTCCCCCTTGTATTTTTCCCCCTCACATTTGTGAATTCTTTTTTTTTTAACCTTTTTTTTCAAATTTTTGACTTATCATAAATATGGGACTTTTTAAATAGCTTCTTTTATCATATTGTTACACTTTTATTATTGGAACTTTGCGTTTAATTTATGTTTGTTAGTACCCTATGAATTTATAAACGCCTCCCACCGCATCATCCTTGTTAAAAGATAACAAATCTTCTGCTGATTAGATATATTGAAGAACCTTATGTGCAGGGCATTCATGGGGGCTTCAGAATGGGCCATAAGATCTGTCCTCTGCTTGCACGCCAGAGACAGCATGGAGCCTTTTGGTCTGAAAATGCGAAAAGTGTCACTAAAATTTGAGTTTTCAATTGCTGCATACAGTACTGTTAAGCATCTCCTTCCTTTTTGTTTTGCACTGTCATTTTCTTCAGAATGCATCTTACTCAAAGCTGGGAAACATATTTAACATTCATATTCAGAAAGCAGATTAATTCATTACGACTTAATCTTTTTAATTTATATTAAATGCAGTATCTGTGTAATCACAGTTATTACTAAGCATGCTCACAGACAGCCAGTTCACATGCCAGTCTGGCCTGAATTGGTGCAACTCTGTTCTCACTGACATATTTCAGCTTGAGCTGTGGCTCCAGAGCAGAGGCCATGTCAAACAGCTCTTGTGTTTAAGGATTCTTGTATTTTTCCTCCAAGTAGCTCAGGATTTTGGTCTTGAAGGTGTTTGTTAGGTCTAGTGCATCACTGTTTGCTTTGAGGATGGAGGAGCTGAAAAGGTGGAGGACTGGCTTGACAACGGAAACACTGACATACTTCTGGTGTATCAGTAAACTCGGAGGGTGGAGGGATTTGTTGATGGCTGTCAGAAGATAAGACCTGAGAGATGGCCTTCTGCTCCAGGACTCTTTCAGTCATTACCTGATCCCCACCTTGTGGCGCATTCTGTCTGCAGTCCATGTTCTGGAAGCTTCGGCTCTGTTTGAGCCTCCAGCTGTAAAAGAAACTGCTCACAATTTTTTTTTTTTTTTTTTTTTTCACATCCCTACTGCACGGCCAAGCCAAGGATCTCTAATGGCATTCTCTATAAAAGAACATGAGATTCATATGTAAAATTAAGATGTAGTAAATCGTTGTATACCCTTTTTAAATTTTCATTTGTTGTTTTAAGATGTTCTACTCCACTCACTTCAATTTTTTTCTTATTTTTCTATTATTTTCTGCTCATTTGTAAAGCATTTCAAATATAAATATTTACATATTATGTAAACACATTTGATAATCAGTCTCCATATTATTGTATTTGACAGTCACAATTAGCACAGATTACATAAAATTCAATTATGTGTACTTTTTAATGTCTTTTTTTAAAGATTCATCCTACTCACCTATTGTTAGATGAAGCCTGTGGCCAAAGCACTGGAGCATCGTCCATTTATTAAGAGAAGCTGCCTTGATGCTATTAGATCCACTGTCTGTTGTGATGCAGACTAGTCCCTCCTCCTGCAGGCTCCAAGATGAATATGCTTCCCTCAGTCCCTGGGCTGTAGCTTCTCCTGTGTGCTCTTGTGGGAGAAAATGACTTCTGCAAGCACTGACTCTACATTGTAAAATCTCCATCAATGTAGTGAATTGTCAGGGACAGGTGTTGTTCTGTTGTTCTGCTTGACCAAAGGTCAGCCGTAGTTGTAAAGTACCCGGTAGTTGTGATGTTCATCTGTATTTTCTCCGACATTTTGCATACAGTGCAGGTAATGCAACTTTGGAGAAATACAGTGCATCCGGAAAGTATTCACAGCGCTTCACTTTTTCCACATTTTATGTTAGTCTTATTCCAAAAGGGATTAAATTCATTTTTCCCTCAAAATTCTACACACAATACCCCATAATGACAATATGAAAAAAGTTTTTTTTTTTTTTTTTGGAGAGTTTTGCAAATTTATTAAAAATAAAAAAAACTAAGAAATCACATGTACATAAGTAGTCACAGCCTTTGCCATGAAGCTCAAAATTGAGCTCAGGTGCATCCTGTTTCCACTGATCATCCTTGAGATGTTTCTACAGCTTAATTGGAGTCCACCTGTGGTATATTCAGTTGATTGGACATGATTTGGAAAGGCACACACCTGTCTATATAAGGTCCCACAGTTGACAGTGCATGTCAGAGCACAAACCAAGCATAAAGTCAAAGGAATTGTCTGTAGACCTCCGAGACAGGATTGTCTCGAGGCACACATCTAGGGAAGGGTACAGAAAAATTTCTGCTCCTTTGAAGGTCTCGATGAGCACAGAGGCCTCCATCATCTGTAAATGGAAGAACTTCTGAACCACCGGGACTCTTCCTAGAGCTGGTCCGCCGTCTAAACTGAGTGATCGGGGGAGAAGGGCCTTAATCAGGGAGGTGACCAAGAACCCAATGGCCACTCTGTCAGAGCTCCAGTGTTGCTCTGTGAAGAGAGAAGAACCTTCCAGAAGGACAACCATCTCTGCAGCAATCCACCAATCAAGCCTGTATGGTAGAGTGGCCAGATAGAAGCCACTCCTCAGTAAAAGGCACATGGCAGCCCACCTGGAATTTGCCAAAAGGACTTGAAGGACTCTCAGACAATGAGAAACAAAATTCTCTGGTCTGATGAGACAAAGATTGAACTCTTTGGCATGAATGCCAGATGTCATGTTTGGAGGAAACCAGGTACTGCTCATAACCATGCAAATGTTGGTAGCAGCATCATGCTGTGGGGATGTTTTTCAGCGGTAGGAACTGGGAGACTGGGAGAAAGATGAGTGCAGCAATGTACAGAGACATCCTGAATGAAAACCTGCTCCAGAGCACTCTTGACCTCAGACTGGGGCGACTGTTCACCTTTCAGCAGGACAACGACCCTAAGCACACAGCTTAGATATCAAAAGAGTGGCTTCAGGACAACTCTGTGAATGTCCTTGAGTGGCCCAGCCAGAGCCCAGACTTGAATCCAACTGAACATCTCTAGAGAGGTTTGAAAATGGCTGTGCACCAACGCTTTCCATTCAACCTGATGGAGCTTGAGAGGTGCTGCAAAGAGAAATGAATGAAACTGCCAAAAGATAGGTGTACCAAGCTTGTGGCATCATGTTCAAAAAGACTTGAGGCTGTAATTGCTGCCAAAGGTGCATCAACAAAGCGTTGGGCAAAGGCTGTGAATACTTGTGTACATGTGATTTCTTAGTTTTTTATTTTTAATAAGTTTGCAAAAATAAAAAAAAAAAAAAAACTTTTTCACATTGTCATTATGGGGTATTGTCTGTAGAATTTTGAGGAAAAAATTAATTTAATTCCCTTTTGGAATAAGGCTGTAACATAACAAAATGTGGAAAAAGTGAAGTGCTACGAATACTTTCTGGATGCACTGCAATTGCACGAAGGGATCACATATTTCTTGTCCATATTTCTGAAGCCTCCGTTGCTGTATTTATTGGACACATGTCTTTGGCCAAATAAAACACTATTGCATCAGTTATTTCAGCATATCTTTGGGAGGTGGATGGATACGGTGAAGCTCTGTGCAGGGTTGATGCTATAGGGCTGTCTACACATCTGGGTACTTTTACAGGAGCGCGCCCACCAAAACACATTGAGGTAACAAAAACCGTCCGTTTACTATTGAAACAATATGGCATATCAATATTATGATGAGCTTTCACTGCACGATTGGATCAGATATGATCAAAAACTTTAAATTTGTGATCTCAAAAAGTGTCCCTACTGTCTACCAGCCAGTATGTGGAAGAATGAGCCAATGGAGTGGCCAGAAACAACAATTATTGATATTTGTAGCTACTGGATAGATACTCCAGCTTTGCTGTGCACTGGTGAAACACTCTAATAATAGAAAATGACTTGTACCTGCTGTGAAAATCCCCAAAAAGCCGTCATGTTTAGGTTTGTAAAGTGTATCCACCGGAGCTCACAGCTGGGAAAATATTACTTGCCTCCACAAAGATGGGAGACTGCAGTTTGTTTACACTTGGCACTCATTAATCCTGACACTTTGTTTCAGCTCTACAGAGCTCTGAGCCTGTCTGTTTGTCTGCAGGTGAGTGTCAGTCTCATTTTTAAACTAATTTAATTGCAGCGTTGATACTTTTACTCTGAGGCTGATTAGCGGCTCAAATTGGAATGAATATTCCTACTGAGCCGACATTTTTATTTCAGCTATCAACTCACTCAGATGCAAATTGAGGTGTTTTTCACATGCTTGCATTAACTTTACGTGTAGGCAAATTACTTTTAATGCTAAATAATACTGTATAGTTTTGGTAAACAGATATACCTGTTATAAAGTGGTCAGAACAGACAGAGACATGGGTCATATCATCCCTCGGCCTCCGCATGCCATTATGAAAAGGCATTCTCCTTTGGCAGGCATTAGCCCACAATATCCTCCTTTGGTAATCTCTGTTGACCGATGGGAATCTAAAAAACTTGTAATTCTGATTGCCATCAGAATCAGAATCAGAATCAGGTTTATTGCCATTGTTCATGTAGTACACAAACTAGGAATTTGTCTCGGTGCAATGCTGCAACATTAAACATGATAAGATAAAAGAAATAAACTATACATGCAATAAAGTGTAGAATAAGAGTAAGTGATACTGGTCAGCAGTTAAAATATATTAGCGAGCAGCAGATACTGTGGAGAACTATATAGTGCAGTCGGTAATGCAGGAAGAAAACAGTGATGATTGACATGAGTCTGGTTGAGCTGCTGTACATAGTGCACGAGAGTCAATAAGTCACTTAGTGTTCAGCAGTCTGATGTTAGAGGGGAAGAAGCTGTTCATGTGACGGGAGGTTTTAGTCTGGATGGACCGAAGTCTTCTACCAGAGGGGAGGGGGGCAAACAGTACGTGACCAGGGTGTGAGGGATCGGCTATGATCCGGCCAGCACGCCTCCGGGTCCTGGAGATGTACAGATCCTGGAGAGATGGGAGCTTGCAGCCGATCACCTTCTCAGCAGTGCGCACGACGCGCTGCAGCCTTAGTCTGTCCCTGGCAGTGGCTCCTGCGTACCACACGGTTATGGAGGTGGTGAGGATGGACTCGATGATGGCTGTGTAGAACTGCACTAACATCTTGGTGGGTAGCTTGAGCTTCCTCAGCTGCCGCAGGAAGAACATCCTCTGCTGGGCTTTTTTGATGAGTGAGCTGATGGTCGGCTCCCATTTGAGGTCCCTGGTGATGGTAGTGCCTAGGAAGTGGAAGGAATCAGCAGTGGTGATGGGAGAGCCTGAGAGGGTGAGGGGGGGCAGCGGGGTAGTGACTTTCCTGAAGTCTACAATCATCTCCACTGTCTTCAGAGCGTTCAGCTGCAGGTTGTTATTGTTGCACCAGGACACCAGCTGGGCCACCTCTCTCCTGTAGGCGGACTCGTCGCCGTTGGAGATGAGCCTTTCATAAGGTGGTAATGGCTACATGAGCCAATTGTGCACCATTTTGGCATTTTCTTTGTTTAAATTTAGCTAACATTTCCATTGAAATGCATTGAGAATGCCATATCTCTATAATGCACTCTGCAGCTAGGGCTAAATTCACATGATCGGTGACGTTAAGTGTACACAGCCTGGATCAGTGCCAGACATTAGCTTTAACCTTCATGAATTTGTTGTACTTGTGTTTGTGGTGTTTTTTCCAAGTGGTTGAATAAGTTGGTTATGTTGCCCTGCGGCGCAGACACAGCTCTATGGCACTCTTTGCATATAATTTCTTTCTGCTCAACATCACTTGTCCTGAATACAAAACGTGTCCAGACAACGGCTGATGATCCCTTTCGAGGCACTAGCTCCTCGCCTCCACATGTTGCCATACTGTCACCTTCTGCTCTCAACATTTGGTTTGCGTTTCACTCTCTCACCAGTCTGTTGAATAAGTTGAAGCTGCTGCTACAGGGTGTCCTCACTTGTCAGTTCTGCAACTTAATGAAGCCCTAACTTTTCATTTGCCCCTGGTGGTCGGCTGACTGTTGTTTGAGAAAATGCTTGATTTGATATGCAGCAGAGCCTATATTTTAAATGTCAATATCACTGATGGTCATGTTAATTTAATCGTGGCAGTCAAGATGGTGATTAAAATACGACTATTGGGCAGCCCTACTCAAAGCACTGTGTACTGTAACTTTCTTGGTAGGAAAACTGACAAGAGAGTACAACTATGGAGAGCATGACCTCAGTCCCAACAGCCAGTCATAGGGTGCTTTGTTGTTGGTAGCTCAAGTTGTGCCCTGTGGTTGGCTTTTGGAACTCGAGTCATAGTTGCGATAGTTGTAGTCTTTTCAGTGTTTCTACCAAAAACAGAGCTATTGTAGGCAATGCGGGTCCATTCAGGCTATGGGGGAAGTGACATTCACCCGGTCAAAGGATGTACCATCAAAATAATTTTGGAAACAGTATTTTAAAAGGAAAAGCTCTCAAAATGTTGCTTTGAAGTGACACTCCCCCAAAAATCAAGTTTTTTTTTTCTTCTTGTTAATGTCTGTAAGATGTTTTTATGACTTACAAGACATATCAAGAGCAAAATCACGCCTATATCTCCGTTTTTTTGCTTTAAAGTTTCACTTAAGCCCTGCCCCATGAAAAAAGGCAAATTCAGATGGAGCATTTTTGGTGATGTAACTATGCATGGCGCTGGCACATCAGTTAGGCCAGAGAGTCCTGATTGGCTCAACACTACGGAAGTTGTCCTCCAGGCTAGTTAGCATTTTTTAAGCAGCTGCTTTGAAACTTGACCCAGATTAAGATGGGTTTTACCATTAAACTACTTTTAAGGACTGATGCCATTTCAATCATTGTCCTGGGCCACCGTACATACATCTGGGCATGTCCTTCAACCGGTAAGTCGTTTTCACAGGATTTATTCTGATAATGTAGTGCTAGCCACTATAAGCCTTGTGGGTGGGCCTAGTAATCACAGATTCTGGCATTTGAAGGAGGGGGTGGTAGTGAAAAGATTTTGACATGAAACTGTAAGACAATAAAAGGTTTTGTTTGTAAATAAATAAATAAATAAATAAAAGGGCACAAGAAAATATTTTAGATGGTGTATAATTTTTTTTAATAGGAGATTTATATCCATTGAAGTGCGTCTTTAAATTCTTTCTTACCTTTTTAATGGCAAGGTTGCAGCTTTTTTTTTTTTTTTTTTTTTAAATCGGTAGTCCATATTGAGCTACAAATACTACTTAAACAATTTCTACAGTAATTTCCCATAAGTACTATGTAAACTCTGAACATCTGTATGATCACTTTTTAAATATTTTAAATCAGTTATTAATTGATTTATTTATTTGAACATCAAGACAAAAAAAAATTAAAAACAAGGAATCAAAACCCCCCAAAAAAACAAAAAAATGTCCTTGCTCAAAAGGAGTGGGAAGAAGCAAACACTTATATAGTCCCACCCCTTCTCCATACCCAATAAATTATATCATTTTAGTCATTATCAATCCCATAATTACATTCATTATACAATACCATAGTATATAATGCATCTTATAATTAAATTATGCAGTAAAAATAATACAACAATGATGGCTTATGACAGTAATACCAACATCTAATAATAATTGTAATAATAATACTAATAATAAGTAAATACTTCTAGCATTTTTAATATAATGATAGACAATATTATCGTCATCATCCATCCATCCATCCATCCATCCATCTTCTACCGCTTTTCTGGAGGTCTGGGTCGCGGAGGCAGCAGTTCAAGCAGAGAAGCCCAGACTTCCCTCTCCCCAGCCACCTGCTCCAGCTCTTCAGAGGGGATACCAAGGCGTTCCCAGACCAGCTGGGAGACATAGTCTCTCCACCGAGTCCTGGGTCTGCCCCGGGGTCTCCTCCCAGTGGGACGTACCTGAAACACCTCAAGTGGGAGGCATCCAGGAGGCATCCTAATCAGATGCCCATACCACCTCAACTGACTCCTTTCAATGCGGAGGAGCAGCGGTTCTACTCTGAGCCTCTCCCGGATGACTGAGCTCCTCACCCTATCTCTGAGGGTGAGTCCAGCAATCCTACGGAGAAAGCTCATTTCAGCCGCTTGTATCCGCGATCTCGTTCTTTCAGTCATTACCCAAAGCTCGTGACCATAGGTGAGAGTAGGAACGTAGATTGACTGGTAAATCGACAGCTTTGTCTTAGAACTAAGCTCCCTCTTCACCACAACAGACCGGTACAACGTCCGCATCACTGCAGATGCTGCTCCAATCCATCTGTCGATCTCTCGCTCCATTTTCCCCTCACTCGTGAACAAGACCCCAAGATACTTAAGCTTCTCCACTTGGGGCAGGAGCCTGTCCCCAACCCGGAGAGGACAATCCACCTTTTTCCGGCTGAGGACCATGGACTCGGACTTGGAGGTGCTGATTCTCATCCCAGCCGCTTCACACTCAGCGGCAAACCGTCCCAGCAAGAGCTGTAGGTCATTGCTGGATGAAGCCACCATATACGTATATCACCATATACCCCATGGCTTACAATACCTAGGCGCAATAAGTAACCATATAATAGTAGTAGTAGTAGTAGTAGTACCTGGCCTGTATAATACTTTAAATAATTCCATCCTAAACAACAATCATAATACTTTAATACCGTTGTAATATTCTAGTAATAGTAATGATATCAATAACAACAATAGTACTCGGCATATATATTCAACAACAATAACGACCTTTCATTGAAGACACATTGTAATATTACCGTCCTTTATTTTTATATTGTTCAAAGATCACTTCTTTATATGTTGATTTAAATATATGGATGTTTAGACATTGCCTGTGTTTCTCCCCAACCCATTCCACAATTTTATCCCACACACAGACGCACAAAAACTTTTCCTAGTAGATCTTACTAGGTGCATTTTAAATTTTGTGTTCCCCGTAAGTTGTATCTCCCTTCTCTCTGACTAAAAAGATTTTGTATATTGTGTGGCAAAACATTTTTACTGACTTTAAACATTAACTGTGCTGTATAATAATCAACCAGATCCTGTCATTTCAATAATTTTGAATGTAAGAACAATAAATTAGTATTGCTCATGAGTACTTCCATACTCATGAGCAATACAAGATATGAACTGATTTGTAATCTAGGACTTGCTTAATTTTATTTATAATTGCAATATTTTTTGCAACTTTGTTTGGTAGGTATGATGTGTGGTTTCCAACTAATTTTATCATCTAGTATTACACCCAAAAAATTGATTTCCTTAGCAATTTTAATAGTTACATTATCTATATGAATATGTATATCTTCAGAGAATCAGAATCAGATTCTTCAGATTCTCTGAAGACAGTGGAGATGATCGTGGACTTCAGGAAAGTCACAACCCCTCTGCCCCCCCTTACCCTCACAGGCTCTCCCATCACCACTGCAGATTCCTTCCGCTTCCTGGGCACCACCATCACCCGGGACCTCAAGTGGGAGCTGACCATCAGCTCCCTTATCAAAAAGGCCCAGCAGAGGATGTTCTTCCTGCAGCAGCTGAGGAAGCTCAAGCTACCCACCAAGATGTTGGTGCAGTTCTACACGGCCATCATCGAGTCCATCCTCACCTCCTCCATAACTGTGTGGTACGCAGGAGCCACTGCCAGGAACAGACTAAGGCTGCAGCGCGTCGTGCGGACTGCTGAGAAGGTGATCGGCTTCAAGCTCCCATCCCTCCAGGACCTGAACATCTCCAGGACCCGAAGGCGTACAGGCCGGATCATAGCCGATCCTTCACACCCTGGTCACATACTGTTTGCCCCCCTCCCCTCAGGTAGAAGACTTCGGTCCATTCAGACTAAAACCTCCCGTCACATGAACAGCTTCTTCCCCTCTGCCATCAGACTGCTGAACACTAAGTGACTTATTAGACTCTCGTGCACTATGTACAGCAGCTCAACCAGACTCATGTCAATTCACTGTTTTCTTTTTGCATTACCGACTGCACTATGTGGTACTCCACAATATCTGCTACTCGCTAATATATTTAAAATTGCTTTGACTAGTATTACTCATTCATATTCTACATTTTATTGCATGTATAGTTTTATTTCTATCTTTTATTTTTTCATGTTTAATGTTGCAGCATCGCACAGAGACAAATTCCTAGTTTGTGTACTACATGAACAATGGCAATAAATCTGATTCTGATGCATATCTTCTTTATTTTTACAATTACCAAACATCATTATCTTAGTTTTGTCTATATTTAGTGATCATTTATATACATCCATTTTTTTGGCTTCTTTAATAATAATAAAGCAAATAATATTATTTTTAATTATTTAGAAACTTGGAATCTCGCCCAAAGATGCTGGGATAGGCTCCAGCCCCCCCGCAACCCGAAAGAATTAAGCGGAAGAAGATGGATGGATGGATGAATATATTAATGTATATGTTAAATAATTTAGGGCCCAATACTGACCCCTGGGGGACCCCACAGGCAATTCCCATACATCCAGACATATTCTCCTGTCTTCACAAACTGTTATCTCTCAGATAAATAACTTGTAACCCAATTCAGTACCACTCCCCTAATACCATACAATTGCAGTTTAGTACTGAATGATTTGAAGTATTGAATGATTTATTGTATCAAATGGTTTTCTAAAATTATAAATGTATCAAATGCATATTTTCCTTGATCTAGTGTATTTATTATTATTAATAAATTGGTGCATACTGTAAGAGAGCCCCCTGCCCATTATATATAGGTATATGAGTTAAATATAAAGGAGAAAAAGGCTCAGAATGTAGTTTAACTAAGAATATACAGTATGCGCTTAACTCATTTAACTCATTTCAGCTGAGAGAAAAAAAATCTATTTAAACCATTATTTTTCATTGAACTATTTTCTCTTTTTTTGCTCACCAGTGTGCTGCCCCAAATGTGCAAGGCCATGCAACAAGTCAAGTATAGTTAAGGTAGAGCTACGGTATTTGAGTTAAACATAACTTGTCACATTACAGTAAGCATGGAAAAAATCTCCCAAATGTTCTCCTAAGCAAAAATTGAAACTAAAAACCATCAGTCTGTTGTTGTCAACTTATAGCTGAACATGTTTGCTGTCACCCAACAACTGAATTAAAAAAAAAAAAAAAAAAAAATTAAAAAAAATAACCTAAAACTTAAGCCATGCCAAAAACCTGAAAGATCTAAGATAAAAAATTGACAACTCTTTGTTTTCATTATTTTCGAGGTGCACAAGTAGAGCAAACAATAAACACCAACATTCACAGTATGTGAATTTGATCCTGTGGTGTTCGGCCTTGTACTCTATATCCAGCTCTGTATGGGTCAGTGCTGTGTTGTTTGGCCTGTGCACTCATGTCCTGCTGAACTGTGAGACCGTGTTTCATATTTACGTACAGTCCAGTGGAATAGTGATCAGTTTTGGGAAGTGGGTGACGAGATTGAGCTATTATGTGTTAAATTCATCAATCATAAATCCATGGTAGTGCCTTTAGACGTAATTTTATCTCGGAACACAAAGTTTTTAATGCACATTTTTTAGTATTGGTTAATCTGAGTATTTTTTTTAACAACCCTAATTTTCAGTTATAAAAGTAGTTGATACTTTTTTTAAAAAAATTACCCATTTCAGTTTATTGGACCCAGCTCTGTCCGTTCTAGCTTGTGTTCAAACTTTTTTTTTTCCCACAATATTTTTTATTGAACCTTTTTTTTTTTTTTACAAACATAGCACACACAGTCAGACACTAACACAAAAGTAATTTAAAAATTAAAAAGAACAATAGCAAAATAACAAAAAAAAAAGTGTAATAAAAACAACAGCCATTAACAAAAATAAGTCAACAACAATGCTCCTCTGTTTAGTCTAGGTAATCTATTACATAAGAATACATAATATACATTCACCAGCTTGGAATTTGCAAGGTCCACACATATCATTCACCTTCTTCTTCAGAAGTTATGTTTAATTTCTTTACATAATCAATGAAAGGTCTCCATATATTCTCAAACACATTTTCCTTTGATTTCAGTAAATATGTTATTCTTTCTAGTGGAAGGTTTGTTAACATCTGTCTTAACCACTGAGTCACATCTGGTCTAGGAGTCTTTTTCCACAGTAGTGCAATACATTTTTTGGCATTAAGCAAACTGAGGTCTATGAATGCTCTTTCACTCTTATTAAAGTTATGCTTTTCTGGATACAGACCCAACAAAAACAGTTTAGGGATCAATGTGATTTGTTTTGAAATTATTTTTTTACCCTCACCTCTTCCCAAAACATTCTGATTTTTCTGCAATCCCATAAACGGTGAAATAGGGTTCCTTTACTTTCCATACATTTTGTGCATGTATCTGGTATGCTTTTGTTATATCTATTTAATTCCACTGGTGTAACATACATCCGCATTAACCATTTAAAACGTATCAGTTTAAGACGTACATTTATTGATTTGGTTTGAGCTCCTGCACAAGCCATTTCCCATTGTTCCTCTGAAATTTCAATTTGCAGGTCTTCTTTCCAGTCATTCAGTCTTTTCTGTGAGTTTTCACTTGAGAATAGTGTCAATGAGTTGTAAAACTCTGAAATAATACCCTTTCTCTTACTATCTTTCATCAAAATTTTTTCCAAAGTTGAATAAGTAGGTCGGGTGAGAGCATTATTTTGATTTGAACGAATAAAATTTCTAAGCTGAAGATATTTAAAAAGTGTGTTCTATTAAGATTGAATTTAATCCTCAGTTCTTCAAAAGACATTATGTTATCTGAGCGTGACAAATATAAGTCTTGAATCTTTTGAATCCCTTTTAAATTCCATACTTTAAATACAGCATCCGCTCTCCCTGGTTTAAAATATTGATTACCCCATATTGGGCTAAATTGTGACAGTGAGTGTGGTTCTTTTAAATATTTTTTAGTTTCACACCATATTTTGATCATGTGCTTTACAATTGGATTTTTAACTTGTTTCTGTAATTTTTTTGCCGAGTCTGAGTATATGAGTAAGGGAAGAGGTAAAGGTAAATTGTATGATTCCATTTCAGTCCAGTGAGGGAGATCATTTGATGAAAAATAATATGTCATAGACCTCAGTTGTGCTGACCAGTAATACAACATAAAGTTTGGACATTTCAGACCTCCACGATCAAATGGTAAGTATAGTAAGGACAAACGTAATCTAGCCTTCCTATTGTTCCATATAAATTCCACTAACTTTTTTTTAATTCTTGAGAATAGATCTGAAGGTGGTGGTAAAGGAATGTTTTGAAATAAAGTATTTTTGGTAAGATATTACTTTTAAGTATATTAATTCTCCCGATCATCGACATTGGCAGTGACATCCATCTATGAAGCAACTCATTAATATTTGTCATTAAGGCTTCATAGTTGGCATTGGCGACTGATTCTAGCTTAGGCAAAATTTGAATTCCTAAATATTTAAACTGATCTACAACATTGAATTGATTTACCTCAGGAGATGGATGATTTCTTTGGGTCTCATTTAACATTAATATTGAAGATTTTGTTTTGTTTATTTTATATCCTGATATTTCCCCAAAGTTCTTTATTAAATTTAACAAGGTCGGAATTGATTTTTTAAAATTCGACATAAACAAAATTATGTCATCGGCATACAGGGAGATTTTATGTTCTGTTGGTCCTACTTTAATTCCATATATTTGTGGATGTAAACGTACTGCCATCGCTAAAGGTTCAATTGCCATAGTAAACAATAAAGGTGAAAGTGGACAGCCTTATCAACATCCTCTATTGATTTTTATTGATTTTGAGATATTGCTGTTTGTTAGGATTTCTGCTGTAGCATTATTGTATATTATCTGGACCCATTTTATGAAATTATTTCCGAGTCCAAACCTTTGTAGGACTTCAAAAAGGTAGGGCTCTTCGACCCTATCAAAGGCGTGTTCAAACTTTTGCTTTAGTTTTTATTATTGTTTGATTTTTAATGTTTGGGTTTGCGTCAGTCTTTTTGTTTCTACGGGGTTATGTCTTTGAGGGCAAATTCTAAGACATTTGGAATAGATAATTAGAGTGCAAATGTCTGCTTGTGGTGTTCGGACTGCACTCAAGACCGGATTAAGGAAGATGGAAGCCTCTGGGCTAGAGAGCAATTTTGGGCCCCCCTTTAAATGAAATATGGTGGACATTGGCTACATGAGCACTACACATATCAACACAGTCTTGAAATTAAAATGAGTAATTAAAATTAAGGATGGAGCAGTATGCAGAGTGGACTGGGCTACTGGCCTGGTAGGCCCTTACTTTAATCAGCCCTAACTGCAGGAGATTTACAGTAATGATACATTAAAGTAAACTAGGTAAATAATAAATTGGCCTGTCAATATTAATAACTTTTTTCTTGAATTTGCAACTTTCTTTTTCTCTTGCATAATTTTTTTTTAATCCCTCACTGGCCGAAGAGCCCTTTGGGCGAAGACTGAATAGGGATTATGTTATGAGTCAGTCCGTCTGTTCCACTTTTGTGAAATCAACTGTTTTGAAACTTGGTACCAGGGTTTGATATACACTGATGATGCACGTATTGAAATTTGGCTTGGATTGGATGATTTTTGCAGGAGTTATAGCCCCTGATTTATGACCTCCTATTTCACATCAGTTAATAGACAGTAACTGTCTTGTGAAATCAACTCCTCCTAGTTTCGTTCCAATTATTTTGGAACTTGGTACCAGGGTTTCATATACATACACTAATGATGCGCATATTGAAATCTGACTCTCATCGAATGACCTTGAGGTCAATGGTCAGAGGTCACATTTTCCCTAAGTCTTGTAAAAGCTATAACTACTGAAAAATGATATAGACTTTTCAAATTGATACAGTAGTTTTATCTAAGATGCATCTTGCATGATTTACACCCTGACCTGACTGTGGGTTTGGGGTCCAAAGATCAAAGTTAACATTCCATTTGCATTGTGGTAAATGCTAAATTTTAGTATTACTATAAAATGAGTAAAGCTAGGGCCACCAAATCTAGTACACAGGTTCACCTTGGGCTCCTGACCTGACTATGGGTTTGGGGTCAAAGGTCACGGTTAACATTCCCTATGCCTTATTACTGTAAAATGACTAAAGCTAGGGTCACCAAACTTGGTACACAGGTTCACCCTGTGACCTTGAAGTGTGACTGTGGTTTTGGGATTGCAAGGTCAAAGGTCAACATCAACATGGCTTATAAACAATATCTCAACAACAAAGAAAGCTAGGGTCACCAAACCTACACAGGTTCACTCTAAGACCATGACCTCTGACTACAGACTTGGGGTCAAAAGGTCAAGGTTGGCACTCCCTATGCCCTCTTACTATAGAATGTGTAAAGCTCTCTAGGGTCACCAAACTTGCTACTGTGGCTCACCTCAAGATCCTGCACTACAACTATGGGTTGTATACTTTGTTGTATATTCATGGATGATGAGCTTTTCATAATTTGGTTCTGCTACAGTAATTATATTGAAAAGTTGAAAACTGCTCTCCGTCAGTAAGTATTGGGATCTTCAAAGAAAACAGAGGTGGGAGATATTGCACTTGCTTCAGAGTAGGGCTGCACGATTATGGCCAAAATGATGAACACGATTATTTTGATCAATATTGAAATCACGATTATTAATCATGATTATTCATTAATTTTAGGAAAAACACAGATTACATAAAATTCAGTTTTGTTTTGTTTTTATTTATCTTGCTTACCAATTGCTAGATGAAGCCTGAGGCCAAAGCACTGGAGCCTCATCCATTTATTTAGAGAAGCTGCCTTGATGACATAAGATCCACTGTCTGTTAGGCAGACTAGTCCCTCCTCCTGCATGCTCCATGATGATTGCGCTTCCCTCAGTCTGCGGGCTATATCTTCTCCTGTGTGGTCTTGTGGGAAAAACGATGTCTGCAAGCATCGACTCTTCATTTTAAAATCTCCATCAATGTAGTGAATTGTCTGGGACAGGTAGGGCTCTGTTATTCTGCTTGACCATAGGTTAGTCGTAGTTGCAAAGTACTTGACAGTTGTGATATCTATCTGTATTTTTCATACAGTGCAGGTAATGCAACTTTGAATAAATAATTATGTGAGGGGATCACATATTTCTTGTCCAGTGTTTTGACCATATTTCTGAAGCCTTCATTACTCCTACAGTATTTAATGGGCACATGTCTTTGGCCAAATAAAATGCTATTGCATCAGTTACTTCAGTGTGTCTTTGGGAGGCGGGTGGATTCAGTGAAGCTCTGTGCAGGGTTGATACTATGGTTGCCTGGGTCGGTGCCAGACAGACTGATTTATTGAAGTGACATTCGCTTTAGCCTTCATTCATTTATCGTACTTGTGTTTGTGGTGTTTTTTCAGGTGGTTGAATAAGTTAGTCGTGTTACCCTGTCGCGCAGACACAGCTCTATAGCACTCTGCATATAATTTCTTTTTAGTCAGCATCGCTTGCTCTGAATCCAAAACATGTCCAGACAACAGATGATGATGCTTTTGAGGCACTAGCTCCTCGCTTCCACGTGTTGCCGTACTGTCACCTTCTGCTCCTGACATCTGGTTTGTGTTTCATCATCACACCAGTCCGCTATTGAAAACTTAAGGCTGCTGCTACAGGGTGCGCTCGCTTGTCAGTTCTGCAGCTTAATTGCCTTAACGTGCATTCGCCCCCTGGTGGTCGGCTGGCTGTTGGTTGAGAAAATGCTTGATTTGATAGGCAGCAGAGCCCGCATTTTAAATGTTAATATCGCTGACAATCACGTTAATTTAATCGTGGCAGCCAAACTTGTGATTGCAATCAAAATTCCATTAATTGTGCAGCCCTACCTCAGAGTGCTCTTGTTCTCTTAAATGTTTGACTTTTCCTCATAGATTTTCAGCTCTTTTTTTTTAGTTTACTTTATTCTCATAAACTTGATTTTTTTTTTTCTAAATTTGCAGCTTTTTGTCATTATTATTATTATTATTATTATTATTATTTTTTTTAAGCTCATTCCACTGTAGCTGAAAGGAGCTAAGGCGATGGGACTGCATCCGTCGTCCCTCCACATTTAAGGATAATCTTCCTAGGCAATTGTCCCTATGCTCACCAAACTCACTCATATTAATTCCCAGATGGGTCTGCATTCAGGTTGTAAAATGGTAAAATGGTAAATGGCATTCACTTATATAGCGCTTTTATTCTCATCTCTTGATGACCAAAGCGCTTTACAGATCCTGCAATCCACCCATTCACACACACATTCACACACTGATGGTGGCATGCTGCCTAACATGGCGCTTCCAGACCCACCAGTAGTAGTAGTAGTAGACCTTAGCTTTGTAGTAAAAGCTAAGGTCGGGGTCAAAGATCAGAAGACCAGGGTGCTCTCAGGGTCATTTCTATCAGGTCGGAACGAGCTACTCCTTCATTGATAGTCTAGTTTAAATATTTATTTATTGTAGTTTGTTGTCAAAATCGCAGGATGCCACTGATAATAAGCTTGAAGGTAGCAGGTTACAGGCTCCTTATCTAGCAGTGTAGTTCTGTACAGTAAGTTTCCAAGTGCTACTCTTTGCTTTAACACTCCAATGATGTATCTTGACAATGAGGGTTTTATTGTTAAACTAGAGAAAATGTCCAGCTGCCTGTTTGGAGGCTAATCCTTTATTGCCTTCTAAAGTCTCACCATCCACTGTCCAAAATTAATGTGATTTCTAATTGTAGTTGATTGGCAAAGTTAATTTCCCACCCTAAATTTTTAGCGTATTTTAGCAAGGTGTGGGTAGCATAAACAAAGAAGGGCGGATCCATCATCTACTCAAAGCACATTTACCCGCCCTGCTGGCAAGCATTTTCATTAAATGCCAGTTATGTTCTATACAATGTGGACAATCATTTATATAATGTTAAACCAAGTGGTAGTGATGTTTATGACTTGTGGGAACTGATTAACATATGTAGGATGTACTCTTTTTATCTAATAATGTAGTTTACCTAAGGTCCTAACTCAACAGCTCCTTCCCTACAAATACGACTTTCATGCCTTAACACAGCTTCTGCAGTATTATTCCTGTCTGTGGTGTCAACATTCTCTGCAAAAATGAGTCATGAGTCGGGACTAAAAAGAAGACGAATATCAGGAAAATGAAGGATGGTTGAAGTCAGAGTGGATGCTTGTCCCGATTTCACATTAGTGCTGCAGGTAATCTGGCCCGTGGCACAAGAATAAGCGCTTAGCAAAACAGGCCTGGGGTGTGTGTGCTTTGTGTGTACTTTCAGTCAGAAAGCCAGTGTGCGTCTGTGAGACATGAGAGACTCTTAATTTGTCTGTGACCTTGAACTTTAAAGGAATCCCCTTCCACCCATCTCCCCCCAGTTGTTTTTCCTCTCTTTCTGCTCTTCATAACGTCCATCTCCTTGATCGTTAAAAAACACAGTTTTGCCCATTACTTGGATACTTTTCCTTGTCACATGCTGACTTTCCTTTTCCCGTCTTGTTCTCCCGTGTCTCATGTAAGATGGTGGTCTGTTACTGTTGGCACAGAAAAGCTGATATATAAGCTCATTTTAAAGACACAAATGCAGAAACAAAGTTGCAGCCACCTGGTGTTGGATGTGCCAGGGTCAACGATTAGATTTTCATTTATTGTTGGGTTTGTTTTGTGGGGGGGGGGGGGGTTGATAAGGGTTAGGAGCACTGTCCAATGATGAGAAATACATGCTCAGTTTCTTCATCTTCTTCACTCGTTACACAGATTAACATTATTTACCTCCACAATTTTTTTTGTTTTTAAGTTTGAACTATTAGGCAGCGTGTCTGTAAAAGGCTTAGCTTGGGTTAAAACTCACTTTGTTAGTTTATCTGTAGGTTTATTAGCAGAAATTCTCAAAAAGGAATAGGCAAATTTGATTCTTTTTTTTTTCTTTATCACAGATGGAGCTTTTTGTTCCTTTTCAAAATGGCGAATCAAAGATTATAACCTCTGGGAAAAAAAAATATGGAATCACCATTCTTCGGATGTTTTATTTGTCCCAATGATGTAGTCGAGTCACCACATTCCGAGGCTGTCACCACGTTATTTCAGAGGCCAACTTCAAAGTGCTTTGCAAAATTTGCATTTCGTCCTGTGTTTCCTTCTCCCTTTCTCCTTGTACAACTCATGATCGGTGAATCCACACTGAATGATTTGAAATTTGGAAGACATAATTGACTCCTCGATGTACGGCTTTTTTTTCTCGATTTAAAAAGCAGCGTTGCAATAACTTGTGCAAGCGAGGTCAAAATCAGACATGTACCACACAACACGGTATTACTTACAGAGGTTATGTATACATGCACTGCATAATGTATGCATGCTTACGCAGCCAGCATAGCAGCAAAGTAGTGCATGTTTTCACATTATGCACCGCATACTGTATCACAAGCGTGGATACATGTACTAGTGCATGCACTGCCAAAACTTGCTAGTCTGTACATATACTGTACATGTATAGTGAGTCGACAAGCGAAAAGATTAATCCGCCATGTACATGTACTAATACATGAATGGTACTACACTGTACATCTTCTAGTACTTGCGGAGATCATGTATGCATGTGCTGCATCGGTGTGCAGTTAGCACAGCCAGAGTAGCAGCAAAGTAGTGCAGTCCATAATGCAAAGCAGTACGCGCCATGCGCCATAATGCTTTACCAGTGTACTGGAAAGCCAGCAATAAGCGACATAGAGGTAGCAGCAAGGGCGTAACTTTGGGTTAAACATTAGGGGGGTCAAGATCTCTGCCTATATAAGGATTTTTTTTTTTTAAAGCAAAAAAAGTCAACATACTGTATGCGTCGTAGTGTGGAGGAAGAGTGCAGTCATTGATAAAAGAACAAGGCTAATTTACCTCTTTATTTTGCCATTCTAATATTAATAACAGTAGTAAAAAGAATTTCAGTTATTTACGAAACATATCTTCAGCCTTGTAATGATCTGTTTATGCTACTGTGAAGCAGCAGACCTGCTTAATGCCTATTATGTGTTAAGTATTTCAGCACTGGCAGAAATCAAGCAAGCAAGTTCTGATTATTACCTGGTGCCTCCTGCTCTTCCCCCCCCCCCCCCGTCACATTCATGCTCTTGATATAAAATAAGCTCAGTTATTGTTCAAATGGTTTAAAAGAGGTACTTCACTAACAGCTTTGGAGCATATAATTCATGCTAGATTTTCCCACACCAACAAACTTCAAAAGCTATAAAATGTTTTTTTCCCCTCCTTCCCTCTTAGCAGCATCAGCTGAGGTTAATGTGGATGAGGCTTAATCGGGTCGCTTGTGATTAGCCACCAGTATTCTTAACTAATTTTATTTTGTTATTAATAAATTGTGGCAATTGACACATTTATTCTGACGGTACTAATGTTCATTAATTAATATATCACCACTTCACTCTGTGGCTATTTCTCGCCAAGCATATTAACTAAAAACAGGTTTGTGATTTAGTCTGCTAGAAGGGTAACAGTAATCCAGCCTGCAGAGACATTATGAAGGCAGCACACCACACCCTGTCATTAACGCAACATAAAGACCAAATTTGCCTGAGGATGGAGTGTGTGTAACTATGCAAGATTGTATTTGACATATGTGGTATGTGTTGTGTGTATGTGTGGGTGTTGTTGGGTGGAACGGGTGTCTTGAATTGTTTGATGCTCATGCACAAATGAAGTTCCTAATGGATAAATAAAGTTGTTTGAATTTAAATTCAACACTGATGTGGAAAAAGATGTTGGTTATTCCCAGCCAGCTGAGTCTAAAATTTGGAACAACTCCAAACAAAATGGGGAACTTGTAAATTGGGAACATCATGAAAGTGTCACAGCGACAGAAACCTCAAAGCAATATGCCACGAAACCCTTTTTTTCCCCCCTCCCTCACACTAATTTGCACATTTAGACTTGTGCAGATATTCGTTTTAAAAATGCAAATTACGTGATGATTTCATATTTTTTTTCCCTTATTTTTTGCAAAAAATAGTCTTTGCAAGGCGTGCCAGTGGTTGCACTGTATACCAGCTATTGCTGTTGCAACTTCTGTTATATGTGGCAGACTACTGGCCAAGACAGTAATTCATGCTTGGAACTGGGCCATAGATCATGATTCATCTCTTCAAGGAGATGTGGTGGTTGTTGTGATATGACTTGCCATGGAGGTTTGGGGTGTTTCAGCACATCATGTTTTTTCTGGAGACTGTGGAGTTCTTGTTTTGCTAGTCTTCCACTCTGAACACATCTGTTTGGTGTGTATTTTTATTGTTTATTTTTTTGTTGGTTAAATTTGCATATTTTGAACAATATAATGTCATACTCCCCTGTCCTTTCTCCCCCCAACTGTCAATTCAGTCAACCCAATTCAGTCAACTAACCCTAACGCTAACCCTAGCAAGATGCAGTCAATATTTGAATATGAATGAGACTTGCAATAATAACATTAAATCAAATAGGGGTGCATAAAAAAGAGAAAACGACAACACAAACACACCCACACACATAACATTGGGCGGCGGGGGGGTGGGTGGGGTTATATTTGTTATCATACACCTGGATACAAAAGCATTCATTATTAATAATTTCAATCCGTTATGCCAGTAACCATAGCGGAGTAGGCTGTAAATGGGCTCCATGTCTTACTTGTTTCTCTTTAGAGTATATTTAATCTTTTCTAACTGTAAATGGGACGTGACATCCCTCAATCATCTGGCATGGGAGGAGGTCTTGGGATATTTCCACTTTAAAAGAATAAGGTGAGGAGTAGAGGTGGGAATCGCGAGGGACCTCGCAATTCAATTCGGATCACAATACTTGAGTCACGATACGAGCCTATCACAATTCAACGATAACCACTATATCGCGATATCAAGCATCACAATCCCATATACTTCAATTTTTTTCAACTTACTCGACCTCAAATCATGTCCCAAAGTAAAACTGTTGACAAAGTATTGCCGGGGGCTTCATTTTCCACGGAGACACGTCTCTGCACACAGGGAGGATGGTGGACGGTGTTTAGAATAGACTCCCACTCCAGATACATTTGGCCGACTCTGTGGACTCTTTTAAAAAGCAGCTGAAAACTTTTTTGTTACCGCCGCCAAGGAGGTTATGTTTTCGGGGGGGCGTGTCTGTTTGTTAGCAGGATTACACAAAAACTACTGTACGGATTGCGATGAAATTTTCACCAGAGGTGGTCCTTGGGCCCAAGATGAACCCATTAAATTTTGGTGATGATCTGAGAGTGCATACCTCCACCAAGGACTTTGTTTTTGTTTGTGCAGCAGGATTACACAAAAACTACTTGATAGATCTGGATGAAATTTTCACCAGAGGTGGTCCTTGGGCTAGAGAGGAACCCATCACATTTTGGTGATGATTGGAGAACACATACCTCTGCCAAGACTCTTTCCTTCTCACAGCGTGTAAGCAAGGCTTTGCTGCAATTTTTATCAGAACTGGCTCGTGGCCTACACATGAGCCCATTACATTTTGGAGGTGATCCATGAGAGACGGCAGGAGCCTTGGCAAAGGTATGCGGTCTCTGGAATTTCCCCACTGTGGGACTAATAAAGGCTCATTTCATCTCTGAGTGCTTTTCTAGTTTAACAAGGATTTCCATTGAGTTTCAATTCAACAGCTTTTTAATGGTAAGTCTGATTTTTGAAAATTATTTTATGTGTTTTAACTTATTTCTGTATTTTTGAAATTATTTTTATCTATTAACCTCCTTTTATTCCTTTTTATTGTACAGTGCTTTGTGACTACATGTCTGTGAAAAACACTTCATAAATAAACTTTACTTACTTGGTGCTCAGAGAAAAAACTCCATGCCGGTGTGTTTTTAGCTTAACTGTTGCTAATGCTGCTCTGAGACGTGTGCTGGCCCGCGTGTTCCGAGTTTTTTTTTTTTTGGTGCAGCGCTTCTTGCGGGTTGTGTGTCATGTCAAGGTCTTTCCTTCCATCTTTGTGATTAAATCCAAAAAAGGCCCAATAATTGAGCTGACTTTGAGCTAACTACTTCCTAACCTTCAAAGCTGGCTGCAAATCTTGCATGACAAGTTGTAACTTCCACCGACAAGGGACGCTTTTGTACCATCTGGCTGCAAATCTTGCGAGACAAGCTATGACTTCACTTGACTGGGTGCTTGCTTTGTGCCATCTAGTGGACTGAAAATGCAATTGGTTTAAGAACCAAGATATGACCATATGCAATGTTGACATGATAACTGATAAAAAAAAAATAAATTGATCCATGCGTTTAGGGATCGTTGCGTTGTCGTTGGTGTCAAGTATCGTGATCCATAACTGAATCGATCTTTTGTCCCACCCCTAGTGGGGAGGTGGCAGACAAGCAAGAGAAATAATATTATGAACAGGTAAAATTTTCAGGTTTCACACTAAATATGGCAATCGGAGGATCAGCTTCACTGATGAGTGAGTTTGATATAGAATACTAGAATGAATCGCATAAACCTGCATCTAGTGTAGGGAGAGGAAGTGTGTACTTCATAAAGAACTGCATTCCAAGTTGCATCTGAGAGTATTATAGGTCCCGTCCACAATAATTTTAAAAATGGGTCAAATGATTTGGGGTACAATTTGCCAATAATTCCATCGATCAGGGAAATGACGGCCTTTTTTTATTAACACTATGAGACAATGAAATATGAGATGAGATGAGATTCAACTTTATTGACTTGGCATTTGGGCACGCTCTGCAGAGCGCATCCAAGGCCGGGACAGCCACTGCAGTAGAGCATTAACTTCAGATATTCTAGTTCAAATTTCACTGCTAGCTTTTCGAATGATGCAAATATGCTGTTAACCCCTTGCACTCCGGTCAATTTTCCTAAAAACGCCCCAAAAAAATGTGCCCAAAGTAAATCGAAAGCTGTTCTTCAACCCTTTGCAGCATCTTCATGGGGTTGGTCTCATTTAAAAGAAAACACTTTGAATTTTTTGGCAAAAAAAACCATGATCTCTCTAAGTGCTCCGGCCACTGAGTTACAGTCATCTAAACATAGTGAACTTGAAGAAAATAAATTTGGCCTGGGTGTTTTTTTGGATACAAATGCTTGCAAATAACACACAGCTTCAGATCCGGGCTGGAAAATGCAACAGAAATGTAGAACCAAGTGTTATCCAGCTGAGGTCCAAATTTTGTAACAATACCACAAAAAATGAATATTTTACACAGCTTTTTCCTCAGGTTGTTCCCAGGCGTTTTGGAACTGTGCCAAATTGTGCCAAATGGCACAGTTTGGAAAAATGTCTGTAACTTCTGAATGATTCAATATAGAAGCTTCATTTTGGGCTCTAATGAAAGGTCACACTCAGGGCTGTGTGTGTGTGTGTGTGTGTGTGGTTTGTCCCCCCCCCCCCCCCGCTCGCTACAGAGGATGGACTTCGGCCATCGCTACACAACGGATTAGCCTCATGTGGTGATGTGGGACAGCAGCGCAATCACCGCGGCTTCCCCCCCCCTCGCTGCAGAAGAATAGCAGGGGTGGGGGGGGGCGTTCACAGCCTGTACGCGGCGAACAACCCCTTGTACCGTGGCGCACCAACTTCAGACTTCGTGCGCCGCACAATTGTAATTTACCGATCGGTCAAAAGTCATTTTGGATTACAATTTTCAGGGATAAAAAATAATTTAGCTTATAACACCTTACCTCTTCACAGCAGCAGAGTCCTGGCCAACTTCTCTTCCTCACGTTCAGACGAACGCGACGCTGGTCCGCTCTGGTTCTGGTCTCGCAACCCGATCAAAACATAATTCCATTATTGCGGTTTTGTGCTTCCATGATTGCGGTTTTTGGCGAACGATTTTTCAAAACAAATAACAGTAGTAATTAAAAAAAGACTGGCGAAGGCGTGTGTGTCACTCAGCCTTCGTCGTCAGCCTCCGTCGGTCTATAATGACCATGGAAGAAATCATAACGTCTACTCTGCTGGAACCAATACAAAATAAGCACCGCCTGTGGCCGAACATGCCGATCCACGAATGGCACTCCCTGTCACACAGGTTGCATTTGTGGATGGTCTCCATGCTGCTGGGTCTGTGGGGCTATTCCTGCGTCCTTTTTTTGATCCGCTCCAGCAGCCAGTCTTCACCCAGCCTTAAAAAAAAAAAACAGCTCGCGAACTTCTCTGCTTCAATTGGCTCACTGCATTCAAAGCGATGGGAGGCGGGTCCTTCTGGCTAGGTTTTCTTTCATTGGTTCTTCAAGGTTTCAGAAACCCAATTCAAAGCTCTTATTAGTCGAATGAGAGGTCAATCAGATGAACTAATCTGTTCGTGGCTGTGTCTGCAGCTTTTATTTTCAGTGCGTGCTTGGAGGCCACACCACCTACATCACCATCATCAGTATCTCTATCATGCTTCCGAGAGCGCATGAGTGCACTCTCGTGCGCCCTCGTGCGCCCTAGGACGCAGAGACTTGCCCGCCCGCGGTACAACGGAGCGCAAGAGGTTAAGATACAAATTCTTACTCAGAAAATGTGTATTGTTTTTGTTATGTATAAATACCTAAAAAGGCGAGGGGCCGTTATGTAACCTGCTGCCACATGTGTGAGGTCAGGTGATGAAGGTCCTGTGTATTTCTGAGCCATTAAAATATTCATGGCCATCTTGAGTGCATCATGAATGTTAATGGGGATATGTGAGAACACTGGGAATAGAAGGAAAAGATGAAGAGGAACCAGGGAAAGATGCAGCAAATATTTTCCACCTCTGTCCTTTCTTTGTTTCCCCTCCTACTATCCACCTGCTCAAACCGTCTCCTGCTGCTTTCCTCTCCACCTCATTTTATTTTCTTTCTCAATCCCTTTCTCCTAAGAGGCTTGATGAGGGTTTTAGCACTGTTATGATGCATGTGTTTTGTTCACATGGGGAGCATTGGTGTGTGATGAAACATGTGGTTTCAATGGCTTTTTAATTCAGTGGGGTGGTGCTGCTCGACACCACACACTCTGGAATGTGGGAAATCATAACGAACTTGCATCCAGACTGTTTTCTGTCTGTACGAAGATGTTTGCTCGTATTTCCCTCCCCTCCTTTCATATCTATTGTTTTTGATTGCTGCACACACAAGGCCTCTAGGTTCAAAGCCGTGGCTCAATATGAAAATTGTTTCGACTAGTAAAACTCATGCTTTGATCCTTCGTGTCCATTTAAAGATCATGTGCTCGAGCCATTTGGGTTGTTTAAAAATGGATTCTTTTCATAGACGAGAACACACATGTGTCTGTCTAGGTTGTAGCATCAGTGTAGAACTACGTAAGCTCAGAAAGTTACATGTGGGTTTATCCCGTCAAAACAGAATAGTTCATCTCTCATAAGTATATTTGGCTGTTAAGATAACTTTCAAGTTTTTGAGCTATTGGTTTCTGACATTTTTGCCAGTAGCCCAAAACGATAATAGTGATTTTGTTTGTATTCACACCACAGAATCTCCAGAAATTTATATTGAGTGCAGATTACAATGATTTTTTTAAAGAAGCAAATAACTCTTTGCTAAAATTATGTAGTGTGAACCAGGCTTTACCCTAAATACCACTCTATTTGGCAAACAAGTAAAAATTTGGAACGCCACTGCTCTAATCAGTTTCATTTCTCTCAACCCAACTAAATAAAGTCACAAGTTGGCTTGGCTACAAGATCAGTACAAATTAGGGCTGTGCATCAAAAAAAAAATTCTTTTAACTAATTGTACGTTTCTCTAGAATTAACTGTGATTAATCACTGAACTTGCGTAAAAGAATCAATGAAAAAACAAGCATTCTTTAGCAACTTTAAAATGCATTTTCTAATAATTAATTTATGATAGCAATTTGTAACTTTTTTTCAGTTCATTAGGAAGAGGGAGTTGATTTCTCTGCAAAACTACCATTTTTAAAGTTGTCACAGTTCCTGTTTTATTTTGAAGGGGTCAAAGAGGAAGTCAGTGCTTCTACTTAAGGTAACTTTCCTAATTACCGCAACCCTTAAAAGTATGAACAAACTGAGCAATTCTTAAGACTTTCAGAGCTCCTGACCTTAACAGCGAGTTAGAAACTTTTATTCATTTTATATTGAAGTGTTTTCCTCCACTCACACTGACAGAAAATCTCCCTCTTTTCATACTTTGGGTGAATGGCTTCAATCAGTTAAGCTAGGTCAGGTGTGTGTGTGCACATGCAGGATGAGGTTGCTCTGAACACCAGAGGATCACTTTAGTGTGGTGTATACTGTATTTAAATGCTTTAAAACAAAACCTACTCTTGTTTTATGCTGAGCCAGCTGTTGAGATAAACCAGTCACCATTGCCAACACCACCTCAGGGAGTGGTGACCTGACGGCATGAATTTTTTAAATGCATTAATTGGCCCACATTAATCGAAAAAGTTATTGTGTTAATTATCCCAGTCCTACTGTAAATATTAGGACCAGTCTGTTTTTTTTTCCTGCTAATTTAAAGGGCCTATATCATGCTATTTTAAGCCTTTCAGAGTAAACTGTATGCATGTATGTGATAGTATATTACCTTTGGTACACTGGAGAATGAATTTCTTATGAAATAGGAGTTATTTTCACGAGCTACTTTTCCAATCCGGAAGTAAGATGCCTCGATCTCTGAGGCTCCGCCTCTCCTTCTTGTGGCTGCCGCCCATTTCATGACGTAACCCCTGAGCCGGCTGCTGCAGCGTGTCGCTGGGTTCCGCCCACGAAAACTTAGAAGACATTGTCTTACGTAAAAAAGCAAACAGTTGTTGTCACTGAGCAGATTAGGTGCGAGAGGAACTACTTCTTCACAGCG
Organism: Pholidichthys leucotaenia; assembly: GCA_020510985.1. Lineage (NCBI taxonomy): Eukaryota > Metazoa > Chordata > Actinopteri > Cichliformes > Pholidichthyidae > Pholidichthys > Pholidichthys leucotaenia. Next base: position 101,050,615 of record CM035839.1, on the reverse strand, counting down.
TCAATGCTAAAGTGAAAGTTTTGCCGATCACTGCTCCGTTAGCTGCACGGAGAAAGTGGGTGTGTGCGTTAGCCTGGGGGTGGTGCTGGCAGCACAGGCACTTCCTGGAGTGGGCGGCTCACCCACGTTCATACGTATGAACGTGGGGACCCAGTCATTATTAGGGACAGGGCGGAGCAGCAGCTTAGAGAGCAGGGTTGAGGAGGAATACTCAGAGATGCGTGAATGGAGCAAAATACCACTTTGGGGTTTTTTTGGTGAGGAATTAACATTATAACATGCTTAAAAGCTCAAAAAAGTCGATTTTGCATGATATAGGCCCTTTAAAGGTCCTATAGTGTGCAAAATGGCATTTTTATGGGTTTTAGCCTTATAAAAGCCACTCACAAAATAGTCAGATGCTCACTTTACAAGAAAATGGACACTATAGGCTCTTTTCCATTAGCCCCGCTTAGCCTCGATTTGAGAACACGACTCGATTCACCCTCGATTGCGTTTCGACATTACTGCTGACACGCCTGGGGTGGGTGGGATTTCTTGAACAGCAAGGCGGCGCCACACTCTCGTGACGTGAAGCGCGCGACCCAAGCAAACATAACATGGCAGCACTACAAGGCGACTCCTCGGTCTGTGGCTTTTTCGCTGTAAATGCCAAAAAGGACCGCCAGATAAGGGTACAGGCAGCGAGACGAAACACTCTGGAATAGTTCTGCAGCTTCTGGGAGAGCCGAAGACATGAGGATACAAACTAGGTCATGTATGACGGTAAGCTAATGGTTGCTAATGCTAATTTGCTGTAAGTACGTCGTGCTACACTGTAATGTCTGCAAGTTAGGTACTAAAATATGTATGCTGTGTGTGTGTGTGTGTGTTTCAGATGGCTCTGTTGTTGGGAAATTACCTCTTCAAACGGTCGGTCTGGCGTTCAGCACAGCCTGTCACTGATGTCATCAGCCTGTCACTGATGTCAGCACAGCTTCACCAGCGATCAGTGGTTATAGAGCTTAAGAATGTCTGTAGAAACGTTTATTTCCTGTACAACAAATTGCTCTGCTCTGCGTGAAAATCATGGAGAGACTGTTGAGACATCATGGACGTACCTGCTTCTGCAGCAGAGTCTGAGGTGTGGTCATAGAAAAAAATGATCAGCTGACACAACTTGATCGACAGTTTAATAACTATATTAGCCACAAAATATGTATTCAAAAAGTAAACAGTACTGAGTTACGTATAATAAGATATATTTGATAGTTATGATGTATTTTAGGCCAAAACAAACTTGATCTAGGATTAAAGGCAATTAAAATAATGCAGTCACAAGGTTACATGGAAAATAATTGATTTACTAGATACATGTACTGTAGAAATATATATTCTCTGCATCAACAACGTACTAGACATGCATTCATGTAGTATTGCACTGGGAATTGCACTGACAATAAACCTGTGAAGTTTTTGCAGATGTCTCTTTTTTATATATGTGAAGGTTACCACCATGTGGCACAAATTAAATACTGAAAGATTGGAAAAGTTAAGAATAATCCAGCAGTTTGAGAAATCACTTTTGGTTTGGTGTAAGTCTGTCAACAAAATTATGAACCATAAAACAGTTTGTGTTAAAATGTTAAATCCCATTAAACCTAATCCGGGGGCTTCCAATCAGGTGTCATGGGGGGCCAAGACCCTGCAGGTTCTCTCTTCTACCCAGTCTCTTCAGCAGGTGTTGTCACTGATCTGCAGTCAGTGGAAGAAGTTCAGTGGAATCTGCTGTTGAAGACACTGGTTGGAGGTAAAGCCTGCAGGGTCTTGGCCCTCCATGGCACATGATTGGACACCCCTGCCCAAACTCATTATGATGAAGAGCAGATGCTAATATGACCCAGAATTCCTCCATATACATCCAACAATACAGTCTTCAGTTAATAAAATAATTGTTTTGGTTACTTTTTTCTTAAAAATGAGCCATTATTTTCAAGGTCACCGATAAATCCTTTGTACAGTTGACTCTTTTCCCACCGGTGTCTTAACAGACAAAATGGAAAATCATGATGCAAACACTTAAGCCACTAAATTGTTTATTACAATCAGCAGCAAATTCCAGATTATTCAGAATGTGCAAAATTCAAACTGTAAAAAAGAATAAAACTGGAATGGGTCACACACGGCCGCCATGCTCCCTCACTGAGAAGCAACTGGATCGGCCCCTGGTACTGGTCCAGCAGATCTTCAGTCTGCATCTCTGTAAATATTGAGGCAAGGTCCAGTTGGGGTGGACATTTTCCCTCTTGCATAGACAAAAGACAAATGGGTGGTGGTTAGTTAAAGCAAGTGTAAAACATATTTGGGAAATACACTTGTTGCTAAAAGCCAGTGGTGGAATGTGAATTAATGAATGAATCTTTATTTCAGATTGATTAAAGGTAAAGATTAAAAGAAAATAGAATAATATAACAAAGGGGAAAAAAATCTAACAAGGTCAAATTAAACAATAACTCCTCTGATTATACAGTTCAACATAGGTTATCTGAAATGGGTGATGGCTGAAGCTGCAGCTTATATTGCCCACCATATTCCATCCAAGAATTTAAAAGAAAAACAAAACAGGAGGGATTACAATTTGAATGTGACAATAAAGTACTTTGTTGTTGTATTTAACCACAATTTTCATGTAGCTGCACTTCACTAGATTTTACAAGGGCTGGGTTACATTTAAAATCATCTGCTTTTACTGTAGCTTCAGCAATCAGAATGAATTAATACATTCACTTGAATGGAATCTAGTACTTTAACTGATGGTGTGAATCACCGAGTGTGGAGTCACTCAGTCAAAATATGAAGTTTTTATCAATAAAAGTTTGTCTTGTCTGTAAAAGTGTCTCTTCTTGCCCTGGCTTCATGTGTGGGCAGTGTTTTGTACTAGCATTGCTAAAATATAAAAGGAAGCACTACAATGGGTCTCAAATATTTGTAATGTGTCCTGTTACTGCATGAGTTTATTGATGATAGACTATAAACTACACATATAAAGTAAATTATATTGACGACTGAACATCTCGCATTCGCCAAATCATACAGTTATGAACATAACTCACAAAGGATCACACAAGTGATCTGACAAAAAAATAAATACATTAACAAGCGGTTTATTTTACAGTTGATGTGCCATATTCACACAATCAAATAAATCTCAGTTCAGTCCCTTTTATATTAAGTGGAAATTGTGCTTTTGACACTTTACCTATAAAAGCAAAGGATTTCAGTACTTTCCACAGTGGCGAGGTAGGTTGTGGGGCGGCTGATTTCGTCTTGCCTAGACAAACGACAGAAATGGATGTTGGTTAGTTTCAAGCAAGTTCAATACATATACAGGCACATCTCAAAAATTAGAATACCATGAAAAAATTCAATATTTTTGTCACTCATTTCAGAAAGTGAAACCCATGTATAGATTCATTACAGAAACAGTGATATATTGAAAGTGTTTATTTTAATATTGATGATTACGGCTACAGCCCATATTAACCAACACCTCAACGGCCAACATTTATATTTAAAAACTATTTTTTAAAGTTAATTTTATGTAATATTCCAATTTTTTGCAAAATAGAATTTGGGGTTTTCAGGGGCTGTAAGCCGTAATCAGCAAAATTAAAATAAATAAACGCTTCAAATATATCACTGTCTGTGTAATGAATCTATATAATATACGGATTTCTCTTTCTGAAATGAGTCAGTGGTGGGATGTGACAAAAATGCTTCGTTTCCCTGACAAGCACTGCAGGATCCACAGAATAGGTGTGTGGGTCTATTCTGACGCTTTAGAAAATTATATGAATGACTTTATAAATCACTGGTTTGAAAAAGCAATTTTAATATGAGAAGATTTCGGCTCCTGTGGTCCATTTCACCAGTATCACAATATAAACAGGGAGGCTAACCCCTGGCATGTGGAAACACATTCTAGCATTAAATTGCACACAATTTAATGCGCAGGACCAAAGTGCAATACAAAACACAAACTAGGACTTTAACCAGGATTAACATATTTCATCGTTTTGCTCTCACAAGTGAATATTTAGGAGAAAACAAGCACGATTCAGCAGTACTAGCTAGCTACTAGCAAAAAAAACATTAGCTAAAAAACGTTAGCCAGCACAGAACAGCACTGTATGGCTCAAAAAAGTGAGCTTACCACCAACAGGATAAATAAGCAAACAGATGTACATTATTACAAATCACTCACCATCGATGGTTCTCTCACGTTTGTCTTCAGCTTGTCCATAGTCCGGTTTCTATGCTGTGCAGCCATATAGGTCCGGGTCACTCCTTACTGTGGATCTGCCACAAAGCAGAGAAAACTCCGCACCTCTTTGTTGGACCACGGTGTAGAGTTCCGCAAAACCTACAACGCTGTCTGTATTAATATCATATTTACTCTGTGACCGAGTTAGTCCATGACAATATTGCAAATGGTGGTCATCAGAAGACGGCGAAGACGGTCGCTTTCGTGACGTTACGACCTGACCAATCAGCGGCAAGCAGTCTGACGTCACATCACGGCCCGACTCGGCTCGAATGGACCCTGCCCTAGATCAGTTACGAAAATAGCGCCTGCTAATAGTCGTTCAGTTGAACGCGAGAAATATACCCAGAAATAAATTCCCGTTCCAGTGAAATCGGTCTAGGTGAACATTATACTGGTGGTACAGTAAAATATGTACAACGCAAATTTGAAAAGTTCAACACATTTCATTTGCACAAATGGGAGAAATTTGCTACAGAAATGTGATCAATTCCGTCGAGAAATCATTGAAAGTGGCTGCGCGAAAGGTTTTAGCATTTAGACGTGTCTCAAGCCGCCAATAAATGTATGCAGACGAGAGCGCCCTCTTGGTGGCATTGATGCGCATTGGGTCGGTCTGCCGCATACGAATCGCCGCCCCGAGTCAACTCTGTGTGTGGCATTAGCATAGATAGACTGGCTCCGTGTCCTAAGGACTCAACATAGACTGGTTGCCGCTCCCTAAAGGAATATAGGGACCGGTAGCTATCGCTGAATTCGTGCTTTCCAGTTGACTTGGTTTATGAAAACATTCCTTTCCCCTTCAATATCAACATGTTACATGTAATGGCATTAAAATTTCTTGATTTTTATTTTTTACCCAGACACCAAAGCAACCGAATAAATAATATGAATGTTCATTTTTAAATATTTCCTCACTGTTTATCTTCATCATCACCATCGAGCTTTCCATGCTTTTTGTATTTAAGGGGCAGACACTATTAAATCAATAACTGTCTCCATGTTGTCTCCCTACAGCAAAGTGATCTCCCAAAATGATTTCAAATTACATGTACATGTGCTTGCAATGATTCATGTAGTTCATTAGAGATCAACTAAAAACAAACTACCTCCATTGAACAATTCATGATAAGCTAGTTAAAAAAAAAAAAAAAAAAATTCTAGCCATGTCATTTTGGCCCGTGGAATAAAAATGCAAATGTATGTACATGTACAAGGAAAATACACAATATGTAAAATATAATTTGGTCCGAATTTAGGACCTTCCAGGCACTACAATTACAGTTGCAAACTGAAAAGGAGAGATTGAAGTGTCAGACAATGCAGCCCTTAAAACTAAGAAAGATGTCATGAAGACAAAAACTAGTGCCCACTGTTTTGTTCAGGTTGAAACTTTTTCCAGGTGTATCTTGCAGAAACCTATAAAAATAGAAACTGGTTGATTTTCTTTAAATAAATCAAGCATTATAACAAAATTAGTATCGTAATAGTGCACACATACATGTGGCTGGGAAATTTATGGAAATGAACACATTAAATACAAGACTGTTGCATTGAAATAGGTGTAGAGGATGCCTTCACAAACGAGACTGAGTTTATTTCTCAGGAAAGGTTTATTTGCAGTCTCATCCTCTAACAAGCAAGTATCTCAACACAAGAGAGAGGACAATCTTTCCTCACAGCTCTTATACCCCCAGAGACACAAAACCCCCAACATCAAATATCACACCCTCAACCCACAGTCCTTCAGTAAACATATGAACCCACAGTCCTTCAGTAAACATATAGCCTCCGAGGCTCGTTGGCGTCTCTATTGTCTCTTCCGCCTCGGGGGCTCCTGCTGGGACATTCTCTCTGACTTCCCGTCTCTCCAGAAACCACTTCACACCTGCCGAGGTCTCTGCCGGGTCAGGTCCATTTGGACGTTTGAAGTCTCTAGAGTATGCACCGTCATGCCTACTAAATACATGTGGGAGAAAATGCGTACCATACAAGCATGCCATATATGCGCCCTAAATGTGCGCCATACAGGCACATTTAATCCTGCAGTTTGGTTGTTTATTTACTGTAAGCCATTTTTAAAAAAAGAACCTGTACATGTTCATATCATCTGCACACATTAAATGAATCAAGGATTTTTGGTTGGGAAGATGGTAGGCATATTATGCAGGTAAATCTGTATCCAAATCAAACCCTATGTCAATATCATCACTACTATTGTCATCATTGTCGTCGTCATCATCTTTGTTGGTACAGTTTGTGCACTTGCATAAGTCTTACAACATTCAACAACCTTAATCCACCTCACTGCTGTCATGGGAGCAGCTTTCTCATTTTTTCACGGAATCGAGGTGGAAAAAGCATTTTATTTGCCCGTCACTATCTGCCTTGCTGGTTTCCGCAGCAGGGGACGCCATGTTTACTCGTTGCTTGGAGAGGAAAGCTGATCAGTGATTGGTCCAGACGGATCACGTGGCGATCATCTTCGCGTTGAAAAAATTGTAAATATTAAATTTTTTCTCGAGTTAGATTTCGTTTTTGTGCATATTTTTCGAGTTGAACTATGTGAATTGTTCTTCAATATATTTTTTACAACATTACTGTGTGAAGATCATTTAGACCGGTTTTACTGGAACGGAACTGAAAGATAGATTTTTCATCCGAGTGACTATAACTGGTGCTGGGGCTAATGGAAATTGCTCAAACGCGGGCTGAGTGGTGCTGTGTTGGGCTAAGCGGGGCTAGTGGAAAAGGCCTATTCTCGCCTTCGGTCATCCGGGCATTTGGCCTACTTCCGGTTAGCAACCCACTTGACAACGCCGTACTCGGTGAAAACAATTCAAGTGGTGACCTAGTCCCAGGCAGCTGCCGTGACCCAGTCAAGCTTGTCCAGCCCGTCGTAGTGCATTATATTCAGCTCATCACGTCCTGTATCAGGTAATTGAGTGATATTGTGTTAGTTTAATTAGTTGCCACTTGATGGGTCACGTTTTGAAAATGCTAGCCGCCGACACAAGCCTCTCTGTATTGTAAACGGAGACGGACATTTCGTCTATGGAAATGCATGACTGATTCCGTTTTCACCCAACAATACAGACCTCTCTATGTGCAGTCAGCCTGACTAATTTAACTGTAGACTGTAGTAAATAGTGCAACAAAGGGGCAGGCCATTAATGAAAGAGGTGACAAAGGCAACCACGTGGCCTTAATTGTTCAATTACTTAACAAGACCTGTTGGGCCAACTTTGCATTTGACAACAATAGTTAAATACTTGAAACTCAGGGTCTTGAGAATATACCATATTTTCATGATTTTCAAGATCCGTGGATCATTTAATTATTTCTTTTAAGAATTACTCCTGTGCTGCCCTGATATTTAATTTGATTTCCAGAATTTCCAAGAAAAAAATAAGAAACGGTGTCTGTAATTCAATTAATGGCTATTAAATATGAAGGTTGCATATGTGATTATTTGTGTGAAGGTTCTGAGACATATATATTTTTCATTTGCAGAAGAAAAAACATCTTCATATGTATAGACAAGGCTTGGTAACAGGTTTGTTTTCACCAAGTTAAGATGGCGGCGATGTGTTACTAACCGGAAGTGACGTAGCCCTGACCACGAGAATATATTTAGTTAAGCTCTTAAAGAAATGAGTGGATTGCACTACTTGGGTTTTGTGGTGTCACAAACCAACAAGCCCCACCTTCAGTTCTCCAAGTCAGCAAATCAAACGCACCATAACTGCCTCCTTATTTATCATCAGTCCACTGCACCCAATCACATTAAAGGCCCATTAATATTAATGAAGTGGCTGAACACTGACTGTTTCAAATACAGATTTTAAATGGCACAGAAATAATTTTTGGACTTTAAAACTGCATTCTTTGTATACAGTATGTCCTTGAGGATATCAAAACTTAAAATGTAAATGCATAATGATATGCTATCTTTAAAATAATCATAATAAAGATAATAAAGACATTTTTTGTAATGAAGCAATTAAGAGTGTGAGAAACTGTGACGTGGGCACAAACACTTAATAAACCAACTAAAGAGATTTTTTGTTTCCCTCAATCACCTGATGTAGAGTGGCAAATCAAGTAGCACTCTGTTCTTCTATCTTGTATGTACAGTTAGGAAATCGCACATCATGTTTCAAAACTGAGTCACTTTTATTCACTGATGATCTCCCCCCCTTCTTTCTTCTCCCTTCCCTTTATCTGTTGCCATTTTTCAGATTAATCAGCCAATCAATGGGGATTTTCAGAGGAGCTCCGCCCACCGTTGCCACCTGCCCTCCTTCTCCCCCCACCCCCTGTGGCCTCCTTCTCGCCTCCACATACTCCATCATCCAGCCCTCCTTCCAGCCCTCAATACACAAAATGACTCCGGAACTCACTGAGTGGTCTTCTGTATGGACTTTTACTGCTTGTAATAGACAGTAAAGGGGGAAAAAGGAGGGGGGAACCTCAATGACAGAAAAGCCATAAACACCCTACACGCACACACGCACACACACACACACAGGCACACACACACACACACACACACACACACACAGAGGCACTTGTACACTGACACTGTCCACAATACCAAATAAAGCTTGACAGAGTTTTGCAGGCAGTTTCTCAAAAACACCTGATGCACACAAGCAAAGAAGCAAATGCACAAAGGCACTCTTGGAATGTACCCCTCACTCTTCCTGTGACGTTCAACTGCTTCCTTTATTTTTTTGACATTTTCTACACGCCTTGGGAAAGCTGATTCATATATATATATTTTTTTCCCACTCGCATAAGGAGGATTAAATCATGGTTGAGTTACAGTTGCCGTGTCTTTGGCGGACGACTTGTTTAAAGGATAACTGATTGCCCATTGCTTAGTTTTTGCTGTTTTTTTCTTCGCTTTAGAAGATCTGTAAATTGAGATCTGTGATAGATCTATAGATAATAGACTAGTGTTGCTTGCTTTATTTTGACTCCATTGCCTTTTGGATTTGAGCAGGACCCAGCTTTAGATACATTTTATTACCTCACATATGGGACTCTGTGTTGCAGTTTTTTCCATTTAGCACTCCGCAGTTTCTTCAACACTTGAGTAAGCAACAGTATAACAGTAAGCTACAACCGCTGGTTGCAGTTTGTAGCTGAAGATTGTAAAATAAGTTTCTTGCAGACTCAGTTTTAGTTTTTAGGTAAGTTGATTCAAGCAGGTTCCAGAAACAAGAAGTTGAAAGTGTTGATTGCTGCTTGTTTGTCAGTTTTTTGTTTTTGCATTGGAAGTGGTGCGCTTGTTTTTCCTGTTGCGTGCATGCCCTCCGCCATGCCTCCCCAGAACACGGAGGCTGACACGATGCAAGTCGGATCTCTGGTGGGCGGGGTTGTTGGCAAAAACTCCACCACATCAGGCCTGGATGAGGAGAAAGGCGGAGCAGGAGGAGAGACGGCTGGATCGGGTGTTGGTGGCAGCAGTGGAGCAGGAGGAGGAGAGGAGTCAGCCAGCGAGGGATCAATTGAAGGAATTTCCTTGAAGAGATGGGTGATGCACGGTGCCGTGATGTTTGGCCGGGAGTTCTGCTACGCCATGGAGACGGCGCTGGTGACACCTGTGTTGCTGCAGATAGGTGAGTCCATGTAGAAGTTAACTACATGCAGTCGGCATAAAACAGACGTGTTTACATTAACCTTTTAACTGCCCCATGTGCCACATGACGCCTGGGTCAACGCAAGGCCCCTAGTGGTCAAGAGTGGTAAAAAATTTTTGTCAATAAAAGAGTTCAGATTTCCAAGGCTATAACTTGAAAGATACAAGAGATAATGGCTTACTGTCAATTAGAAAAATGTAGAATATGATCCAAAGTTTCAGATAGGAATAAATTTATGCATCTAATTTGCATAATGTCGCAGTAGCTATATAAATTACATAACTCAGTCAAAAGTGGACTTTGGACACATTTACATAAAGAATGGTCCTTTTTTTTTAACGCCAATTTGTCTACAGGGGTAGGTTTTTATCTAATCTTCAAAGTATATGAACCACAAAATCAATAAAATGTCAACACCCCCCCCCCCCCCATATTTCTCGCTTACCTGTTACCGGAAGAGGGGCTTGCCTGCCCACGTGACCGGTCCGTTTTCATCCATCGTAGTTGATGTTTGTGTGTTTGCTCAGCCATTTACACCATGTACCACATCTACAAACTCTTATGATTACCCCACGTGAATTTCGTTTGTATTACGCGGCTGTTTTTTCTGTTTGGTGCATTATTCCTGTGGGAATCCATGCTGCCCGTGGGCGCTGCCATCTTGGTAATGGGAGCTCAGTTTTTTGTCCATCGTGGTCGATGTAACACGTTTACTTAGTAATTTACACTGGTGTACCACATCTACAAACTCTTATGATTATCCCATGTGAATTTCGTTTGTATTACACGGCTATTTTTCCTGTTTCATGCAGTTTCAGTCACCATCGCTGGTGCGATGACCAAACATGGCGGCATCCACATTGGTGTGTGAGCTCAAAGCGGAAAAAGGAAGAATAATAATGACGATTTCTTCTTCTTTGCTATATTCCATGTCAGCCATGATTCCTTCGGCGCGTGTCTGCCACCTTCTAAACTGTCAGGTCAATAGAGATTAGTAAAAATTCTCAGTATAGCCGGGGGACGTCAATAAGTTGACACGTGCAGTTGCTGCACTGTGCCACTGGGGGCGCGCGACCCATCCATTTAATCTGGGCAGTTAGAGGGTTAAATCTGCAAAGAAGGAATAGGCTGAAAAGTTGATGCTCTTTTTCTTTTTTTTTTTGTGCTACCTGTTGTTAACTGTCTTTATCCTCTAGCATGGTGAAAACCTGCCACACATTAGATTTATACCTAAAAGGCTCCAAATTATCCATTTATAAAAGAAAAACAATACCACCATTGTGGCATCCTGATTCAGTTTGTGGAATTACATTTTTCTTTCTGGTTGCTGCCCCAAAGGGAGCCAGATTTACTGTAGCTTAATGAATATTACAAGGGCGATGCCAGTAGACTGTGTGGGTACTTACACAGAGACAAAAATTCACCAAATAATATACAAATAAAATACTCTAGGTCATGTGCCATGGAGGACCAAGACCCTGCAGGTTTTCTCTTCTACCCAGTCTCTTCAGCAGTTGTTTTCACTTGTCAGCAATCAGTGGGAAGAAATTCAGTGAAATCTGCTGTTGAAGACACCAGTTGAAGGTAAAACCTTCAGGGTCTTGGCCTTCCATGGCACGTGATTGGACACCCCTGCCCTAGGTTGTTGTCCCAAAGGATTGGCAGTGACTCACATTATATTAAAGCTGTGTAGGCAGAGGATATTTTTGTTTAAATGTGAACGTAAATCCAGTTGTCATCTTACATTGACAACTACTGCACATCACGTCTCCTCTGGGCTCTGTTCAGCCTGCAGAAGGTTTCACATTCCTGACGGTTTCTTTGCCCAATCAGGCAGAAGCTTTTCTTCTGGCTGCTCCTCGGCAGATGATGTGTCATACTTGTGCACTTCTGGATAGGGAGTGGTGTCGGACAGGACAGGGAAGGGAGGGGAGCTTCAGGAGGCAGGCAGTTAAAAAAAATAAATAAAAAAAAAAATCAGACAGTTTTTCTGGTTTATTAGATTTCTGCCTACTTCAGCTTTAATTTGTTTTGCAGTTGCCTTTGATCATTCCGCACAATAATGTAGAAATAAAATGAACAGCACACCACTGGTTTTTTTTTTTTTTTTTTTTTCTCACTGTCAGAACTTTTGGGTTCAGCTGTAACTCCAATCTTCAAATGTTGTTTTTATTGGAAAAAGATCAGACCTATAACTTGATAAGCCACTTGAAGTCTTAAAAAAAAAAAAGAAGAAGAAAAAGAAAATACATTTGCAAGTTTGGGCAAACAAATACGTTTTTATTGCCGGATAATCTCTTTTCTTCTTTAAACAGTTTTTGCTAAATAAAATGGCCGCTTGGGTGTCAGAAAACTGGAAAAAAAAAATGCAGGTTTTTACTTCCTAGTTTGGCGTTTTCACAGGTCTAGTTTCTTGGCAGCTTCCAACTGGGGATTCTAGGTTGTCCTTACATTTGAATGTAAGTGAATGTTTGTCCGTTTCTCTGTGTCGGGCTTGTGATGGACTGGTGATCCATCCAGCGTTTGCCTCGCCTCTCAGATTATTTAGGAAGTTTCTAGTGATGGTTTGAAAATTTGATAATGATAATTTTCATAAGAGTGTATAAATCAAGTGGCTTTGGTGTGTAAATGTAACTAAACAGAAAGTAGTGTGATCTGATGAGCATGATGTTCAAAGGATGGGTGTCACCTCATGTGTAAGAAGAGTAAAATACAAAGTAATATTTAGTTTTGTCCGGTTACACACAAATCATTACTTTTGTTCAGCAGATCAAGGCAATCACCATGAAATGACACCCTAATATCTATAGTTATAATGCCTAGAATATACTGATAATGGTGGAAACCTCTGATCGGATTGTGTTCAGATGGGGATAGATAACAGCTAAAAATGTTCATTCATTGAGGAAGATGTACGTATATTAATATTGTTTTTTTTGCAAAATGTTTGCCATCAAAGCTTGACATTCTCTTTTTTACATCACCAGCTACTGTACCTTGTAAATTACAATTTAGAAAAAGGTGGAAATTTTGAAAGGGAAAAAAAAAAGTTAAAAATTTGCTTGAACTCTCAAACTTTGTGAGAAAATTAGCAAATTCTAGAGGGGAAAAAGTCTAGTAAATTTAGAGGAAAAACATCAAATTTTGGAGCATTTTTGTCAATTTTAGAGCAGAAAAATCAAATTTGTTTGAAAAAGTCGTAATTTAAAAAGAAAAAGTCTTTTATTATAGTGGAAGAAAGTATAATTTATATTGGAAAAAAATCTGTAAATTTTTGAGAAGAAAATGGTTGCAAATTTATGATCTGTAATTTAAAGGGTTAAAAATGATCAGTTTCTTTGCCCTAGTGTTTTGTTTTGTTTTGTTGTTTTTTTTTGGGGGGGGGCGGCATTTGGCTTGTGGGCAGGTGCTTCTATGTGAAGCCCTGTTTACTACGGTAAATTCTCAACATGGTGCACATTTTGACAAAACCAAACCGTTTCCTTTCCTGAGTTTTCCACCTCGTACACCAGGGCAACTAAAAAGTCTAAGCACATGTTCCCGTCTCCTGTTCACCTTGTTCATATGAACTTCCATCGGGTTTACCGTGAGATTATCGGGCACTCGCTCTCACTGACGCAGAGGACACATGCGGCCAGAGAGACCTACTATAAACCTCTGGTCAGAGTGGGCTCGCAGTCATCTGCACCCACCGTCTTGACAACATTTTGAGAGTTTGCCAAGTCCATTTCTGTCCTGCACACTGCAGTGGTCGAGGGTGCGAAGTAAGGATAATAAGAGAGGAAGCCTGTTGTGAGGGGAGGAACAGGAGAGGAAGAATCGGGGAGATAAAAGGCTAAAGCAGCCATAACATTATGTATAATTCAAGGTAATTTCCTATGCAGACACCCCCCCCCCCCTTTTCTCACCAAATCTCTCCTTCCCCCTTCACTTGTGCTGTGCGCTGTCCTCGCTTACATAACCAAGGAGAGATGAGTGAGAGGTGGCTCTGTGGGCACCGTGACTCCTGTGTGGCTCACCCGGAATGAGACGCTGTAGGGAGCCTCGGTTTTTAAACACTCACTTCCAGTTTCTGTTGTCTGAAGGACGGTGTGGAGTTGCCAAGCTTCATGGAGGAGAGTGGTATGCTCGAAATCCAAATGGAAAAAGACATATTCCCAGCCATAAAGAATAACAAGTTCCCCTGTATCGTACATGCTGCCACGTTATTTCAGGTTGATCCCCTGGAATAATATCACTCAGTGAAACTGCATCGCTTTTTTTCTATATTAAGCTTTGATTTAGCTGTTCTGGCCTGTTTTCTTTCTCTTTTTTTTTTTAGATCAGGATACGCCTGAGCCCCTCTTGATACATTTGGAAACTGCTGGGAGGTACGAATGCTTCAGATTAGTCCACCGAAATAAATAAAACAAAAGTAGACAGAGCGGTGAGTGTGGCGTCGTGGTGAGATTAATCGGAAAGATAATTCAGTCATGCTGTGTTTTCCTTTCTCTAGCAGGCTAATTGACTTTCATACTGACCTTTTTGCTGATCATTATTAAAGAAGGTTGACTTCCAACCAAATGAATTATGAAACTGGTTCTACGTCATAGAGCACAGACCTCTAATAATTTGGTTTAGCTTTGTTTTTTGTAAATGTCTTGCATTTTGGTGATATAAGGGATTTTTTTTTGGGGGGGGGGTATTTTAAAACCCCTCTGAACCTGTGGAATAATTTATGACAAAATCTACAGTAGTATGTTGGCTATCAGACACAACGTACTGAAGCATCACCTCTTCTGCTTCCTTAATAAAAATAGGAACTTTTTTGTCCTTTTCAGTTCATGGTCCCGCGCCCCCCCCCCCATCCCCCCCGTCCCCGAGTTGCTGTCCACAGCATGCTGCATTGCCTCCTGATTTTCTGCAGCTGGGGAGGGGGGCTCCAAAGCCATCAGGGTCCACCTGCATGCACATTAATGGCACATCAAAAAAAAGAAAAATGGTGGCATCAAACGGGGTGGTGTATTAACTTATCATGTTACATGAAGAGATGCTAATAACATCCCTAACGTCCAAAGTTAGTAGTTTGGTAACCTGTACTGTGAAAAGAATTATTATTTTTTTGTTTGCTTAAAAAAAGATGCATTGAGCCAAAAACATGTTTGACAATAAAATGAGGGTGAAACACCTAAGTTTTCAACTTTTATCTTCTAAATTTGCAGGTTTTTCCATATGCATTTGCTACTGTTTTCCCCACAAATGTGCATTTCCCCCTTTAAACATGTTAACAATTCTTCTAAACTATTTTGTATATTTGCAAGCTTCTCTAATTAATTTGTGACTTTGTTTTATAATCTGCTACTTTTTCCTTGTAAATCTAATATTTTCCAACATACATTTTCAACTTTATTCCACAAATGTGCAACTTTTTCCATTAAAGTATGTTAATTACCGCTGCCAAGGAGGTAGTGTGACCGGGGCAATTTGTTTGTTGGTAGGATTATACCAAAACTATTGGATGGATTTTGATGAAATTTTGAAATTTTCACCAGATGGCCCTTGGGCCAATGATGTATCCATTAGATTTGGGAAGTGATCAGAGAATGCAAAGCCCTTACTTGTTTGTGTACAGCAAGATTACACAAAATTACTGGACAGATTTTTATGAAATTTTCACCAGAGGTGGTGCTTGAACCCGTTAGATTTTGGAGGTGAATCTGCATCCTGACTCAGATCACCTCCAAAGTCTAATGGGTTCACCCACAGCCAAAATTTCATCAAAATCTGTCCTGTAGTTTTTGTGCAGTCCTGCTCAAAAGCAGACGTTGGTGGAGGTATGCACTCTCTAAGTGCCTTTTAGGTGTTTTTTTTTCCATCTAATTGTGCACCTTTTTAGCGTTTGCAACTTTTTTCTTGTATGTTTGTCTTTTTTCCTTGCAAATTTTTCCTCATATTTGCTTTATTTTTTTTAACACAAATGTACAACATTTTACCATAAATTTGCAACCTTTTTTTAAAATCATAAATGTACTTATGTCTTGGATTTGTAGGGTTTTCTTTCTCTCAGTTTTGCAGTTTTTTTTCTCATAAATTTGTGATGTGCCTATAGTAAATTTGTGGCTTTTTTAGTCTGCGATGAATGTTTTCTCTAGTAGCTGACTAGGACCATGATTTTATCAAAAAACTTATTCTAGCATGACACAAGAGCCTTTTCTCACATTTATCCCAGTGGAAAGGTAGAGTTAAAAATATCCCCTGTGGCCCAAAACTATTTTCACATAAAACCCCATTGTAAGGTGTTGACAGGACTATTATAGCAGAGTTGAAAAAGTGCTGACAGAACAAACAAGGTGGAAGCAAACCTGGAAGTGGAAAATGCACTTTGACTTTGTTTTATAATAGAAAGGAACTTTCCGGTTCTCATTACACATCCCCAATCTGCTTGTAAGTCCCCCCCCCCCCCCCCAATCTATTTAAGTCATACAGTATGTCTGTAACTGGAGTGGTGGCCTAGAAGTAGAGCATCCACCCAACAACTGGGAGGTCATGGATTCAAGTCCCGGCTGGGTCATATGGAGTGGTGGCCTAGTTGATGGAGCATCCGGTCACAACCGGGAGGTTGGGGGTTCAAGTCCCAGCCGGGTCATACCAAAGACCAAATAAAAATGGTACTTCCCACCTTCTAGCTTGGTGCTCAGCGTAATAGAATGGGGGAAGGAGAAGTTGTTTGTGGCGGTGCCTTGCATGGCAGCGACCCCTCTGATTCTACATGTGGTTAACAGTGTAGATAGGAGAAACGTAATTTCGTTCTACCGTACATGATTGGCTGTATGGACTGAATGACAACAGCGATGGCTTCTTCTTCTTCATACCAAAGACCATATTAAAAAAATGGTACTTCCTGCTTTTTTAGCTTGGTGCTCAGCAAAAATGGAATGGAGGAGGGAAAGCTGGTTACCCGGCCACAGAGGATGCACAAGCCAGTGTACTCCTGTGTCAATCTCAAGCCCAAATAAATAGGAAGGGTTGCATCAGGAAGGGCATCCAGCGTAAAAATCCTTGCCAAATCAGCGTGTGGATCATTGTGATATAAAGTGGTGATACACTGTGGTGTAGTGCTGCAACGATTCGCCGACTAAGGCTGCATTTAGACCAGGATAGTCTGGGGGTCTCTGTTTGACTAGGCGGGCAATACTGAGAATTTTCACACCTTTGGTTTGCATTCACACTGCAGCGGACCAAACTGCCCGGACAATGTCACGCAGTTACAACAGCTGCTGGTTTGAGGCGCCGTAGCCAAAACCACCACTGACCAGGAAGAAAAAATCTCTGTGAAGAAGAAAAATCAGGCTCATTGATTGGCCAGGACGTCGAAAACGGAAATCCATTCCCTTCGGCTGGGTTGTTTGTCTGCCACAAACGAGACATTTTTTAACTTTTCTCCTTGGCTTTCTGCTGTAAAAGGATTTCTCGGATTTGCGTGATTGTCTTTATTTTCTATCCAAAATGTACTACGGTAAACACCACTTCCTCTTCTCAGACTATGTGTTGCTACGGTTACACAAACGCCGAGGGGCCCTTTGGTGGCTCCACTGGATACTCCGTATGGATTCACACTGCAAGCAGAGCGCACCAGACTTCATTTGCAAGAGAACCGAGACCCCTGTTTTCAGGGGTCCAGACTTCGCTTGTTTGGTGTGCACCAGAGTTCCAGCACGTGTTCAGACGGCACCAAATGAACCGAACTATTCACAGAAGCAACTGTTTGGTCCTTTGGTCCGGCCCAAACAATGGCCGTCTGAATGCGCCCTATCGACTAGTCATCATCAGGAAATTAATCGACAACTAATTTGATAATCGACTAATTGCCTGTGGACCCTTTTCCAGGAAAAATTCTGAAAAAATATATATTAAATATATTTAACTCATCATGCTCAAACAAGAAAAGTGGCAATTTTTCATGTTTATATACAGTATTATGGTTTTATAATGTCTGACAATTGTGTTCAAGCCTCAAACTCATGTTTGATGGGTCATTATTTTATTTGTCTATAGGGACTTTTTATTAAATGCTAGAGAATGGGAACAAGGTGATATTCTCAGGTGTGCAGACTTGAACAGGTGTGGTAAAACATGCACTGGAGCCCTGAACATGAGCTGTGCCAACAGGAAGAAGAGATAGTGGACATGACGGAAATAATCGTGATTAGACGACTAATCGAAAAAATAGTTGTTAGATTAGTCGACTACCAAAATAACCATTAGTTGCAGCCTTACTGTGGTGACCCCAAAGGGGAGCAACCGAAAGACAAAAAAAAAAAAAAAATTAAAAAAAAAACAGTATGTCCTTAAAATGTTATTTTAGCCCCTCAGTCCCTTTGTAAGGTGTTGTACAAAGATGGTTTCTGTGTAACTTCCGTCATGTTTTCATCCTGCTAACAGACAAACGTACTGTAGTGAGCTGGAAGCAAATCTCCAAATGTGGGCATTGCTCCAAGTTTTGGGATAACAAATACCCCCCCCCCCCCCCCCCCCCCCAGTTAATGCTCTCCATGCATGCTGGATGCTGGAATTAGCTGGATAGCAGTGAACTGGCTGTTGGCTCTCCCTGAGTAAAACCTCTGTATGTGTGTGTGTAACCCCACTGTGGTCAGAGAAGGGGAGAGGGTGTGTGTGTGTGTCTAAATCTGTGCGCAACGGGCAAAATTTGGTCAAGGAGCCCGTATTTACACAACGCAGAGAAAGAGGAACTTCTGCCTTACAAGGCCACGTGTGGAATGGATGCTGAGCCCTTTTCTGTTCTCATATAGGGAGAGATTTTTCACCCTAAGGCAGGGGTGCATATGAGATTGAGCATGCTTTAATATTTGATTGACGCATCCGAACAGATGGAACAAAATTGGATGGAGGCGTGTACAATCTGGCCCTGCTAGTAAAGAGGCAGAGAGAAGACGATCGCTCCAACATGTTTGAAATCTTGTTGCAGCTTTGGTGTAGCCAGTAATGTGACAAGGTGTTACAGGGACACCTAAAAATATGCAAAATACTTTTTAATAGCTGTACTAGAACATTTTGTTCCAAAATTAATCTGGGCCACTGTTTAATTACACTGCACCCTTCACAGCCAGAAGTACCTGTTGGACATGCACCAAATCTGACTTACTCTGAGAAAAAGGGCTCCCCTATGAATATGCCATTTCAACATTGAGTAAGCCTACGCAAATGTATACAGAGAGAAAGCATTTAAGGCTTTTGATGATGCTGGGGTGTATTCATCAGACTGGAAGGAGCTACTCTATTATTGATGGCCTCTTTTCTTGGGAGGATATTTTGTTGGAATTCAGGAAACCTGGTATTATGGGCATGTGTGTAATTGACACATTGGTCCATTCTAGCAGTGGTTCCCAACTATGTGCCATGGAGGGAAAAGACTCTGCAGGTTTTACTGCCTACCACTGTCTTCAACGGGTGATTTCACTGAACTTCTTCCTACTGATTGCTGACCAGTGAAAACATCTGCTGGAGAGACTAGGTGGAAGAGAAAACCTGCAGGCTCTGCCCTCCTTGGCACATGGCTGGGGACCACTGCTTTACAGAACACTGTGTAACTCTCTTGCTTTTTCCCTCCAAAGCATAGCCATTACAGGTGCATCTCAATAAACTAGAGTGTCAAGAAAAGGTTGCTTTATTAATGAAAGCGCTTTGAGTGGTCTTTGTGACTAGAAAAGCGCTATATAAGTGCAGGTTAGTTAGTTAGTTAGTTAGTTTATTTAGGTAATTCAATTTAAAAAAAAATTAAACTTCCATATTATATGGAGTCATTACACAGAGAGAGATATATTTCAAGTGTTTGTTTATTTTAATTTTGATGATTATGGCTTACAGGCCAAGAAAACCCCAAATTCAGTTTCAGAATTCAGCTTCTCCATAAAGCTTGTCAGCAGAGGGAAGCATGAAGTGCTCTAAAATTTCCCGGTAGATGACTGCGCTGACTTTGGTCTTGATAAAACACAGTGGACCAACACCATCAGATGACATGGTTCTTCAAATCATCACTGACTGTGGAAACTTCACACTAAACCTCAAGCAACTTAGATTCTGTGCCTCTCCACTCTTTCTCCAGGCTCTGGGACTTTGATTTCCAAATGAAATGCAAAATTTACTTTTATCTGAACAGAGCAATTAATCCAAAAGGAGCTCCAACCAAGTATTGTGTGTGTACATGGACATACTTTTCAGTCGGCCAACATTTCTATTAAAAAAAACTATTTTTTTTAAATTAATTTTATGTAATATTCTAATTTTTGAGAAAGGGAATTTGGGGTTTTCATGGGCTGTAAGCCGTAATCATCAAAATTAAAATAACTAAACACTTGAAATGTATCACTCTCTGAGTAATGACTCTATATATTATAGAAGTTTAATTTTTTTGTATTGAATTACCTAAATAAATCAACCTTTTGTTGACATTCTATTTTATTGAGATGCACCTGTACATGAGGCATGTCCTTCCTTCACTTTTGACAACATATGCTCTAAGTACACCTAGTTTGGAGGTGGGTTGGGGAATGGTGGGTGCTTCCAGTGGCGGGTAAATGTGCAACTTATATGCATTTTTGTAGACTGGACTGATTCAATGCTTTATTTCATATTGTAGCACATATGTGTGGATGAGAGGGAGGCAGGTGTAACTGTAAAGATGCAAGGAGTAGAGGTAGTGACAGTGGAAGAGTTTAAATACCTTGGGTCCAAAGCAATAGAAAATGCACAAGAGAAGTGAAGAAAAGGGTGCAGGTAGGGTGGAGTATCAGGGGTGATTTGTGACAAAAGGATAGCAGCTAGACTGAAGGGGAAGATTTACAAGACGCATGATGTATGGTTTGGAGACGGTGGCACTGACAAAAAGACAGGAGGCGGAGCTGGAAGTTGCACAATTGAAGATTCAAAGATTCTCACTGGGAATGACTAGAAGGGACAGGATTAGGAATTAGTATATCAGAGGGACAGCTCAGGTTGAGCGGTTTGGAGACAAAGTAAGGGAGGCAAGGCTGAGATGGTCTGGACATGTGCAGAGGAGGGATAGTGGATATATTGGACAAAGGATGTTGAAGATGGAGCTGCTAGGGAGAAGGAAAAGCGGAAGACCACAGAGAAGATTCATGGATGTAGTGAAGGAGGACATGGTGTTGCAGAAGCAGATACGGGGGATAGGGTGAGATGGAGGCAGATGATCCACTGTGGCGACCCCTAAAGGGAGCAGCTGAAAGAAGAAGAAGCACAGATCGTTTTCCTTTCATGCACATGGTTGTCTGCCTGATGTTTGGCACACAGGGCACTAACTCTGTTGAAAGTCACCTTCGCAGGGACGCCATCTAATGACTTAATGCAGCTAAATGTGAGATGCGAGTCAAAGAGACATCGGGTTAACAATACAAACAGGATTAGGAAAGATGATGAGGTGAAGGAGGAGGGAGGAAAAAGCAGTGGAAGGAAAGGAGAGGAAGTTGATGGTAACAGGGATGGATGAAGACATGTGGTGGTGATGAGTATGTGACGTTATGTAATAGGTTTTCTCTGAACTGAGCTCAGCGTGGTACAGAGTTAAAGTATTGTAATACTCAAATTGGAAGGAGAAAAGCTGTCAGGATCTCGCCAAGGTCACTGCAGCTACATCCAGCAGAGTAGAGGGATTACCTATTTTACAGTTAGTTTTTTTTCTCTCTCTCTCCCTTAGGGATGATAACAAAGATAAATTTAAATTAACTAAAAAAAACAGTACTTAAGAATCAAATGAAAGAAACTTCTCATTAATTTTATGTTAAAGGTGGGTTTTAATAAGTTAATTAGATTTACATCTGGCCTCATGCTACTAAATTTATTTTGTTTCCACAGACAAATTATTTACATCAATGATAGATGCATTAAAAATAATTGCACAAAAATGAACCCACAGAAACAAAAGCCTGCAGCTTTTTTGCCTTTGAAATTAGTTTTGGAATTTTCAAATACATTTTTGGTTCACTCGTTAAGCTCTCTTTAGTGTTATTACCGCCGCCAAAGGAGGAGGTTATGTTTTTCCAGCGTTGGTTGGTTTGTCTGTTGGCAACATAACTCAAAAAGTTATGAATGGATTTTGATGAAATTTTCAGAAAAGGTGTATAATGGCATGGGAAACAGATGATTACATTTTGGTGATGATCTGAGAACGCATACCTCCGCCAAGGCTCTTATCTTCTCACATAGTGTTAGCAACAATACTCAAACTACTGGATGGATTTGGATGACATTTTCACCAGAAGTGGCTCTTGGCCTACACAAAAACCCATTACATTTTGGAGGTGATCCATGAGTGCATGCCTTCACCAAGGCTCAGTCTTCTTGCAGTGGTTTAGCAGGATTATGCAGAAACTTCTGGATGGATTTTGCTGAAATTTTCACTCGACATGGTCCTTGGGCTCCAGAAGAACCCATTAGATTTTGGAGCTGATCTATGAGCACATACCTCTATCAAGGCCCTATCTTGCAATGTATGGTGGAATGGAGGTAGGGAGGTACGGACAGATGGATGGACAAAGGGAGGGAAGGAAGGAGCCTTGGCTGAGGTAAGCACTCTCTGAGTGCTTTTCTAGTTTGTAGTTCTAGCAGGCAGTGAAAGCTTTTTGGGAACTTGACTTTCAAATCCACTAGACAAATCCATCAGGAAATTTTGTGTGCACAAAAAGTGTAGGTTTTTGGATTAATGTCTTCACTTATACCTAATTTGATTCCCTTGAATACTGAAACACTATGTACTAAATTTTGAACAAAGTTTTAGCTAATTAAAAATGTCCTCCTTTGTTTATATTACTTCATGCTGGGGTCAGAAAATTGCATGGAAACTCTTCGATTTGAAAATTTGCTCTGAAACTTTCAGCCACCTTTAGCCTACAAAATTGTCTTTAGCTCTCCAGAAGCGTAGCTCATAGGCTTGTACTGGATGCTTTATTTTGTTTTGTGGCTCTCTATTTTGCTGCAAATCAGCTTGATCTTGGGTTGTTTATACTTGCATGCCAGGTAACCTAATCCCATCATGTTAGCCAGCCTAATCTAACATATGACCTTGCAAGACTGCCTAATGCAAGGTTATATAAATGACTGGCTTGATGTCCCAGTGACTAATCGCCATAATCTGACCAAGTCATTCATGGATCAGGTTTGACAGAGGACAGGCTAGGTGGCCAGAGCTGAGAAAAATTAAGCTGGTAGAACAGAAGAAAGGATTTATATAAAGAACATGTGAAAAATGGAGCCGGTGACACTGTGAATTGTCTTCTTGTTAGCTCATGAGGCCTTACAACCACAGTCTTCAGTTCTTAGTTATCTGTCTTATAATTCTTCATAGCATGAAAAAGACTGGGACACAAACACTCCAGCCAAACTGGTTATTTAAAGCCCTTGTATTTATAGCTCTTGAAATCATCACTGCAGTAACTATTCATTTGATAAAGTTATCATTGTGCACACAGTGAACAAATACAAAAATGATTCTGTTAGAGTTATTTGCAAACACCAGGGTGAGTTTTACAGCTCCCGTGAAAGAAGAGCCAAGCAGCAAACTGACGCCAGTGGTTCCCATACTAAGGCATGCGGACCATGAAGGGGGTCATTGAGAGGGTTGCATAATCAGAGAGCTGTACAGGTTACATTCGTGGGTGTGTGTGTATGTGTGTGTGTTTTTGATGCTGTGTAAATGCAGTGTCAGCAGATACTTTGGTGTTATGCATTTTCTTTTTCCCATGCAACAGGCGTGTATGCTTTTAGTGCAAGATATGTGAGGAATGTGGAACAGAATATGCGAGTGTGTGTGCGTGCATGCGTGCACTTGTTTGTCAGCACACTGACCCTCCCCCTCCAGGGAGGTGAAGTCATCAAAAACAAACTCACAAACGAGCCCTCAGGTGATGGCGAGGAACAAAGAAACATCAGGGGAGGCAGATTCTTAAAAAGAGGACCACAGCCAAAACACGTGTTTACTATATCACTGTTTTGTTTTTTGTTTTTTTTTCAGTAAAGCATCTTATTAACATAGCCTAAGAGAGCAGTTGGATGTGCAACACTACAAAATGCAAAACATGTGAATGGATCATGAACTTTATTTAAAGATTCACTCCGGCAGCTCTAAAACCACCTCAAAAACAAATTTGTATTGCCCGAAATAGTATATTGTGACTTTTTATACACAAAAAACTTTAATTTCCTTAGAATTGCTTGAAAAGAGTTTTTAAATCTTTCACCTACTTAAGTATGCACAGATCTATGAATATTCAAATTAGCAGCCTGCAGGGCTTGCACATGATTGGTCGCCGCAACTCCTGGTTGGTGGGCTGCTAGTCTGTTCACGACGCTTCCAGACATTAAAGTTTTGCCAGTATCTTCAAAAGTTCATCAAAACAATTTTCTGAAAACGGTCGAAGCAAGAGATAAAGAGATAACACGTTTCCAAATATGTGTTTACTTTTTACTAACAACCAGTTCCCCATACGCTGGTGACTGGGGGGAGGGGGAGCGAGACCCGATTTGAATGTGGCTGCTCTCAGCTCACAGTACAGTGCCCCGTCTGCTGAAGAAGTGAGCTGAGAGCAGCTTAATTTGAATGTGGGTCTCACCGATTCACATTCAAATCAGGTCCCCCCCTCACCTCTTTGCCTCTCTGCTCTCTCGCTCTCTGTTGCTACCCCAACCTGCTCTGTCTCAATCCTGCTGCGCCTCGGCTCCTTCCTCTTCCCTCAAGAGTATCCGTCTGATTGATTAACCCTTTAGTTGTCCTAGGCGCCATATGGCGAATGGAAAGGTTAAAGGGTGGTCAAGGCCCCTAGTGGTCAAGAATGGTAAAAAAATTTTGTCAATAAAATAGTTCAGATTTCCAAGGCTATAACTTGAAAGTTACAAGAGATAATGGCTTACTGTCAATTAGAAAGATGTAGAATATGAGCCAAAGTTTCAGATAGGAATAAATTTACGCATCTAATTTTCAAAATGTCACGGTAGCTATATAAATGACATAACTCAGTCAAAAGTTGACTTTGGACACATTTACACGAAGAATGGTTTGGTTTTTTGGATGCCGTTTTGCCTACAGGGGTATGTTTTTATCTAGTCTTCAAAGTATATGAACCAGAAAATCAATAAAATGTCAAAAAAAAACATATATTCCTCTCTTATCTGTTGCCGGGGGGGTGGGGGGGCTCGCTCCCCCATGTGACCGGTCCGTTTTCGTCCATCATGGTCGATGTTTTGCTTTTGCTCGGTCATTTACACCTGCTTCCACATCTACAAACTCTTATGATTGTCCCACGTGAATTTTGTTTGCATTACACAGCTATTTTTTTCTGTCTGGTGCATACAATGTGGACAGTTAAAGGGTTAATGTTTTAACCAACCAGGCTAAGCAGGAATGCCTACGTAGCTAGTAACGGTCTGTTCAAACTCGCCCATTTCAGGGGGACGTTACAAACTGGAAATTCACAGCAGAAAAACACAGACTTGGGACTGTGGTGTGATTTTGCGCTTGATATGTCTTGTAAGCAGTGTTGGGAGTAACATATTACTGTAATGCCACTACTTTTGCAGTAACATGCTATGTAACGAAATTACTGTTTAAAAATTCAGTAATGCGTTAGTTACTGAAATTTGATCAGATGCGTTACTCGCGTTACTCGTTTTATTAATACGGATAGATATTTTAGTGCAAACAGACGATCATACAACTTGCAGTTGCTAGACACCCTCCTCATCAGCTGCCAACTGGGGATGAATACACAGTTTCGGTGGCTGTGAGTGGGACTGCCATCCCCAGTGCCACTACCGGCCTCAAGCCACTGGCGGTTGTCATGCCAAAGGCAAGCAAATAAATATAAACTGACCCAACTGTAAGTGACACAGCCATCACACATTCTCCTCCGCGGGTCCACTTCCTGTCCTTTCCCAGTTCACATCACAACCCGGTGAAGAAATGCCATGGTGGTGGCGACTTTGCAGATCAAGCTCTGATCACCTGTTGTCCGAGCGGTGAGTAGCCCCTACCAGCTCCTACCTCTGTGGTTAAACATGAGTATATTTTGAGCAAGAAGCTGTCATTTAATGCCCGCATTAAATGCATTTGAAGTTTTCTTACACACAGAGGAAAAAGACTGTGATTTGTTGCAGTAAAGAACAGCTTCTTGTAAATTGTGAACTTTCATTTATCTGTACTTTCTATTTTGTTTTATCTCATTCATTTATATGCTGTTGTGATATGCAACTATTTCATGGAAGTAAATCCTCTAAATATGCATTTTTAATGGGCTGGTCCAGGGGTGTCAAACATGGCTCATGGGCCAAAAACGGCCCACCAGGGGGTCCAAAATTTTCTCTGTGAATTCACAGCTTTATTTCTAGTAAATTTCTAACTTTCTACTGGTTACAATAGTTTGTGTAAATCTGAGACATTTTTTTTTTTGTAAGAGACTTTTTTTCTCATCAGTTTTCTTTTTCTTCTTTTTTTTATGATGAGAACAAGGGGCCCTTGATCTTGCTGTGTGTGCAAGATGATTTAAGTATGCATTTAAAAATAATGTGAAAGTTACTTTTCCAAGTAACTAGTTACTTTAATCACGCAGTAACTCAAAAGTAACTCGTAACTGTAACTAGTTACTATTTTTTAGTAACTTGCCCAACACTGCTTGTAAGTCACAAACATGTTACAGACATGTCAGCAACAGAAAAAAACTTGATTTTTCCCAGAGTGTCACTTTAAAAAGAAAAAAGGGGGGGGTGGCTGTTAAATATGTAATGATTAAACAGACTGTTCAACCATTAATAAAATAGAATTCAACTCAGATTTATTTATATAGCACCACATCACAACAGTCATCTCATAGCAGTTTCAGCTGTAGTACAAAGACCCCAGAATTGCAGAAATGGACCCCATCAGGTGATCTGCTGTGAGCAAACACTTGGCGATGATGGAAGAAATCTCCAACAGACCAGGCTCAGGGAGGGGCAGTCATCTGCTGTTACTGGGGGGAGGGGGGGTGATTGGGAAGAAGACATGAAGAAAACAAACATCAGGGACTCACAATCTATGGGAGAGGGAACATACAAATAGCAAAAATCTTACAAAACATATTAGGAATGAAGATGGAAGTGAAAGCCCAGTGCATCATGGGAGGACCCCCATATGTCTAAACCTAAAGTAGCATAACTAAAGGAAGGTTCAGGGTCACCTGATCCAACCCCAACTATAAGCTTTGTCAAAAAGGAAAAATTCAACCCAAGATCGAGGGGTTCAAGGATCGAGATCAGATAGTCTCCCGAATCCAGATTGGCAGCAGGTTCAATAGGCGAGGAGCCTGATAACTGAAAGCTCTGCCTCCCATTGTACTTTTAGAGATTCTAGTCATTAAAAGTAATCCTGTATTTTGGGAGTGCAGTGCTCTGTTAGGATGATAAGGTACTATAAGATCCTTTAAATAACAAAGGCTCTGGCCATTTAGAGCTTTGTAAATGGGGAGAAGGATTTTTAAATTTAATTCATATTGTAGGCAGCTTGGTGGTTAACAGTGTCACACAAGAAGGTCGTGGGTTTGAACCCCAGATCTGGCCTGCGGCGACATTTCTGTGTGGAGTTTGCTTGTTCTCCCCATGTCTGTTTGGGTTTTCACTGGGTACTTCGGTTTCGTCCTGCAGTCCAAAGACATGTTAGGTTACTTGGCACCAATTAGGATTCTAAACTGTCCTTGGGCATGAAGATGAGTGAATCCAAGTCTGTCTCTGTGTTGGCCCTGCGATGGACTGGTGGTATGCCCAGGGTGTTCCCCGTCTCTCACACAGAGATGCTGGGATAGGCTCCAGTCTGCCTGCCACCCGAAAAGGATAAAGGGGTTAAGAAGATGAATGAATGAATTCCAGATTCTATAGGAAGCAATTGAAGGGAGGCGAATATGGGAGAGATATGATCTTTTTTTCTAGTACCTGTTAGAACTCTAGCTGCAGCATTTTGGATCAACTGAAGACTCTCTAGAGACATTTTGGGACAGCCTGATAATAAAGAATTGCAAAAATCTAATCTAGAATTGTCCTCCTAGTAGGTTGAGGATCAGTACACTAAGGCTGTGTGTTCCCCAAAAATGTTTTTTCAGCTGTGGGCGACTATTTTCTATTCATTCTCCATGTAGTCCAGTGTCTACAGCGCTGAGCGCCCTCGGCGGTGGTCGCTTTTTGTCGCGGCGCTCAGAATTGAAAAAATTTCAATTTTTCAGACTACAGCTGAGCTCGTCAATGTCAGACCTTTCTTAGCAGCCAGTCAGAATAAGGAAGGGCAGGAAATACAGTAGGACTGCGGTACAGTCTGTACTCAGACTCTTGTTTTCCATGTCATCATATTCTGCATCCAGAGCTGCTACCAATGCTAGAATATGTTTCCTGTCCATTGTTATTTAATTCAATTCAACTTTATTTATATAGCGCCATTTCACAACAACAGTCATCTCATAGCACTATCAACTGTAGGGAGGACCCCCACAGTTGCAGAAAGACCCCAGCAATCAGGCGATCCCCTGTGAGCAAGCACTTGGCGACGGTGGAGAGGAAAAACTCCCTTTTAACAGGAAGAAACCTCCAGCAAGGTTAGAGACTGCTATTAAAAAATAAGTGAAAAGTCTGACCATAGGTAAAGCGGAAGTGTTGAGCTATGCGTGACAAGCTGTTGCTGTGATACAGGGCAGAGACTTTTTTTTTTTTTTTCCCCCAGAGTGCAGTGCACAAGCGCTGAAAAAAAGACGTTTAAGATGGTCGGGTGATTAAAAAAAAAACACATTTGGTGGACACACAGCCTAAAGCTAAAGTTAACATCAAGTGTAGCTTAGCTTTAGAAAATGCTACCCATATTCAGCAGAAACCGGGAAATCAGTAGCTTCACATATGAACAGTGTTGGGCAAGTTACTAAAAAATACAGGTACATCTCAAAAAATTAGAATATCATGAAAAAGTTCAATATTTTTTGTCACTCATTTCAGAAATTGAAACCCATATATTACATTGAGTCATTACACAGAGAGTGATATATTTCAAGTGTTTATTTTAATTTTGATGATTATGGCTTACAGTCCATGAAAACCCCAAATTCAGTTTCTCAAAAAATTAGAATATTGCATAAAATTAATAATAATAAAAAAAAAAAGTTTTTAATACAAATGTGGACCAATTGAAAAATATGTCCATGTACACACTCAGTACTTGGTTGGGGCTCCTTTTGGATTAATTACTGTATCAATGTGGCGTGGCATGGAGGTGATCAGCCTGTGGCACTGCTGAGGTGTTGTGAAGGTCCAGGTTGTGTTGATCGTGACCTTCAGCTTGTCTGCATTGTTGGGTCTGGTGTCTCTCATCTTCCTCTTGACAATACTCCATAGATTCTCTATGGGGTTTAGGTCAGGAGAGTTTGCTGGCCAATCAAACACAGTGATGCCATGGTCATTA
Source organism: Pholidichthys leucotaenia (assembly GCA_020510985.1). Classification (NCBI taxonomy): domain Eukaryota; kingdom Metazoa; phylum Chordata; class Actinopteri; order Cichliformes; family Pholidichthyidae; genus Pholidichthys; species Pholidichthys leucotaenia. The sequence continues at coordinate 101,021,187 of CM035839.1, read as the reverse complement.
AACCAGGTTTTGATACTTTTGACAGTGTGTGTGTGTGTGTGTGGGGGGGGGGGGTGCCAAGTCCTGCTGGAAAATGAAATCCGCTTCTCCATAAAGCTTGTCAGCAGAGGGAAGCATGAAGTGCTCTAAAATTTCCTGGTAGATGACTGCGGTGACTATGGTCTTGATAAAACACAGTGGACAAACACCAGCAGATGACATGGTTCCTCTAATCATCACTGACTGTGGAAGCTTCACACTAAACCTCAAGCAACTTAGATTCTGTGCCTCTCCACTCTTTCTCCAGACTCTGGGACTTTTATTTCCAAATGAAATGCAAAATTTACTTTTATCTGAACAGAGGTCATCTGCTGGTGTTTGTCTGCTGTGTTTTATCAAGACCAAAGTCAGCACACTCCTCTACCAGGAAATTTTAGAGCACTTCATGCTTCCCTGTGCTGACAAGCTTTATTGGAGAAGCTGATTTCATTTCCCAGCAGGACTTGGCACCCCCGCCACACTGCCAGAAGTATCAAAACCTGGTTTAATGACCATGACATCACTGTTTGATTGGCCAGCAAACTCCCCTGACCTAAACCCCATAGAGAATCTATGGAGTATTGTCAAGAGGAAGATGAGAGATACCAGACCCAACAATGCAGACGAGCTGAAGGTCACATTCAAAGCAACCTGGACCTTCATAACACCTCAGCAGTGCCACAGGCTGATCGCCTTCATGCCATGCCATGTTGATACAGTAATTAATCCAAAAGGAGCCCCAGTCAAGTATTGAGTGTGTACATGGACATACTTTTCAGTCGGTCCACGTTTGTATTAAAAAACTATTTTTTAAAATTAATTTCATGTAATATTGTAATTTTTTGAGAAACTGAATTTGGGGTTTTCATGGGCTGCAAGCCATAATCATCCAAATTAAAATAAATAAACACTTGAAATATATCACTCTCTATGTAATGACTCTATATAATATATGGGTTTCACTTTCTGAAATGAGCGACAAAAAATATTGAACTTTTTCATGATATTCTAATTTTTTGAGATGTACCTGTAGTAAATGGAGTTCACTTATATAGCGCTCTTTTCTCATCTCTGGATGACCAAAGCGCTTTACAGATCCTGCTATCCACCCATTCATGCACACATTCACACACTGATGGCAGCAGAGCTGCCATACACACACAGGCGCTAGCCTGGCCACCAGGAGCAACTGGGGGTTCAGCGTCTTGCTCAATGACACTTCGACATGCAGACTGCAGACAGAGTGGGAATTGAACCCATGACCCTCTGATCAGTAGTCGGTCACACTACACCTGTGCCACAGCCGCCCCCTCCTACTACTAAAAAATAGTAACTAATTACAGTTACTAGTTACTTCTCTTCAGAAGTAACTGAGTTAATTTACCAATTACTGCATGATTAAAGTAACTAGTTACTTGGAAAAGTAACTTTCATGTTACTTTTAAATGCATACTTAAATCACCTTGCACACATAGCAAGATAATTTAATTAATGGATTACATTACGGGCTTATTAATGTTAGGTTGAAAACAGACTGTTTCAGAGTTTCAAACAGAGCTTTTAGAACATGTTCAGTCTGCTTTATCCTGCCTTGAGAGCTCTTATTGTGGGAAAAATCTGAAGAAAATCAACATGATATTGCCGTAATTTCCTCATTTTGGAGTGAGAGTAGGCAACACTGTGCAAAGCTGTCCATTTTTATCTTACCTTTGATATGGCTTTAATCTGATGTGGCAGTGATCCAAAGAAAATGTCCATTATCCACAGTCCAAATGTCTGCTATGACAGAGACATGAACCAGTCCCTCAAATTCCTTTTTGAAGATCAAAATCCATTTTTGAATAATCTTTATCCAGGTAGCAAGTAAATGTGTTTTAACTTCAGTGGATCCCAGTCTCAGCTGTCTGATGGAAAGTGACAGTTATCACGTCTTCTGTCTGTAAGGACGTATCTGGTGATCAGTTGGTTTAATTCTTGCTAGTTCACAAACTGTCTAGATGTATACCTGTGCTTGAAATCCAGCTGTGGCTGTTCAGATAGCGTAGATCCACTAACACGGTGTTGTTAGCATAGCAAGCTGTTACTTAGCACTAGCTTTGTTGGAGCTTTGTTGCTGTTTTCATGTGCTTCTCAAAATTGCAGTAGGTCTCAACCGGCACTTTAGCTTGCAACCCACCAATATGCTGTTGTCCTTAATCGCGACAAAAGAAAAATAATCTCTGTTTCCACAAAAACAAAGTAGCTTCATCTCTTCCTCCGCTCAGTAGTGAAGACTCGGCTCTCTGCAACAGGTCACGTCAACTGATGACTACGTCTCAGCTATGGTAGAGTCAGTTTGTATATTCATTTATTTGTGCTAAAAATATCTATCCATATTAATATAACGAGTAATGCTTCTGATCAAATTTCAGTAACTGTAATGCATTACTGAATGTTTAAACAGTAATTTCATTACACAGCACGTTACTGCAAAAGTAGTGGTGTTACAGTAATGCATTACCCCAACGCTGCATATGAAAGTAGCTGAATTCAAAGGCTCTCTATGTAACTCAAAAATCCTGAACTGTAATTTAATCTCTCCACTTATACACTGCACAACCTGCTGGTTTGGTTCAGAAATGAATGGAGGGAATGGGGCTGGAGCTCACTTAGTTTTAGAGAAGTACTGTCTTGAATACATCGTTCTTCGCGTTTTTGATTAAGCACAATCAAAATAACCAGCAGCAATAATGATGCATATATTACTAAAATGTGAGGTACTTTTGTCCTGTTGTAAAAAGTCAGGTGTGCAGGTGTAGTGCAGCTATTTTGGTCACTGGGCTCCAACACCAGATGTTTTGTTTAACTATATGGAAATCCATGAGGTTAACAGTTGACCTGCAGCTTATCCACATCCTCACCTCACCTGAGCGCTTCACATGTTGGTAAAAGACTCTCGTGACGTAAAGCTGCTCAAACTGTCTCCTTCATTCAGGGTTTTTGAATGCCTCGATGCAGTTTTTCACACGCACACATTATGAAAAACATAACCACACTCTGACCGTTTGACTGGCAAATAAGTGGAAGGAAATTTCCAGTGAGATAAAGTAAGTAATAAGGTAGAAATGTGATTCATGTACGTACTTGCTGTTTTTGCAGAACTAAAATATATTAATAAATCTCAAATAATCATGTCCACAATTTCCATTGCAAAACATTGCAATACACAGAAAACTTTGAGCGTTTTGACATTACTCAGTCAAAACCATAAAACACACACAAAAAAATCACACCAGTAAAAACATCACCAAGGGCTGACCTCAGGGTTATTTTTCTGTCTGTGATTTGTGGGTTTAGAAAGGGCAGAGGGACTAGAGACTATATTGCAAATCTCTGATGGTTACTGGATGTCACAAGAGAATATCAGAAGAACGTGTACCTCTGTTTCATTGATTACAGAAAAGCCTTCAATTGTATCGACCACGGCAAGCTGTAACTCACCTTGAGACATACAGTATGGGGATCCCAGAACACATAGTTGTGTTGATGAGGAATCTCTACGAGAGACAAGAGGCCACTGTTCACACATCACATGAGGACACTGAGTGGTTTCGTGTAGGCAAAGGAGTCTGACAAGATCCCATCCTATCCCCGAATCTCTCTGAGCCTCTATGCTGAAAGAATGAGGATCACTGACTTGGATGAAGATGACATTTGAATCGAATCAAATCAAATCTCATATACAGATGATACTACTGTCATGGCAGAATCCAGTCAAGACTTGCAGAGACTGATTACAAGGGTCAAGGAAGAGAGAGCCAAGGCTGGGTTGTATCTGAGCATCAAGAAGATCAACATGTGACTTCCAGGTGAGTGGGGAGAACACAGAAGTGGTCCAGTTGTTCAACTTTATCGGCAGCTTGGTTACCAGTAACAGCTCATCCTCTGCTCTTGCCATGTCGAGCCTTCTCTTGATTACTTCAGTGGTAAAACTAAAATCCCTCACGAAAAGCAGCAAGCTCAGTAAAAAGGCAAGGGTAAAAATAGTTAAAACTCCTGTTTTTCCCGTGGCTATATACGGATGTGAGACTTGGACAGTAAGACAGCAGGATAGACATTGCATAGAGACATAGTGCTGGAGGGGAGTACTGAAGATTCTCTGAACCAAGAAGGAAACCAACAAGCCTGTAGGAGAGAAAATTAACCCCGAAACCTCCTTTGAAGGTGAAATTGTGAAGCACAAACTCAAGTACTTTGGCCACATTATGAGAAAGGATGACTGTCTAGAGAAGAGTTTCATGCTAGCCAAGGGTGATGTGCAAGACAGCCTCGACAAAGATGGATGCAGGGCATCACAGAAGCCACAGGCCTGACATTATCGCTCCTCAAAGAACGTACGAGAGCTTGTGAAGGCTGGAGAAAGACTGTGTGAGAGGTCACCGGGGGTCACACGCAACTCAGTGGAACTTGACTGATTTGTGTGTGTGTATTAACAGAATACAAGTCAAAACATACTTAAAAATTTCAGTGAAATTTTCAAATGAGGTTGAAAATGGACCAGTTTGGATCACAAACTGCTTTCAGGGATTCTCTAAAGTTTCCAAAGAGGAAATGATTGCTGGGCCTTGTTGGTTATTTTGATGGTCACCTGAAGAGGGCGCTACTAAAAATAAGAAGGTGTGAATCTGCTGCATTTTTTAAAATTTTATGTTCTAATCCTTTATTAGTCCCACAGTGGGAAAATTACAGGGCAGCCACCTGGATGGATGAGGCAGCCACGATAGATTGCCAATCCCTTCACCATTCACACACACATTCACACCTAGGGCCACTTTAGAGTTTCCAGTTAACCTAACTCGCATGTTTTTAGCCTGTGGGAGGAAACCGGAGTGCTCGGCATAAACCCAGACACAGGGAGAACATGCAAACGCCACACAGAAGGGTCACCGATGGGGGGGGGGGTCGAAGCCCACGATCGAACCACTTAGTTGGGGTTTGTCCTCTGTGATTGCTTTCTAGCTTTGAAACTTTCCTCCGTCTTTTACATGAGTTTAGTGAGACATTTTTATGACACATTGTATTTAAATCCCTAAATCACTGATAAAATATTAAATGCAGATTTCTAAGTTCACAACTATATTTATCAATATCTAAGAAAGTAGTTTTTTTGTGCTGAAACAAATACTATAAATATACGGTTTAATAACGCTGTTATTAATACAAAACATTTTGTGGCTGTAAGAAAGTCAAATGTATAAAATTCTTATCAGTACTGTCAGCCTTGGAAACTTGTTTGATTTGTTTTAATTGGGTAAAAAGTGTATATTGTTCAAAAATAAATTTTTAACATTTCAGTGAGAACCACCTCTGTGGCTGACCTACTGTAAATGTGGTGTTACGTAATATAATTGAGTGATTGCTGCTTTATCGATTGCTTCTTCGGTCGTGAAAGGGCACCCAGCAGTGGTGTTTAGAAATTTCCTGATGTGATGGGCCAATCCCATTAGCAACTGCTTCCCCCATTCTCATCTACATACGGCCGTATATTCATGAAACTGGCTGATGACGGGAGAGTAAATAGATTTTGAATATTTGTAGAGTCATTAAAATGTCACACTGCTGTAAACGTCTCCTTCTGCCTCTGCTCTGTCTTGGTAGGAGGCAGCCAGTTTACTGCAGTGCCGTTACATAACTTTGCTGACAGTGCGCTCGTGCATGTGCATGCATGTGTGCAACCGTGATGCATTTTTAATGCAACCTTTTACATGCTGAAGACAGTTGGTGGGAGATTTTGCCCCCCCCCCCCCCCATACACATGCACACTCACTCACAGGGGATTACATCTGCCCTTTTCTGTGTTAAACGAGATGTGGGGATGACACTTCAACCAGTTTCCACTTAATATTTAGTAGGTTTAAGTGTAGGTGTGCAAAGTAAAACCCATCATCCTCTAATGACATTAAACATGTCATGCCTTATTTTAGGTTCATTTTTAACCACTGCTGTTCTGCTTTCTTGCTTAAATAGATTGAATTAGCAGTTCCTCATATTTATCTCTACCAGCCACTTTACTAATTGTGTCCTTAGCAGTTACCCTAGGTCGATGTTTGCTTGAATGTGTGTTGTATGATTGATGTTGGCACTGGGAAGTGCTGTGACTCGCACTCTTCTCTCCTGGCTCAATCCTTCACTTACTTTACGATCCCCAGGGGCATAAATATTAGCTGTTGTAACTTGGCAGGTCACGCAGGCTGCTGTTTCACCTGTTTTACTTTTTTGTTTGTTTAATCAATGACAGGCTGTATTATGATATAATGGTGTCCTCCTGTCATGACGAGTTTGTCTGGGGACTCCTCCCATAATTTTCAAGCCTAGGACTTTTTTTTATTATTATGTTACACAGTGTTTTTACATGTATTAAAGATGTGCATATTAAAAGGATTTTGATTTTGGTTCATTTTTGTGAAAATTAGAGGTTTTAGACTTTTTTCATTTTTTTTTAAAAGTGCAGTTTCAGTAGAGTGTACATGGTTTGTCCAGCGAACTCCTCCTGCTTGTTTTCAAGCTAGGGCGTATTCATTTCACGCTGTGTACATGTATTGAAGATGTGTATGTTGTTGCAGTTATATGATTTTTCTGGTATTTTCTCTACATTTGTTCCACTTTGAACTGTAGATCGTTTGCTTTACTTAAAGTCCTTGCAATTACATGTTGTTTTTTTTTTTAATTGCAGATCTACAGTATATTGAATCTTGAATTTGTAATCTATTTTTCGGTTGTTGGTGTGCTAGCTATGCACTATCAATAATGGCTGTGGACGGGCGTATAATGTACCGTGTGGGGTGTTCTTGTTAGTCATCATTTCACAGTGTTTGGGTCTTAGGTTTTACAGACACCTACAAAATGTTGAATTTAGTAGAAGAAGAAGCCAGTTTTATTGTTATTCAATCCATACGGCCAATCATGTCCGGTAGAACGAAATTACGTTTCTCCTATCTGCAATGTTAATCACATCTAGAATCAGAGGGGCCGCTGCCATGGAAGGCGCCGCCACAAACAACTTTTCCTTCCCCTAGTCTACTGTATTATGGTGAGCATCAAGCTAGAAGGTGGGAAGTGCCATTTCTATATGGTCTTTGGTGTGACCCGGCCGGGGCTTGAACCCACAACCGGGAGGTTGTGGGGTGGATGCTCTATCAACTAGGCCACCACTCCAGTCTTTACATTTGCACCTTGTGATGAGATGCAGTGTTTTACTATTTTACTACTTCATTTTTTCTTATTTATTATAATCATTAGTATCCCTACTTTCAGTAAATACCAGCCATAAATAAGTGTGAGGAATAACAGACTGTAGGTAGAGCAGAAGGGATGGTTTCCGCTGCAGTGGTGTTGCCTGGGCAGAGATGTTAGGAGAAAGAGCTCACGCTGTAATCAATTTATGAGATAAAAGTTGCAAATTTATGAGGGGAAAAAAAAAATTGCAGATTTAAAAAAAGAAAAAGAAATTGCACATTTACAAAAAAAATTCCAAATTTGCAAGCTCCCCCCCCCTTGCATTTAGCATTGGTGTTTCAAAGTCTTATGTAACATGATATTAAAGGTTTATGATGATTACCCCCAGTGATCCCCACCTCTTTACACAGGGGTGGAGATCACTGAGAGACTGTTGAGAGATCTGGGCAATTTTCGATCTAGCAATGCTTTTCAGTGATCTCCACAGTTACCATGGTCACCTCAAAGTTTTGACTTTGTCCAGAACACACAAGGATCTCCCAAATGATCCCAGAGATCAAAAATTGGCCCAATTTCTCAACGATCTCCATGCTGTGTAAAGGGGCTTTAATAAACAGTATTTTAGATGGCTTTATAAAAATAGAAAATAGAAAAGTTTTTTTTTTTTTTTTTTTAAAGAGAGAGAGGTTTTAATTTCCTTTATCGTAAACCTGTCATCTTTAATGATTGTGCAAAACATATGATTTAATAATTTAGCAAATTGAAGAAATCATCCTTTTTTTGTGGCTGTAAACAAGACTTTTCCCATTAATGCAACTGCAGTAATAAGCTTAACTTGTAGATATCCCAGACTCCTTCCTGAGATACGGGAAAAGCTATTGGTTAGTTTCAGGTTGTCACATATTTGGCTGCAGTGGCAGGCGTGGATCAGTTTTTTTGCTTTTAATGAAATCAGCTGTCTTCTTTTTTGGCATCAAACCTAAAGCCGAATGTTTTCATTAATGAAAGAGGAACCATCGGTTTGTTAGGAGCGGCATCATTTTCTCTCTTCCACCCCGAGTCGTACACCTGACTCAGCTCACGTTTGTTTATTCAAAAACACCTGTTTCCTTCTTTCCTTTCCTCTCGCTCTCATTCTCTCACTCTCCTTCCTTCCTGCCCACTTTCTCCCTCCATGACCTCTGCCCTGCTCTCACTTTCACACCATTTCTCTGACTTCTTTCTTTTTTTCTGGACCCTTGTCATTTTTTTTTTTTTTTTTTTTGTTGTTGCCGTTTTCTCACATTAGTGCAGGATATGAAAGGATTGTTTAGGTTTATGGGAGCGTGGAAGCAGTGGGAACAACGAGAGAAAGAGCAGTGTAGAAAAAGGAGAGTTTGATGTTAATTCTATAAAAATGTTCAGTCATTTGGCTTTTACTGGGGTTATTTCTTCTTAGAGAAGGCAGCTCATCTACAGTTAATGGTGTGAAAGAAGGATGAATCAGGAAAAGAGGCAGGTATACAGAAAGAGTGCTGACTTTATTTTTTAGCAAATATACAGGGAAATTGTAAAGGTAAATAAACTTACGTTTACTGTAGTAGTGTGGCAGTGTAAAATGTCTTAGCTCTTGGGGGCAAATTGGGAATTGTGCTACATAGAAAAAAAATTCCATTATGCTTTTCCTAGTTTTGAATAGTGGGGTCATTTTTAAAGAATACGTTTAGTACATTTATGCAGGAAAAAGTGTACTTTTACTCAAGATCATTTGGTCGCATTGAAGTTGCTCCATTTGATTTAAATGATTTCAACAGTGTCCCTTTTTTAGGGCCTGAGCCACCGACGTCAGTCGGCGAAAGTCCTATTGCAATTGCTCTGTTTCTTCTTCTTCTCATTTTTCCGCCTAAACGAAAGCAAATTTCACCCCCTGAATGTTGACCAAAATGCGATTAAATTTTTTTTTTTTAAGGGCAAACCCCTCAGACCCAGCGAAAAATTCGATAAACTGGAAAACATATGTGCCCCCCCCACCCTTAATTTTTGTGGGTGGGGCCAAACGTACAAGGTCTATGGAGACTGGAGACTGTAAACTTTGCTGTAGAGAGATAAAATTTGGGTGAGGTGTGTGTCATCTCAAGACATGCAAAAAAACATTATTGTGGCCCATACCCACCGCCAACAGGAAGGCCGCCATCTTGCCTCAAAGTCACCCGACCTCCAATTTGGAAAAAAGTCACACCTCGCATTTGAATGAACTAGTCCTAGGGACCTGCTTCAATTTAGCTCATTTTTACATGGCGGCATCTATAGGCATTGGCCATTAAAAATTGTATAAATTAAGTCAAAATCTCAAAAGGTGGTGAAGTTTGTCTCCTCCCTTTACAGCAGGGGTGTCAAACTCATTCCATGGAGGGCCAAGACCCTGCAGGTTTTACCTCCAGCCAGTCTCTTCAGCAGGTGTTTTCACTGATCAGCAATCAGTGGGAAGAAATTCAGTGAAATCACCTGTTGAAGGCACTGGGTGGAGGTAAAACCTGCAGGGTCTTGGCCCTCCATGGAATGAGTTTGACACCCGTGCTTTACAGCTTCAGACAGCTGTAACTTGGACAAAACTTGCACCAAAGTTTCCATGATGGAAAATGGTCCCGCCCCAAATGCATCGACATTAAAATACCTGACAAGTTATAGCGCCATCGAGTGGTTAAAGGAAGAATTGCTTAAAACTTTTTTATTTATTACTCACGCGGCACTTTCCACAATGACGTGAAATTTTCTGAGATTCATCAGACCACAGGGATGATCATAACTGCACATCAACTTTCGCATGACGTCACACGTGTTACATGGACACGCCCTCCTTGCCATTCAACCCGTGAGCTTATAGGGAGGGTTGGGAAGGCCCTGCAGTCATGAAATTTGGAACATAGGTAGAGGTGATGTCCATCTGTAGTACTATATGGGTCAGCAACACATAACTGATAGGTAAGTGTTACCATGGTGACATGGCGTAGCCTGACTGCTCCCCATGGAACATCAGAAACTTGCAACTTGGACAAACTTCATCCGATTTTCACCAAATTTTCTACAATGGATATTATTTCCACCCCGAACGCATCTATGTAAAAAAAATAATTTACAAAAGTTATAGCGCCACCTTGTGGTTAGAATGACAGGCACTTGTAAATTGGACAAACTTTGTACGATTTTCACCAAATTTTCCACGATCAATATTAGTCCCGCCCCGAACACGTCTATATAAAATAATAAACAAAAGTTATAGCGCCCCAAGTGGTTAAAGGAAGAATTGCTGAAAACTTTTATTTATTACTCATGCGCCGCTTGCCAGAATGACATGGAATTTTCTGAGGTTTAACAGACCACCTTTATGATCATAACTGCACATCACCTTTAGCATGGCATCACTGTTGTTACCATGGATATGCCCACCTCGCCATTCAGTCCATGATCTTGTTGGGACAATTGGGAACGACCTGGAGTCATGAAATGTGGAACATAGGTTGAGGTGACTGTCATATAAAGTCCTATATGGGTGGACAACGCATAACTGACGGGGAAGTGTTGCCATGCCGACATGGCGAAGGTTTACTTCTCGCCATGTAAGATCACAAAGTTGTATCTTGGACAAACTTTGTTGGATTTTCACCAAATTTTCTACAATGAATGTTAGTCCCACCCTGAACACTCCTATATAAAAATAATTAACAAAACTTAGAGCACCGCCTAGTGGTTACAACATCGGTCACTTGTAAATTGGACAAACTTTGTATGATTTTCACCAAATTTTCTATAATGGATATTAGTCCCATCCTGCACACGCTTCTATAAAAATACTTAATAAAAGTTATACTGCCACCTTGTAGTTAGAACAACAGCCATTTGTAAATTGGACAAACTTTGTAAGATTTTCACCAAATTTTCTACAATCAATATTAGTCCCGTCCCAAACGTGTCTATATAAAAATAATAAACAAAAGTTATAGTGCCCCCTAGTGATTAAAGGAAGAATTGATGACAACTGTTTTCTTTATTTTTCTCTCACCAGCTGAAAAAATCACATGAAGCAATGACTAGGGCTCATTGACAGTACATGTATATAGTACAGAACTGTTTCCATGGCAACTGGCGTGCTTCAATGGCTTTCTCGCCATGCAAAACATGACAGTTAGAGCTCAGACAATCCTCGTCTGATTTGGACCAAACTTTGCACAAATCATACTAATCCCACTCTGAACATGTCTGTATATCAATAGTCAAAAAACTGTCACACCACCACCTACTGCTGACATGACATACTGCACAAAATTGTATAAAAATTTGCACAAAAACCATTAGTCAGAATGACATGACATTTTCAGAGGTTTCTAAGAGTGCATTGGACTACCCTCAGTGGAAGTCGCTTTTGTCCTGCGATAATCACAGTTGTCATGGAAACCCACTAATTGCCATTCAATACATTTTATACTTTGGTGGGTTGGGAAAGTCCAAGGGGCACCAAATGTGGAACGTAAGTCAAGGTGACTCTCTTCTGTAGTTCTGTATTGATCTCCAACATGTACCTAAACTGTAAGTGTTGCCATGGCCACATGTCCAAGTTTACCTTTTTGCAATACGTTGGACAGATGTACCTTGGACAAACTGTCCTGGATTTTCACCGTAATTGCTATGAAGATTAGTCCCACTCCACACGCTCCTACATAAAAATATTTGACAAAAGTTATAGCGCCACTTCCTGCTCACAGGAAGTTCTGCGCCAAATGGTTTACTGTATTATTCACGCAGCCCTTGCAGGGATGACGGGAAATTTTCCGAGCCAGCAAGGTACGACGGGCCCTGGGTTCTGCGGGTGTGCGGGGGGCAAATGCCTACTTACAGCTGCTTGCAGCTTTAATTAAAATTGTAATAGTAAATATTTAATCTATTAATGTTTACTTTTTTCTTTAGAGGGCACATATGGCTAATCATTTTTACCAAGGAGATAATGTATATTTGTTTGTTTGTTTGTTTGTTAGCAGGATTATGCAAGGACTACTAGATGGATTTTTATGAAATTTTCATCAGAGGTGGCCTTTGGTCTGTGGATGAACCAGATTTTGGAGCTAATCATACTTCCACCAAGGCACTATCTCACAATGTTAAAGAAAGTGGAAAAAGTGATCCAGAATCTGCATCCTGACCTAGATCAATTCCAAAATCTAATGGGCTCATCCGTAGCCCAAGGGCCACCTCAGATGAAAATTTCATCATAATCCTTGCAGTAGTATTTGCATAATCCTGCTGCTCCTCAGGGGTGTGTGTTGTCACCACTACTCTTCATCCTGTACACAAACATGTGTCGGAGCAGACATGGCAACAGACACATTATAAAGTATGCTGATGATTCTGTTATTGTCAGTCTCCTCCAGGATGGTGAGAGTGGCCACGGCCCAGTAGTAGATGATTTTGTTCACTGGTGTGAGGATTCCTACCTGCAGCTGAATACGACAAAAACTAAAGACATGATTATTGACTTCAGGAGGAAAACTCCCAGGCACAAAGTCACCGTACTAAAAGGCCAGACCATCGAATGTGTACAATCCAACAAATATCTTGGGACGATTATTGATAGTAATTTAAACTTTGAAGAGAACTGTGAAAGGGTGTGCAAAAAGGGTCAGCAACATTTGCATTGCTTGAGAAAACTTGCACGCTTCCAAATTGACCGACCCATAATGACAATGTTTTATCGGGCTTTTATTGAAGCTGTTTTATCCTTTTCTTTAGTGTCATGGTTTGGTCAGATAAAACTGAAACAGAGGAAATCCTTGGATCAGGTAGTTAGATGGTCCAGTCATTTGCTTGGTGAGCCACAGCTGAGCCTGTCATCCCTGTACACCAGACAAGTACAAAGGATGGCTACCTCCATTTTAAATGATGACTCCCACCCTTTGCACTGCAACTTTCAGCTTCTTTCCTCAAGACGGAGGTTTGCTGTCCCAAAAAGTAAAACCCAGCGCTACAAAAACAGCTTTGTTCCTGCTGCTGTCAAAGAGTTGAACAAGCTGTAACAGTATATTGCACACAATTTAGGTACCTATTTATTAACTCCATTTTATATTTACTTATTTTTGTAGGATGTTACTTGGGTTCTAAATACTTTATTGGGTTTTAGACCTTTGAGTTTTTAACCTCTTTGACTAGTTTTTAACTTTTAATATGACCCTTCTCTCTTACCTCTGGTTTTTCTCTCATCTCTTTGTCTTTTTATACCCTGATGAATGGAGCCTTGAGTATTTTTATCATGTTTATAGTCAGCTTCATGTGTGCCTGTGTTTGTGTCTATGTTGAATGTAATTTGTGGCTTGTAAATATGGATGTCACCAGACTGCAAAACAAATCTACCTACGGGTACAAATAAAGTAACCTGAACCTGCTCAAAGACAAGCCAGACAGACCTTGGTGGAGCGGTGCCCTCTAGTTTATATTTTATTTTTCTTTGGCTCACACATTTAAGAGAAAGATCTCAAAAATTACACCCCCTTTACATAGGAGAGGAGATTGTGGGAGATCAAAAACTGGCCAGATCTCTCAATGATTTCTCAGTGATCTCTATGTTTTTCTCCGAGGATCATGAGGATCTCTCAAAGATTTACACAGAAATGGCTTTTTCAAGCCTTTAGAAGATTGTTGAGATAGTGGGCCAATTTTTGATCTCTCACTGGTCTCAACAGTCTCCGTGCTGTGTAAAGGGGGCCATAGCAAGAGTAAAGTTGCAAATTTGCAAGGAAAAAAGTAGCAGATTTAAGGCCTTTACATACTCTGCAAGAACAGAGAAATTTGTTCTCTCTTCCAGAGCTGCAAGAAAAAAATTGTCATTTTTTTTTTTCTTGCAGCCCTGGTTTGGGAGTTCTTGCAGCTTGTTCTTGATACATCATCATGGTAGAACTTTTTTTCTTTTGTGGTGTTCAAAACTATTGTGTGATTGGTCAGAAATTTGAATTTCCCAGGAGTTCTGCACGTGAGTTTCTTATGAAGTCTGAAATGTCCTGGCCAGAAAGAGCTTTGTTCTTGTTCTTGCCACCTCAAGAAAAAGAATAAATTTCTCTGTTGTTGCGGAGTATGTACAGGCCTTAAAGAATAAAAATTGCAAAGGAATGGAATGAGGAAAATGTCACAAATTTTTGACTAAAACATATAACAACAAATATAGAAAACAATCACAAATTTACCCCAAAATGTCACAGATTAGTCAGATTTATAAGAAAATTTATGAAAATTCTTTGTCAAATTTTCCGAGGAAAAGGTACATAATCACGAATTTCCCAAAACCTCAGACTGTCGAGAGTAAAGTCGCTACACACTACTTAATTAACTTTTTTAAATTTTAATAATCATAAGCAATATCAGAAATGTCTTTTTTTTAATTCCTGGAGCTCTAACTGGGTGTTTACATTGTTTTTGACATCTAGGTAGAGTAATGTGGGAAATTAAAATTAATTGCATCTTCACTCGAGCAAACAAACTAAGCAAGTTAAAAATAAGTGTACACAGAAGCTGAAAACATTTTTGTTTCACTAACTGGAGCTTTTTTTGGTCCCCACTTAATATAGTAACTGCCAATGGCAAATCCAAAGTGAATTGTACAGTAGAAGTGAAAACAATGAGAGAATTCTGTGCAGCCTGCATGGAGATACTCATAGTATTCATACCAAGTGATCACAACTTTTTGAAGAATCTGCAGTATTGTCTGTGAAGTCAGCTGCTCACTGATTGTGTAAGTCATTATTTTAGTACACAGAAAGTCAGTGATTAAGATGTTTAAGAACAGTTTTGCTTAATTGTGTTTAATTTTGAGCTTTGATAGATGGAGGAGACTGTATTTTTTTTCTTTCCCACAGTCATTTATGAGCTGCATTAAAGCCTGAATATGAACTTTTTCTCTGTTGCTCTGTCTGTTCTTTTTTTGTCTGTTTCCTCCTCCTCTCACCTTATCTGTCCCCTCTCTTTCTGCCATTTTTTGCATCCTTTCATCTTAATCCTTTCTCACACTCCTCTCTCCATTTCCTCCCTCCTGTCTCTCACTGCATTTGTTCCTTGTTCTGTCGTTCTGAAATACTTCCTGCACATTGATTCTCTCAGTATTGTTCCCCAAGTGTGTTACTGTGTGTGCTGATACAGTACTGCGATTGTATGGGAAATCATTTTTTTTGTGTTTTTGGTAGGTAGGTGAGTCTGCATGAATGTGCGTCTGGGAACAGAGACATGACTTTATTTACTACGTGTTGACTGAGATTTTTTGGTATTGTGTGTATGTTTGTGTGTGGTTGTGTGGGAAATGTTTACTAGAAACAGTTTTCCTGTTTTGATGTTGACAATCCTATCGACGGACAGATTCCTATCTGCTGCTTAGTCTCCTGCTTTGTTTGTCAGTGTTTAACTTTGAACAGGTGTTGTGTATGCAGACGTTGTATATTTGAATATATTCGCTGTGGCCTTTTTTTTTTTTGTCAGCTTTCATTTAGACTGAAAAAGAAAAGATTGGAAGGGATATATGTATAAAAAAGAATCAGAAGCAAACTTTGAGAAGCCAAGCGCCCTTCAGTCTGAACTCACCCCACAACAGGAAGTACTTCACAAATGACACGGCCATATTAGGAGCCAGGAAATAAAGGTGCCACAGTCTCTGTGGTGACAAAGTTTCCAAGACCTGGTCACCAATGTGACAAGGGTCAAGCCCAGTTTATGGCCTCTGAGTGAAAGTAAATAGGTCCACATCAGTGCAGAACAACAGGAACATGGTTGGTGAAGTCTGAAATGAAGACAAAAGCCATTTATCCACCATTGGAACTTTCTGAGGACCAGCAGCTATTCAGTGTCTGTTTCTTTTTTTGCATTCTCATTAGGGCCTGAGCCAATGACAACGTCAGTGGGCAAGAGCCCTATTGTAATTCATTCATTCTTTCTTTCTTTCTTTCTTTCTTTCTTCTCCATCTAAGAATTCATTTTTAGGATAGTCAGTGTGCATGAAAACTCACCATTTTTTTGCAGGGACTTCAAGACTGGCAAAAAATTTAATATTTTGGAGGAAATAGGAATGACCCCACAAAAATGGCTCTACAGTGCCACCTAACGTGAAGTCTGAGACTAGAAAAGCACTATATACTGTAAGTGCAGGTCCTTATCCCTTATATACAGAAAAACTCTTGTGCAACAGCCAATACAGACTTTAACACAATATCCATTACAACAGCTAAATTGCATTGAATGCATGTTAAAGAATAGAGATGTGGAAATTATTTGCAGCACCTTCATTTGAACACTTCCTACAGTCCCCAACCACTTGGTACTGAGCGGAAAGGGAAAAAAAAAAAAAAATTCTGTTCATCTGTATTGTCTGTTGGAGTCTGTTTTTCCAGGGGAAAAAATGCAGACAGTATTCCTATGCCTAACTCCTGTCTGTCTATCTGCTGCACATCTTGAGACACACACACACACACACACACACACACCCATCTCATCAGACACACATCTTTCATTTAGGGTGGAGCGGGGGGTCAGTGTTTGTCTGTGTTCAGATCAGAGGTTCACAGCTTTAAAACTCATTGACAAGATGTAGTAATGATTTTACCTCTAAAGATGTATGAAATGATCAAACACTGGCTGTAGTGTTAGACTTTCTCATTTGTTTGTGATTTTATGGAGTCTCTTGTCACATGCGCTCCCGCAACGGGGGGCTTTTGGGGCAGACGGACGTTTTTCAACACAAACCCAGTACTTTGTACATGCGGTCAGGACGGAGATGTCCGCCGGCAGGCTTTGGGACATGGAGGAAGGGACGGTGTTGGAAACAAGTGTTTCAAGTGTGGGGTGAGTGTTTTTTGTTTTAATCACACCGTTTTTTGCTGAAGCGTTCCATTACTACTTACTGTAAACATGGAAGTGAATGGGATGTAGCGATGCATTTGATTGGTTAGGCTGAGTGTTTCAGTGCCACTTAGCTGAAATTTGATTGGTGAAATTGGTGGAAGTTGACAAGGATTGGCCAAAATTGCGGGAAAGTTGTGGTGATTGGATAAAGTTGCAAGGTCGCGCAATAGTTGCCTTGATTGGCTGATCTTGTGTGAATTGACGCGATTGCAACATCGCGAAATCCTGAAGGGACTGTTTAATACCTTGGGAATGGAATGTCAGATTGGCACCAAGATAGGTATGATGCATATGGGTATGCCTTCGAACAATTATAGCTATGAATATTCATGAGTAGCAATAGCACCCTCTCTTGGAGACATGAAGGTTACACCAAAGGTTTTCTTCAGTATCTCTCAGATAAGTAGTCTGATTGGTACCATTTATGGTGACAATCATCTATACCCATATGCCATCAAAAGTTGTTGGAAACTTTTCCAAATGGCCAATGGTTTGGCGGAAGGGGTGGGGCCAATTTTGCCGTATCATCATCACCCTTCCAATGGCTTTTACTTTGGCATACATTGACTGGGTTCAACCAAATTTTGTGTGGTGAATAAGTAGCCAATACTGATAATTTCTATAATAAAGAATGACACATAACGACAGCTCCCTCTACAGCCAATGGACAGGAAGTTGCCATAACTCCCATGCCATACTCACGCGCCGCTTGCCAGAATGACGTGCAATTTTCTGAGGTTTATCAGATCACCTTGTTGATCATAACTGCACATCACCTTTAGCATGGCGTCACTGCTGTTACCATGGACATGCCCTCCTCACCATTCAATCTGTGATATCTTTGGGAGGGTTGGGAATGACCTGGAGTCATGAAATCTGGAACATAGGTTGAGGTGACTGTCATATGTAGTCCCATATGGATGTGCAATGCATAACTGACAGGGAAGTGTTGCCATGGCGACATGGCAAAGGTTGACTCCTCGCCATGGAACATCAGAAAGTTGTAACTTGGACAAACTTTGTTGGATTTTCACCAAATTTTCTACAATGGATATTAGTCCCACCCTGCACACTTCTCTATAAAAATAATTAACAGAAGTCATAGCACGACCTAGTAGTCAGACCAATGGATACTTGAAACTCTGACAAACTTTGTCCCATTTTCACCAAATTTTCTGTGATGGATATTAGTTCCACCCTGCATGCTCCTATGTACAAATAATTTACAAAAGTTATCGCGCTACCTTGTGGTTAGAACAATGGTCACTTGTGACTTAGACAAACTTTGTACATTTTTCACCAAAATTTCTACCATCAATATTAGTCCTGCCACGAACGCGTCTATTTAAAAATAATTAAAAGTTATAGTGCCCCCTAGTGATTAAAGGAAGAATTGCTGAAAACTGTTTTTTTTTTTTTTTTTCTCATCAGATGCAAAAATGAAATGAAAGAATGACTAGGACTCATTAACAGCACATGTACATAGTACAGAACTGTTTCCATGGTAACCGGCATGCTTCAATGGCTTCCTCGCCATGCAAAACATGAGTTACAGCTCAGACAATCCTTGTCTGATTTGGGCCAAACTTTGCACAAATCATACTAATCCCACTCAGAACACGCTTGTATTTCAATATTCACAAAATTGTCACAGCACCACCTAGTGCTGACATGAGGTACTGCACAAAATTGTATCAACTTTCGGACAAAGACCAGTAGTCAGAATGACATGACATTTTCAGAGGTTTCTTAGAGTACATTGGATTGCCCTCAGTGGAAGTCACTTTTGTCCTGCGATCATCACAGTTGCCATGGGAACCCACTCCTTGCCATTCAGTACGTTTTTTTTTTTTTTTTACTTTGCAGGGTTGGGAAAGTCCAAGCATCACGAAATGGGGAACATAAATCAAGGTGACTCACTTCTATAGTCCTATATGGGTCTGCAACACATACCTGACATACTGTATAAGCACTGCCATGGCCACATGCTGAAGTTTCCCTCCTGGCAATACGTCGGACAGTTGTAACTTGGACAAACTTTGTCCAATTTACCCCATAATTGCAATGATGGATCTTAGGCCCGTCCCACACGCTCCTACATAAAACTGATTGACAAAAGTTATAGCACCACCTACTGCTCACAAGAAAGTACTTCGCTAAATGGTTTTCTTTATCATTAACGCAGGACTTGCTACGACGACGGGAAATTTGCTGGGTCCGATGGGCAGCGGGGTCCGCAGGCGCGCGAGGAGCGAGGGCTTGGTTACAGCTGCTTGCAGCTTTAATTAAGAGTTGTAATTATACCTTTAGTCTTTTTTTTTTTTCAGCTCTCTTCTTGAGAGAACTTACTCACCGATGGCACAAGAACTTTCTAGTAAGCAAGTGACCTTTATTGCTTCAGTGAGAGCATCTGGGTCACCGCTGTCACAGTCACAACAATCAATGCTTGCTTGTTTTTTGTTTTTGTTTTTTTTTAAAGCAAAAGTGTTTACCATCTGCTCCTTTTGTGGTTTGGTGGCTCTGGGCTGCTATAACTGTATATTGCATCGGTCATCCAAAATTAATGCTCACTCTCCTTGATTTTGGAGAAGCATAATTATAAAATTATGCAGCTGATTTCTAAGGGTGCTTTCACACCTAACCTGATTAGTTTGGACTTTTTGGACTATTCAGACCAAAATTTTTAGTGTGAACCTGCCCATAATGAGGGTCCGGACCTTTGTTGGGCAAAAAGAGGTGTTCTCAGTCAGGGTCAAACTGAACCTTAGTCCAGTTTGTTTAGGGTGTGAAAGTAATTTTCAGAAAGGGTCAGACGTTCGAACCAAATGCAGGAAGTTAAGGCAGCCAAAAAGAAGGCAAATGTGCCTCAGTAACACTCAGTGAGAGGAAGAGACCCAGTTTTTCATTAAAAAGCACCATGTTGGTGACATAGTCAATTGAAAGAAAATCACAAAAATGCAAAAACTTACCAAATATTTTCAGAGAGGATGCAACAGAGTTTATGAAAAAGTTGAATGAGCAGTGCCACCTGAAAACCATCACGGCTGATGAGAAGAACGGATGTAATAATTTTTAATGAATACCTGGATGATGTTCTAGCCTCACTAAACTAGTTCACCTTTTAATACAATGGAGTCTTCCCCTGTTTCAACCTAAATTGCAGTTACCGATGTGCCCAAAGAGGCAGCAAACACCTTGGAGGGTGAGTGGCATGTTTGCTAATGAATGATCTGTGCTAACAACACAAATGTCGTCATGACAAGACGTAGTTGTGCCATGTCAAGTCATTTGGTTTGCTTGAATAAAGAGCAATATGAAACCAAACCTTATGGGACCACATGCATGCAACGTAAAAAATAATTTTCAATAATTCAAAAATTGTCAATAAAGCAGTATAACTTGTGGTAATGTTCTCCATCTTGTTAAGGTTGTTTGCCAGCTGTGTAACTTCAGTGTGCCTCTGACCTTGGGTGACTTTTGCTGTCAAACAGTTCTTTATGCAAATGCAACAATGAGAAAGACACCCAAACAACTTAATTCCTGAAAGAGTTTCTTTGAATGTCTATCTGTTAAAATGTTTCAGGTACTTTATTGTGGGAAAATGGTTCATGTTTCTGTCAGTGCTACTTCACTGCAGTACATTTTCCTTACATTTACATTTTTTTATATTAGAATAAAGCTTTGGTGACTTTTTTTAAGCAACTGTAATGTACAATCTTGTTATAAAAACCTGTTTTTTGTACTGTTGAAAAATATACAAATATATATATTTTGTTGCATGCCATAATACAGATTTTTTTTTAGTCTTCGAAACAGTCTATTACTGTTAAATATATTTTAGGATTATAGATTGATTACTAACAAACATTAATACCTTGAATAGGATCACTATCTACATTTGCTCATCCAGTCTGTACACTGACTTCAATTTCTGGTTCTACTTCTGTGGCTGATATTGTAATCGCCCAACTTAATATTGTAATGTTACAGTAATGCTGGTATATTCAACACTTCACCACTGTGAATGTGGACACTGGCTGAATGTGACTCTTTCTTTTCTTAACATTTGCATTTGGTTTATTAGTTGCATCAACTGTAATTTTGCTTGGGGAAAAAATTCCAGCAAGTTGATTGTTCCAGAAAATGTGAGAATTTTCACTTCTTTCAGATGAAATAAAATTACACAAAATAAACCATTTGCCACCTATTAGCAAGAACTTAGATTTTTCTAGATAACTTTTTGTGGTGATGTGGATGTTTCAGATGTTTTCTAATCCAGCCAGTCAAACTTCCTCTACTTTTCTGCTTGTTTTGACAACATGACGGTTTGTTACAATAGAGGTTTTGCTTTTGCATCCTTTTTCCTTCATCACAATATTCATTACTTATAATATGCTCTGTTCAAAGGAGCAACCCGCTTCAACTACAGTACTTGTCAAAAGAAGCTACAAACTAACGTCTGGTGTCTGTTGACTCATGACAGGACTGACATGCAGCAACTTAAGGCTGAGCTGACCTTCAGTGTTTTTCAGTTTTTCTGTGATACTGCATTGCATTAACCAGTCATGTGGTCCCACAGTATGTTTGCCAACCTGAACAAACACAGGGAGACCTGGTAGCGGTAAGACGGATAATGAAGTGTCTCTTGTGTGATATCTAAGCATATTTTAATTTGAATTTAATTTGATCCCCCTCATGGATCGTCACCTTATCGTGGTGGGGGGTTTGGGTGCCCCAGTGATCCCAGGAGCTATGTTGTCCGGGGCAATTTGCCTCTGGTATGGTCACCCAAGACAAACTGGTCCTGGGTGAAGGGCCAGACTAAATACGATCCAACAGACTCTCATGATAAATACTAGAACAAGGATTCAGTGTACCCCGCCCGGTATGGGGTTACCGGGGCCCCACCCTGGAGCCAGGCCTGGGGGAGGGGCTCGATGGCTAGCATCTGGTGGTTAGGTTTCCACCCATGGGACCCGGCCGGGCTCAGCCTGAAGGAGTTACATGGGTCCACCCTCCAGTGGGTTCACCACCTGCAGGAGGGATCATGGGGGTCCGGTGCTATGTGGATCAGGTGGCGGTCAAAGGCGGAGACCTTGGCGGACTGATCCCAAGCTTCCTAAACTGGCTTTTGGTACATGGAATGTCACCTCTCTGGTGGGGAAGGAGCCTGAGCTGGTGCATGAGGTTGAGGGATACCGGCTAGATATAGTCGGCCTCACCTCTGCACACAGCTCCGGTTCCGGAACCAGTCTCCTGGAGAGGGGCTGAAGCTTGGCCTAATCTGGAGTTGCTCCGGGTGAGAGGCGACGAGCAGGGGTGAGTATTCTTGTATCCCGCCACCTTGCTGCCTCTATATTGGAGTTTTCCCCGGTGGACAAAAGGGTTGTTTCCCTGCACCTTCTGGTTGGGAAACGGGCCCTGACCATCGTTTGTGCCTATGCACCAAATGATGGTTCAGAGTACCCACCCTTTTTGGAGTCTCTGACTGGGGTGCTGGAGGGTGCTCCTCTTGGAGACTCCATTGTCCTACTGGGAGACTTCAGTGCACATGTGGGAAATGACAGTGAAACCTGGAAGGGGGTGATTGGGAGGAACAGCCTGGCCGATCTGAACCTGAGTGGTGTTCAGTTATTGGACTTCTGTGCTAACCACAGTTTGTCCATAACGAACACCATGTTCAAGCATAAGGGTGTCCATATGTGCACCTGGCACCAGGACACTCCAGGTCGCAGGTCAATGATCGATTTTGTTATCGTGTCATCAGACCTGCGACTGTATGTCTTGGACACTCGGGTAAAGAGAGGTGCAGAGCTGTCAACTAATCACCACCTGGTGGTGAGTTGGATCTGATGGCAGGGGAGGATGCCATTCAGACCTGGTAGACCCAAACATATAGTGAGGGTGTGCTGGGAACGTCTGGCTGAGGCCCCTGTCCGGGAGGTCTTCAACTCCCACCTCCGGAAGAACTTCAACCACATTCCGAGGGAGTCTGGAGACTTGGAATCTGAATAGGCCATGTTTTCCACCTCTATTGTTGAAGCAGCGGCCCAGAGCTGCGGCCGCAAGGTCGTCGTGGCATCTCGTGGTGGCAACCCCTGAACCAAGTGGTGGACACCAGTGGTGAGGGGGGCCATTAAGCTGAAGAAGGAGTCCTATCAAGCTTGGTTGGCCTGTGGGACTCCCGAAGCAGCTGAGGTGTACCGGCAGGCCAAGCGGAGTGCGGCTCGGGTGGTTGCTGAAGCAAAAACTCAGGTATGGGAGGAGTTCAGTGAGGCCATGGAACAAGACTTTCGGTCGGCCTCGAAGAGATTCTGGCAAACTGTCCGGCGGCTCAGGAGGGGGAAGCAGCTCCCTGTCCACACTGTGTATTGTGCGGATAGGGCACTGTTGACTTCGACTGGGGATATCATTGGGCGGTGGAAGTAATACTTTGAGGATCTCCTCAATCCCACTGATACACCTTCCACAGAGGAAGCAGGGCTTGTGGACGAGGGGGACGACTCGCCTATCACAGGGGCTGAGGTCGCCAAGGTGGTTAAAAATCTCTTTGGTGGTCGGGCCCCGGGTGTGGATGAGATTCGCCCGGAGTACCTCAAGGCCCTGGATGTTGTAGGGCTGTCATGGTTGACACGCCTCTGCAACATTGCGTGGAGGTCGAGGGCAGTGCTTTTGGCATGGCAAACTGGGGTGGTGGTTCCTCTCTTCAAAAAAGGGGACCGGAGGGTGTGCTTCAACTTTAGAGGGATCACACTCCTCAGCCTCCCTGGAAAGGTCTATGCCAAGGTACTGGAGAGGAGAGTCTGGCCGTTGGTCGAACCTTGGATTCAGGAGGAGCAATGTGGTTTTCGTCCTGGCCATGGCACATCAGACCAGCTCTTTACCCTCTTGAGAATCCTTGAGGGTTCGTGGGAGTTTGCTCAACCAGTTTACATGTGTTTTGTGGACTTGGAGAAGGCATTCAACTGTGTTCCTCATGGTTTTTTGTGGGGGGTCCTCCGGGAGTATGGGGTATTGGGCTTATTGTTACGAGTTATTCGGTCTCTGTACGGCCATTGTGAGAATTTGGTTCGTATTGCCAACACTCGATCAGACTCATTCCCAGTGAGAGTTGGACTCTGCCAGGGCTGCCCTTTGTCACTGATCCTATTCATAACCTTTATGGACAGGATTTCTAGGCGCAGCCAGGGAACAGAGGGTGTCATGCTGGGTGACCACAGGATCTCATTTCTGTTATTTGCAGATGATGTTGTCCTGCTGGCTTCATCCAGCAATGACCTACAGTTCTTGCTGGGACGGTTTGCTGCTGAGTGTGAAGCAGCTGGGATGAGAATCAGCACCTCCAAATCTGAGTCCATGGTCCTCAGCCGGAAAAAGGTGGATTGTCCTCTCCGGGTTGGGGACAGGCTCCTGTCCCAAGTGGAGGAGTTTAAGTATCTTGGGGTCTTGTTCACGAGTGAGGGGAGAATGGAGTGAGAGATTGACAAATGGATCGGAGCAGCATCTGCAGTGATGCGGACGTTGTACCAGTCTGCTGTGGTGAAGTGGGAGCTGAGCTCTAAGGCAAAGCTGTCGATTTACCAGTCCGTCTACTTTCCTACTCTCACCTATGGTCATGAGCTTTGGGTAATGACCAAAAGAACGAGATTATGGTGGATGATAAAATAAAGGCAGCGAGCTGAGGTTTTAAGCAGGTTTATTAAATCACACCGCCATCATAGGAACTCCGCTCCAGCCCAGTGTGAGCAGACTGGAGCGGGGTCCTCAGGCTCTCCAGCAAAGAGACACAAGATGTGTGTGTCAACAGCAGCAGTCAAAGAGAGAGTGAGTTACAGAATATGTGCGATATTTATACCAGTTACAGACAATGCATGAAAGGGCATTCACAGCAGTGAGTATGGCATTTGCATTTGAGAGACACAGTGAGAACAGGAAGCATGAACACAATGCATGAATGGGACATTAACATCACAATACCGAGCCGAAACAAGCCAGAAGGAGCGGGGCTGCCTGTAGACATTAATACACACATTTCACTGTTCTGTTATTTGCTCTAGCCGAGCGCTGTGTCTGACTCAGTCTGTTGTGGGGGTTATCTCAAACCACCACACGCTCCCCCCCCAGAGGGCTCGGCAGGGGGCCGAGACCTCGATAGTTCAGCTTTGGCAGCGAGCAGGAAAAGCTCTGTGCAGGCGAAGGTGGAGGGGGGAGGGGAGTAGTAAATGCCGGCCGGGGACGGTGAAATCGTCTGGGCCGCGCAAAAATTGCTTGTTGTTCCGCGATGTCGAGGGGCTGTCCCGTTGAATGTGCGGAGATCACAAGAAGAAAAATTAGTCACTGGCTCCTCTTGCGATTAAGTCCTGCAAGGATTAATAGCGGTCGTGAAGAAAAGACGAGGCTGCGTGGCGGCTGTAATAAAAGCAGCGGGACTGGCGTGTTGACTTTAGGTGCAGGCACAACCTTAAAGCTCTTGGAAACCGCAAACCGCTGAATTTCCCTTGTGCGCCGTGGCTGAGACCATTAGCAAATCCTTCGTGCATGCTGCGTGCGTGCTTCAGGTGTGAGGGCAGCTCTGAAGGCTCTGAGTGCAGCGGCGAAGGATGCTGGCGGTCTGTGGGGCCGTATTTGTCCTGTGCGTGGCGCGCCATCCTCGTAACTCCCCGGTGCGTGTGCCGGGGCTCTGTGTGTTGTTGGGCCAGCTGGAGAGGAGACAGGGTCAGGGAGCTTAATCATCCCTCTTCAATGTGTTGGAGCGGTGAAAGGAAATAGACGATCTTTGTCCCTCGGGCTCGTGCAGATGCGTTGGAGTGGTGAGAGGGAGGAGACGATCTTTGTCACTCGCTCGGCCATGGTGCGTTCAGGTCCACGCACTGCATTCTCCGTCGGCCATGGAGGTCGCCGTCGTGGAGAGGGGACGAGGTGCATGCGCTCTCGTGTGGAGGAGCTGCGAGCGCGGCCGGTCCAGCGTGGATGTGCAGATCTCAGGCGTGCAGATCTCACCATGAAGTTTGCTGCGGCTTTCCTGGTCGTGGGTGACGTCCGGAGAGTTCCCTGAAGCAGAAGGGAGCTGCTGCGTTCGCTTGTCGTTGGAGCATCACCGCCTGGTGCTGCGTTCGCCGGCAGCGTGTTTTTTTTCAGCGTCGGGTCACCAATATGGCGGATGATAAAATAAAGGTAGCGAAGTGAGGTTTTTATCAGGTTTATTAAATCACACCGCCATCATAGGAACTCCGCTCCAGCCCAGTGTGAGCAGACTGGAGCGGGGTCCTCAGGCTCTCCAGCAAAGAGACACAAGATGTGTGTGTCAGCAGCAGCAGTCAAAGAGAGAGTGAGTTACAGAATATGTGCGGTATTTATACCAGTTACAGACAATGCATGAAAGGGCATTCACAGCAGTGGGTATGGCATTTGCATTTGAGAGACACAGTGAGAACAGGAAGCATGAACACAATGCATGAATGGGACATTAACATCACAATACCGAGCCGAAACAAGCCAGAAGGAGCGGGGCTGCCTGTAGACATTAATACACACATTTCACTGTTCTGTTATTTGCTCTAGCCGAGCGCTGTGTCTGTCTCAGTCTGTTGTGGGGGTTATCTCAAACCGCCATAAGATCACGGATACAAGCGGCTGAAATGAGCTTTCTCGGTAGAATCACTGGACTCACCCTCAGAGATAGGGTGAGGAGCTCAGTCATCCGGGAGAGGCTCAGAGTAGAACCGCTGCTCCTCCACATTGAAAGGAGCCAGTTGAGGTGGTATGGGAATCTGATCAGGATGCCTTCTGGATGCCTCCCACTTGAGGTGTTTCGGGCATGTCCCGCTGGGAGGAGACCCCGGGGCAGACCCAGGACTTGCTGGAGAGACTGTGTCTCCCAGCTGGTCTGGGAATGCCTTGTTATTCTCTCTGAAGAGCTGGAGCAGGTGGCTGGGGAGAGGGAAGTCTGGACTTCTCTGCTTGAACTGCTGCCTCCATGACTTGGACCTCCGGAAAAGCGGTAGAAGATGGATGGATGGATGGATTTTAATTTGATTTAGGGAGTAATATTGCTAACTCATTAGGTTGTTGAAACCCAGATGGGCATACTCACCAATGCATTGACATGAGTGCCACTGTGGTGCCCCCTCTTTCCACCGTCTGCCCCAGGAAATTGCCTAAATAGATTATCACTCATGGACTAGTGAATAATGTGGTGTGTGCCAAATGTAGTCTTGCTTTGGTCGCAGAGTGACCCAGGAAGCCCATGAATAACATCAACAAATGGTTGAGCAACACACCAGTTGTGACTCGGTGTCTGTAGTGTTCACTAGCTTGGCCTTTATGAAAGTTTGTTATTTATTGTTTGACTGCAGCGTTAGACATATGGGGGAAAAAACATGCAGTTTTACCATAGATCTCGACTGCTGACTTTGTGTCCTGAACGGCCACAGATCACAAGAATGTCAATCAATCAATCGACCTTTATTCCAGACTCATGGGCCATCAAAATAAAATAAACAAGACAATTAAAAACAGTTAATAAAAAAACAAGACAATTAAAAAAGTTACAAAACAATAAGAAACCATTACTAAAAGAAGTACAAAAACAGTACAGACTTTAAAAAGACTTAAAAAGACAACTGTACCAATGCCTTCTAAACTGTGACTGACAGTGAATAGAACTGAGCTTAATGCTAGACATAATCTGAATGATTTCATTTCCAGATATATCAACTACTAACTAACTAACTAACCTGCACTTATATAGCGCTTTTCTAGTCACAAAGACCACTCAAAGCGCTTTCATTAACACTAACCCTCTATTCTAAGGGCCTATAGGAAACAGATATCTAGGGACAATTTAGAACAGCCAATTAACCTAACATGCATGTTTTTGGCATGTGGGAGGAAACCGGAGAAATCCCGGAGTAAACCCACGCAACACGGGGAGAACATGCAAACTCCACACAGATCACTGTTGGTCGGGGGCTGGGATCGAACCCACGATCCCACGATCCCCACAATCCCCCAGCCAAGGGTAAACTGTGCTGCCGCAGTGCTAACCACTGCGCCACCGCGCACCGTGCATCAAGCCGACAGATGAATTTATACATAAGATTCCTTATTACTGCCTGCAGTGTATTTACACGTGATGATACAAATAACTCAGAAGCACTGCACCATCAAGGCTTTTTAAGTAAAATTCTTAAAGCATCATTGTAAGCAACCTGTAATCTCTGCATGCTTTGTCTCCTATAGTTTATCCATAAATGAGCAGTGTATAAAGGTGCACAATAGGTTTTAAAAAGAACCAGGTTCACCTCATCTGAACAAAAGCCAAACCTATGTGCAAGAATATTTGCTTGCATGTAGATTTTGCAGCGTTGTCTGAAAATATCATCATCATCATCAGTCATTCTATATTAATAAAATGTCCCAGATATTTAACTTTATCCCTGACAATTAATTCCCTGCCTGCCAAATCAAAGACAGGGAATTTCATTATCAAATCTTCTCTAGTGCGGCAAATCAGCACACAACTCTTATTTGTATTATATTTTATGTCATTTTCATCTCCTTAAGCAGTACACACTCTTAATAACTCCTGAAGACCAGCACTACTTGGACTGAGAAGAACTAGATCGTCAGCATACATAAAATGATTCACTAACTTATTCCCTATTAAACACCCAGTTTTACAGGCATTCAGTTGCTTTGACAAATCATCCATATAAAGATTAAACGGGATGTGACTCAACAGAGGTTAAAACATAGAAAAGTTACCTTAATTGCAAAAGACGTTTGACAGTGTTTTGCAAGCAAGGAATTTTCCACATGTATAAATGCTGAGGAGTAAAAAGAAGTGCTATCAGCTGTACCTCGGCGTGACTTTCCTGAATTGATCACTCAAATGACCTTTTGACTCTTGTGAATTAAAGCAAGAACCAACCAAATTCATGGTTCACATTTACTCGACCAAAATAGCTGATATTGAAATACCTTCTCTTTAGTTAGTTGATTGGTCAAACCCAGGGAAACTGCTTTATTATTTCTAGAATATTTATCACACTGCTCTATCTGCAGCACTGTCAGTCCAAGATCGAGCCCAAATCAAATGCAGCAAATGTTCAGTAGCGTAAAAGCTTAAAACATTTCAGAAAATGGCACTAAGGATTTTCCCACCAGTGAGAATCCTCATAGAGCATATTAGTCTGCCTAATCAGTAAGACACAACATTTACCATCAGAGTCAGCAGTCAATCAGTTTGACTCATTAAGAGATCTTTTTTTGAGAAATAAGACATTCAGACATTCAGAAGAGCCTTATCCTTTCTTTATTATATTAGGTAACGTTAGGTTGCTCGTCCAGAACTGAAGTGCCAGTGGCATCTTTCCTTTTATTGATCTGTAGTAATTCCACCTCTTGACTTTTCATCCCAACCTGTAAATACTGCAGATTTAATATGAGAAAGGATTTTACTAAAACTGAAGAAATTGTGTCATTTTGTGTCTCTCTGGTGGTCATTATTGGTATAATTGCTCAAAGTAATGCATTAACCCTTACATAGCCCTGCAGTATTGCCAATAAGCATAACGTTAAACAAAACCTTGTCCAATGATATGGGACACATACAACTTTCCTATCCTCTTAAAAAAAAAAAACCTTGGTGAAACTGCTGAGCTTCATAAAAATGGGATCTAAGTTCAACAGCATGTCTAAGAAAATCAAGGCGGCACAGTTATTCGTAAAAGTAGTAACTGCAAACAGATTACTCAATTCAGCTACCAAAGTAATGTGATTAGCATAATAATACTTTAAAATGTATTGCCCACATTATTGCTGGATTTGCCTGCCCAAATTGAATTTTCTTTATTGGGTTAAATGCTTTTATCATCAAAATAGTTAACATTGGGACGGTTTGATGTTTCAGATATGGTTTGAATATCTGAACTGCACTTTGTTCAAAGCCATTTAAAGTGGACAAACTTTTAAAGTGGAGCTTATGTCATTATTCTAGCCATCTTAGACTGGAAATCCTCCAAATTGAAAGTGGAGAGGCCAAACTTAGATCAGTCTCCTGAGCAGATAACTTCATTGTCTGTCTATTCCTTCTTTATGGGAAGAATGGTGTGGTGGCCAAATGGCATCTAATTTTCTTTGAGCTGAACTGAGCACCAGTGAGACGATAAAGACCTGATTTAATCTTTTGTGACACAGCAGACTCCAGACTGTTGACCTCCTCCTCAAGTCATTTTTCTGGCTGAAGGCTTTTTTTTTGTTTCCTGCTTTTGGCAATGACAGCTAAATCTAAATGCAGAGAATGACTGGTTGTGAATTTAATTATTAAATGAACAAGCAAGGATTTGAAATGTCTTTATGTAAGCTAGCTGTACTTAAAGATAGTTGCAGTGTTGTTTTTCCTAATAAATGCCAGTATTGTGCTTTTTTATGCACAAATACATGGACATGCATGCAAATTTAAGTTGGTATCATGAATTAAATGAACTATCTGTCGACAAAAAATACTTTATAAACATCTCAAACACCAGAGATTAAAGATTTAAGCTTAAAATTTGATTTTACCAACAACAAAAACAACATTTTCAAAGTTCAAAAATGGCTCAGAAAGGTTTATTTTTGTTTTGATTTTGGCTAAACTACTTCCTAGAGCCAGAGCCACTCATGTTTTAACCTTCTGCGATGCCCGATAAGAGACGAACACATCTCTGTGGGAGAAAACTGGTTGCGCTACCGTCATGAGACGAGCAAGAGAACAGGGCCCAAGATCATTTCTACCAAGCCTAAAAAGAACAACTTTCTGGGTCGGAGTGATTGTAGCTTTCCACTGAGTGCTAAAATTCCCATTTGTGTACTGTCTTCTCCTCCTCATGGTAACATGTGATCTAGTGGAAGGAAGGACTAAGCCTCATCTGTTTGGAAACTGGGCTTCAGTACCATGCTAAAACACGAGTTGTCTGGATCACATCTTAAAGCTCACTTTTCAAAATGTCTTCTTGTATCATATAGTTGCGCAGATTTTTAGGTATGCTGCAATACTTCCAGAGATCATCCCCTGAGGAGCAAAAGAAATGATCTTTTTTCATCATTCATCTATCCATCTTCTACCGCTTAATCCTTTTTGGGTCATGGGGGCGGCTGCAGCCTATCCCAGCATCTTTGGGCAAGAGGCAGGGTATACCCTAGACAGATCGCCAATCCATTGCAGGGCTAATCTTTTTCCGTGAAGCTAATTTTAGGGTGAAGTGTCCTGTTTAAGGCTGGACATGCAAACATTTGCAAACTGTTTGTCTTAGAGGTGGCAAAAGTACCCATGTTCCTTACACAAGTAGAATTTCAGATATTGGTGTTTTTAAAAAAAATTAAAAAGGTAAAAATAGAAGTACTTATTTCAACTTCTTTATTCAGGTAAAAGTAATAAAGCACATGCTCAGAAATATACTGTACTTAAAGTACAAAAGTATCTTTTACCTCCCTATCTCACAGAGCCGCGAATGCTGGCAAATATAGTGATTCTGGGGCTTTGTCTGGGTTTGTAAAAGGTTGCCAAACAGGTTGAAAACAGTTTTTAAGGTCCCAAACAGTTTCTCTTGTCGCCGAAAGAATTTGAAAATGTTTGAATTTTTTTGCCGAATGTATTTTTCCTCAAATGTTGGCAAAACAGTTGCAAACATGTGCAAATGGTTATAACCGGCGTTGGGAATAACGCGTTACTGTAACGCCACTACTTTTACAGTAACGTGCTGTGTAACAAAATTACGGTTTAAAAGTTCAGTAATGCACTACAGTTACTGAAATTTGATCAGATGCGTTACTCATGTTACTCATTTTATTAATATGGATAGATATTTTTAGCGCAAATAAACTTAATGTCTGCATTAAATGCATTTAAAGTTTTCTTACACACAGAGAAAACGTGACTGATTTGTTGCAGTAAAGAACAGCTTCTTCTAAGCGGTGAACTTTCATTTATCTGTGCTTTCTATTTTATTTTCTCATTCATGTACATGCTGTTGTGATATGCAACTATTTCATGGAAGTAAATCCTCTAAATATGCATTTTTAATGGGCTGGTCCAGGGGTGTCAAACATATGGCTCGTGGGCCAAAAACGGCCCACCAGGGGGTCCAAAATTTTCTCTGTGAATTCACAGCTTTATTTCTAGTAAATTTCTGATTTTCTACTGATTACAATAGTTTGTGTAAATCTGAGACATTTTTTCTCTGTAAGATGAGACTTTTCCTCATCAGTTTTCTTCTTTTTTTCTGATGAGAACAAGGGGCCCTTGATCTTGCTGTGTGTGCAAGATGATTTATTTAAGTATGCATTTAAAAGTAACGTGAAAGTTACGTGGAAAAGTAACCAGTTACTTTAATCATGCAGTAACTCAAAAGTAACAGTTACTTTTGAAAAGAAGTAAATAGTAACTGTAAGTAGTTACTATTTTTTTTAGTAACTTGCCCAACATTGGTTATAACACGTCGCTACAGTTCCTTTTGGTTCACGAAGTAGTGAACACGAATCACTAGACACTCTGACTGATAATTTTGGGTTTTATTATGTGAATAACTTATTTTGAACAAAATCTACAGGTCTCCCATTCCATGACTTTCCTAAATATGGGTGTTTTATGTTTTCTGAAGTTTGAAACGTATTAAAATACACATGATTTCAGAGCATTTATTCCTTGGACTGCCACCCGCTATCACTTAGTCTTATTTCCTATAAAAACTGCTATAACTCTCATTCCTCTAAGTTGCTGCTGTGTAGTATTCCTCGAGTGTTTAGTGAACTTGGAAAAACAGCGTTTTCTTACTATGTTCCTCAAAAAACATTACAATTAAACGAACTGGTTGAACCTAACAAATACAAAACCTAGATAATGAAATATCTTACAGAGGAATGTAAATGCTTTTCCTGAACTCAAATTTTTAGTTTGGGTAATGTTTTTATTGTTTTTTACCTGTTTTTTTTAAAATTTATTTTTATTGTTTTTAATTGTTCTAGATGTGCTGACTTTTGTTGTCCTATTGTTCTGTGTACTGGTGTGCTGTCTTGGCCAGGTCACCCTCGGGAAAAAGAGGTCTATTCAAGGGATTTCCTGGTTAAGTAAAGATAAAATAAATAAATAGAACACAGCTCATCACAGCTATAACCATATTAGGAATTATACCCATATTAGGAGTGTTTCAGTTTCCAGGGATATTTTTGTGGTCTGTGCTTTTTTTTTTTTTTTTTTCTTCTTCCTAATATTACATTGTATATCCTGATCCGGGAGACAGAATGGGAGATGAGAGGGAGAGGAATCATCATTTTATTTACCAGATAGCAACAAACAAATATGAATAGAGGAAAAAAAAAACCCCTCCAGACTCCAAGCCTGAACTTCCACAACAAAAAGATAACTGTCTGCTGAGACACCTGCTATGCCCACAGATATTATTTTGTGAATACAAATTGATTCAGTATGGAACCAAATGAAATTACCGTTTTGAAAAAAAAAAATTATAGTCTCAGCAGCACAGCCACCCAGTGGTGGCTGCTGTCCAGTTCAGCACCACACCTCCAGTCGTCACATTTGTTTACGTTCGCCGCTAGGTGAGATAACTGCCCTTAAGGTTTCTACAAGGTGTTTAAATGAAGAGTTAGGGGTTAGGGTTAGAAGTTAAAAAAACACCTTTACATTTGCACCAGTATTTCTAATGTTGAGATCATATTTTCAAAGCTTATGATCGATACAAGAACACACTTGATATCAAATTAAGCTATAAATGAAACTACAGATGTATCTAACTATTACATGTCTCATGTATTATATGCAATGATCTAAACACAAAGCAGTCTTCTTTCCTAGGTGTTATGGTCCAATCAATTTAAGTTAAAATCTGTTTTGATATTGATGGGAAGAACACCAGTGCCCCAAAACGTAAAAGCTAGGGCTGTGCATTGACTATAAAAATGCAACTAATTAATTGCACATTTTTGTATAATTGATTGCGATTAGTCACTAAAATTATGATGAAGAAACAATGAAAAATAAGTCTTTTTAAGCAACTTTTAATTGCATTTTTCCATATAATATACATGTGACCCTCATATTCAACAAAAATACTGCTAGAGTATGTGAATTTGAGACAAAGAGCAAGGCAAGGCAAGTTTATTTGTATAACACATCTCGTGTACAAGACACTTCAAAGTGCTTTACATAAAAATATTAAAGCATTACAGCAGGTTGCAAAAGGAATACATAAGAATTTAAAAGCAAACTAAAAAGTAAATTAAAGAGAAACAAAAACAAGCTAAAATAGAATATGACAGAAATAAGATTTACAGTACATTGTGGGAGATTAACAATTGTTCTACTGAAAGGCCGCGGCAAATAGAATTTTTAACCTGGATTTAAAGCAGCTGAGCATTTCAGCAGCCCTGATGCTTTCTGGGAGTTTTTTCCATATGTGAGGGACATAAAAACTAAACAGCTCACCATGTTTGGTTCTAACTCTGGGCACAGATAATAGGCCTGATGACCTGAGGACTCTGGGCGGTTCATATGGGCTAGCAGATCTGAAATGTATTTTGGCCCTAAACCATTCAGGGGTTTATAAACCAACAGGAGTATTTTGAAGTCTATTCTTTGACAGACAGGAAGCTAGTGTAAAGATCTGACAACTGGAGTTATATGATCCACTTTCTTGGTCTTAGTGAGGACTCGAGCTGCAGCTTTCTGAACTAACTGCAGCTGTCTGATGGACTTTTGAGGGAAACCTGTCAGGACAGCATTACAGTAGTCCAGTTTACTGAAGATAAATGCATGGACAAGTTTTCTAGATCCTGCTGAGACATCAGACCTTTAATCCTTGCTATGTTCTTTAAGTTATAGTAGGCTGATTTTACTACTGCTTTAATGTGGCTGTTAAAATTCAGGTCTGAGTCCAGAACCACACCCAGATTTCTGGCTTTGCGGTCGGATTTTTGCATCATAAGATAAGATAAGATAAGATAAGCCTTTATTAGTCCCACAACGGGGAAATTCCAGGATTGCAACAGCACAGGGATAGCAACACTCAGAGCAACAATCAGAAGGCAAGAAAAAAAACAAGCAAGCAAGAGCAGCTAATAAACATATGTACGTATTACTATAAAATATATATATATACACACACACACAGACACACAGTGCAGAGCATTGTAGCTGGATGGAATAAATATATGAATATATGAACACACAGTGCAGAGCATTGTAGCTAGATGGAATAAATATGTAAATATATAAACACCCACAGTACGGAGCATTGCAGCTAGGTGGAATAAATATGCAAGTATATAAACACACACAGTGCGGAGCAATGTAGCTAGATGGAATAATATGTAGATATATAAATATATAAACACCCACAGTACGGAGCATTGTAGCTAGATGGAATAAATATGCAAATATATAAACACACACAGTGCAGAGCATTGTTGCTAGATGGAATGAAACAGCATAACCGTCTTCAATCATTGATTGAAGCTGAGTACTAACTTTGAGTCTTTCTTCTTTGGCTCCAAAAACTAGTATTTCGGTTTTGTCTTCGTTTAACTGAAGAAAATTCTGGCACAGCCGCTCTTTAATTTGACTAATACATTTGATCAGGGTTTTAATTGGACCATAGTCTCCTGGTGAGATGGTTTTGTAGATTAGTGTACCATCTGCATAATAATTATGCATATCGTACCATACCGTAATTGTGCCCTTCAGAGGTAAAGTGGGCTATCCCACAAAACCATTATCCATCCATCCATCCATCCATCCATCTTCTACCGCTTTTCCGGAGGTCCGGGTCGCGGAGGCAGCAGTTCAAGCAGAGAAGCCCAGACTTCCCTCTCCCCAGCCACCTGCTCCAGCTCTTCAGAGGGGATACCAAGGCGTTCCCAGACTAGCTGGGAGACATAGTCTCTCCACCGAGTCCTGGGTCTGCCCCGGGGTCTCCTCCCAGTGGGACGTGCCTGAAACACCTCAAGTGGGAGGCGTCCAGGAGGCATCCTAATCAGATGCCCATACCACCTAAACTGACTCCTTTCAATGTGGAGGAGCAGCGGTTCTACTCTGAGCCTCTCCCGGATGACTGAGCTCCTCACCCTATCTCTGAGGGTGAGTCCAGCAATCCTACGGAGAAAGCTCATTTCAGCCGCTTGTATCCGCGATCTCGTTCTTTCGGTCATTACCCAAAGCTCGTGACCATAGGTGAGAGTAGGAACGTAGATTGACTGGTAAATCGACAGCTTTGCCTTAGAACTAAGCTCCCTCTTCACCACAACAGACCGGTACAACGTCCGCATCACTGCAGATGCTGCTCCAATCCGTCTGTCGATCTCTCGCTCCATTTTCCCCTCACTCGTGAACAAGACCCCAAGATACTTAAACTCCTCCACTTGGGGCAGGAGCCTGTCCCCAACCCGGAGAGGACAATCCACCTTTTTCCGGCTGAGGACCATGGACTCGGACTTGGAGGTGCTGATTCTCATCCCAGCCGCTTCACACTCAGCGGCAAACCGTCCCAGCAAGAGCTGTAGGTCATTGCTGGATGAAGCCAACAG
Source organism: Pholidichthys leucotaenia (assembly GCA_020510985.1). NCBI lineage: Eukaryota > Metazoa > Chordata > Actinopteri > Cichliformes > Pholidichthyidae > Pholidichthys > Pholidichthys leucotaenia. The sequence goes on along the minus strand of CM035839.1, from coordinate 100,984,470 downwards.
GACAACATCATCTGCAAACAACAGAGATGAGATCCTGTGGTCACCAAGCATGACACCCTCCATTCCCTGGCTGCGCCTAGAAATCCTGTCCATAAAAATTATGAACAGGACCGGTGACAAAGGGCAGCCCTGGCGGAGTCCAACTCTCACTGGGAATGACTCCGACCGAGTGTTGGCAATGCGAACTAAACTCTCACAACGGTCGTACAGAGACCGAATAGCTCGTAACAACAAGCCCGATACCCCATACTCCCGAAGCACCCCCCACAAAAATCCACGAGGGACGCGGTCAAATGCCTTCTCCAAGTCCACAAAACACATGTAAACTGGTTGGGCAAACTCCCACGAACCCTCAAGAATTCTCGAGAGGGTAAAGAGCTGGTCCGATGTGCCACGGCCAGGACGAAAACCACATTGCTCCTCCTGAATCCGAGGTTCGACCAACGGCCGGACTCTCCTCTCCAGTACCTTGGCATAGACCTTCCCAGGGAGGCTGAGGAGTGTGATCCCTCTAAAGTTGGAGCACACCCTCCGGTCCCCTTTTTTGAAGAGAGGAACCACCACCCCGGTTTGCCATGCCAAAGGCACTGCCCCCGACCTCCACGCAATGTTGCAGAGGCGTGTCAACCATGACAACCCAACAACATCCAGGGCCTTGAGGTACTCGGGGCGAATCTCGTCCACCCCCGGGGCCCGGCCACCAAGGAGATTTTTAACCACCTTGGCGACCTCAGCCCCTGTGATAGGCGAGTCATCCCCCTCGTCCCCAAACCCTGCTTCCTCTGTGGAAGGCGTATCAGTGGGATTGAGGAGATCCTCGAAGTATTCCTTCCACCGCCCGACGATATCCCCAGTTGAAGTCAACAGTGTCCCATCCGCACCATACACAGTGTGGACGGGGAGCTGCTTTCCCCTCCTGAGCCGCCGAACAGTTTGCCAGAATCTCTTTGAAGCCGACCGAAAGTCTTGTTCCATGGCCTCACCGAACTCCTCCCATACCCGGGTTTTTGCTTCAGCAACCACCCGAGCTGCACTCCGCTTGGCCTGCCGGTACACCTCAGCTGCTTCGGGAGTCCCACAAGCCAACCAAGCTTGATAGGACTCCTTCTTCAGCTTAATGGCCCCCCTCACCACTGGTGTCCACCACTTGGTTCGGGGGTTGCCACCACGAGATGCACCGACCACCTTGCGGCCGCAGCTCTGGGCTGCCGCTTCAACAACAGAGGTGGAGAACATGGCCCATTCAGACTCCATGTCTCCAGACTCCCTCGGAATGTGGTTGAAGTTCTTCCGGAGGTGGGAGTTGAAGACCTCCCGGACAGGGGCCTCAGCCAGACGCTCCCAGCACACCCTCACTATACGTTTGGGTCTACCAGGTCTGAATGGCTTCCTCCCCTGCCATCGGATCCAACTCACCACCAGGTGGTGATCAGTTGACAGCTCTGCACCTCTCTTTACTCGGGTGTCCAAGACATACGGTCGCAGGTCTGATGATACGATAACAAAATCGATCATCGACCTGCGGCCTAGGGTGTCCTGGTGCCAGGTGCACATATGGACACCCTTATGCTTGAACATGGTGTTCGTTATAGACAGACTGTGGTTAGCACAGAAGTCCAATAACTGAACACCACTCGGGTTCAGATCGGGCAGGCCGTTCCTCCCAATCACCCCCTTCCAGGTTTCACTGTCGTTGCCCACGTGCGCATTGAAGTCCCCCAGTAGGACAATGGAGTCTCCAGGAGGAGCACCCTCCAGCACCCCAGTCACAGACTCCAAAAAGGGTGGGTACTCTGAAACATCATTTGGTGCATAGGCACAAATGATGGTCAGGACCCGTTTCCCAACCCGAAGGCGCAGGGAAGCAACCCTTTCGTCCACCGGGGAAAACTCCAATACAGAGGCAGCAAGGTGGGGCGATACAAGAATACCTACCCCTGCTCGTCGCCTCTCGCCCGGGGCAACTCCAGAAAAGGCCAAGCTCCAGCCCCTCTCCAGGAGACTGGTTCCGGAACCGGAGCTGTGTGTTGAGGTGAGGCCGACTATATCTAGCCGGTATCGCTCAATCTCGCACACCAGCTCAGGCTCCTTCCCCACCAGAGAGGTGACATTCCACGTACCAAAAGCCAGTTTAGAAAGCTTGGGATCAGTCCGCCAAGGTCTCCGCCTTTGACTGCCACCTAATCCACATAGCACCGGACTTCCATGATCCCTCCTGCAGGTGGTGAACCTACTGGAGGGCAGACCCATGTAACTCCTTCGGGCTGAGCCCGGCCGGGTCCCATGGGTGGAAACCCGGCCACCAGACGCTAGCCTTCGAGCCCCTCCCCCAGGCCTGGCTCCAGGGTGGGGCCCCGGTAACCCCATACCGGGCGGGGTACACTGAATCCTTGATATACAATTTATCATGAGAGTCTGTTGGATCGTTCTTCGTCTGGCCCTTCACCCAGGACCAGTTTGTCTTGGGAGACCCTATCAGAGGCAAATTGCCCCGGACAACATAGCTCCTGGGATCACTGGGGCACGCAAACCCCCCCACCACGATAAGGTGACGATCCATGAGGGGGTCACCTTATCGTGACCCCCTCATGGATCAAAACCATTATTTTGAGAAAATGAGCTCTAAAGTTTATGTGATTTAAATATATTTTCATATTTAAGTCACACCTTGAAGGTAATTATAGGGGGTAACTTTTTAATGATATAGGCACACTGATTTTTTGAGAATATTTCAACTTTAGAGCTCATTTTCTCAAAATAATGGTTTTGTGGGATAGCCCACTTTACCTCTGAAGGGCACAATTATTATGGTAACACATTTTGTTGTTTTTTTTAATGATTTGAGCTAGCGGGAGCATATAGATGTTGAAAAGCAAAGGTCCCACAATGGAACCTTGGGTAACTCCACAGGTTATTTTTGTTCGCTTGGATTTGTAGTTACCTATTGACACAGAATAGTCCCTGTCTTTTAAATAGGACTCAAACTAGCTAAGCGCTGTACCAGAAAGTCCCACCCAGTTTTTCAGTCGGTCTAGTAAGATGTTGTGGTCGACCGTGTTGAATGCAGCACTGAGGTCCAGTAGAACCAAGATTGAAATGTTGCCATTATCTGTATTAGGGTGGATGTCATTAAGGACCTTAACTAGAGTTGTCTCAGTACTGTGGTGTGGCTGAAAACCTGACTGGAAAACAACAAAACGGTTATTTAATGTCAGGAAGTTGTACAATTGTTGAGAAACAGCTTTTTCTATTATTTTACTAAGAAAGGGGAGATTTGATATGGGCCTATAGTTGTTCATGAGTGAGGTGTCTAGGTTGCTCTTTTTTAGAAGTGGCTTGAATAGTGGCAGAATAAAATGCCACTGTCCAAGTTTGTTTGCTTAATGACCCACCTTGAGTACTGCACTGAAATAAGGTAGTCTGTCAGAGACCCCCAGAGATCTTGTAGTGGTGCCTGGGTGTTTTGCTCTCAGGTGATACAATAGACATGAGCTGCTTTGATGACAATGAAATTAAGCCTTGTAGAATGTGCATATAACTTGCTTTGTTCACAGAGCCGTCTTGTAATCTTCTGAAAGAGAACTGTACATCTAAAAGTGTTTGTTTTTAAAAGTGTTTTTTTTTTTAACGTAGCCACAGGAAGCAGTGTTTGTGACCTCAAGCCGGCCAGCTTCAATGTGCATTAGTGCCACCAACTGAGCTGGAATGTGGACAGGAGATAATGCAGGAAAATAACAGGAAGTGACATGAAGGCGATATTTTTTTTTATTGCATTAATTGCACTACATTAATCGAAAAAGTTAATGCATTATTCCCAGCACTATTTAAAATAACCTCCCCCTTTGGCGGAGGTAACTAGAAAAGCACTCGGAGAGCGCAGACCTCTGCCAAGCACCACAGTTCCCCCCATACAGTGTTTGTGTGTACGTTTTCAGATTCCTTGACCATGAAAACATGTGACTAGCAATTGGATTCACAATGATAGGATTAGTGGTTCAGTAGTTATTGACGAAAATGGCATTTTCTGTAATGGCGGTTTAGCACCACAGTTCCCCCCATACAGTGTTTGTGTGTACGTTTTCCGATTCCTTGACCATGAAAACATATGACTAGCAATTGGATTCACAGTGATAGGATTAGTGGTTCAGTAGTTATTGACGAAAATGGCATTTTCTGTAATGGCGGTTTAGCGCCACAGTTCCCCCCATACAGTCTTCAGATTCCTTGACCATGAAAACATATGACAAGAAATTGGATTGACAATGATAGGATTAGTGGTTTAGTAGTTATTCACAAAAATGGCATTTTGCATAATGGCGGTTTTCTTGTGGACGGTGATCCGGATGGCCACCAAAATGTAATCATCTGTAGGATACCCCATTTCTGACAATCTGTGAAAATTTCATGAAAATCCGTCCATAACTTTTTGAGTTATCTTGCTAACAGACAAACAGACAGACAGACAAACAAACGCCAATGATCACATAACCTCCCCCTTTGGCGGAGGTAATTAATCAACCTGTTTTGAGGTCAGACATCTGAAGCTTCTAAATGATGACATCCTCAAACCACTGGTTGAAGTTGCTAAAGAACACAGAGTGTCACCATGGGTTGAGATGCCGTCTCGGCACTCAGCCCATGTTTTCCCTCATCCCTGCTTCCCATTGAGCAGCGTCTCAGCTGGCCCCCAGCTGGCAGCATTATGGACGGCTGGGGCCAATTAGTCTTCATCAGCTGGGGCGCTGCCAATGAGGATAAATAGGAGCAGCCTCGATGACTCGGGGCTGCGACATAAGCACTGCTAGGCTGAAGCCCCTTCGTCTGGTGTCAGCCTCAACTCCCCTTGCAGCATTCCGGTGTTTGTATCCCGCTGTGAGTATGCACGTCTTGTTACCCCCATGTCCGGTACGAGCTACCTACCCCTGCGCTGTGCAGCCTGAGAATGTACGTCTGTATGAGTGTCTGTGCTCTCCTCATCCCTTATCCCTTACCCAGAATAAAACATCTCGACTCACTGGCTTGTCCCTGGCTCTGATTGCCCGGCTCCCTAGAGCCGGATATGACAGTATGTCGCAGCCAGAAGAGTTGCCGGCGGCCGTGAGTCGCTGTGGAAATGTACCTTTCTGTCCGGGTGTCAGCGCTGCTAGCATGCCGTTTCCCAGGAGTCACTTCCGGCGCCAGGGCGACGGGCTGAGGTCCATCTCGGAGGCAGTCGACGGGACGTTCTTCACCCTGCACGACGCCTCCAACGCGAGACGCTGGCATCCGGGCCGTGCTGAGGAACTCCTGGACTGTCACCCTCACTCTCTGTACCATCTGGAGGACAGTGCCAGGATAGACGCTGCAGGTACACAGCGAGAGAAGCTCCACGGGGTGGATGGAAATCCCGGCAGGGAGTCGAAGTGGGCGACGTCTTTCCCCGCTTCGGAGTCCCGTTCCTGCTGCTATTCCAGTCCGGGAGTTCGCGCCAACCAGAGGACTTCCCCCGACCTGCGCCACGTCACTCAGGATTCCCTTCAAGGAGCCGCAGCTGACAGCAGTTATGTCCGGGGTCGAGTGGCTGTCGCGAGCTCTACTGTGTTTCCTGTCACCACCTTCAGGCATGTGGCGGCGGCAGTGAGATTGATGGTGAGGACTTCAGGGCTACGAAGCTTTCCCGTGCTCGACGCCTTCCTCGTCTCGATCTCCGATCTGGAGCGGCGAATCCTGGGTTTCCCCCTCGCTTCGTCCCCTGGGAGTAGTCGTCATCACATCGCCGAGTCACCTCTGCACGAACCTCGTCCGGATCCAGTTCTGGGTCATCGTCAGGACCGTTCCTCCCACGCAGCTGTCATCCCTTCGCCTCGTCAGTGTGGAGATTCTACAGCCTCGTCCCCTGAGCCTCGTTCCCCCGCTGTCATTCCTGGACATTCGGGCTGGCTCACCCCGGCTGTTTCCCCCTCCTCCTCGACGCGCTTCCTGACCGCTGTGTGTGCCTGGAATCCCGGCCTGGTGAGCTCTCTGCTGGAGACAACGCGAGCGACCCTCAGACGAATTCCCGGGGGGTCCTCCGTTATCGCCGGGCGGGGAGAGGAAGAAGCAGATTCCACTACAGCAGGCGATACTCAACCTCCAGGGGGCAGGCAAGTCATTGTTTTTTCACACCTGCTTAATGATTTGCTCTGTCACATCCCTGGAGGAGAAGTTCAGGGTTCGCAGCTCCCTGAACTCTCCCCACCTGCTGTAACCTGTATGCCTAATCCCGCATCCTCTGTGTCTCTCTCCGCCGAGCGGTCCCCGGCTCCGGGTCAACGTGGTGGGATATGGAGAGGGCCTGTGGTTCCGCAGCTACATTGCGGACGGAGGAGGGGGACTGACTGCTGCGTGGAGTCTACGCCGACGACTGAGCGTCCCCGGGTCTCCACGGAGGAGCGGTTCGGTCCGGCGGGACGAGATTCTTCTGGCTTCACGCCGAGTGGATCGTCGGCGGGGTTACCTGAGCTGGAGGGATCTCAAGCTGCGCTGACCATCGTGCTGGCTGCGGGGCCCGACGCGGCTAGATGGGAGCCTGACAACGACCTCCTGACGACGGATCCTGGATCTTCGCAGTCCTGGACGGCGTCAGAACCCGAGATCAGGCGAGTGCTCTCCTTTCTTTTCTCTCTTTTTATCCCCGAGCACTTCAGCCTATCTCTAGGGGAGACGAGCCGGGTGCAGCCGTCCGCTGCGTCTGAGCTCGTCTCGTCGGGTTCTGGCGCTGCCGGTGATCCTGATCCCGGTTCTGTTTTCTCTTCTGAGCCTTCTTCCAGGGTCACCGGCAAGGAGTTGCTGTTCCTCGTGGTGCTGGAGGGTCCGGGTTCAACGTTGGAGGTCGGTTCTGGTGCAGTATTCAACGTGGGTTCGCCCGAGACCCAGTCGGGGTCCAACGTGGGTTCGCCTGAGGCCTGATCGGGGTCCGACGTGGGTGCTGCCCCAGTATTGTCCAGGTCCGGTGAGGAGGTGGCCGTTTTCCTGCGGCCTGACGCCCGCCGCCCTCGTCATCGGCTCTCCCCTGAGCCTCTTCCACCGGGATCCGCTCTGATCCTTCGCCCGTCTCAACGGTCCTGGTGGTTCAGTGATGCGGGTCGACGACCCGACCCACAGAACTTTCGGTTCGGTGATCTGGTTCCCCCCACTGGTCTGTTTCCCTCTGGGCAGCCTGGTTCGGCTGCCGGTGGACTGGATTCCTGGGATCTGGGTCCAGAGTTTGCTGTCCGAACACTTCTCTTTCCCTGATTCGCCAGCTGGACAATGGGCGGGGAGATCTCCGGAGCCATCTCGGCCATTTTTGGACTCTGCCTGCCATTCACCTCGGGTGTCACTTTTTCTTTTGTTATTAAGGTCACTCGGGTGTAATGTGTTGTCCTGTTGGTGGATTCGTTTTTATAGTGCTGTGTTTTCCATCGCTCATGCTCAGCATTTTACTTTTTGTGCCATGTTTTTAGCCTCGTTTTTTGTATTGTAGAGTTATGTTTTGTTTTCCGTAACACCATGCTCTGCAGTTATCCATTTATTCCAGTCACTTTCATTTCTTTAGGTGACTGGGTATTTATATATTCGTGTGTGTGGGTTTTTCTTTGCCTGCACTCAGTATTTCTTTTTTGTCCTGTTGGTTCATTATAGAGTCATGTGCCTTGTTTTCCGTAACACCATGCTCTATAATTGTCATTTGTTCCAGTCACCCTCACTTTTCTTGGTGACTGTGTGTATGTACTTAAATTAGCGCTGTGTATAGGTTCCCCTTTATTTAACCGTACTCAGCATTTTTTGCCCTGTACCTTTTTGGTGGTTCTTTTTTTCCTTGCTCTGGGTCACGCATGGTTGGTACTCTCTGGGTAGTATGTAACCGGTGTGCTGACCCGGTTCTTCTCCCCATCTGTACCTGGGTTAATTATTCTGTTTTGTCAGTATTGTATTTGGGTTTTTCTTTCCCGCTACCCTACATTGCCCCATTGGTGTTGTCCTTCCCTTGGCTTCTTCCCCTCCGGTCCGCCTCCCTTCCTCCCACCCTAGGTGGGGGGGGGGGGGGGGCTGGGATGTTCCTGGTCGTTCAGGAGCCCGACCTTGAGGGAGGGGCTCTGTCACCATGGGTTGAGATGCCGTCTCGGCACTCAGCCCATGTTTTCCCTCATCCCTGCTTCCCATTGAGCAGCGTCTCAGCTGGCCCCCAGCTGGCAGCATTATGGACGGCTGGGGCCAATTAGTCTTCATCAGCTGGGGCGCTGCCAATGAGGATAAATAGGAGCAGCCTCGATGACTCGGGGCTGCGACATAAGCACTGCTAGGCTGAAGCCCCTTCGTCTGGTGTCAGCCTCAACTCCCCTTGCAGCATTCCGGTGTTTGTATCCCGCTGTGAGTATGCACGTCTTGTTACCCCCATGTCCGGTACGAGCTACCTACCCCTGCGCTGTGCAGCCTGAGAATGTACGTCTGTATGAGTGTCTGTGCTCTCCTCATCCCTTATCCCTTACCCAGAATAAAACATCTCGACTCACTGGCTTGTCCCTGGCTCTGATTGCCCGGCTCCCTAGAGCCGGATATGACACAGAGACACAAAGCCAGAAAAAAACAATGTTCTTTCGGAAAAAACAGCAAAGGAAAAAGTAGAGTATACTGAACTGAACAAAGCTGTCAGCAAATAGCAGATAGTGGACATCTGGAAACATAAAACGGAGATAATTTGCCTGTCATTTCATATTCTGCTTTTAGGATACCCCAGTGTTGGTTTGAGGAGTATCGTTTTTGGTAGACATCTTATGAATGCTCGACAATTCTGTCTAGGTTGATGATAGTTTCACCGTTTGTGTCAAGTATGCCAGTCCTTTGGAAATGACCATGTACAAGTTTGTTTTTTTTTTTTTTAGCCATTTTAAAACCTTTGCCTTCTTCCACATTCCTTCAATGTAGGGAGTGGTAACACATTATCCTCAAACATTTTAACAGATATTTGTGCTAAAATATAAGGACAATACTGAAGTGAGGTACAGGTACCTGAAAACAGTAACGCCTAGAAATGATATTTGCCAGCAAAGTGACAAAAGGCATGCTTCACCTTTTGCATCTAGATTAAATCAACTTTTTGTGCAGATCAGGTGTAATTCACAGCCCAATACATCAGCAGGTGATGTCAAACCATTCATGGATCATGCACACACAGTATATCGGCATAAAGAGAGGTTTGTCAGGACTATGATTTAAGTTCCAATGATACTGGAAGCTTTTAAATCAAAACTGTGTCACAAATGTGCCCCCATTTGGCAGTAATGTAATCTCTACTAATCTCATACAGTGTGTTGATCCCCCTCCTGGTGTCTTCAGGCTTGATTATGATTCAGAATGGTAAATTTATTAATCTTATCTATTTTCATTAATCCCAGAGGAAATTGGGGGCATCCAGCACACATTCAGCTGCATAAAGCTGCCAGGTTTAACTGGGTCTGGCATGTCTTTAAACCATGAAAGAAACAAACGCCACACAGATATGTACTTACTGTGTGACGCATATATTGCCACACTTCTGCTGGATTTATGGGAAATTTGTCACAAATATTCATTTGGGTTTTTTTTTTAACCTTTAAGTCGATTATGTACAGTGGGGCAAAAAAGTATTTAGTCAGCCACCAATTGTGCAAGTTCTCCCACTTAAAAGATGAGAAAGGTCTCCAGTTTTCATCATAGGTATACCTCAACTATGACAGACAAAATGAGAAAAAAAAAAAATCCAGAAAATCACATTGTCTGATTTTTAAAGAATTTATTTGCAAATTATGGTGGAAAATAAGTATTTGGTCACCTACAAACAAGCAAGATTTCTAGCTCTCACAGACCTGTAACTTCTTCTTTAAGAGGCTCCTCTGTCCTCCACTCGTTACCTGTATTAATGGCACCTGTTTGAACTCGTTATCAGTATAAAAGACACCTGTCCACAACCTCGGTCAGACTCCAAACTCCACTATGGCCAAGACCAAAGAGTTGTCAAAGGACACCAGAAACAAAATTGTAGATCTGCACCAGGCTGGGAAGACTGAATCTGCAATAGGTAAGCAGCTTGGTGTGAAGAAATCAACTGTGGGAGCAATTATTAGAAAATGGAGGACATACAAGACCACTGATAATCTCCCTCGATCTGGGGCTCCACGCAAGATCTCACCCCGTGGGGTCAAAATGATCACGAGAACGGTGAGCAAAAATCCCAGAACCACACGGGGGGACCTAGTGAATGACCTGCAGAGAGCTGGGACCAAAGTAACAAAGGCTACCATCAGTAACACACTACGCCGCCAAGGACTCAAATCCTGCAGTGCCAGACGTGTCCCCCTGCTTAAGCCAGTACATGTCCAGGCCTGTCTGAAGTTTGCTAGAGAGCATTTGGGTGATCCAGAAGAGGACTGGGAGAATGTCATATCAGATGAAACCAAAATAGAACTTTTTGGTAAAAACTCAACTTGTCGTGTTTGGAGGAGAAAGAATGCTGAGTTGCATCCAAAGAACACCATACCTACTGTGAAGCATGGGGGTGGAAACATCATGCTTTGGGGCTGTTTTTCTGCAAAGGGACCAGGACGACTGATCCGTGTAAAGGAAAGAATGAATGGGGCCATGTATGGTGAGATTTTGAGTGAAAACCTCCTTCCATCAGCAAGGGCATTGAAGATGAAACGTGGCTGGGTCTTTCAGCATGACAATGATCCCAAACACACTGCCCGGGCAAGGAAGGAGTGGCTTCGTAAGAAGCATTTCAAGGTCCTGGAGTGGCCTAGCCAGTCTCCAGATCTTAACCCCATAGAAAATCTTTGGAGGGAGTTGAAAGTCCGTGTTGCCCAGCGACAGCCCCAAAACATCACTGCTCTAGAGGAGATCTGCATGGAGGAATGGGCCAAAATACCAGCAACAGTGTGTGAAAACCTTGTGAAGACTTACAGAAAACGTTTGACCTCTGTCATTGCCAACAAAGGGTTTATAACAAAGTATTGAGATGAACTTTTGTTATTGACCAAATACTTATTTTCCACCATAATTTGCAAGTAAATTCTTTAAAAATCAGACAATGTGATTTTCTGGATTTTTTTTCTTCCTCATTTTGTCTCTCATAGTTGAGGTATACCTATGATGAAAATTGGAGACCTCTCTCATCTTTTAAGTGGGAGAACTTGCACAATTGGTGGCTGACTCAATACTTTTTTTACCCCACTGTATATCTATTTAACTGCTGACAAAATATTTCAGTTTCATTCTTCAGTTTGCATCTTATATAGAGAGAGCTAAAAATGGTTTTGTCACTGACAGGCTTGTTTCACTGCTCTTCAGGGTCTCATCGGATGTTACTGTGAGGTATTGAAAGTGTGTGTATGTTTCCATTAATTAGCGGCGTCCTCTGTGACTGTTTTAGCCAAGACTGTTTCCATTGGCCAGTCCTAATTTAAGATCGTGCTGTGAAAAGGTTGTTTGAAATCCCTCACCTGGGTTCCTGCAGTGGAAAATTAGCACGCCAAGGTCATTGAAGACATGAAGTACAAGGTCACATAACCATGCATTAGTTCAATAGGTTTAATTCAGGAAATGGATTTTTAAGACTGCTTTATTTTACTGTGTTCCTCCCGCTTTCAGATTTAAGTGCCCGTTTAAGGGCTGGTTATTGTAAATGGTTTTAAAATGACAGCGTGGTGTTACAGCTTTTGTCCATTTAGCAGAAGCAGCACAAAGATCCGTTGATGACCTCATAATTAAAGTGTTTGAGTCGGACAAAACACTGTCGACGCTGAGTCTGTTCACACACAAAAGCTGGAGAAACCTGATCACCGAAACTCTTCACTCACTTTGCGCCGCACACAGGAATCGATGTTGTAATCCTTTTGTGCGATAATCCAGGGTGAACACACACACACACACACACACACACACACACACACACACACACACGAGATAAATCCTTCCTTTGGGTATGGCTGCTGTGCCTTGCTACTGCTTTATATTTCTGTGGGCCCCAAGCCAGCTCTTTGGTAACAGGAGTGATAACCAAACATTGCAGAAGAGTTATGAGGCTGTACCCATAACCTGTGCAACTGCTCTGCTGTTCTTCTTCTTCTTTTAGATTTGATTGGTGGTTGGCAACCAGCTGAAGCAGTTTACGAATTATCATTTCTTTCTTCATTTATAATGAGTGAGCAATAGTAAATAGTTTTTAATTTTATTTTTTTTATTGCAGCATTCAGTGTGATTTTCTTGTTACGGTGTTTTTGTTTTAAATACAGGGTTCTGCTTTTAAATATATTCAGCTGTGCCTTGTAAATATCAATTTTTTTTCACATCAATTACGTGGGAAAACACAAGGGCCCCCCAAAAAAAGAGAAGTCCACCATACTGAGATAGGCAATAAACCTTAGTGGCTTATGTTAAGAATTTAAATATTCTCATACTTGCACACATTCAAGACACAATTTACTCTGACGAGCAATATAACATAAAGCTGCAAACAATAAATTAAAGCCATGATATGTAAATGCTTTATGAATGATGTTTGGATTTCCTTTCATATCTGCAGATTAACACTGTGGTGTAGTAATGTGTATATTTTTTGGTAAACTCTTATTAGTTTCATTAATTAGCTGTTCATAGCTGTTTCTTTATTGCATGAAGTGCGTTCCCCCACCAAATGATGTTTGGGGGGGAATTGACTCTCATGATGAGTTAGGATGCAGCTTACTCCCCCTAGTGGATGACAGAAGAATACCACACACATACAGGATATATTTATTTTCTCTTTTCATTCATCTGACTACAGCTGAACTTTTTCCATGTATATCTAACTCTGGCTGTCCACAGCTCAGCCTTCTGTCTGTGTTTCTGTCCTGTGCAGGTCTTCCAGAGCAGTATTACAGCCTGACGTGGTTCCTCAGTCCAGTCCTCGGCCTCATGTTCACTCCCCTGATTGGCTCAGCCAGCGACCGCTGTACTCTGCGATGGGGCAGGAGGAGGCCCTTCATCCTGGCTCTCTGTATAGGAACACTGATTGGAGTGGCACTGTTCCTGAATGGATCACTGATAGGTGAGAGTTAAGGAATCACATGCAGTTTTTTTTTTTTTTTTGGTGATTAAAGGGGTCATTGACTAAAAAAAATGTGTTTTTGTAGGTTTTAACCTTCTGAAATGCAACTGTTGATCACGTAATTATCAAAGAAATATCAAAACACTAACTTCTCTCGAACACACGGCCTTTTAGTTTTTCTCTTCAGGAAGCCGTTTTAACTCTTTTGGGTATTTTTCCTGTATGTCAAGAAATGGTAAATGTCACAAGCCTTGATACCTGGCCACTGCTTTATTATAGGCCAGCCTAGCTGTCTGTCATGGAGGTGGGTGGAGAGCCAAAGGTGTTAGCTTAAGAACTAACAGTGGTACTAGGAAGCTCACATTTATATTAGTTTCTTTAGATTTCAGTCACCGTAATAGACATCAGTGCTTCTACCTGGTGCACGAATTCACAGTTCATAATATAGCTTGTGTCATTCTGGCTTATTTTATTATAATTTCACCATAATGTTACATCGAACTATTGGCACCGCCAAGGTAGCTAGCTGAAGCTCGCAGTTTAGTCATTCATCCACAAATGTTTCTGTGCTCATTGTACTCGAAGGACCTAGTGACCACTGAAATCACACACACCTGTCCACTGGTGATGCATTATTTCATTCATTCTTCAAGACAAATTTATGTTGGTTGGCTCAGAGCAAGGAACTAGCTAGCTAAGATTAGCAATATTGGCACAAGAGGGAGGGTGGAATTAAATGCACCTTTAGTAGTTTAGAGACATGCACTGAAACCAGCCGTTCGAAGAAAGGCTGCAAAGGACGATTCACGGTTATGCTGCAATAATTAAATAATTAAAGAAAATTCAGGCTGCTCGGTGGCGCAGTGGTTAGCACTGTGGCAGCACAGTAAGAAGGTTGTGGGTTTGATCCCACCCCCTGACCATCAGCGACCCTTCTGTGGAGTTTGCATGATCTCCCCGTGTCTGCGTGGGTTTACCCTGGGTACTCTGGTTTCCTCCCAAAGGCCAAAACATGCAGGTTAGGTTAAATGGAGACCCGAAAGTGGCCCTAGGTGTGAATGTGTGTGTGTGTGTGTGTGTGTGAGAATGGTGAAGGGATTGGCGCTGCACCGTGGCTGCCTCATCCATCCACATGGATTCCCTGAATTTCCCTCTGGGATTAATAATGTATACAAAATTTTAAAAAATGGATAAATAAATAAATTTGACCGAAATACAGTATGTCACAAACATTTCATTAAGATCTGTGTGGGCTGTTAAAAAGTGCAGTCAGTGACACCTTTAACTTGATTTAGTGAAGCATTGACTAGAAAAACATCATTTTATTGTGTGATAATTTAAAAGAACAAAGTTTAATTCCCTCTTTTCAAGAAGGGAGATCGAAGAGTGTGCTCCAACTTTAGGGAAGTTGGGAAGGTCTGTGCCAGAGTACTGGAGAGGAGAGTCCGACCGCTGGTTGAACCTCGGATCCAGGAGGAGCAATGTGATTTTTGTCCTGGCCGTGGCACATCAGACCAGCACTTTACCCTCTCGAGAATCCTCGAGGGTTCATGGGAGTTTGCTCAACCAGTCCACATGTGTTTTGTGGACTTGGAGAAAGCATTCGACCACGTCCCTTGTGGTCTCTTGTGGGGGGTGCTACAGGAGTATGGGGTATCGGGCTCGTTGTTACGAGCTATCCGGTCCCTATATGACCGTTGCAAGAGTTTGGTTCATATTGCCAACACCCAGTTGAACTGGTTTCCAGTGAGAACTGGACTCCACCAGGGCTGCCCTTTGTCACCCATTCTGTTCATAATTTTTATGGACAGGATTTCTAGGCGCAGCCAGGGAACGGAGGGTGTCATGCTTGGTGATCACAGAATCTCATCTCTGCTGTTTGCTGAATGAAGCCAGCAAGACAACATCATCCGCAATGGTCTACAGGCCTTACTGGGATGGTTTACTACTGTGTGTGAAGCGGCTGCGATGAGAATCGGTACCTCCAAATTTGAGTCGATGGCCCTCAGCTGGAAAAGGGTGGCTTATCCTCTCTGGGTTGGGGACAAGCTCCTGCCCCAAGTGGAGGAGTTTAAGTATCTCAGGGTCTCATTCACGAGTGAGGGGAGAATGGAGTGAGAGATTGACAGACGGATTGGAGCAGCATCTACAGTGATGCGGATGTTGTACTGATCTGTTGTGGTGAAGAGGAAGCTGAGCTCTAAAGCCAAGCTGTCGATTTGCCAGTCAGTCTACGTTCCTACCCTCATCTATGGTCACGAGCTTTGGGTAATGACCGAAAGAATGAGATCGTGGATACAAGCAGCCAAAGTAAGCTTGCTCCATAGGACTGCTGGACTCACCCTCGGAGATAGGGTGAGGAGCTCAGTCATCCGGGAGAGGCTCAGAGTAGAACCGCTGCTCCTCCACATTGAAAGGAGTCAATTGAGGTGGTATGGGCATCTGATCAGGACGCCTCCCACTAAAGGTGTTTCGGGCACGTCCCTCTGGGAGGAGACCCTGGAGCAGACCCAGGACTCGCTGGAGAGACTGTCTCCCAGCTATCACACAGCATCTTGGTATCCTCTCTGAAGAGCTGGAGCAGGTGGCTGGGGAGAGGGAAGTCTGGGCTTCTCTGCTTGAGCTGCTGCTTCTGCAGCCCAGACCCCGGAAAAGTGGTAGATGGATGGATGGATGGATGGATGGAAAGTTTAATTTCTGGGTTTAGATTTGTAATGCAGTGTTTGTGCTGTACTTTGGTAAGGTAACTCCAATTTTTTTTAATTAGCATTGGCCTTTAACCTATATTTCCATTTCATAGGACCACAAGAGTGTTACTTGTGTACACTTGGTTGATTGTGTTGTATCTTTGTATATAGATTTAATAAGAGCAAATATACTTGTGGAAGTTTTTACATAAAAAACAAAAATAGAAAAATTGAGATTGGACAAAGACAGGTTATGACTATTAATTTAGCTTTTTTTAAAAAAAAGTTTATTATTAATTATAGTTGATTTTCAGATATGGAAATTGGTAAACGGGCAGCGCGGTGGAGGAGTGGTTAGCACTGCGGCAGCACAGCAACTCACCCTTGGCCGGGGGATCCTGGGTTCGATTCCAGCCCCTGACCAACAGTGATCTGTGTGGAGTTTGCATGTTCTCCCCGTGTCTGCGTGGGTTTACTCCGGGATTTCTCCGGTTTCCTCCCACGTGCCAAAAACATGCAGGTTAGGTTAATTGGCATCAAATTGGGGATTCTAAATTGTCCTTAGGTATGACTGTGAGAGTGAATGGTTGTCTGTCTCTCTGTGTTGGCCCTGCGATGGACTGGCGATCTGTCCAGGGTGTACCCTGCCTCTCGCCCAAAGATGCTAGGATAGGCTCCAGCCCCCCCCGCGACCCGAAAAGGATTAAGTGGAAGAAGATGAATGAATGAATGAATGAAATTAGTAAACGATTTCCAGCTGTGGCACCCAAATTAGTAAAAATTTACTGACGCAAACTGATCATACAAAATTGCAAATTTATAGAAAAATGTAGTGATTTCATCAGGCAAAAAAAAAATCACAAATGTTTGAGAAGAAAAATTTCAAATTTATGATGAAGAAAGCTATAAAACTACAAGAAGAGTGTCACAAATTTGAGGAAAAACCTCCCAAATTGGTCAAAATAAAATTATTCACTAGAAAAGTAACTTCTTCAGTGGTAGTCTTATTCAAATTTTTGACTTTTCTTAGTTATACTTAGTAATTAATATGTTACTGTAATACTACAAGGAAAAGGATATGAAGTCGATGGACGTGACCTGGACAGAAGTTAAGACCAAGGCAACTAGAAAAGACCGCAGGCGTTCGTTCGTCGAGGCCCTATGCTCTGAATGTGTGGGCCAAGAGGACTGATGATGGTGAACACTACTACTCCATCAAATCCTGAGGTTTTGATGAAGAGCAGGTTTAGCGCGACTTTAAATGACTATCCAAGTCTCTGAAACAGTTAATGAATGGAGTGCCATTCTCGATCATAAAGATCTTTTCCTCATTTATGTTTTGATTGTGGCCCAGAATCTCTATCACGGTAGCCGTTGATTTGCCTTCTGTCAACAATGAACAGCACCACAGGACTGACGAACCTTTTTGGGTCAAACATGCAATTTTTTTTTCTTTTAATTTTCTGTTTTTCTGTAATGTAATAATGTTCCGTTTTGAGTGGGCACGAGTTGTTATAAATGAACAACAATAGTAGAATCTGCTTTTATGTCTCTAAAAATAATAAAATTAGCCAAAATGTTGGAAATATAAATAACTATAAGAGGTGTGGGAACAGTTTTATGTCAGCAAATTCTATTCTGATTCATGGGAAAACAAAAAGTTGACCCGTCTACTGTGTGTGCTTCATGGCTGTAAATGTGTACCAATGTGTGGGAACGATGGAGGATGACATGGGGAAACTGAAGGAACCTGTATATAAGTGTGCGTGTGCGCGCATATGTATGTGTGTGTTGCTGTGAGTGAACGTCCGTGTTGACATGGGAACCCAGGAGCAGGCAGTTCACAGGGAAATGCTTCCTGTTTGCTTCCTCCTTTCTACCAATCACAGTCCACTTCCTGTCTGGGTGCCCAGTTAGCCAGTATACTGTGGCACCATTGTGCGTGCACAATTTTACACACACACACACACACACACACACACACACACACACACACACACACACACACAGAGTTCTTTCTATGAATGTTTCTGTTTCCTGGAGCTTAATGGGTTTTCATTTGAGAAGTCATGCTGCGTCACACTGTCTCTGATATCTGACAGACGCACTCTTACAGTTCAGATGCCCCACTGCACTGTGTTGTTCACACGCATCTATACAGTTTCTCACTTGTGCCCTAAAGGCGGAAGAACGGGTCAGGTCACAAATATGTGGCGCACACAAGGTCAAAGCATTATGGGAAATGTGCAGTGACCCGTATGCGTGTGGCTCTGCAGCAGCTATTGTAAAGGACAAATGATTAATCACATGTGCAGCTTTGACCATCTGCAGAAAATCCAGGTGTTTGTTTGTGTGACTATGGCAGAATTATGATTTATTATGCATTTGCTATAGATGGCTATGTTAACAATATTTTGTTGCAGTTTTGCGGTTTATACAGTGGGGCAAAAATGTATTTATTCAGCCACCAATTGTGCAAGTTCTCCCACTTAAAAGATGAGAGAGGTCTCCAATTTTCATCATAGGTATACCTCAACTATGAGAGACAAAATAAGAAAAAAAAATCCAGAAAATCACATTGTCTGATTTTTAAAGAATTTATTTGCAAATTATGGTGGAAAATAAGTATTTGGTCACCTAAAAACAAGCAAGATTTCTGGCTCTCACAGACCTGTAACTTCTTCTTTAAGAGGCTCCTCTGTCCTCCACTCGTTACCTGTATTAATGGCACCTGTTTGAACTCGTTATCAGTATAAAAGACACCTGTCCACAACCTCAAACAGTCAGACTCCAAACTCCACTATGGCCAAGACCAAAAAGCTGTCAAAGGACACCAGAAACAAAATTGTAGACCTGCACCAGGCTGGGAAGACTGAATCTGCAATAGGTAAGCAGCTTGGTGTGAAGAAATCAACTGTGGGAGCAATTATTAGAAAATGGAAGACATACAAGACCACTGATAATCTCCCCTGATCTGGGACTCCACGCAAGATCTCACCCCATGGGGTCAAAATGATCACGAGAATGGTGAGCAAAAATCCCAGAACCACACAGGGGGACCTAGTGAATGACCTGCAGAGAGCTGGGACCAAAGTAACAAAGGCTACCATCAGTAACACACTACGCCGTTAGGGACTCAAATCCTGCAGTGCCAGACATGTCCCCCTGCTTAAGCCAGTACATGTCCGGGCCCGTCTGAAGTTTGCTAGAGAGCATTTGGATGATCCAGAAGAGGACTGGGAGAATGTCATATATGGTCAGATGAAACCAAAATAGAACTTTTTGGTAAAAACTCAACTTGTCGTGTTTTGAGGAGAAAGAACACCATACCTACTGTGAAGGATGGGGGTGGAAACATCATGCTTTGGGGCTGTTTTTCTGCAAAGGGACCAGGACGACTGATCCGTGTAAAGGAAAGAATGAATGGGGCCATGTATGGTGAGATTTTGAGTGAAAACCTCCTTCCATCAGCAAGGGCATTGAAGATGAAACGTGGCTGGGTCTTTCAGCATGACAATGATCCCAAACACACCGCCCGGGCAAGGAAGGAGTGGCTTCGTAAGAAGCATTTCAAGGTCCTGGAGTGGCCTAGCCAGTCTCCAGATCTCAACCCCATAGAAAATCTTTGGAGGGAGTTGAAAGTCCGTGTTGCCCAGCGACAGCCTCAAAACATCACTGCTCTAGAGGAGATCTGCATGGAGGAATGGGCCAAAATACCAGCAACAGTGTGTGAAAACCTTGTGAAGACTTAAAGAAATCGTTTGACCTCTGTCATTGCCAACAAAGGGTATATAACAAAGTATTGAGATGAACTTTTGTTATTGACCAAATACTTATTTTCCACCATAATTTGCAAATAAATTGTTTAAAAATCAGGCAATGTGATTTTCTGGATTTTTTTTTTTTCTCATTTTGTCCCTCATAGTTGAGGTATACCTATGATGAAAATTGGAGACCTCTCTCATCTTTTAAGTGGGAGAACTTGCACAACTGGTGGCTGACTAAATACTTTTTTACCCCACTGTACATGTAAAATGTTTTCTTCATAGCTGTGTTTCATTTAAAGTAAAAATTAAAGCTAATTTAGATTTTCTGTAACTATTAAACTATATCACATCTTTCCCAGTTGTTTCCACCTTGCTACAGTGCTGTGAAAAAGTATTTGCCCCTTCCTGATTTCTTATATTTTTGGTTATTTATCACACTTAAATGTTTCAGATCATCAAACAAATGTTAATATTAGACAAAGATAACCCAAGTAAATACAAAAGGCAGTTTTTAAATAATGATTTCATTCAGTAAGGGGGAAAAAGCCATCGAAATCTACCTGGCCCTATGTGGAAAAAGTAATTGCCCCCCTTGTTACATAATGAATTAACTGTGATTAAGCACATTTTTTTGGAAAGCTGAGTTCAGTTTCACGAGCCACACCCAGGCCTGATTACTGCCAGACCTGCTGAATTGAGAAATCACTTTAAATGAAAAAAGACTTATCAGTTGAAAGACTTGCCCAGTTGTATGTACGGTGGCCCAGGATAATGACTGAAACTGTATCAGTCCTAAAAAGCAGTTTAAAGGTAAAACCCATCTTAATTTGGGTCAAGTTTTCAAGGCAGCTGTCCAAAAATGCTAACTGGAGGCTAACTTCAGTAAGGCCAGAGAAAGTTCTTACTCCTGATTGGCTCAACACTACGGACATGTTATAGTGACGTAGTGTGGAGGAATAAATTCAGGCGAGGTATGGCGAGCTGGAAGGTTGCAGAGTTTTATTTCCTCCATCAAAATGAGACGCACTTGTAGTGCTGTGGGCTTCAGTGGTCTACTGTGCTGTGCTGTGTGTCTTGTTGAGGCATGTCACACGAGCTCTTTTATCAGTGATACAGGAAGAGAGAATGCATGGCACATTAGCATAACAGTCAATACACATGATTAGCATGACATTGGTTGGCTCTTTGTCCGTGTGTGCATTGTCCTCTGTATACAAATTGTGTTCCGTTTCCTCCAACCTTGCTGTGCGTGAAATAGTATCAGTCTGCATTGTGCTGGGTCACCACACGGCTCCCTCCAGAATGCTCAGAAGGGGCTGTGCCGCCCCCCCCCCCCCCCGTCATTTGGCCTCCAGCTCCGGTAGAACTGTCCTGCTGTAAAGGAGTACCGGCGGGCATGTCAGTCCGTGGGGGGGACGGGGGAGGGGTGAAAAAAACCCCCAGTGTGCTCCGCTCCGGGATCCAGCACGTTGAACGGCCGTGGATCGTGGGCGCACAGGCCGGTGCACTTCGTGCGTTATGGAACAAGACGGCGATCGGCCGGCTTTAGGGAGTGAGGTGTGGGAAGAGCACTGTGGAGGAGGAGGGGGAGGGGGATGGGAGTAAGTGAGAGCCGGCCTGGGACGTCAAAGGTGTCTGGGCCACGCAAAAATTGCGTGTGGATCTGCAATGGTGAGGGACTTTCCCATTAAACCTGGCAGTGATCCACAGCGGCTGTGAAGAAGAAAAAAAAATTAAGTCTCTGACTCCTCTCGCGGCTCGATCCAGCGAGGATGTGGGGAAGGCGAGTTGCCAAATTCCCCAAGGATGCGTAGTGGCTGTGAAACAACTGCAGCTGTGTGAGGGACCTGGCGGTCTGGCTTTTAGGTGCGGAAGCAGCCCTAAAGCCATCGGGGACAGCAATCTGCTAAATTCCCCTTGTGCACCGTGGCTGAGAAACTCATACAAAGTCCTGTGTGCGGACTGCACGTCTGCTTCAGATGCGTGAGCAGCCCTGAAGGTTCCGAGGCTGGCGATTGGCCGTGTTTCTCGGGCATGTGCTCCGGCGGAGGACGCTCTATTGGTCTGTGGAGCCGGCTTGACCCTGTGCGTGGCGCGCACGTGGCGCAGTGACCACTTAGCTGGCTGTTGCGCTGTCCTCGTAATCCTGTGGTGTGCATGCGGGGCTTCTGTGCGCGGGAGGTCCGCTTGTCGCGAGCTGAGTCAGTGTCGGGGAGCTTTGTGGAAATCAGCGCAGTTGACGTTGATGATTTCCCCGTTCAGGCTGCTTCCTTCGTTTTGCTCGTGTTGCCGTTCATGGTGCGTGTCGGTCCAAGCGCTGCTCGCTCCGGGGCGTGCGCTCCGGTGAGGATGAAGAGGTTGCGGGCGTTCTCTGGTCCTCTGCTGTCCATAGCACGGTGAGAGGGAGCAGATGGTCATTCTCTCTCGTCAGGTCACCAGTGTGGTGGGATAAGATCAGGCGAGGGGCGCACCATGACATGTCGGGTCACCAGTGTGGAGGGATAGTTTCAGGCGAGGGGCGCACCATGACGCGTGCTGGGGCTTCCTGTCCGGGTCATCTCCGGGGTGTTCGACTCGTGTTCCATTCTTCGTCAAGGGTCACCAGTGTGGAGGAATAAATTCAGGCGAGGTATGACGAGCTGGAAGGTTGCAGAGTTTTATTTTCTCCATCAAAATGAGACGCACTTGTAGCGCTGTGCGCTACAGTGGTCTACTGTGCTGTGCTGTGTGTCTTGTTGAGGCATGTCACACAAGCTCTTTTTTTTTTTCCACAATATCTTTATTGAACCTTTTTTTTTTTTTTTTTTAACAAACATGATACAAACAATCAAACACTAACACTAAAGTACTACAAAAAAAAAAAAAAATGCACTAAAAACACCAACAACCACCAACAAAATCAAGTCTTCAACAATGCTCCTCTGTTTAGTCTAGACAATCCAGTACATAAGTATACATATTATGTTCACCAGTTTGGAATTTACAAGGTCCACACACATCATTCACCTTCTTCTTCAAGAGTTATGTTTAAATTTTTTACATAATCAATAAAAGGTCTCCATATATTCTCAAACACAATTTCCTTTGATTTCAGTATATATGTTATTCTTTCTAATGGAAGGTTTGTTAACATCTGTCTTAACCACTGAGTCACATCTGGTCTATGAGTCTTTTTCCATAATAGTGCAATACATTTTTTGGCATTAAGCAAACTGAGGTCTATGAATGTTCTTTCACTTTTATTAAAATTATGCTTTTCTGGGTACAGACCCAACAAAAACAGTTTAGGATTCAATATGATTTGTTTTGAGATTATTTTTTCAATTGTTACCCTCACCTCTTCCCAAAACATTCTTATTAATCTACATTCCCATAAACAATGAAGTAGGGTTCCTTTACTTTCCATGCATTTTGTGCATGTATCTGGTATATTTTTGTTATATCTATTTAACTCCTCCGGTGTAACATACATCCGCATTAACCATTTGAAATGTATCAATTTAAGGCGTGCATTTATTGATTTGGTTTGAGCTTCTGTACAAGCCAATTCCCATTGTTCCTCTGAAATTTCAATTTGCAGATCTTCTTTCCAGTAGTTTAATCTTTTCAGTGAATTTTCACTTGAAGATAGTGTCAATGAGTTATAAAACTCTGAAATAATACCCTTTCTTTTACTATCTTTCATCATCATTTTTTCCAAGGATGAATAAATAGGTCGAGTGAGAGCTTTATTTTGATTTGATCGAATAAAGTTTCTAAGTTGAAGATATTTTAAAAAATGTGTTCTATTGAGATTAAATTTGATCCTCAGCTCTTCAAAAGACATTATGTTGTCTGCACATGGCAAATATAAATCCTGAATCTTTTGTATCCCTTTTAAATTCCATACTTTAAATACAGCGTCCGCTCTCCCTGGTTTAAAATATTGATTACCCCATATTGGACTAAATTGTAACAATAACTGTGGTTCTTTTAAATAGTTTTTAGCTTCACACCATATTTTGATCATATGCTTTACAAATGGATTTTTAACTTGTTTTTGTAATTTTTTTGCCGAATCTGAGTATATGAATATGGGAAGAGGTAAAGGTAAATTGTATGATTCCATTTCAGTCCAGTGAGGGAGATCATTTGATGAAAAATAATATGTCATAGACCTCAGTTGTGCCGACCAATAATACAACATAAAATTTGGACATTTCAGACCTCCACGATCAAATGGTAAATATAATAAAGACAAACGTAATCTAGCCCTCCTGTTGTTCCATATAAATTCCACTAACTTTTTTTTTATTCTTGAGAATAGATCTAAAGGTGGTGATAAGGGAATGTATTGAAATAAATAAAGTATTTTAGGTAAAATATTACTTTTAAGTATATTGATTCTCCCGATCATCGACATTGGTAGTGACATCCATCTCTGAGTTAACTCATTGATATCTGACATTAAGGCTTCATAGTTGACACTGGCGACTGATTCTAGCTTAGGCATAATTTGGATTCCTAAATATTTAAACTGATTTACAACATTGAATTGATTTACCTCAGGGGCTGGGTAATTTCTCTGGGTCTCATTTAGCATTAATATTGAAGATTTAGTTTTATTTATTTTAGTGGTTAGCACTGCGGCAGCACAGTTTACCCTTGGCCGGGGGATTGTGGGGATCGTGGGATCGTGGGTTCGATCCCAGCCCCCGACCAACAGTGATCTGTGTGGAGTTTGCATGTTCTCCCCGTGTTGCGTGGGTTTACTCCGGGATTTCTCCGGTTTCCTCCCACATGCCAAAGACATGCATGTTAGGTTAATTGGCTGTTCTGGATTGTCCCTGGATGTCTGTTTCCTGTGGGCCCTTGGAATAGAGGGTTAGTATTAATGAAAGCGCTTTGAGTGGTCTTTGTGACTAGAAAAGCGCTATATAAGTGCAGGTTAGTTAGTAGTTAGTATATCCTGATATTTCCCCAAAATTCTTTATTAAATTCAACAAGGTTGGAATTGATTTTTTTAGATTCGACATAAACAAAATTATATCATCGGCGTACAGGGAGATTTTATGTTCTGTTGGTCCAACTTTAATTCCATATATTTGTGAATGTAAACGTATCGCTATCGCTAAAGGTTCAATTGCCATAGTAAACAGTAAAGGTGAAAGTGGACAGCCTTGTCGACATCCTCTATTGATTTTTATTGGTTTTGAAATATTGTTATTTGTTAGGATTTCTGCTGTAGCATTATTGTATATTATTTGAACCCATTTTATGAAATTATTTCCAAGTCCAAACCTTTGTAGGACTTCAAAAAGAAAGGGCCATTCAACTCTATCAAAGGCCTTTTCGGCGTCCAATGATAGGAGAGCTGTATCCGGTGCTTCTTTATTAAAATAAATAATATTAAATAGTCTTCTTACATTATGGAAGCCTTGTCTACCCTTTATAAAGCCATTCTGATCTCGATTAATAATATTTGGTAAAATTTCTTGTATTCGTCTTGCTAAAATTTTACAGATTATCTTAAGGTCGGCGTTTAATAGGCTTATTGGTCTCATATTTTCACATTTATTAGAGGGCTTACCTGGTTTTGGCAGCAGTATAATTAAGGCATTATTTATGTATGATGGTAAATTATTATTTTGAAATGCTTCTAAAACCATTTCCAAAAAAGGTTTTATTAATTTATTCTTAAATTTTTTATAAAGGTCAACTGGAAGACCATCTGGTCCTGCACTTTTTCCTGATTTCATATTATCAATGGCTAGCCCAACTTCTTCTTGACTAATTTTAGACTCCAATATCTCCCTGTTTTCATTTGGAATACACGGTATAGATAGTTCGTTCAAAAACCCATTTAGTCTTGTTAAATCAGGTTCATTTTTGGTATCATATAATTTTTCATAGTAATCTCTAAAGGCTCTATTAATTTCTAAAGGATCTATAACTACCTGTCCGTTACTTATAATACTGGTAATTGGTGTTTTAATTTCCAATTGTTTAATCTGCCATGCTAATAATTTTCCTGATTTTTCACCTTGTTCATAAAAAGATTGTTTCAATCTTAGAAGACTCGAGGCAGCTCTATTCGCTGATTTTTTGTCGTATTCAGCTCTCAAAATCAGTAATTCATTCTCCAACCTTGGGTCACTTCCTGCATACACTTTTTCCTGAAGACTTTTTATTTTATGTTCCAATTTAGCTCTCTCCTCTCGAGTCTTCTTAGATTTTGATCCTGTATAACTAATAATATGTCCCCTAATAAAAGCTTTGAAAGCCTCCCACTTTACACATGCTGATGTTTGTGTAGTATTGATGTCAAAGAACTCGTCTATCTGTTTTTCTATATACTTGACAAATTCCTCATCCTGAAGCCATTTATGCTGAAATTGCCATCTACCTGATTCCTTTGTCAATTTTTTATCTACATATATTAGACAACAGGGTGCATGATCAGAGATCACGATGTTATCATAAAAGCAGTTTTGAATCTTGGACCTCAATTCTGTGGAAATCAAAAAATAATCAATGCGTGAGAATGTCTTGTAGGTACTGGAATAACAAGAATAGGCTTTAACTTGTGGTTTCATTTCTCTCCATATATCTAACAATCTCAATTCTTTCATAAAATGATTAATAGTCATCCTACATCCAATGTGCGTACAATCCAGTCCTGTTGATCTATCCACACCTGGATTCAATGTACAATTAAAATCCCCTGCTATTATATGTTGCCCTGTAAGTGATGATAAGATGAGAAATAAATTAGCAAAGAACTTCTGATCATCTATATTGGGACCATATAAGTTCACAAGATTTATATTTTCTAATAGCAAAGAACCTTGAATGATTACATATCTTCCAAATTTGTCTCCAATTACATTTTTCACTTGAAAAGGAACTGATTTATGTATGAGAGTCATAACTCCCCTGGCTCGGGATGAAAATGAAGAGGTGAATACACTTCCCTGCCATCTACTCCTAATTCTTTTAACATCCTCCTCTATCAGATGAGTTTCTTGTAAAAACACAATTCTTGAACCCATGTCCTTTATTTTATTCATAACTTGTTTAAGTTTTTTTAAATTTTGTAGACCTCTGCAATTCCATGAAGTTAAATTAAGATTAACACTTTGGTCCATGATCAATAGAGAGTTTGGGATTACCTTGCAGTGTAAACATGCTCATACAGAGAAGCAAAAACATGAGTGGTTGAACATTCATCCTACAAACTACACACAAACAAATTTCCCCTTCCCACACTCGTGGCAAACCCCCCAAAATCAAAAGAAAAATTCTGTCTCCCGATATAGCCATCGACCGTTCCACACCCACGGGGAACAGCCTAAGCCACTCCTTCTTCATCCTCCCAATCACCCTAACTCTACTGCTTTTAATGACGTAACATTAACTCTCCTCTGTAGTTTTCCAACTTAACTCCAAAATTTTTAACAACTTTGTACATCATAGTTTTTTTTTTTGTTTGTTTTGTTTTTGTTTTGTTTTTTTAATATATAATACAATCTATATTTTGTAAACTTACTATTTACTTCAAGTCAGTCAGATGCCTGTGCAAATGCTTAATTATTCTACCTTATATTTTGTTCATGCTTAGCTCCCACCAGTCTCTTCTTCTTCTTTGATCTTCTTGATGAACTCCTGCGCCTCCTCTGGGGTCTTGAAGATGTGGGTTCTGCCCTCATACGTGGTCAGCAGTCTCGCAGGATAGATTACACCATGACGAATCCCAAGGTTGCGCAGCTCCTTACGTACGGGATCAAACTGCTTCCTCAATTGTTGGATTCCTGTGGCCAAATCTGGGTAGAACCGCACCTGCTGGTCCTGGTGTTTAATCTCTCCTTTAGCACGTGCAGCGTTGAAGATCTTCATCCTGTCTCTGTTGCTAAGAAACTTCATAATTAAGGTCCTCGGCGGTCCCTTATCTCTCCGTGGGCCAATACGATGTGCTTTTTCCAGAACCACTGCTGATTGCAACTCCTCGCTGCCCAGCACCTCCGGAATCCACTTTTCCAGAAAGGAACATACGTCCCGACCTTCTGATTCCTCTGGAAGACTCACCAGCCTCAAATTATTCTGTCTCGACCGAGATTCCAAATCCAAAATATTATCTTCCAGAGATTTATTTTTTTTTTCCAAAGTGCGCACCTTTAATTGAAGACGGGTGACGTCATCTTCAGCACTAGCGAGACGGAGCTCCATCTGCGCCGTTCGTTCTACACAGTCACCCAATTCCTTTCTTATTCTTTCCAACGCTGTCATAATCCCATCAAATCTAGAGGAAAAGTCCGCTCTCATTGAACTCATGGCAGCCATCAGCGCATCTGCGCCATTCCCCGCAGATATCGCACCGTTGCCAGCCTCCTCCGCCATATATGGAGTTTTGTTTGCTGCGTCACAGACCTGAAAGTCCGTTAATTTGGACTGTTTCGGCGGTTCGCTTTTTCCTTTTCCTGGTTTTCCAGCCTTAGGCTTCGCCGACATATCCTCGCCCAAATGCTGGGATACGTTCTGTCCCAAATGAGAGAGTTATTTGCCGATTTTTTTTTCTCCAGGAGCAGAGCAGAGCGAGACACGTCCGTCCTACGTGGCAGCCATAACCGGAAGTCCCACACAAGCTCTTTTATCAGTGATACAGGAAGAGAGAATGCATGGCACATTAGCATAACAGTCAATACACATGATTAGCATGACACTGGTTGGCTCTTTGTCCGTCTGTGCATTGTCCTCTGTATACAAATTGTGTTCCATTTCCTCCAACCTTGCTGTGTGTGAAATAGTATCAGTCTGCATTGTGCTAGGTCACCACAACGTCACCAAAAATGCACTGTCTAAACTTGCCTTTTTCCAAGGGGAAGAGCTTAACTGAAATTTCACAGCAAAAAAAACAGACATGACACATTGGAGTGATTTTGCTCTTGATATGTCTTGTAAGTCATAAAAAAACATGTTCCAGACATGTTAACGGGGGAGGGGGATTTTTGGCAGTGTCATTTTTAAAAACCTTAGTAAACCTCATTTAATAGTATCTATACCTCTGTCTTTGTTTTTTAACATCAGGTCTATCACTGGGTGACGAGCAAGGGAGCCAACCAATAGGAATTGTTCTTACAGTTCTTGGAGTGGTGGTGTTGGACTTTTGCGCGGATGCGACAGAGGGACCAATCAGAGCGTACCTGCTAGACGTGGCGGACACAGAGGAACAAGACATGGCGCTCAATATCCACGCCGCCTCTGCAGGTACAGCTGACAGAGAAGCTTAACCAGGGATTTATCCCAGGGGCTGGCAACTCCTGTAATGGAAAGAGTCATTTTGAATAATTTCAACTTATTTTGTTTCTTGTTGTAAATGTACTACTTTTTCCTGGTAAATTGTTTTTTGTGGAATTATGAGGCTTTTTAACCTCTAAAATTTAGCTTTCCTCATAAATTTGATACTTTATTAACATTTTATTTTTATTTTTTATTTTTTTTTTGGGGGGGGGGCATATTTTTGGAGTCTGTTTTCTGTCAAAGCCACAGTGACAGACACTTGATTTAGATAAAACAAGCTCATCTGCCTATAAACTTGAAACTGTGCTTTTCATGTCTGCAGGTTTCGGGGGTGCAGTTGGCTATGCTCTTGGGGGTTTAGACTGGACACACACATTCCTTGGAGCCATCTTTAAGTCCCAGGAGCAGATTTTGTTCATCTTTGCTGCTGTCCTCTTTTCTGTCTCTGTGGTGCTGCATCTCTTCAGCATCGAGGAGCAGCAGTATTCACCGCAGCAAGACCGGCTCGACCAGGTAACGGGCTTTGAACACCACAGTAAGCTCAGTATGACTGTTTTTTTTTTTGTGTGTGTGACACCACAGAAAATGTTCCTTTTTACTATTCTCTCACCAGGAGAGTCCAGATCCCACACTCATGCAGCCATCAGCCAATGGTAAAACTGGACTTCTTGCCCCTAAGCTCGAAATGATTGATGAGGTTGATACGTTAGAGAGCTACGACTTCTACGACCCCTATGGAGACAACCATTCAGAGCATGAAGACCTGGACTTTCTAGAAGTGGAGCTAGTGAGAAGTAAGTTAAACTGTTGCTGAGCCACATTCTGTTCTTCACATCTCAGCATCTAACCTGATAATGGCCTTCCTTCTCCAGGCAAAAGCGACAGTGTTCTCGCCATGGCAGACTCAACTCTCGACCACCTGGACCATGATGCCTTATTTCTGTGCCACCTAGAGCCATCCATCTTTGCTGACCGCCTCTCGCCCTATCACGGGTCGCCCCCCGCCAACTCTCCCGTCTTCAACCCTAGTCGTAGCACGCCACCTCCCCAAATTGCCGGCATCAGACGCAGCAGCAGCACAGGAAGTCAAGACCTGCTTCGCCACCACCATCACCACCATAGCAGTAATCACCAAGTGCACGCTCAGACTCCAAGGATTTCCCGCCTCTCAGCTTTCCTACAAGAAATGGAAAATGATGATGGTCAGGAGGCGTTGCTCAACAACCAGCTTAATGAGCAAAGGACGTTGAACGGGCAGCTTCTCACCACAGGGGCTAATACCGACAGACTTGGCAGCAGTAGACTGAGCTCTAAAGGACAGGCACATCGTGCTGGAATGGTTAAAGGTAGGTATGGTCATAGTAGAAAATATACAGTATGGTATCATGGAATGTTGGACATCCAAACAAGAAGGTCAGAATTATGTCACTTTAGAGTTAAAAGGGATATCCATAAATAATTTTTGTAATAAACCATAGAAATAACCATGAGGTGCCACCAGAGAATCATAAACATCGAGGGTGGAAAAAAAAAACTGGCTTCTACAACAACAGTGTTACAGCCTGGATATTCCTGTTTGCAAAGATGTCACATTGGCAGAGAAACCCATTTTGGCAGACATGGCACTATAAATCCGTTAGTGAGTAGAGGTAGTGAAAGTAGATGAGTTTAAATACCTGGGATCAACCATCCAAAGCAATGGAAAATGCACAAGAGAGGTGAAGATAAGAGTGCAGGCAGGATGGAGTGGGTGGAGACGAGTGTCAGGGGTGATTTGTGACAGAAGGGTAGCAGCAAGAGTGAAAGGGAAGATTTACAAGATGGTAGTGAGACCTGCTATGAGGTATGGTTTGGAGACTGTGGCATTGACAAAAAGACAGGAGCTGAAGGTGGCAGAGTTGAAGATGCTTAGATTTTCATTGGGAGGGACAGCTCAGGTTGAACGGTTTGGAGACAAAGTAAGAGAGGTAAGGCTGAGATGGTTTGGGCATGTTCAGAGGAGGGTAGTGGATATACTGGACAAAGGATGTTGAAGATGGAGCTGCCAGGGAGGTGGAAAAGAGGAAGACCACAGAGAAGATTCATGGATGTAGTGAAGGAGGGCATGGAGAGGGTTGGTGTTACAGAAGAAGATGCAAGGGACAGGATGAGATGGAGGCAGATGATCCGCTGTGGCGACCCCTAAAGGGAGCAGCCAGAGGAGGAGGTATAAATCCGGCTTTGAAGTGAT
Organism: Pholidichthys leucotaenia; assembly: GCA_020510985.1. Lineage (NCBI taxonomy): Eukaryota > Metazoa > Chordata > Actinopteri > Cichliformes > Pholidichthyidae > Pholidichthys > Pholidichthys leucotaenia. Next base: position 100,953,447 of record CM035839.1, on the reverse strand, counting down.
CTGCCCAGGCTCTTTTGAGGACAGTCTTAACCACTTGGTGCTAAAAGTTCAAACAATTAAAAACTTAACATAGGTCTTTTGTTCCATCTCAACAAGAAATGACAAAAGTAGAGTAGTAAGTGTTACTAATCATTTTTTAAAAATGAATTGTGTGCACAAATGGATTCACAGGCACCATTGAATCATCCTATTAAACCATCTCACCTTACAGCCGCCAGTACTGGAGCTCCCGTGCGACACTCGCGCCACCATCACACCTTCTACCGTCAGCCATCCTGCACCTTCTCCTACTATGGCCGCGTTGGAAGCCGCCGCTACCGTTACCGCAGGGCCAACGCAGCTTTCCTCATCAAGCCATCCCGCAGCATGAATGATCTTTATGAAGTAGAGGCCAGGCACAGGAGGAGGAGCAGACAGAGGAGCAGACACCGCAGCGGGAACACCAACTCCTCCAGCGGAGACACGGAGAGCGAGGAGGGCGAGGTGTGAAAGGGATGGAAAGCAGGGAGTTGGCCGGCAGTATATTGTATTTGTTTCTTTTGGGTGTAATGCTTGAGTAATTATTTTTCCATCAGGTTGAGACCACTGTGCGGCTGCTGTGGCTCTCCATGCTAAAGATGCCTCGAGAGCTGCTGCGGCTGTGTGCCTGTCACCTGCTCACATGGTTCTCCATCATCGCAGAAGCTGTCTTCTTCACCGACTTCATGGGACAAGTCATCTATGATGGTGACCCCACTGTACGGGAATTAGTTGCTTAACACTCAGACAGTTTATTACATCATTGTTTTACCATCATTTAAGACTCAAATACAGCTGCAAACAAAATCATTCAACCCCCACTGCAAATTGGGTTTATTGGCAAAATGTACAAACTAGCAGCTGTTTGCAATAAACAAATCTTATCAAGAACAATTTAAACAGTTCAACACAACTAATATTACAAGTGGTTTATCCAAATTCAACACAAAATTCCACTTTTAATGACTACAGTTTCAAACTTATTCAGTCCCTTCATGACAAGTATCTTTAGTACTTAGTAGAGCACCCTTTTGCTGTTAGGACCTGCTGCAAATGTGATGCATAGCCAGACACCAGCTTCTGGCAGCATTCCTGATGAATCTTAGCCCATTCCTCATGGGCAAAGGCCTCCAGTTCACTAATATTCTTGGATTTGCATGCTACAGCCGCCTTTTTCAAATCCCACAAGAGATTTTCAATGGGATTCAAGTCAGGCAACTGTGATGGCCACTCTAGTATCTTCCAGGACTTCTTCTGAAACAAAGCCTTGGTGGACTTTGAGGTATACTTGAGATCGTTGTCCTGTTGGAAGGTCCAGTGAAGCCCAAGGTTCAGCTTCCTCACAGACGTCATGACATTTTCTCCCAGGATTTCCTGATACTTGATTGAATCCATCTTTCCCTCCACATGCCGCAGATTTCCAGCGCCAGAGGAAGTGAAGCAACCCCAGGGCATTAGAGCCACGACCATGCGGGTGTTCTTTTCAGAATATGCTTCATTCTTTCTCCTCTAGACATACCACTGATCCATAGGCCTGAAAAGTTCCAGTTTTGTTTCATTGCTCCACAGAACAAAATCCCAAAACCTCTTTGGGTTATTTATATAGTTCTGAGCAAATTAGAACTGACTCTTCTGCTTTTAGGTCAATGGTGGTGTACATCTTAGAGTTCAGGCGTGGAACCCTTCAGCGTTTAGTATGTGCCTTACTGTGGAAACTGAAACCTCAGTGCTGGCTGCCACCAAGTCTTGCTGCAGGTCTTTTGCAGTCAGTTGAGGGTTTCTGACCACTTGCCTCCTAAGGACTCTGGTGGCAGCCATTGAAAACTTCCTCTTTCTACAACGCTCAGGTAGTCTAGCCACTGTTCCTTTAACTTTAAACTTGCAAATTATGCTTCCAACTGTATTTCTAGGAGCATTCAGTGCCTTTGCTATCTTTTTGTATTCTTTTCCTTGTTTGTGCAAGGCAATGATCTCTTCTTTGAACTTTTTGAACAATTCTCTTTGCCATATTTCTAACATGCAATCAAACGTCTCTGTCAACAGTCCAGGTATTTCAGGTGTTCTATCTCAAGCACACCCGATGCAACTAATGAGGCCCTTGATTGGTTGCTTCAGGTGTCCTTGAGACCACACCTGATTTGCAATGTGTGCTGTTATGAGGAATTCTATTCAGGAGGTTGAATAATTTTGAGACTGCAGTTGTCATTGAAAGTATGATTTAGTGTTGAATTTGGATAAAATGCTTGTAATATTAGTTTTATTTAACTATTTAAACTGTTCTTGTGTAATTTGTTTATTGCAAACACCTGAAAAATTTTATAGTTTGCCAATAAACCTAAAATGCAATGGGGGTTGAAGGATTTTGATTGCAACTGTAGATGTAGAGGTGTTATGGATATTTGGTCATCCCACATGAATGCTTTTTAAAACAAGGGTTACCAACTTTTCAATCACCAAATAGACAAATGTCAGAATAAATATGTAAATGTTCAGTGTATTGTTTTCAAACTTTGATCATAATGATAAAAAAAATCTCTAGAGGTGGGTAGAGCGTCGAGACATTGAACTTAAGTGTAAGCAGTGTTACCTTATGAAATTAATCACTCAAATATAAGTCAGTTATCTCAAAAATGACTTGCGTAAGAAAGTATCTAGTTAGTCAGCTAATAGTAACAGCTATATTTTTGCCAATGTGAAGGGTTTTTCTTCTGTCTATTACTGCTTTTTGTAGTTGAAGAAATAAATAAATTTGCAATGTTTTTCATGTAAATTTGTTTTGTTTTTAAATTTGACCTTTTCTGTCTTTTTTGACCTTTCCTTTTCAGACTTTGCTCATATATTCTCAGAATTTTCTCATACATTTTAGACATTTTTTCTTGTATTGTTTTTTCTCCTCATAAAATATTGGATTTTTATCTTCTAATTTGATCAGTTTTATAAGTTTTTGCTTTTTTAATAAATCTGAAAAACTTTGGAGTAATTGACTTTTTATACATTTTATACAAAAATTGAACAATAATTTTTGTTCTATTTCAAAGAAATATGATTATAAATACAGTAAAATTTGGATATAGTCATTACTGTGTATTATATCATTGTTGTACCTTCATTTTAAGTCTCAAATATTCAAGATTCAAAGATTTTATTTGTCAATACTACTATATTGTAGTATTGGCATTTGCACAAATGCCATATCTGCTGCTGTCTCTCATTGCAATACTGATCATGTGCAGTCCTATCTGTTACTATCTGCACCTACACTACTGCATTGAACTGCAACTACATATATTACATCTCTAGTTTTCTGTATACAAGATTGCTGGGTTTTATCATCGTTAATCGTTTATCTCCATTTGCACTATGGGAGGTCTGGGTCTTTCTGGTCACCATTTGCATTACTGTACATAGACTGCTGTTGTTGTTTTCTTTTTTCCCAGCCTTATTCCTTTTTTATATTGTGCACACCACTGAAGAGAGAAATGCCATTTCAATTCTCCTGTATGTCCTGTGCATATTTTTTGTTTGTTTGTTTTTTGATTTTGTATACTTTATTGATCCCCAGAGGGGAAATTGAGGGCATCCACCTGGATGGATGAAGGAGCTATGGTACGGCGCTATCCCTTAACCATTCACACACACATTCACACCTAGGGCCACTTTAGAGTCTCCAATTAACCTAACCTGCATGTTTTTGGCCTGTGGGAGGAAACCGGAGAAATCCTGGAGTAAACCCACGCAGATATGGGGAGAACATGCCACCGCACCGGGTGGCGGTGCGGTGGCGCAGTGGTTGGCGGTGCGGTGGCGCAGTGGTTAGCACTGCGCCAGCACAGCAATTCACCCTTGGCCATGGGATCTCTGGTTCGATCCCAGCCCCTGACCAACAGTGATCTGTGTGGAGTTTGCATGTTCTCCCTGTATCTGCGTGGGTTTACTCCGGGATTTCTCCGGTTTCCTCCCACAGGCCAAAAACATGCAAGTTAGGTTAATTGGAGACTCTAAAGTGGCCCTAGGTGTGAATGTGTGTGTGAATGGTTAAGGGATAGCGCCGTACTGTGGCTGCTTCATCCATCCAGGTGGATGCCCTCAATTTCCCCTCTGGGGATCAATAAAGTATACAAAATCAAAAAAAAAATATGCACAGGACATACAGGAGAATTGAAATGGCATTTCTCTCTTCAGTGGTGTGCACAATATAAAAAAGGAATAAGGCTGGGAAAAAGAAAACAACAACAGCAGTCTATGTACAGTAATGCAAATGGTGACCAGAAAGACCCAGACCTCCCATAGTGCAAATGGAGATAAACGATTAACGATGATAAAACCCAGCAATCTTGTATACAGAAAACTAGAGATGTAATATATGTAGTTGCAGTTCAATGCAGTAGTGTAGGTGCAGATAGTAACAGATAGGACTGCACATGATCAGTATTGCAATGACAGACAGCAGCAGATATGGCATTTGTGCAAATGGTTGCAGTAAAACAAATGTTTTGTGTCTTTATGCAGGAAAAAAGGCTAAACATTTCCCCTTCTTAACTCTTTTTTTTTTTTGATGGCACAGATTGTAAACCCCCTTTTAAAACCAACTTTTTCTATAATGCTCTTTTTGCAACTCTGTTTTCATGTAATAATTTTTATCAATTAACATAAATGGCTTTGACCTTTGTCCAATGTTTCAGTTTGAACTTAAAGTAACTGTTTTTGTGAATTCTTAATTACTTAATTCACTGCTTATACTGAACTACATTTATTGATTGATTGATTGTCTCACAGGCTCCCATGAACTCAACCTTATTGGATAACTATCACAAAGGAGTTCAAATGGGATGTTGGGGGCTGGTCATATACGCCATGACGGCTGCTGCGTGTTCATGTAATCACACTTTTGAAGAAATAAACATCATGAAATAAAAGCATGTCTTATCATAACCAACACCTCTATAATAACCAGTGATTTAATCTGTCTTTTACAGCTGTTCTTCAGAAATATCTTGACAACTTCAACCTCAGCATTAAGGTCATTTACATTATGGGGACACTTGGATTCGCTATAGGTATGAACAACACTAATACTATTATGTAATGAAATAGGATAAAGTGGTAATAAGGATCAAGTCTGTAATTTTTCTGACTTTTCTTAAAATCTCCATAGGAACTGCTATAATGGCCATCTTCCCGAATGTGTACGTTGCTATGGTGATGATCAGCAGCATGGGCATCATCTCTATGAGCATCTCCTACTGTCCCTACGCTCTGCTTGGACAGTATCATGAAATGAAAGAGGTGCAGATTAAATACGATGCAGAAATATTTGTTCTGTTATATAAAATCTACCAGCTCAGAGAATACAGACAGAAGTGAGTTGTTTGGTTAAAAACTGAAAATTTTACATTAGATTATCAGTTAGCAGAGGTTTTAGGCAAGGGATGTTTGCATCTAAATGTTATCAGAAAAGATCAACACTAACAGTGATTCCATTACATTAACTTAAAAAAAAAAGTCACTGAAGCCTTTTATTATATGTGTGTATGTATGTATGTATGCGTACATATGTGTGTGTGTATGTATATGTGTGTGTGTGTGTGTGTATATATGCAAGTAGTTAATCATATTATCATTATCACATATTTTTGTGCTTTGCTTTTCTGTTGTCCAACAATTATTAAAACAATCAGTAAATACTAAATGAATTTCTATGATTCCCTAGTTTCTATTAACTATAGCCAGTATTGTCTGTAAATATTCTCTAATCAACAAAACCCATATTAATCTGTTAGAACACAAAAACCCCAATTCCAATGAAGTTAGGACATTGTGTAAAATGTAAATAAAAACTGAATACAATGATTTGCAAATCCTTTTCAACCGATATTCAATTGAATACACTACAAAGATATATTTAATGTTCAAACTGAAACTTTTTTTTTTTTTTTTTTACAAATATTCACTCATTTTGAATTTGATGCCTGTAGCACATTCCAAAAAAAGCTGGGACAAGGGCATATTTACCACTGTGTTACATCACCTTTCTTTTTAACAACACTCGATAAGTGTTTAGGAACTTAGGATGCTAACTGTTGAATCTTTGTAGGTGAAATTCTTTCCTATTCTTGCTTGATGCACAGCTTCAGTTGCTAAACAGTCTGGGTCTCTGTTGTTGTATTTTGCACTTCATAATGCACCACACATCTTCAATGGGAGACGGGTCTGGATTGCAGACAGGCCAGTCTAGTACCTGCACTCTTTTACTACGAAGCCACGCCATTGTAACACGTGCAGAATGCGGCATAGCATTGTCTTGCGGAAATAAGGAGGGACGTCACCGAAAAGGATGTTGCTTGTATGTACTGTTTAGCATTAATGGTGCCTTCACAGATGTGCAAGTTAGTTTTGTCATGGATACTAACACCCCCCCATACCATCACAGCTGCTGGCTTTTGAACTTGATGCTGATAATAATAACTGTGTTAACTGACGATGGTTTTCCAAAGTGTTCCTGAGCCCACATGGTAATATCCTTTACAGAATGATGTAAGTTTTTAATGCAGTGCCACCTGAGGGATCAAAGGTCACGGGCATTCAGTGTTGGTTTTTGACCTTGTAGCTTATGTGCAGAAATTTCTCCAGATTCTCTGAATCTTTATGGACTGTGGGTGATGAAATTCTTAAATTCCTTGCAAATTGTATGTTGAGAAACATTTTTAACTTTTGGACTATTTGCTCACGCAGTTCAAAGTGATGAACCTCGCCCCATCCTTGCTTGTGAATGTCTGAGCCTTTCAAGGGTGCTCCTTTTATACTCACCTGTTTCCAGTTTACTTGTTCACCTGTAGAATATTCCAAAAATGTCTTTCCCAGTCTTTTTTTTTTTTTTGCCCTGTCACAGCTTTTTTGGAATATGTTGCAGGCATCAAATTCAAAATGAGTGCCTACTGTATTTGCAAAAAACAATACCTCCCCCCCAAAGTTTATCAGTTTGAACACTAAATATCTTGTCTTTGTAGTGTATTCATTTGAATATAGATTGAAAAGGATTTGCAAGTCATTGTATTCTGTTTTTTTTATATATGTTTTTATGATATTACATGTTTTGTAACTTAATGGGAATCGGGGTTTGTATTTTGTTGGTTGTCTGTGCTTGTTGCGGAGTTTAAAAAAAAAAAAAAGAAGAGGAAAATGTGGTTTATTATGTTTGTGACTATTTTGTAGTGCATTCAGAGCCCTAATAAAATACCCAGCTCAATGAAATTAAGTGAAGTCAAAATATTTCGTCAAATTAACACCTGGTTTTTATTATTTGGTGATGTTTATAGTAATAAAGTAACAGAACTCAAGCAAGCATAATCTTTCTTTTATCTTTTGTCATTTCTCAATCACTCACTGGCAGTGTGTTAATAAGCTAATTTGTGAATATTAACTCTAAGCTCTTTTGCATCCTTTAGTACATCCATCACAGTCCAGGTAACTCGCGCAGAGGCTTTGGCATTGACTGTGCCATCTTATCCTGTCAGGTGGGTGTTTACACTTTCTTGACACTAGACTTGGGTTTAATATATAGTAACAGTATACTAAAGATTAAAAATGTCATGATTCTTTTTCAGGTGTACATCAGTCAGATATTGGTGGCATCAGCTCTGAGTGCTGTAGTGGAAGCTGTTGGGACCGTCCGTGTTATTCCCATGGTGGCCTCTGGAGGCTCTCTACTTGGATTCTTCACTGCCTGCTTCCTGGTCATTTACCCGACTCCAAACAATGGGTGAGAAAAACATCTAATCACATTTAAAGAATTGGTTAACACAGGAAGCAAGATTAATTCCACCCTGTTCTTACTCCTGTTAGTATCAGATTTAATGACTAGAAATGGGAAATTAAGTCAGGATGTATAAAGACTGTCAACTTTATATGAAACATGGATGTAGCCTCTGAATCGAAAAAATGAAGGTAGTTTGTAATGGCCAGAAGAGGACAACACCGCTGATTTTAAAAAGAAATCTTCAAGAAAATGACCCTACTTGTCTATGACTTTTATATTTTCAGTAATTAGACACATTTTTCATTTTGTATCTTGTGGTCCAGTCTAATATGTCAAAACAGACAGCATGTCTCAAATCAAAGACCTGTTGGTATTCCTGGATAAGAACCTGTATTTATGTAGCATTTTTTTCTCATGCCAAAAGCCACTCAAAGCTCTTAACTAGAAACTACATCAGCAATCTGGTCTAAGACAGATAACAAAGGTCAATTTAGAATCAGCAGTTAAACTATCGTGCATGTTTTTGATTGTGGGAGGAAACCCGAGCACCCATGGTCAACCCACGCAAGCACAGGGAGAACATACAAACCACACACAGATTCATACTGCTGGCAACCTGGGGATTCGAACCAGGAACCTTCTAGTTGGGAGACAACATCGGTAACCACTGTCCCACACTGTCTAGAAACTTGACAGGTCTTCTTCAGTCTCCTACAGCAGCTAAAAGTCTTTTTGTTGAGAAATGTGCTGTCTGGTAGGTGAAATGTTTTTGTTTTTTTTTATTTTAGATTGGCAAAATTTAAACACTAACTTGGTGCAAGGCATCTGTAGCTGATGCCTTGCACCAGTGTGGGTGATGTCCAACCAGAATGCGTTGCACAGTCCGCTACATTGGCAGTGATGGAAGCAGGAAAACAATAGGCACATACCGTAAGTATGCTACCTTTCAGGTGGTGTGCTCATAACAGCCAAATTAAATTTCAGATATGGAGCACGGGATATTTTTCACATTTGGTGGTCAACATATTACCTACACAGTGGAATGGGAACACCCACCAACCAATGGGAGCCAAGTAAATGAGAAAAACCAGGAGCACTAACAAGGAATAAATTTGCTCGCAAGGATAAGTGTCAAATAATTCAGAGAAATACCTCTTCTTAGCTTAATCGGTGCAAGCATGGACATGCAGATATTTTAAGGGCTTTTGATCCAGCCTGAAACAAGGACAAAATTACAAAGAAAAAAATGTGAATTTGTAAGAAAGGTCAAAAAAATCACAAGAAAAGATGCAAATTTATAGGGAAAAAGTAACATTTGTACAATAACAATCACTGAAAATGTATAAAAAATGATAAATGTGTTAAATGGAAACACTAGATTCATCAGAAAAGTTATACATTTTTGAGAAAACATCACAAAATCATAATAGAAAAGTAAACATTTAAAATGAGATGCAAATAAGTTGCAAAGTCGGAAGAACAAAAGATGTGAATTTATGACATGCATAAAAGTCACAAATTCCAGAAAAAAAGAAAATTCACAAGTTAAAAAAAAAAAAGGCTTTAAATTTTCACGAAGTCTGAAACTTTTGTGGGCAGTCTTTATTTGGATTTTTTTTTTTTAAAAATGTGAAAGAAAAAAGATAATCTCAAACATGACACAAAAGTAGCCAGTTTGAAACCGTTTCAAAATTACATTTTAAGATTCTAAATTTACAAGAAAAAAAATCTAATTTTATAAACATGCAAATTTCAGAGAAAAAAAATCATAATTAAAAGGGTCCAGATATAATATATAAATAAAATATAACAATACAGTACAGTTAATTTCCCAATTGATGACATTAGTCACTATGGGGGCAGGCCAAAACAAATGTTTATGATCCTGCAGAACTCAGATTTGGACTGGACCAGATTTTGGACCTTTTTTGCCTGTTCAGATGTTGCACCCAGCAGGTTGCTGATCTTCAGCCAGGGATCTCTATAATATTTGTTCCATGGCAATGCAAATAAAGCCTTTTTTCATAACACTGGTGTTTTTACCCCTACACACATGAGCAGTCCACTTTGAGATACTGCTATGTGATAAAATCTTTGACGGCCACAGTCTTTGTCAATTTAAAAATAACTTCATTGGAATAAACAAAGTGAAATGCATCTTCGTCATCATCACACACCTTCCGGCGTCAGCCTCCTTTCACCATACTTCTCAGGTATTGTGTCCAGCATACTTCAAGTTTGGCAATTTGCCTCTCCTTAGGAAACCATGCTTGAGTGCCATAGACAAGTCTAGACCGAGCACACCCTTCTACAATCTTTCATCTCGTGTACATGGATACTCTGCAATCGGTCAGCACATTGTGTAGCTCATTTAACTTAGCTATTGCACTGGCCCCACGGTGTTCGGTAAAGCATCCGTACTCCGCATTGGTAACAATCTGACCAAGATAGCAAAACATCTTCACATTCATCACATTCTTAATGGCATGACCTTCTATAGAAAACAAGGTTGTCTGCTTTGCAAGGGCTTGGTCATTGAACACTTGAGTCTTAGTCTTCTTGAGATATTGTTAGCCCAAAATGCGTACACTTCTCGTTGAGGTTACTCAAAACTTTTTCTGCCTCACGGATGGGCTTGGTGAACAGAGAAACATCATCAGCATACAAGATTCACTTCACAACTTCTGTCCCTTGCAGTTGGCCCTGACAGTGCTGTTCTCTATTAGTACAAAGATGTGGTATGTTGTATTCAAGATTAATTCCCCATCCACCAGGGATAGCCTTATCAGTCTCACTGGCTGTGACTTTTAGCACAAAGTCAAAGTAATAGTTGAACAGACAGGAGGATTGTTGGCCTCCCTGGTGGCATCCTATACATATATCAAACTTGGACTTCATCCCACTCATGGATGCTGTTGTGTTCATGTAAAGTGCTTGTAATACTCCGCACTGTGTGTTTATATACTCATATATTTATTCCATCCAGCTACAATGCTCCGCACTGTGTTTATATATTTATATATCTATCCCATCTAGCTACAATGCTCTGCACTGTGTGTCTGTACAGTGGGGCAAAAAAGTATTTAGTCAGCCACCAATTGTGCAAGTTCTCCCACTTAAAAGATGAGAGAGGTCTCCAATTTTCATCATAGGTATACCTCAACTATGAGAGACAAAATGAGAAAAAAAAAATCCAGAAAATCACATTGAAGGATTTTTAATGAATTAATTGGTAAATTCCTCAGTAAAATAAGTATTTGGTCACCTACAAACAAGCAAGATTTCTGGCTCTCACAGACCCGTAACTTCTTCTTTAAGAGGCTCCTTTTTCCTCCACTTGTTACCTGTATTAGTGGCACCTGTTTGAACTCGTTTTCAGTATAAAAGACACCTGTCCACAACCTCAAACAGTCAGACTCCAAACTCCACTACGGCCAAGACCAAAGAGCTGTCAAAGGACACCAGAAACAAAATTGTAGACCTGCACCAGGCTGGGAAGACTGAATCTGCAATAGGTAAGCAGCTTGGTGTGAAGAAATCAACTGTGGGAGCAATTATTTGAAAATGGAAGACATACAAGACAACTGATAATCTCCCTCGATCTGGGGCTCCACGCAAGATATCACACCGTGGGGTCAAAATGATGATGAGAACGGTGAGCAAAAATCCCAGAACCACACGGGGGGACCTAGTGAATGACCTGCAGAGAGCTGGGACCAAAGTAACAAAGGCTACCATCAGTAACACACTATGCCATCAGGGACTCAAATCCTGCAGTGCCAGACGTGTCCCCCGGCTTAAGCCAGTACATGTCCAGGCCCGTCTGAAGTTTGCTAGAGAGCATTTGGAGGATCCAGAAGAGGACTGGGAGAATGTCATATGGTCAGATGAAACCAAAATAGAACTTTTTGGTAAAAACTCAACTTGTCGTGTTTGGAGGAGAAAGAACACCATACCTACTGTGAAGGATGGGGGTGGAAACATCATGCTTTGGGGCTGTTTTTCTGCAAAGGGACCAGGACGACTGATCCATGTAAAGGAAAGAATGAATGCGGCAATGTAACGTGAGGTTTTGAGTGAAAACCACCTTCCATCAGCAAGGGCATTGAAGATGAAACGTGGCTGGGTCTTTCAGCATGACAATGATCCCAAACACACCGCCCGGGCAAGGAAGGAGTGGCTTCGTAAGAAGCATTTCAAGGTCCTGGAGTGGCCTAGCCAGTCTCCAGATCTCAACCCCATAGAAAATCTTTGGAGGGAGTTGAAAGTCCGTGTTGCCCAGCGACGGCCCCAAAACATCACTGCTCTAGAGGAGATCTGCATGGAGGAATGGGCCAAAATACCAGCAACAGTGTGTGAAAACCTTGTGAAGACTTACAGAAAATGTTTGACCTCTGTCATTGCCAACAAAGGGTATATAACAAAGTACTGAGATGAACTTTTGTTATGGACCAAATACTTATTTTCCACCATAATTTGCAAATAAATTGTTTAAAAATCAGACAGTGTGATTTTCTGGATTTTTTTTTTTCTCATTTTGTCTCTCATAGTTGAGGTATACCTATGATGAAAATTGGAGACCTCTCTCATCTTTTAAGTGGGAGAACTTGCACAATTGGTGGCTGACTAAATACTTTTTTACCCCACCGTAGATATTAAGGTGTGTTCAGACCAAACACGAGACTAATTTTTTGTGTGGCGTGAATACATGTAAAGTTAATGTAAACATGTGGAAGACATGCAAAAATGCGCATTCACGTTCGAGGGATAGTGCTAGCTAGTAATCGCCTTGAGATTTTGCTGTCACTAGAGTAAAAGTATCAGCATTGGAGAGTAAACTAGTTTGAAAATGAGACTGCCACTCACCCGCAGACAGATGGATCGGGGGCTCTGCAGCTGAATCGGAATGTCAGAGTTATTTAACCACGGACTCCTGCCACAGACACCATCATCCAGGTGATATTTTGGAGGCAGGGACTTTTTTTTTTTTTTTTTTCAGGTGGTACCCCCGTTGGATAACAAACTTAAGCATGATGGTGTTTTGGGGATTTCCACAGCAGGTTGAACACAGCTGCAGAGGCAACTCTGCTCGTCTGCAACTCACTCATATGGTGAATTTACGTCTATTTGCGTATTTACATTGAGTTCAAATGTAATCGTGCCGCACGAAAAATTCACCCATTCACGTTTGGTCTGACCACACATATATTCTTTAGGCGTTTGTTTTTAGATAACAAAAGTCAATATACAAGGTAAAGGTTTTTTTTAACTGTCTTTATGGTAAGCTCGTCCTAACCAATTTTACCTCTCTGACAGGGACGGGGACTCAGCCAAAGCTTCAGAGAAACGTGCCCCGACCTTGGCTGAAAATCCCACCAGCAGTGATGGGCCTGTAGCTGTGGTCGTAGAGAAACCTAGCTTCCTGAAACTCAATGAGGAGGGCAAGGCCACCACCACTACCACCAATGCTTCCTGTTGCACTGAAAATGAGTCCGCTCTGTGATTGGCTGGCTCATGCTGTGGACACATTGCTGCAGAAACACCGAAAGTTCTGATTGCTGTTGACAAAAGACTTTAAAAGATGTGCCTCCGTCTGGAGTTGAAGCAGTCCATTCTTGCAGTCTGTTCTGGCTTTAACAGGGTTTTTTTTTTCTGATTTATTTTTCACACACTGTTGAAGAGAAGAATTTACAGTGGGACCAGTACCACATTAACCAGCTTTACAAAAAAATCACTCTGGTCCCAGTGCTTTTTCAGCTGTCGACAGAATTTCTTCCACTTGCCCTCACACAGATGTTTGATCGATCCGTTGAGGTCGTCCTTGAATGAGTGATCAGTTGGCTGTGGTTTTTCGGGACAGCTTGTCTCTGTCTCTCAGGGCCTCTAGGAGGACAGCAAACTTCAGGAGACTCGCATATGTACACACAAACATTCACACTGACACACCACGTCATCCAGAGTGGACACAATCAAATCAACACCTGAATAATGAACATTGTTGATGAACATCTGTCCTTCAAGCTGCAATCACTGAAAAAAAAAAAAAATGCTGAAAATCGTTCTTCCTCACTGTGGAGTTGTTACGTGGAAGCTGACTGATGAGAATGTGTGCGTCTCCAGCGGAGGCGTCACCAAATTAACCCCAACAATGCAATCGGCTTGGCGGGACTTTTACAGCACTCTGCGACAGTAGCTTTAAAGACTCTGGAGACTTTTGGAAGTGGCATTTCTAAAAACTATGAGCCAGAAGCTTGGCTTCCTGAGGGAAATTATTGATTGTTATGCTCCCCAAACAGATTGCTTTTGCCTCCTTCGTATATTGGGAGTTCTGAAATCTTTATTTAGCCATCAATTCAGGGCAAAGGGGACACTTCTTGAGGCCGCTCAGATTTATTGAACATGAGCTTAAAGTTGCCTGACCATCAATAATACAAAATATAGTTGGTGGGGGGGGGGACAATGTTCATTGATGAAGGCTAGATTGCGCATGGAGTCTGTGCATTGCACAGGGCATTACAACCACAAATCTCACTTTCATGACTTACTAAGGACCCATTGTGATGTTTGTTCTTGACTAATCAGACTACCCTTCATGCTGCATGTGAGACAAGCAGAGAAGTAAACCAAACTGCAGAGGAAAAGAAAAATTAAGCCTTGCTTTCACATGTCTTCCATGATCTTAATTTTTTTTTTTTGTCCCTTTGGTAAATGCTCTCACTAGCTATGCGCTGGTAGAGCTGTTGTTGAAAATGTTTGAAAAGCATTATTTGGGTGGGGGAAAAAGTCCTTCTCAGATTTTTGGCAAGTTGATTAATTGGCCTAGGGACACCATCTGTTCAGGTACCAGTGTTCAGTATTGGTGATGGAGGATGTTTTGATAGAAAAGACAGTATCTTTACCATTTTGAAATTTTGGTTTTTCTGTAGAAATGGAAGTTTTAAGTTTGTTTGTGTGGTTTTAATTGTGTGTTTTCTCCTTTTTAATTAGCCAAGTATGTCTGCAGAGAAAATATTGGCAGTGATTAGCTAAGCTTAGCATGAAAAATAAGAAATGAAGGAAATGTCTAATACAAAGTCTAACTACCACAATCTTTTTTAAAAAAAAAATTAATTGATTAAACTGCCACAATTTATTTTGGAAATTAATTACTTTGATGTTGGCAGGTGGTTTTTGGTCAGGACCAACTTGAGGTTGTTTTGAGCTAAAGCAGTGAATGCTGACTTATGTTATGATTTTTGGATTTGTCAACTTTTCTATGAAATGTTCATGAAAGTCAGGGTTTGCTTCTGTCATTAGTGACATTTAGCAATGTTTAGCGACGTTTGTGTGAATGTTTGTGAAAGTATTTGCGAAAGACAGTGGCCGAAATTAGCAACTGTTGGCATATGTTAGCAACAGTGTTTGCGACTACTTGTTACTCTTTTGCCATGTTTGGGACCTTTTGCCAACTCCAGGCAAACTACTAGGTGAATGTCAGGCAAATCGTGGACCCAGCTTTATGAAAAGAGTGAGCAAACCTTCCTCAGCATTTGTTTCAAGTGTTTGTAAAGGTTCTTAAATAGTTGTGAGTGTTCACTACTTGGCGAACCATAAAGAGCTTTAGCGACATGTATCACAACTGTTTGCAAACACAACTGTTTTGCGAACATCTGCAACTGTTTGAACTGTGTTTCAGCCTTTTACGAACCCTGACACAACCCAAAAATTGCAACGTTCAACAGTATTTGCCACTTCGTGAGATGCTGTCTTAAGCTAACTAGCTAAGCTATGCTGATGATATAGAAATGTCAAATTTGCATGAGAGCTCAACAGGTTTTTAATTTTTTTAAATTTGTGTCTTAATTTAGCTTCCTAATTACAAAATAAGTTCAAGGATACACTTTTGTTTGTAAAATGACACCTCGAAAATATCGCATAAACTAATTAAGAGCCTGGGGCAGAGCGGAGACCCCAGGACAGACCCAGGACACGCTGGGGAGACTACGCCTCCCAGCTGGTCTGGGAGCGTCTTGGTGTATCCTCTCTGAAGAGCTGGAGCAGGTGGCTGGGGAGAGGGAAGTCTGGGCTTCTCTGCTTGAGCTGTTGCTTCCGCAACCCGGACCTCCGGAAAAGTGGTAGAAGGTGGATGGAATGATTAAAGCCTACACACCCTTATTGAAAAATCCTCATTTGTAAAGCTTAAAACCTTTACATTTCAACGGAGTGCCTCTGATGCTCCATCTTGTACCTGGTTTAACTGAAAATTTTGAAAAATAGCTGCATATGCTGGTGGCAGCAACAGTAATGATGGTAGCTGTGTATGTACAACAGATTTTACCTTGACGTAAAACAACCTACGTATTATTCACTGATGTGTACAGCATCGTTTGAATGTTCCTCAGTTGAAGATGGCAGATGTGTAAAAACAAACTTGAAAGGCAAAAATGAAAGATAATATTGTGCTTTTTGTATATTGACCAATCAGATGGCAAGATGCAATAACAGCTGTGCTAACTGGCTGAAGGAGAGGAGTGTGTGAGGCTTGTGCAAATGAAGCTGGGGAAAAAAAAATGTCTGGAAAGGATGAGAAATGTTTAACTGCTGTGGGTTTATTTGCAATTGAAAGAGGTTTTAAGTGTGTGATTTGTTCAGGTGGGTGCCAAGTTTTATTCATTTAAAGATTCCTTTCATACTTTATCAGGTACACACATTGAGTTATAGAGTGAGAGCGATTGGAAGAGTTTTGCTCCCCGAGTGGATATAGCGGGATGATGACAAAAGCCGAGGGAGGTACAGATGTTGATGTTTTACACGGGCAATAAAATATTCTGGATAAAAACATTAAGATTTCTAAGCAAACTTTGGGGTTGGGAGGTTTGCATGTGATAGTGGCGATATGCATGTGTAGAACACCAAAGTATGACTCTGTACAAATCACTCGAGCGCTTTTCTTTATTGTTGCAATAGGTCAGGGATGCATTTTCTAATGCATGGCTGGATGTTTGTGTCTCTTTATTTGAACTTAAATGTTAAAGTATTCTTAAAGCTGAAGCCTTGTGCTCAGTCTGGGTCAGTACACTTTTATCAAGCATGTGAGTTTTTAACTTTTTTTTTTTTTTTGCACATTTATGAGTTGATTTTCCAACAGAACACAGGTGAGGTGTTGGGATGAGACCCTCCTTGTTAAGTGTTGGCGAGACACTCCAGGCCGTGAATACTTGAAGTGCAACATAAGAGTTTCTGTTCCAGTGCAGTGAGAAAGTCCTTGATTTGTGGAGATTTTGCTACTCTTGATGTGCCCGAGCCTTTTTAAACCGCAGACTCTGGAATGTTCCTACAACGCGGCCTGTTCGCTCGGGCTGCTGGGAGATTGAGTTCTTTAACCGCTGATTCCATCTGGTGATTTAAATGTTTCTTTACGAATGTGAGTTGATTTCTGCTGAAATCATTTTTGCTTTGATGTTCAACTAGCCAGGGTGAGGGTCCTGATGTTGCACAGAACTTGCACATAATAGTGAAGAAAAAAAAAAACCCAGTAGAGTTGTATTGGGGGAAAAAAAACAGAAAATAGCTGTGGATATTTATTTTTTTGAGCTTCTTTCTCCATGGAGGACACTTAGTTTCCAAAAGTGTAAATCAAAGCTGTTCTATTTTGCTTTTACAGAAGTGAACTAGACAGAGTGTTAAACGCATCATCTCAGTGTTCATTTTTTTGGTTGCTGTTCTGTAATCATCCTGTTTACACTTAACTCTGGAATCATTTGAGGCTTTTTTTTTTGCCCCTCTTCTGTTGTTGTAACTCATCTATAAATCTTTTTATATTAGTCCTTAAGATTTTTTTTATAGGCAGAGCCACACATACAGACACAGCTGAGAGTTTGTCTTTGCACTTATTCACTGGCGGCCATGTTGGCTCCACCGTCCTTGTCCTGATCATTGAATCAATGTGGAGACACGGCGCTCCTGGTTCAGATTTCCAGCCAGTAGCTGTGATGATCACCCAACTCATCCCATCTCCGAGTGTGTGTTTGTGCGGCTCTGCCTCTAGTGAATGGTGTTAATGATGGACGGGAATGATGCCTATATGCTTTGATCTTCATAGAGATTAAATCAAGATTACTTCAAGAATGGGAAATATAAGCAGTGTACTATATATATAATTGCCTTGTATTTGGGGGAAAAAGATGTAAATATACATATTTCTCTTTTAGTTTCTTCTTTTTTGCTGCTATAAAAAGATGATTATTTTGTTAGTAATGTTGTTTTCTATATAAAGTCTGTATATATCTCTCGGTTATGTAAATATGCTTGAGCCTTCATATGTAGGACTCTGCATAAACACTGTATGGAACGCACCTTAAAGTCTGTTCATAAGTTCACCAATGAAGTCTTTCATTATTTTATCATTAATCAGAAATAAAAATGTGGGAATAATAAAATGCAAAAGAAAAGATTGACAAAACTCATATAAACATACAATCTCAGCTCTCTGTCAAGGTAAAATACTTACATTTTCTGTAAGTTGCATCAAACTTACTGGCCTTGAAATGATAAAAATATGTCCGTGGCATTCGTAGCTTTTTAATTTCACTGGGGGGTGGGGGATAATAGAATATGTTCTCAGGAATAAATATGGGGAGGGGCAGGCACTGAAAATATTATTTTAGTCTGTCACATACGAGAAAAAAATGTGCAGTTATGAGGGGGAAATGCCTCTAATTTACAATAAAAAGTTGCAAGTTGACAAAAATGTATATTTACTCAAAGTTGCTAATTTGTGAGAAAAAAAAACTTGCAAATTTGCAATGTGAAAAGTTTCAAATTTATGAGAAAAAGGTTCCAAATTTCCAAGATTTACAATGCAAAAAGTAGCAAATTTACAAGGAAAAAAAATTGCCAATTTCCAAGAAAGAAATTGATTTAAGATGCAAAAAGTGATGAATTTACAAGAAAAAGGTAGCAAAATTATGAGAAGGAAGTTGCAACTTTACAAAAAAGTCACAGATTTGAGAGAAATTTACAAGAAACTTGCAAATTTAGATGCAAAAAGTTGTGGATGTACAAGAAAAATGTGGTAAGTTTACAAAAAAATGGTAAAATACTGAGGAAAAAGTTACAAATTTATGAGAAAAGCTGCAAATTTATGAGAAAATGCATTTATGTTTAGAATTGGTAAGCATTTTCTTTTTCAATTATGTAACATGAGAAAGGTTCATGATGCTATAAGGGGAGGGCATGCCCCCCCGCCCACCCCTTGATTTACGTCTATGGTCAACAGGTGGCAAATGATGCTGTTGGAAAGGATAAAATATGACTTTTTAGAATAAATGATATTAATTTTGGGCTGCACGGTGGCGCAGTGGTTAGCATTGCGGCAGCACAGTTTACCCTTGGCCGGGGGATTGTGGGGATCGTGGGATCGTGGGTTCGATCCCAGCCCCCGACCAACAGTGATCTGTGTGGAGTTTGCATGTTCTCCCCGTGTTGCGTGGGTTTACTCCGGGATTTCTCCGGTTTCCTCCCACATGCCAAAAACATGCATGTTAGGTTAATTGGTTGTTCTAAATTGTCCCTAGATATCTGTTTCCTATAGGCCCTTAGAATAGAGGGTTAGTATTAATGAAAGCGCTTTGAGTGGTCTTTGTGACTAGAAAAGCGCTATATAAGTGCAGGTTAGTTAGTTAGTTAGTTAGTTAATCAATCTTTATGAAGTACACTACTGTGCCTGGTAATTTATTTACCCTTATTAATCACTTTATTAGACTAAGTGAAGTTTGTCAATGAGTAAACTAAGCAAAATGTATTTTTTATTCTTTTTAGACTAGCACTTTTCATAGACGCTTTACAATGGATACAGTATTCAGTCACTCCAGACAGACATTAATAGTGGTAAGCTACTACTGTAGCCACAGCTGTCCTGGGACGGACTGACAGAAACGTGGCTGCCAGTCTGCACCAACCGCCTCTCCGACCACTACCGAACGTTTATACACATTCATGCCCAGTGTCATGGACACTGGAGACAAGGTGGGTAAAGTGTCTTGCCCAGGGACACAACGGCAGGATGTCTGGAGAGAACGGGATTCGAACCGCCAACCCTCCGGTTATTAGACGACCTGCTCTACCTCCTGAGCCACTGCCGCCCACATTTCCCTCCTCTGTTCCATTTTTGCTGAGCACCAAGTTGTACGGCAGGAAGTTCCACTTTTATATGGTCTTTGGCATGACCCGGCCGGGACTTGAACCCCGACCTCCCAGTTGTGGGGCAGATGCTGTACCTCTAGGCCACCACTTCTTCTGTTCTCAACTTTTGTAAATTTGTTAAAGTGGCTCCTAAGAGCAGAGTGGACCCTTTCTGTAAAATAACTTCAGTTAATTGGAAAATTTTCAAGCTCATTAAGGCCATTCTTTTTATTCAGTATTTAGGAATTAATGAATATACAGCACATATGTTAAAATATGTCATTGTGGTGTCTACCTAGATATGCACTAATTTACTTTGCAGTATTTTCTTTATGGTCGACAAGTTAAACCAAATATGCAGATCCATGATCTACTGTGGCGGCCCCAAATAGGGAGCAGCTAAAAGGTGTGTGTGTGAGAACAAAGAATTTCTCTGATTCTTGGGGAAAGAAATACAGTATGTTTACTAACAAATGTCACCCAAGTTTAATAGTTGCATAAAACAGTAAATGTTAAGTAAAATATAAGATAAGCCTTTATTAGTCCCACAATGGGGAAATTCCAGGATTGCAACAGCACAGGGATAGCAACACTCAGAGCAACAATCAGAAGGCAAGAAAAAAAAAATAAAATAAAAATATATATATATAATATGCACATTTTGCTATTTAAATAAGGCATCATCTCAAAATGTTTGCTCATCAGAAATGTCCTGTTGAAGAGCAGTCAAGTAAAGACATGCAAATACAACAAAAACACGGGTCAACTCCCTTTTTCACACTTGGGCTTGATCACCCAATAAAAGAAGAAAAAGGTACAGTATATGTAAGTGTTTAAATTTTTGGTCTCAATCCATCCTGATAAGACAGTGGAAAAATCAGAAAACCAATCTTTGTTTTGCATTTTTGCCTCAATTTTCCCTTTTGATGAGTGATTTTTATAGTAAAATTTGGTTTGACCAACAAACCTTGTGCAGATTTTAAACAAAAAGAAAAGTAAAATTCCCTAACTTGTATGTGAGTGAATTAGCCATATAAATGGTCTTTTGTTCCCCCACTTTTCTTTCACAGTCAAAAAAAAAATCTAGTCAGCACCTTCAAAGCAGCTGACCAGTTTCCCATGATGCAGTGTCAAACACAGAGGGTCAGAGCCTCTGTTTTTTCCAGGCAGAGAAACCAGAGAAGGAACCTGAAACTGATGAGTGTGTGTCTGACCCAGACTCTTCATGTGACAGCAGGTCCAGTTTACCAGGCTCTGCTTTAACTGACCTCTAGTGACTGCTGCAAATCCTGCAAAAATTAAAGGGAAATGCTGCTGGATTTAATAACTCACAATCCTGCTTAGACCAAAATTTTAATAATCAGTTTTTCCATCATAATGAATCAATCTAATGACGATACACCACAGAGGTCACAATTTAAGATTCATTCTAAGATTGTTTTTCAATGTTTAACAGGATATAGCAACGGATATTAAAGCCCAAATAACCTAAATATCAGGAAAATGCTGAATTATTAACGGCTGCAGCTTGCTTCTGCAACATTTACTCCTGAGATGAATTAATGAATGGCTGTTCCTGATTGCTTTTCTATGCTATGCAGTAGTGAGGCACTGTCCTCTAGTGGAGCAAATCTGAACTTTAATCCAGTCACACAGAGTGATGGATAGTGACCAAGGAATAAACCTGAGATTTTCAAGTTCTTTATTCATTTTAAAATTATTAAAAGTGAGAGAAGAGAAAAAAAATTAAAGATTTAGAGCTGCAGTCATGAGGTTTTTAAGCCTTGCATTTAATTATCAAAATGGACGAGGAATATATCATTAATACTGATCCAAAAACAAGCAAACTGGCAAGAATGAATAATAACAATTAAAAAAAAAAAATAGTTTTATTTACATACTTAAGTAAATTAACATTGTGATCTGTAGTGAGAGTAGGGAGCAGGTGGAAGAGAACCTGGAGAGGTGGAGATATGCACTGGAGAGAAGAGGAATCAAAATCGGTAGAAGCAAGACAAAATACGTGTGTGGATGAGATGGAGGCAGATGTAACAGTAAAAGATGCAAGGACTACAGGTAGTGAAGGTAGATGAGTTTGAATACCTGGGTTCAACCATCCAAAGCAATGAAAAATACCTAAGAGTGCAGGCAGGGTGGAGTGGGTGGAAACGAGTGTCAGGGGTGATTTGTGACAGAAGGATTGCTGCTAGAGTGAAAGAGACAGTTTACAAGATGGTAATAAGACCTGCTATGATGTATGGTTTGGAGACAGTGGCATTGAGAAAAAAGACGAGGCAGAACTGGAGCTGGCGAAGTTGAAGATTTTAAGATTCTCATTGGGAGGGACAGGATTAGAAATGACTATATCAGAGGGACAGCTCAGGTTGAGCAGTTTGGAGACGAAGTAAGAGAAGCAAGGTTAAGATGGTTTGGACATGTGCAGAGGAGGGATAGTGGGTGTACTGGACAAAGGATTTTGAAGATGGAGCCGCCAGGCAGGAGGAAATGAGAAAGACTTATGTCCAGAAACCTGGTATAAAGGAGGCAGATGAAGAGGTTGCACTGGAACTACGCTTTATTAACAAGCTAGTTGCAATACAGTAAATGCACAGCATGGGGAGTCGTCTTGGGCAAAAAGGAAGCCCAAATGGCAGACGCCCCCTATTATAGGGCGGTGTGATCACACCGCACTTCACAATAAACTGCAATCCCACATCCCCCCCCCTTCCTTTACAAAATCAGAAAACACAGCCAGTTAACCCCACCCAAATTTGGAACACAAACCCCTGGGCAGCGTGGTGGTGGAGTGGTTAGCACTGCAGCAGCACAACAACTCACCCTTGGCCGGGGGATCCTGGGTTCGATCCCAGTCCCTGACCAACAGTGTGGAGTTTGCATGTTCTCCCTGTATCTGTGTGGGTTTACTCCAGGATTTCTCCGGTTTCCTCCCACATGCCAAAAACATGCAAGTTAGGTTAACTGGAGACTCTAAAGTGGCCCCGTGTGTGAACTGTGAAAGGGTTGGGCACCGCACCATTGGCTGCTTCATCCACTCATGTGGATGCCCTGTAATTTCCCCATTGTGGGAGTAATAAAGGATTTAAAAAAAACCCACCAAAAAAAGCAAACATAAAATCATAACAAACATTAAAACTAACCGGCGGGTAGACGTCCGCGCGGCAAAGTGGTTTATTCTGCCACCTTCAGTAGGACAGTCGTGCTCCTAACTTAACAATTTTCAGTTCTTTTTCCCATCAGTCCCCCATGGTGATGGTGGGTTGGGTGGGGGTGGGGGCCCACGGCAACCCTGCTGCAGGTGCGCCCCTGGGACAAGGACTAATCTTCATAACACTGGAGCCCGGATCCCACACCACCTTCGCCAACTCCTGCGTAGCCCTGTCACCTGGAGTGTCCACCCAGACACGCTGCAGCTGGTTCACATGGCGGATCGAACCGTCCATCAGCTGGAAACGCACCGCCTCCAACTTCGCCACAATCCTCAGTGGCAACTGATGTTTCGCCGACAGCTGCCCTGATCGTTCATCGGCCTGAACCCAGTCCATGACCTGGAGTGGCACCTTGCTTGGTTTGACATGCTGCTGTGTCTGTGGCAGTCCCATGTTTACCTTTTGTCTGGCCCCATCTTTACACCATGGCAATGCAGCAGATACCTCACCCGTTTTTGGCTGAAACCCAGCAAGGGCGCTGAAAGTGTCTGGTGCCTCCCTGGTGTCGCTCATCAGGCCGGACACCTCACCCGCCCATTCGGCCCCCACCACTACCTCCAGACAAGTGCGGGTACTGAAACCGCCCAGTTACTCCACTGAACTAGGAGTGAGCGCCCTGGTGCTGGCACTGTCCGTAAGCATCTCCTCCCAAACCATGTTGTGGTTTGGGAGGACTAGCGAATGTGGGACTGGCGAATTCCAGCGTCCACACCCAGACTATTCAGACCCAGTGCTGTCCCTAATGGCGAAACCCAGTCCGTAGAACAGGTCACACCCCATGATGTTATCGCCATGCGCCGCCATCTGGAATATGAAGTCGTGCCTCACTTCATTTTTGTAGCGAACAGTCAACTCCACAGTCCCGACATTGGATGGCCCATTACCACTGTAGCTGTACAACGGCGCTGGGTTACTCCTGATCCTGTGATGTGGGAAGAACTTTTCACCGTGGCCCAATTTAGCATTGACTGCACCGCCGCCGTGTCGAGCAGTAACAGCAAAGCCACACTGTTCACCTCCACCATACAATAAGAATACCCGTTGGCGCTGGGACTCACTGAGTGAATGGTCGTTGTAGGCGGGCGGGCTGACTCCCTTGGTGGGCTCCACAGCACTGGAAACCGGCACACTCTGGTGAAATGGTTTAAGCGCCGACACTTACTGCATCACTTCCCTATTGCTGGACACACTCTCGCTTTAAACTGATGCGTTGAAGACCCACAACCCCCGCAAAAGGGGCCTCTCGGGGCAGACCTTCGGCTCACGGCATAAGGCTCATAGTCCTCCATGCTTTCATCATCCTCTGGGTCCACCACATTCGCCGACGTCATCATCGTCTCTGGCGGCTGGTGCCAGTTTAGCTCCGAAGCTAGCTTATCTACGGCCTCCAACTGGAGAGCTAGCTCAACAGCCCTAGCTAACGTCAAGTCATTGGGCGTCGTTGGCAACCTAGCACATAGCCCAGTGTTACACGTGTGCTCGGCCAATTGGTCCCGCACCATCTCATCCTCCATTGGCCCAAAACGGCACACACTACCTAACTTTCTACTTTTTTTTAAGCGACAAGCTGTTGAACTGGCTCACCAACCCTTTGTCGTCTCTGGTGAAATCGAATTTGTCACGCTGTCCAGCATGGTTTTTAGCTAGTAGCTCCATGATGTCCTCGTACGTGTCCGTTGTGCCGAGCATTTGCAGAATCCTCTGGCCTTCGATACCCAGGTTGTGGACAAGAAGCGCTCACGTCCTCACCTTGTCCAGCTTTCCGAGGTCCAAGGCCGTGATGTAGGTCTCAAAGGCCTCCAACCAGTGAGGTCATGGTACCCGGTGGTTCGCTGGGAAGCTTCAGGAAGGGCCGCAGTGGTGTAACGCATGCCTCCATGGTTTCATCATCAGTCGCCAAATGTTATGTCCATAAACCTGGTATAAAGGAGGTGAGCGAAGAGGTTGCACTGGAACTACGCTTTATTAACAAGCTGGTTGCAATACAGTAAACACACAGCATGCGGAGTCGTCCTGGGCAAAGAGGAAGCCCGAATGGCAGATGCCCCGTATTATAGGGCGGTGTGATGATGCAGCCCGAAGGCAGCATCATCACACCGCACTTCACAATAAACTCCGATCCCACAAAGACCACAGAGAAGATTCATGGATGTAGTGAAGGAGGACATGGAGAGGGTTGGTGTTACAGAGGAAGATGCAAGGGATAGGGTGAGATGAAGGCAGATGATCCGCTGTGGCGACCCCTAAAGGGAGCAGCCAAAAGAAGAAGCCTTAAATGAATTAACAACCACACTTCAATTGTGAGCATTTTAATTAAGCAAATCAAGCAAAATTTTATATATATATTTTACACAAGATTTATAATCCGAAATTTCACTGTGCTGTTAATATTACAGATGATTTTGGATTTATGCACACCTGCCACAACGTTTTGTAGATTCTTTTTTTTAGTGGACTTCTAGATATGTGCTACAGTGATGGGCACTAAGATAGTTTGCATCGTTTAGGTTCTGGCTATGGGGTTTAATATGGGGTTTCTGATATAGATTTGTTGCAACAAGAGTCTGCTGTTAGAGCTGTCACAATGTCAGTCACATTGATCTTTAACTTTGTTTTTTTGTGTGTATTTTACACAAAAGTGTACAAAAAGGACAGTTTCTCTTAGTGGACCATCAAAAGGCAACCAGATAACTGACACATACTATAGTGTATATGTACTGTATCGTATTATTGCCATCATCATGATGCAGAGACACGCAGTGGCACTGGTGCTGTAAGCAGCTCTTTTGCACATAACAAGTGGCTCCCTGAAGCTAAATCTATTAGAAAAATACTCTCAAATTTACTAAAAAGGTGCACATTTAAGAAAAGTTGGTATAAAAATTGGTATAACAATGAAAAATAGTTGAATTTTTGAGAGTTACTGTACATTTTCAAAAAAGAACTACAAAAAAAAGCTGAAACCCCAAAACACAAATTTGCAAGAAAAATGTTACTCATGTGTAGGCCAGTTTATAACTGACAATTCATATTTGTCCTTCACTTTAAATTTCAAATACTAGTGTATCCCTGTAGAATGCAAGTATTCCTGTCTGAAACAGGTATTCCAATCAGGATTTACAGGCCCAAATGTAAGCTGTGTTTGAAAGTGGAATACAAAGAAGTGTAGCCTATATGTAGGCAGTCACATGTTAGACTTTGACAAATATAAAAGGGAGTAAATGGCACTAAGATTTGATTGTGTGAATATTAATTACAGAATACCTAAACACTGAAAATGAATCTGACATCCAATATTAGCGACTGTTTCAGATCCCTTGTTTTTTGTTTGTCAGATCAGTTATTTGTGTGATCTTTTATCACTTATATTTATAATAATGAATCTTTCACTTTGGGGAATGTTGTTGTTATTATTATTATTATTATTATTCCACCTAAACGATAGCATTTTTGACCCTCTAAACATTAGCCAAAACACATTTTTTTCACACACACCTCAGACCCAGTGAAAAATTATGTAAACTGGAACTTACATGAACTTACATGAATCCAATGCTGGGATGATGCTGCAACGGTGGCTCTGGTTATGGGGCAGGAAGTCTAGAGAGACTTACAGTGCATCCAGAAAGTATACACAGCGCTTCACTTTTTCCACATTTTGTTATGTTACAACCTTATTTCAAAAGGGAATAAATTCATCTTTTTCTTCAAAATTCTCCACACAATACCCCATAATGACAACGTGAAAAAAGTTTTTTTTGAGATTTTTGCAAATTTATTAAAAATCTTGGTTGTCCATCGATCCGATGATGACCGTCCCTCATGTGGTAAGTCCTCTTCTTGCATGTGCACGGAGATGGCTGTTTAGGCCGATCCTCGATCAGCAGACACGGCTGCAATAGGGTCAAGGAAACTGCCCAGGAAATAACGCCTTTCTTCGTGCCTGTGCTTCAGCTACATCAGCTCGCCTCTTCTCTTCAAAGTAGTCTTGCGCCTGGGTAGTGAGGGCACGCCAGCCTGGCCTGTCCATAGCCCACAACTCTAATTGCTTGGGAAGGATGCCAGTGTGTCTGATGTTGAGTTTCACGCAGTCTTTGAATCTTTTGAGTGGTCTGCCTTGGTTCCGCTTCCCAGAGCAGAGTTCGCCGTACATGAGCTACTTGGGCAGCCTGTGGCCATCCATCTGGATCACATGACCAACCCATCGGAGCTGGGCTTTCAGAATCATGGCCTCGATGCTGGTCATCTCAGCTCTGTCCAGGATCTCAAGGTTTGTGACCCGGTCTTGCCAGTGAATGTTCATGATCATCCGTAGGCTTCTCATGTGGAACTTCTCCATTTACTTCAGGTGTTTTTTGTACAAGGTCCATGTCTCACATCCATAGAGAAGGCTAGTGAGGACAATGGACCTGTACACTTTGAGCTTCGTGGACAGCTGGATGTTGTGCCTGTTCAGGACGTGAGCTCGGAGACGACCGAGAGCTTGGCTGGCCTTGCAGATTCTGGCATTGATCTCCTTATCCAGGCTGCCATCGTTGCTGATGGTGCTGCCGAGGTACTTAAGTCATCTACCGTCTTCAGTTGGGTACCCTCGATGGAGATGGAAGGGGGAGGGACGGTGGAGGCGTGTGCTGGTTGGAACAGTACCTCTGTCTTGCTGAGGCTGATGGTAAGACCAAAAAGGCAGGAGGCTTCTGCAAACTTATTCACAATGATCTGGAGATCAAACTCCATGTGGGCCACAAGGGTACAGTCATCAGCGAAAAGCACTTCCAGGACAATCTTTTCTGCGACCTTGGTCTTAGCCTTCAGTTGGCGGAGGTCGAACAGTGAGCCATCAAGTCTGTATCGCAGGTATTTTATGTCAGGTCAGATTCTATCTGCTACTGGTAAACTGTAATCCAGTACAACCTATCCCAGTCCTAGCTATGGGTAAATAGCGCCACTGCCTTGTGGGTGTCTTGGGAAAAGTCAAAGGCTAAGGGAGTAAACCCTGACAGAAAATCCGGAGTGGAGCCCCTAAGGCGGTCGACTGGCATAATTGTCACCTTCCAGCAGCTCCTGCATCCTGATCCGCCCCCAGCCGTCTTGACTCTGTCTTGCCACTGGATCCAGTGTCTCAGGACGAAAGAGTGAGGCTGATCCTGCGCAAGTCACCCTCACCTTAATCAAAGTTCCGCACAAGTCATGACATCACCACTTTAAGTCCTGTGGTGATGGGGGAGCGGCGAAGCAGCAGGTGAGGATACACTGGAAGCTGTAGTCGCAAACCTACACACAGGCGGCTCAGGACAAGTGGTCGCTCTCCACTGAACCGAGACAGCAGCGAAGTTCGGCAGCCTCCTGAGCGACCGAGCAGCCCTTTTCAGGATCGCTCTTCTCGCCTCCTTAGCAAGAGGACGGGGCTAGAAAAGGTGCCCCAAACATAGCTGGTCTCACCTCACCCTGGTCAGCACACTGCGGCTGGCGGGGATCCCCAAACAGCGGTCGAAACACAAAGAGAAATAAAGCAAAGGTGCTCACCTTAGCATCATGGAACGTAAGGACTCTGCTCGACAATGCCAAAGCGAACAGACCAGAAAGATGAACTGCACTAGTGGCCAGAGAACTAGCTCGCTACAACATCAACATCGCTGCTCTCAACGAGACACGTTTTGCAGACAAAGGCCAGCTGACAGAAACCGGTGGTGGCTACACCTTCTTCTGGAGTGGGCGCAAATCCATTCACGTGCAGAAACTAACAAGCATTCCCGAGGGTCTGAACGACCACCTGATGAAAATGCACCTCCCACTTGGGAAGAAGTCAAATGCAACCATCATCAGTGCTTATGCTCCGACCATAACAAACCCCGAAGAGACCAAAGATAAGTTTTATGAGGAACTAGATTCCCTCATTGCTTCAGTAAAATCTGAGAAGCTCTTCATCCTCGGTGACTTCAATGCTCGAGTAGGGGCCGACCACCACGCCTGGCAGAGAGTACTGGGAAAACACAGCATTGGAAAATCTAACAGCAACGGACACCTCCTGCTCAGAATGTGTGCCTCTCATGACCTAGCCATCACCAACACCATGTTTCGCTTACCTACACGGAACAAGACATCTTGGATGCACCCTCGCTCTAAGCATTGGCATCTCATTGACTATGTCATCATCAGGGCAAAGGACAGGCGGGACGTGAGAGTGACCAAAGCCATGTGCGGTGCCGACTGCTGGACTGACCATCGCCTGATCATCTCAAAGATGAATTTCCACATCCAGCCCAAAAGAAGACCACAAGGCCAGAAAGTGACAAAGAAGCTGAACTTCATGAAACTCAAAGACCCCAAGAAGGTACAAGAGTTTCAAGATCACATGCACAGCCACCTGTCAGATCTCCAGCTCAACCAGCCAAGCATGGAGGACCAGTGGGCATCCTTCAGGGACACCGCTCACTCGGCTGCCCTCGAATGCCTAGGCCCAGTAACCAGAAATCACCAGGACTGGTTTGACGAAAACAACACAGAAATACAGCAGCTGTTAGATCAGAAACACCGACTCCTGTGGGCCCACCAGAATGACTCTACCTGCATGGCAAAGAAAGCAGCCTTCACCAACATCCACAGTGCAATTCAAGCCAAACTACGCCACATGCAGGACTCCTGGCTCAGTACCAAGGCCGACGAGATTCAATGCTTTGCTGACAGGCACGACACAAAGAGGTTCTATGATGCCCTGAAAGCTGTCTATGGACCTCAGTCCTCCGGATCATCCCCTCTTCTCAGTGCTGATGGTTCTACCCTGCTGACAGAAAAGAAGCTGGTCCTGGAGAGATGGGCGGAACACTTTTGTAGTGTGCTCAATCGACCTGCACAGATCAACCACAAAGCCATTGCTCGCCTTCCCCAGGTGCCAATAAATCACGAGCTGGACATTCCACCTTCGGAAGATGAGGTCAGCAAAGCCATCAAACAGCTCTCCATCGGGAAAGCCCCCAGCTCTGATGCCATCCCTACAGAAGTCTACCAGACAGGCGGCCCAACCACCCTTAGATAACTCACCAGCCTGTACCAGTCCATGTAGAGCAAGGAACAGTTACCACAAGAGCTCAGAGATGCCACAATTGTCCACATCTACAGCGGAAAGGAAATCACCAGTCCTGTGACAATCACCGAGGAATATCCCTTCTGTCCATAGCAGGCAAGATCCTGGCCTGCGTCCTCCTCAACCGCTTGTTGGAACACCTGGAACACGGTCTCCTCCCTGAAAGTCAAGGCGGCTTCTGTGCAGGTCGAGGGACCATCGACATGATCTTTTCCGCCCTCCAGCTCCAAGAGAAATGCATGGAACAGTACCACGGCCTCTACACAACCTTTGTCGATCTGACCAAGGCCTTCGACACAGTCAGTTGTGAGGGACTCTGGATAATCATGAAAAAATTTGGCTGCCCCCACAAGTTCATTGCAATTGTCCGCCAATTCCACGATGGAATGACAGCCAGAGTCCTGGATGATGGTGAACCATCCGAAGCCTTTCCAGTGACCAATGGAGTCAAGCAGGGTTGTGTTCTGGCCCCGACACTGTTCAGCATGATGTTCTCGGCAATGCTCTCAGATGCTTTCAGAGACTGTGAGCTTGGCATTGACATCAGGTACAGGTATGACAGAAGACTTTTCAACCTCAGGCATCTGCAAACCATCACGAAGGTGAAGAAGACTGTCATCAGAGATTTTCTCTTCGCTGATGACTGTGCACTCAATGCTGGTGCCGAGCAGGAAATGCAGTCGCAGATGGACAGATTTTCCTCAGCCTGTGACAACTTTGGCCTTACCATCAGCACCAAGAAAACCGAGGCGATGTTCCAGCCAGCCCCGGGAAACCAGTACCATGAGCCACAGATACAGGTAAATGGACAGACCCTCCAGGCGGTAGAGACCTTTACCTACCTGGGTAGCACCCTCTCCCATAATGCCACCATCGATGATGAGATCAACAACAGGCTCTCCAAAGCAAGCAGCGCATTTGGGAGACTCAGAAAAAATGTCTGGGAAAGGAGAGGGATCAGCCTCACAACAAAGCTAAAGGTCTACTGTGCAGTCGTACTATCCACACTACTCTATGGCTGCGAAACGTGGACTGCATACAGAAAGCACGAGCGACAGATCAACCACTTCCATCTCAGGTGTCTTCGCAACCTCCTCCACATGAGCTGGCAAGACCAAGTTCCAGACACGGAGGTGCTGAAGCAGGCAAACATTCCCAGCACCACTACCACCATGCGCAAGGCTCAGCTGAGTCGGGCAGGCCACGTCTCCCGTATGTCAGACGACCGCATCCCAAAACAGCTCCTCTATGGAGACTCGCCCAAGGGAAACGCACAGTCGGAGGACAAAAGAAGCGTTTCAAGGACAACCTGAAGATTAACCTTAAAGACTTCTCCATTAACACAGAGTCCTGGGAGACGCTTGCTGCTGATCGCCCCTCCTGGCGCAGTGCTATCACAACAGGAGCCCAAAGAGCAGAGGAGCAGCATGTCCAGCATGCAGAGCAGAAACGCCAGATGCGGAAGGGCAGAGCAACTAGCACCAACATCACAACCCCTTCCCACTTCTGTCCTACTTGTGGGAGAGGATTCTTTGCCCGGATTGGCCTCACCAGCCACCTCCAGACTCACCGCAGCAGCTCAATGTCAAATTGATGTCATTGGTCACCTTCGAGCACGAAGGACGAATATCATCATCGCAGGTATACCCCAAGGTCCAAATCCCTGATGGCATGGTTGAGGACGCAAGAGAAAGAGAGGTTGAAGAGGACCGGGGCCAGAATGCACCCCTGCTTGACGCTGTTGCTGATATTGAATGACTCCGATACCTCTCCACCTGAGAGAACCTGCCCAGTCATATTGTCGTGAAACTGGCGTATGAGGTGTACAAACTTGTCTGGGCACCCAAGATTGGATAGAATGATCCAGAGGGCCTCCCTGTTCACAGTGTCGAAGGCCTTAGTCAGGTCGATAAAGACCACATATAAGTCCATGTTTTGTTCTAGACATTTCTCATGCACTTGGAGGACGGAGAAGATCATGTCTACGGTGCTGCGGTTTGGGTGAAATCCACACTGTGTTTCTGGCAGGTTCCCTTCAGAGATGTTGTTAATCAGTCAGTTGAGGAGGACTCGGGCCAGCATTTTTCCAGCAATAGATAGAAGGGAGATACCTCGGTAATTGCCGCAGTCAGACTTGCTACCCTTATTCTTGAACAGGGAGACAACAGTGGCATCCCTGAAGTCTTTTGGCAGTTGTTCTTCATCCCAGATGCTGGTGAGGAAGGAATGGGAGATTTCAAGGGCCACAGGACCGGCTGATTTGAATATTTCCGCTGGGATTCCATCCATCCCAGGTGCTTTGCCTGAATTGGTCTGCCTAATCCCATTCAAGACTTCGTCTATTGTAGGGGGGAGGTTGAGGCAGTGGACGGTGGGTTTTTGTGGGATCAGATCGAGGGTGTGGGGGTCTACAGTGGAGGGCCTGTTGAGCAGGCCCTCCATTTTATTAAAAAGAAAAAACTAAGAAATCACATGTACATAAATACTCACTGCCTTTGTTCAATACTTTGTTGATGCACCTTTGGCAGCAATTACAGCCTCAAGTTTTTTTGTACATGATGCCACAAGCTTGGGACACCTATCTTTGGGCAGTTTCGCCCATTCCACTATGCAGCACCTCTCAAGCTCCATCAAGTTGAATGGGAAGCGTCAGTGCATAGCCATTTTCAGATGTCTCCAGAGATGTTCAATTGGATTCAAGTCTGGGCTCTGGCTGGGCCACTCAAGGACATTCACAGAGTTGTCCTGAAGCCACTCCTTCGATATCTTGGCTGTGTGATTAAAGTCGTTATCATGTTGAAAGATGAACCAACACCCCAGTCTGAGATCAAGAGTGCTCCGGATCAGGTTTTCATCCAGGATGTCGCTGTACATCGCTGCATTCATCTTTCCCTCTATCCTGACTAGTCTCCCAGCTCCTGCTGCTGAAAAACATCCCCACAGCATGATGCTGCCACCACCATTGGCATGGTTAT
This sequence comes from Pholidichthys leucotaenia, assembly GCA_020510985.1. Classification (NCBI taxonomy): domain Eukaryota; kingdom Metazoa; phylum Chordata; class Actinopteri; order Cichliformes; family Pholidichthyidae; genus Pholidichthys; species Pholidichthys leucotaenia. Next base: position 100,920,228 of record CM035839.1, on the reverse strand, counting down.
GAGTGGTGCCTGGTTTCCTCCAAACATGACGCTTGGCATTCACGCCAAAGAGTTCAATCTTTGTTTCATCAGACCAGAGGATTTTGTTTCTCATGGTTTGAGAGGGGGGCAGCGTGGTGGCGGAGTGGTTAGCACTGCGGCAGCACAACAACTCACCCTTGGCCAGGGGATCCTGGGTTCGATCCCAGCCCCCGACCAACAGTGATCTGTGTGGAGTTTGCATGTTCTCCCCATGTCTGCATGGGTTTACTCCGGGATTTCTCCGGTTTCCTCCTACATGCCAAAAAACATGCAAGCTAGGTTAATTGGCATCAAACTGGGGATTCTAAATTGTCCTTAGGTATGACTGTGAGAGTGAATGGTTGTCTGTCTCTCTGTGTTGGCCCTGTGATGGACTGGCGATCTGTCCAGGGTGTACCCTGCCTCTCTCCCAAAGATGCTAGGATAGGCTCCAGCCCCCCTGCAACCGGAAACAGATTAAGCAGAAGAAGATGGAAGGATGGATGGAGGCCACTGTGCTCATTAGGACCTTCAAAGCAGCAGAATTTTTTTTTGTATCCTTCCCCAGATTTGTGCCTTGAGACAATCCTGTCTCGGAGGTCTACAGACAATTCCTTTGACTTCATGCTTGGTTTGTGCTCTGACATACACTGTCACCTGTGGGACCTTATATAGACAGGTGTGTGCCTTTCCAAATCCTGTCCAATCAATTGAATTTACCACAGGTGGACTCCAATTAAACTGTAGAAACATCTCAAGGATGATCAGTGGAAACAAGATGCACCTGAGCTCAATTTTGAGCTTCATGGCAAAGGCTATGAATACTTATGTATATGTGATTTCTTAGTTTTTTATTTTTAATAAATTTGCAAAAATCTAAAAAAAAAAATCACATTGTCATTATGGGGTATTGTGTGTAGAATTTTGAGGGAAAAAATTAATTTAATCCCTCTTGGAATAAGGCTGTAACAAAACAAAATGTGGAAAAAGTAAAGCGCTGTGAATACTTTCCGGATACACCGTATATACAGCCCCCCCACTCTTCTAAGGAATTTTTCAAGATGGTTCTTAAATGAATTAACCGTCATTGCTTCCACTGCTACTTTAGGTAGTCGGTTCCAGTAGTTGATGACACGTTGACTGAAAAAATATTTCCGGAAGTCTACATCTAGACTTAAAAATTTTAAAGTGATGTTCTCTGGTTGTTGATTTAGATAAAGTGAAGAAATCTCTGTAGTGTAAGCCTTCCCATCCCTTGAAGATCTTAAAAACTTCCAATAAAGCCGCCTGTAGTTTCCTGCATTCCAATGTTATTAGCTTATACTGTATACCTTCAATTGCTGCTCATATGATAAGTGGGATGATGAGGGGATCAACTTCAGAGTTCTTCTTTGAACATTTTCAATCGGGTCGATGTCTCATTGTAGGTATGGTCTCCAGACTTGACAACAGTATTCAAGGTGGGGCCTGATGAGTGACTTATACAATGTCAAAATGACATCCTTTTCCTTATAAATAAAATTGTTTTTTGATCATTCCAAGCATCCTGTTGGCTCTGTTAACTGCTTGGGATATATGATTACTAAATTTTCAAGTACTATCCATAGTGACTCCAAGATCTTTTGCTTCAGCCACAGATTAAATAACATCATCATGCAGAAAGTAATCAGAGTAGCAGTAATTGTGCCCCAAGTGAAGGCAACCACATTCGTTTACATTAAAGAGCATCTGCCAATCCTGTGACCATGAAAATAATTTGCTGAGGTTCTCTTGCAGTGTAAATGCTGATTCTATTGAGTCTACTTTCCTAAAAATCTTTGTATCATCAGCAAACTTCAGTATTGTACTTGCTATAATCTCGTCGATGTCATAAAATGAATAAAATCGGCTCCAGAACAGAACCTTGTGGGACGCCACTCAACACATCAGACCATTGTGACTGGCTGCCATTTATGACGACCCTCTGCTGTCTACCACTCAACCATTCAGCAATCCATTGTGACACTTGGCCCCCAATGCCATGACCTTCAAGATGCTTCATGAGCCGTTGATGTGGGACCTTGTCAAAAGCCTTACTGAAGTCGAGATACAGGACATCAACCAGATAACCTTCATCCATAAGTTTGGTAACCTTTTCCAAGAACTTAAGTAAATTTGTTAGACATGACCTTTGCTGTAGGAAACCATGCTGTGAGTCTGTGATCAGTTGATACTGTTTTAAATGATTTACAGTGGCATCTCTGATGAATTTTTCCAATATCTTACAAATGACTGGTGTCAAACTTACGGGTCTGTAATTACCCGGTGATGTCCTTGAGGCCTTTTTGAATGTTGGTGTTATGTGTGCTCTCTTCCAATCTTGTGTTACTGAAGTCTCATAAAGTGATTTCCTAAATATTATGCTAAGGGGTAAAGCAAGGGAATCTACAAGAGGTTGTAGGACTGCAGGGCTTATACCATCTGCTACTGGTGCTTTATCTCTTTTGAGGTTCTTCAGGAATTTACAAACAGCTTCCTCTGATATATCAGAGCTTACTAAAGCCTCCTGCGGGGTTTCTGTGAATAGTAGCTTAGGCAGCGGCATGTTATTCAGCTCTTCATGCGTGAATACTGATGAGAAATAATAATTTAACAACTCAGCCATTCTGTCATCACCAGTAATGATATTACCAGTATCATCTACCAGGGAACCTACACATTCTTTGATCTTTAATTTACTTCTGACATATGCATAATATGCCTTTGGGTCACATTTAATTTTCTTGCAGATTCTTCTCTCAAAATTGATCTTAGCTCTCCTAATACCCTTAGTTGCTTTATTCAAGGCTCTCTTGTAGTCCATGTAGTCCTGATGATCCTGAGTTTGTACATATTTGTTCCACCTCCTGAGTTTGCTTCTTCTCAGTTTTCCAATGTTGGCATTCCACCATGGTGGTTTTAACTTTCCCTTGTTTCTTGTCTTCTTGGGTATAAATAAATCTACTGCCTCCATAAGTTTCTTTATCAGTAGTTCCCAACAATGATCAGTAGTTTTACCACTCAGATGGGTGTGCTAGTCTATTTGTCTCAAATAATGATTTAACTTAATATAGCCGCCGTACTTAGTCATAATATATACTCTTCCAGATCTTCCTTGGAACTGTGGTAACAATGTTAAAAATAATCATATTGTGGATGACTTCTGGTCTGGACAGCATGGTGATAGCAGCTTAACGCTGAAGCTCCAAGACCCCATCCATGAAAATACCTTGAAAATCAGATTTAACGGATTTTTGGAAGAGTGAAAATCAAAAGACAAAGTCATTATGCCTAAAGGAAAGCAGAAGAGATCGACATTTGCCAGGCCAAGACGCGCATCGGCCGGAAAATCTGACCTGGAGGACATCCACTCGGAAACAGAGGAGCTGAATGAGGCTAGCAACACGGTTAGCTTAAAAACGATAATTCAAGAATTAAGAGAATTTCGCCGAGAGTGTTGGGTCGAATTTCGTTAAATTAAAGACAAAATAAAAAGGACAAACAGCAGAGTGGACCAGGCTGAGGACCGAATCATGGAAGCAGAGGAAAGAATAAAAGGGCTGGAAGAAACCTTACTGGATTTACTTAAACGACAGACAAGACTGGAGGCTAAGCTAACCGACCAAGAAGGAAGACTAAGAAGGGCCAACATAAGAATTCATGGTCTGAAAGAAGGAGTAGAAGACGGTTTCACCACAATGGCTGCATGCGTGGAATCCATACTGAGAGAAGTTGGAAATTCCCCAATCCACCGACTTGAAGATAGAAAGGGCGCACCGTTCATTAGCCCCAAAGCCATCGGCGGAAGCGCCTCCAAGATCGGTGGTGGTGAAGTTTTCCAACTTTAAAACAAAAGAAGAGGTTTTGAGACTGGCTTGGCAGAAAAAAGGATTTATGCACCAAGAAAGAAAAGTTTTTGTGCAGCACGACTACGCCCCGGAGGTCCTTAAAAAGCGTCGGGAATACAACGACGCTAAAAAGGTACTAAGAGAGAAGAAACGGCGCTTTCAAACTCCATTTCCGGCAAAGCTGCGGGTTTTTTATGGGGATGAGACGTGTCTCTACAACTCGGCGGAAGAAGCAACCACGGATATGGCGAGAAGAGGGCTCCCGGTAACGGTGTATAAACCCGCAGTAGACCCGATTGAAAAAATCAAGGCTCAAACGTGGTGCACACAGAGACCATCAAAATCCACGGGCCAGCAGCGGGAAACCCAGCGCCAGGGCTATAAGGAAAAACTGAGTGTTTTCAGGAGGGAATAACGATATTTCTAGTCAATCTGTGCATCCAACCCTCCTCCTACAAGGTAACAAACATTAAAGGAGATGCAGAATCAGCAAGTGGTAAAACATTTCATGGAACAGTCATAATATTAGAAACAAGTAAGTCTTTTAAAAAAAACAACAACAAACAACTTGTTAAAATAGAAATGTGACAATGAACCACATGAACTCTCCACACTAACAAATACTGTATTAACGTGATTGTTTGCTGTGACGGTGGTGGGAGGTTGCGCACAATTCCATAGGGTATAGGCATAAAAAAAAAAAAAATCATTACAAGTTCGGATTGGAATCTGAAATTCATGTTAAAAACATGGGACAACTTACAGGGGTAAGAGAGGGCCCTCAACACGTAACAGAGTTTGAGGAATTTCCCTCAGAGCCAACACACCAGCAAGGCTCTTCTAAGGTCACTAAAAAGACCTCAGCTCAGGAAGATCTTTTGACAGTTTTTTGTTTTAAAGTTTTATATACTATTGTGGCGGTTCGTTTTAACCCCACAACAGACTAAGGACACTCAGCCCTCTTTTCTCTGTTTTCCTGCTACACTACTGAGAAGCAATGTGCCATTCATGTATTTGTGATGCAAACATGCATGTGTTGTGATGTAATGCGCCATTCTATATAGTGTGCATATGGCTTGTCCTTACTATGCTTTTTCTGAGCATCTTAGATGTGCTTTGGTGTATTAATGTCTACAGGTAGACGAGTTTCTTCTGTCTCACCTATGTGATGTTAATCGATGCCTTTCATCCTTTGTATTCATGCATTTTGCCCTTACTGTGACCTAGAGACTCAGATCAATATGTAGATGTGCTTGTTAGCCTCTTTGTCTGACACTTGGAGCGAGGTCTAGCTAATCTGCCCATTGTGATGTATGTCTTACAAATGCAAATACCTCCTGCCTGTTCTGTTGTCCCTTTGATCATTCTAAACTGTGGGGTACGTCTCTTTGATGTATTGTTATGATCAAGTATTTAAGGTGCAACTCTGTAACGCAATCTCTCTCTTACTCTTCCTCTCTCAATCTGACTTCAACCCTGCTGCAGGACACAGATTTTGTGTCCCCTCTTCACTGAGAGCCTGAGGAATTCGGCTTCAGCCTGCTCACGCTATGGCTGGAGCCGAGTTCCCGTGACGGCGGTATGATTAATAAAACCTGCTTAAAACCACAGCACTGGCTGCTTATTTTTCCATGCCACCTCACTATGTTCTTAATGTTTTTTATGTTCTTAATGTTCTTTCAGTTTCTGAGTAGCATAAAAGAGGGCCACTACACTGTTATACCAACTAAGACAATACAATGGAGAAACGGGGTGTAACCAAAATAATCTCATATAATGTAGAAGGGATCCTGAATCCAGTTAAAAGATCCAAGATTCTAGCCAAAATGAAAAAAGACAAAGCAGGAATAATATTTTTACAGGAGACCCACCTAACAGACTTAGAACACACTAAACTTAATAGACAAGGGTTTAAACTGATCTCTTCATCCTCATATAAGTCAGGGAGGAGGAGGGGGGTAGCGACATTGATCTCAACCAAAATTATGTTGGAAAAAAATTCAGAACACAAAGATAAAGAAGGGAGATACAGTATGGTACTTGGTCGGCTAGAGGGAGAAGATATCACCCTGCTGAATGTATATGCACCTCCAGGGGCTAACTGGAAATTTTATAAAAATGTATTTGACCTAATGATAACTAAAGCCAAAGGTTTAGTGATATGTGGTGGAGACTTCAATTTAAGACTGAACCCACACTGGGATGCATCAGGTAATTCTCCACATCAAAATAACACTCAAAGTAGAAAAACTTGGATGCTATTAAAAGAAATGGGAATCTGTGACGTGTGGAGGGAACTCAACCCCAGTGTAAAAGATTATACATTTTACTCAGCACCACATTCATCATACTCAAGGACTGACTATTTTTTTATGTTTAATAGAGACATTGGAAGAGTAAAAACATGTAAAATAGGACTGATGGATCTCTCTGACCACAGTCTGATCTATATGGACTTAAATATCCAAAAAGACACAAATAATACATTTTCTTGGAGGTTAAATTCAAATGTGATGAAAGGACCACTGAAAGATGAATTGGAATCAGATATTCTCAGATATTTGGAAGAAAATGATAATGGAGAAGTATCCCCTGTAGTACTGTGGGACGCATGCAAAGCTGTAATAAGGGGAAAGATTATCGCAAAACTGGCAACCCAAAAGAAACTGAGACAAGAAAAACTAATCACATTGGAGTCAGAACTTAAGAAACTAGAAAAAGAGCACAAAGACGACACTCATTCTAATGACTCGCTCAAAATTAAGGAAATTAAAAAACAAATAAACGAGATCTACACAATAGAAATCCAGAAGAAACTTACATTTCTGAAACAAAAATACTATGAAACAGGTATCAAATCGGCAAAATTACTAGCCTACAAATTGAGGAAACAACAAACGGAGAGAGCAATCTACAAAATCAGAGACCCAGTATCAAAGGAAATAAAATTTAGGGACTTCTGGTCTGGACACCATGGTGATAGCAGCTTAACGCTGAAGCTCCAAGACCCCATCCGTGAAAATACCTTGAAAATCAGATTTAATGGATTTTTGGAAGAGTGAAAATCAAAAGACAAAGTCATTATGCCTAAAGGAAAACAGAAGAGATCGACATTTACCAGGCCAAGACGCGCATCGGCCGGAGAATCTGACCTGGAGGACATCCACTCAGAAGCAGAGGAGCTGAATGAAGCTAGCAACACGGTTAGCTTAAAAATGGTACTTCAAGAATTAAGACAATTTCGCCGAGAGTGTTGGGCCGAATTTCATGAAATGAAAGACAAAATAAAAAGGACAAACAGCAGAGTGGACCAGGCTGAGGACCGAATCATGGAAGCAGAGGAAAGAATAAAAGGGCTGGAAGAAACCGTGCTGGAACTACTCAAACGACAGTCAAGACTGGAGGCTAAGCTAACCGACCAAGAAGGAAGACTAAGAAGAGAAAACATAAGAATTCATGGTCTGAAAGAAGGAGTCGAGGACGGTTTCACCACAATGGCTGCGTGCGTGGAATCCATACTGAGAGAGAAGTTGGAAATTCCCCAATCCTTTACTTCCGGCTTCGAGAGAGAGCAGACGCCTTTTCTAATCCTCTCTTTTCCCTTCTGATCCCAGCTTGCAATGTTGCGTTTTTGTCTGTGTTTAGTCGCTCTTGTCTGCTGAATCTTAATCTAAACGGAAATTATGGATTTGGTAGCGGCTTAAACGGGCTATTGTCACTATTTTTTCAACAAGAATCGGGCCAAGGGGGAGCCCAAGAATTGGAACCTGCTGAGTGTATGATTCGACTGGAGATGCAGAAGACATCTATTGGCTACGACACAGGATTCTATTTTTGGCTCTGGAGTTTCCTGGTGTTTGTTTCAAAATTGAGGAAGATGGGAGCTGTTCAAATGCGGATCCAGGCAAGCTCCTTCACCAATTCGACTAGTTGGGGAGGCACGAGGCGGCATGGCGAACTGAATGGAGATTCAGATGGTGGAATACATCTTGAAGTCGCTAGTGCTCTTCAGAGTATGTTAATGTTTAAGCCTGCACATGGAAATTCTGAAGCACAGAATTGCTCGGGTGAGGAAATTCTATTCTCTGAGTGCTGTGCAGATTTGACCTTCTTTGGTGCCCGGTATTTACATTCCTCCTGCAAGATAAGTGATAGGAGCGGCTCTTAACCCAAGCAATCGACAGACAGCTGCTGTTTTCAGCGGATGAACTTCTCAGGGACAGTCCATGTGCCTTTATTTGCAAGCAAAGAGACAGACTCCGGACTTGTTTATAAGTCACATGACTTTAACATCTATCTACTGCCTGGAGGCGCCCTCTGCTGTTCACTAGCAACTGTCACACCTACACTACACAAATGCACACAACATTACACGAACTGACACACATATACTGACTCATATATACACTGCCTCTCTCAACTCTTGTTTGTGTGATCTATTGTCTGCCTGTTAATTGTGCATGAGGGTTTTTTTCTGTGTAGTCAAAATTTGGCTCATTGATACGAGCGTTATTCTGATTACTATGTTTTTTCTCTCTCCTATTGTGTTTTCCTCCCCCTCCCTTCCCCTCTTTACCTCCACTGTTGACAGGCGCCTTGTATGGCGACGCGTCATTGGATGCGCCTAATGTGTGTGTCCAATGTCAAGTCAAATTCCTCGTGTGTTTACTTGTAAATATACTTGGCAATAAAGCTGATTCTGATTCTGATTCTGAATCCACCGACTTGAAGATAGAAAGGGCGCACCGTACATTAGCCCCAAGGCCGTCTGCGGAAGCGCCACCAAGATCGGTGGTGGTGAAGTTCTCCAACTCCAGAATAAAAGAAGAGGTTTTGAGACTGGCTTGGCAGAAAAAAGGATTTATGCACCAAGAGAGAAAAGTTTTTGTGGAGCACGACTACGCCCCGGAGGTCCTTAAAAAGCGTCGGGAATACAACGAAGCTAAAAAGGTACTACGAGAGAAGAAACTGCGCTTTCAAACTCCATTTCCGGCGAAGCTGCGGGTTTTTTACGGGGATGAGACGTGTCTCTACAACTCGGCGGAAGAAGCAACCACGGATATGGCGAGCAGAGGGCTCCCGGTAACGGTGTATAAACCCGCAGCAGACCCGATCAAAAGAATCAAGGCTCAAACATGGTGCACACAGAGACCCTCAAAATCCACGAGCCAGCAGCAGGAAACCCAGCTCCAGGGCTATAAGGAAAAACTGAGCGTTTACAGGAGGGAATAACGATATTTTTAGTCAATCTGCGCATCCAACCCTCCTCCTACAAGGTAACAAACATTAAAGGAGATGCAGAATCAGCAAGTATCAAGTGGTAAAACATTTCATGGAACAGACATAATATTAGAAACAAGTCTTTAAAAAAAAAATGTTAAAATAGAAATGTGACAATGAACCACATGAACTCTCCACACTAACAAATACTGTATTAACGTGATTGTTTGCTGTGATGGTGGTGGGAGGTTGCGCACAATTCCATCGGGTATAGGCATTAAAAAAAATCATTACAAGTTCGGATTGGGATCTGAAATTCATGTTAAAAACATGGGACAACTTACAGGGGTAAGAGAGGGCCCTCAACACGTAACAGAGTTTGAGGAATTTCCCTCAGAGCCAACGCACCAGCAAAGCTCTTCTAAGGTCACTAAAAAGACCTCAGTTCAGGAAGATCTTTTGTCAATTTTTTGTTTTAAAGTTTTATATACTATGTTCTCAATGTTTTTTATGTTCTTAATGTTCTTTCAGTTTCTGAGTAGCATAAAAGAGGGCCACCACACTGTTATGCTAAATAAGACAACACTACAATCTACAAGCAATCTACAAAATCAGAGACCCAGTATCAAAGGAAATAAAATTTAGAATTCAGGAAATTCTTAAAAGCTTCGAGAACTACTACAAGAACTTGTACTCCCTCAAAAAACATAAAAACGCATCCGAAACCTTCCTAAATACATTAAACCTTCCCCAACTTACTGAGTCACAAAATAAAACACTACTGTCAGACATACAACCTAAAGAATTAGAAAAAGCAATTAAGAAACTTAAAGCTAACAAATCCCCAGGAGCAGATGGCTATACAGCAGAGTGGTACAAAACCTTTAAACAGCAACTATCTCCTCTCCTCCTGAAAACATTTAACTATGTCTTCCACACAGGGGAAATCCCCCCCTTATGGAGAGAAGGGGTCATTGCAGTCATACCTAAACCTGAAAAGGATAAACTAGACTGCTCCAACTACAGACCAATCAGTGTGTTAAATCAGGACTATAAACTTTTTACCGCTATCCTTGCCAAAAGGTTAGAAAATATACTGACAGACTTAATTCATTTAGACCAAACAGGTTTTATAAGACAAAGACAGACACAAGAAAACATTAGACGCACTTTACACATAATTCATCATATAAAAAAACATAATTTAAATGCAGCCATATTGGGATTAGATGCTGAAAAAGCATTTGATTCGGTTGACTGGTCTTTCCTATATAGAATCTTATCCAGTTTCAATTTTCATAACAACTTCATTAGAACTATCCAGGCATTATATAAAAAAACCCAACAGTTAAAATAAGGATTAACGGTAAATTATCATCATCTTTTGAACTGGAAAGAGGATGTCATCAGGGCTGCCCCTTGTCTCCACTGCTCTTTGCAATCTTCATAGAACCTCTGAGCCAATGGATAAGACAGAATCAAAAAATTCAAGGTATTACACTTGGCCAGAAGGAACATAAAATAGCACTCTTTGCCGATGACATCTTAATATACCTGGGGCAGCCGGACACCGCTTTTCCAGAACTAATCTCAGTTTTTTCAGAGTATGGAGAGTTATCGGGGTACGAATTAAACATGCATAAAACCCAAATTTTAACATTCAACTATGACCCAAATCAATATTTACTAAGCAAACTCAAAACTAACCGGGAGATGGAATCTATGAAATATCTGGGGGTCAATATCCCGAAACAACTCAACAAAATTATAACACTAAACTATGATCCACTGATGGCAAAAATAAAATCTGATCTAGCAAGATGGAATATGATACCATTCCTGGGTACTGCACAAAGAATTGAAGCAGTCAAAATGAATATACTTCCACGTCTTCTATACCTTTTCCAAACAATGCCGGTAGAACCTCCCAAAAAAACATGGCAAGAACTGGACAGAAGGATCTCAAGATTCATATGGCAGGGCAAGAGACCAAGAATCAGATATAGAACCCTACAGCTAAACAAAGACAAAGGTGGGCTCGCGCTGCCAAATATCAGAGACTATTTTAAAGCCGCACAAATTAAAACTTTAGTAGAGATATGTAACCCAGTCTACACTGCACAATGGAAGGAGATGGAATGCCAAATAACAAGTGACATTCCCCTACAGGCGATAATAGGGAACAATGCCTTATCTAAACTTTTGAATAACACTAACCCGTGGATAGAGACCCCGCTAAAAATTTGGTTTAAGATAGTCAGAGAGAATCAAACTAAAGAACCCTATCGATTATTGCAATGGATTTCCTATGATCAGGACTTTACTCCTAATAAAACAGACACTAGATTTAAAAAGTGGAAAGAGAACGGACTGATAAAATATTACGATTTTTTTAAAGGGCAAACTTTAAGAAGTTTCGAAGACTTGAAAAAACGAGGTCTAGTAAATCAAGACCTTTACAGGTTCTTTCAGCTTAGACACCACATAAACAAAATACTTAAAAAGGAGGATATGGAAAGGGCCCAGTCAGGTGTTCTGAAGGTTTTCTTAATGGCATATAAAGGGATCCCAGGGATCAGATACATTTCTAAAATATACCATGGTCTTCAAGACTTAAAAGGAGACAACACATCATATTATAAAAGAGAGATGGGAAAAAGAGGGGAATTTCACTTTACAACTGGAAATATGGGAAAAGCTAAATAAACAACAATGGAAAAGTACTTCATCCCTGCTGTGGAGAGAATTTGGATGGAAAAATTTAAGATTTTTTTTTTGTACTCTGTGATGCAGTCGGTCATATTGTCTATGTCCACCCCATGTGGTTCACAGAGTACTGGCTGCACGGTGGCGCAGTGGTTAGCACTGTGGCAGCACAGTTTTACCCTCGGCTGGGGGAGCGTGGGGATCGTGGGTTCGATCCCAGCCCCCGACCAACAGTGATCTGTGTGGGGTTTGCATGTTCTCCCCGTGTTGCGTGGGTTTACTCCGGGATTTCTCCGGTTTCCTCCCACATGCCAAAAAACCCCAAAACATGCAGGTTAGGGATACGGGGCGCTTGCGCACGCAGCGACCGGCAGCTGGTGGCTTGTCACCAGACTGCAAAACAAATCTACCTACGGGTACAAATAAGTAACAAAAAAAAAAGGGGTCGAATTGTTGGCGCTTGTGTGGTGAAGAGACTGCAAATCATTTTCATGTGTTTTGGTCATGCCCAGTTATCCACCAATATTGGACCAATGTACAGCCAATATTGGGGAAAATATTCAAAATAACAGTTCCCTTTTCTTTTGTAACTTTGTATTTGGGTTTACTACCGGAATCACTGGAAAGACGAGGAGAAAAATACTTATTCACTGTTTTAATATTGGCAAGTAAAAAAGTTCTAACAAAAAAATGGATTTTGAAAGACTGTCCTACACCTGAAGATTGGATTAACGTGATTCAGGACATTTATTTGATGGAAAAGTTGACATTTGCACTGAGACAGGACATGGATGGATTCTTGAGCTTTTGGCAACCCTGGAACGCATATGTGTCTTCCATCAGATCTAATCTTTGACAATTACCATTTCAATAATGGCACCTCTCTTTGCTTCAACGCTACTCAGATTCTCTTTTATTTTTCTGCTCTTTTATTTTTATTATTTTTTTTCCTGTTTGTTTTGTTCTGTTTTTTTTTTGTTCTTCCTTTAATTTCTCTTTTTCTTTCACTTAAAAAAAAGGGTGTTGTAATAATATTTTTCCAATGTTGTCAAAAAACAAAAAAAGGGGGAATATGAGATGAAAATGTAAACATTGCAATGCTGTAATGACATGTATACCCTTTACAAAAACTTAAATAAAAAAAAAAATCATAGTGATCACTTTTTGAAAGAGGTTCAGTGACTACCAGGTTATCGATCAGGGCTTCATAGGTGGATAATATGAAGTTTAGGATGCTGTTATTCCTTGTTGGCTTTCTCACATGCTGGGATAAGAAGCAATCATGTACTAAATCTACAAAGATGGCTTCCCTTTGGTTAGAATGCATTGTTTCCCAGTCTATGGTGCTGTAATTAAAATCACCATAAATTATTTTTTTCTTCTCTTCTTTCCCAACAAACTCTTTTTATCAAAGTATGTAGTGCAAGTTTATTCTCTTCTGACAAATTGGGACTCCTATAGCATACTCCTAGGAGGATGTTAGTCGATTGTGTAACCAACTTGCACCATAATGACTCCATGCTTGGTGTACTGGTAAGGTCAGTTTCCAGAGTACCCATTATGCCATTCTTAATATATATCAAGCACCCTTCCCCTGTAGTTATTATCCGATCGTGACGGAACATTTGATAACCATCAAGCTGAAGGAAGGCATCATTAACAGTGGATCTACCCCAAGTCTCAGTGATAAGTATTACATCTGGGGTCTTGTCATAGATAAAACACCTGAGGTCATCAATCTTGTTAATTAGGCTTCTTGCATTAAAACAACAGCATTTCAAAGTATGCGCAGTATTGTGCATTAAAACAACAGCATGTTTTATTTTATTGGGTGAGCAGTACCATGTGAAGACGTGTTTCGACTGGGCTCCTGGCTAGGGCGAACTTTTAATGAATATTTCAACACTTTTGATCAATTTCAGATAAACTGAGCTGAATATATGCCAGACTAAAATGCTTAGGCACCGGAATTTTGACTTTACATTTTCCCAGCGACTTTTCTGAAGGTGCCATGAGCAGGAATAAATCCAATGAAGAGCAGGCCACTAAAGCCTCCGGCTCAATTAAGGCCTCTGAGGGGGAACCGACCGATTTGTCTGAGGTGATGGCTGCTATTGTGAACAGTGAAAGCAGGATACTGGCGCATATAGATTTAAAGATGAAAGATTTGGATGCAAAACTGGACTCTATCATACAGGATATCGCAAGGCAAGAGACCCGTTTAAGAGACCTGGAGGATGGCCTAAATACGTATTCAGATAAGACGGTTGGCATCGAAGGGGACGTTGGCCAGCTAAAATCAGAAGTTGCCGTGCTGAGCCTGAAACTGGAAGACCTGGAGGGGCGACAACGTCGGTGTAATATACAAATCACTGGTATAAAGGAAGGGCTGGAGAACAGTGAAGGCCAGAGGCCCACAGTGACCGTTGCTAGGATCCTACAGGAGCTATTGAAACTTGACTTCACCTCGACGTTGGATCGGGCCCATCGCAGCCTACACCCTTCACCTAAGGAGGGAGAACCCCCTAGGGTGATTGTGGCAAAATTCCATTATTTTCAGGAGAGAGAGGAGGTCCTCCGTAAAGCATCAGGTTTGGCTCCGCTTAACCTCCAAGATAGGAGAGTGAGCATTTTCCCGGATTATATGGTTGCCGTGGAGAAGAAGAGAGCGGCCTTCGCTGAAGCCAAGCAGCTCCTTTGGGGCTGCCAAGGCGTCAAGTATGGGCTTCTCTTCCCAGCTGTTCTCCGCATTACTCTACCATCTGGGTTGGATAAACGCTTCGAAGACCCATCTGCAGCGATGGATTATATCAGGGAAAACCTGCAGCCATAAAACAAGACACCACGGAAATATTAAAGAAGAACGTGAAGTGTCGGTAGTGGTTAATGGATATTGGCTGCTAATGGGCGCAGATGGCTAAAGGACAGTGACTGGTACGGTTCTCCAGATGGAATGGTGATTAACAATCGATGATCTCACCTGGTAGTCATTCCTATCTTTTATAATGTGCCCCTCTATTGGTAATGCTGTTTAAAATTCCTTGCATCCAAGAAATTGTCATATTTTCTCAGTTAAATTAGTTAATTTTGTTTATTTTTTTCTAAAAAGAAAAAAACCAAAAAAAACCTGTTTTATTATATTTTTCCTTTTTTTCCCCCCTTTCTTTTTTCTGACATGGTTTTAAAAATATGGTATTTCTTCTTTTTTTTTGTAAATTTGAATTTTCTTTTTTATAAGTTTCTTATAAGTACAGGTTTTCTTATAAGTTGGTTAATTCTCTCACTGTAAATTTGCCTCTTTTTTTCTTTATTATTCCTTTTTTTGTTTGTTTTTTGTTTACTGTTGTGTGCATAGCAGTGTGTATACAGGTATTTGAGTTTGCAAATGTCAGAATCAGAATCAGAATCAGAATCAGGTTTATTGCCATTGTTCATGTAGTACACAAACTAGGAATTTGTCTCGGTACAATGCTGCAACATTAAACATGATAAGATAAGAGAAATAAACTATACATGTAATAAAGTGTAGGATAAGATTAAGTGATACTGGTCAACAGTTAAAATATACAGTATATTAGCCAGCAGCAGATACTGTGGAGAACTATATAGTGCAGTCGGTAATGCAGGAAGAAAACAGTGATGATTGACATGAGTCTGGTTGAGCTGCTGTACATGGTGCACGAGAGTCACTTAGTGTTCAGCAGTCTAATGGCAGAGGGGAAGAAGCTGTTCATGTGACGGGAGGTTTTAGTCTGGATGGACCGAAGTCTTCTACCAGAGGGGAGGGGGGCAAACAGTACATGACCAGGGTGTGAGGGATCGGCTATGATCCGGCCAGCACGCCTCCGGGTCCTGGAGATGTACAGATCCTGGAGAGATGGGAGCTTGCAGCCGATCACCTTCTCAGCAGTGCGCACGACGCGCTGCAGCCTTAGTCTGTCCCTGGCAGTGGCTCCTGCGTACCACACGGTTATGGAGGTGGTGAGGATGGACTCGATGATGGCTGTGTAGAACTGCACTAACATCTTGGTGGGTAGCTTGAGCTTCCTCAGCTGCCGCAGGAAGAACATCCTCTGCTGGGCTTTTTTGATGAGTGAGCTGATGGTCAGCTCCCATTTGAGGTCCCTGGTGATGGTAGTGCCTAGGAAGCGGAAGGAATCAGCAGTGGTGATGGGAGAGCCTGAGAGGGTGAGGGGGGGCAGAGGAGTAGTGACTTTCCTGAAGTCTACAATCATCTCCACTGTCTTCAGAGCGTTCAGCTGCAGGTTGTTATTGCTGCACCAGGACGCCAGCTGGGCCACCTCTCTCCTGTAGGCGGACTCGTCGCCGTTGGAGATGAGCCCGATGAGGGTGGTGTCGTCCGCAAACTTGATCAACTTGACAGACTGGTGGCTGGAGGTGCAGGAGTTGGTGTAAAGGGAGAAGAGTAGGGGGGAAAGTACACAGCCCTGGGGTGATCTGGTGCTGATGCTAGTATAGTCTGAGACAGTCTTTCCCAGCCGCACATGCTGCCTCCGGTCCGTCAGGAAGTCGATGATCCACCTGCAGAGGGAGTCAGGCACGTTGAGCAGGGACAGCTTGTCCCGGAGCAGAGCGGGGCGGATGGTGTTGAATGCGGAGCTGAAGTCCACAAACAGGATCCTGGCGTAGGTTCCCGGGGAGTCCAGGTGCTGCAGGATGGAGTGGAGGGCCAGGTTGACTGCATCGTCTACAGACCTGTTGGCTCGGTAGGCAAACTGCAGCGGGTCCAGGAGAGGGGTGGTGATGGACTTGAGGTGGGACAGGACCAGGCGCTCAAAGGACTTCATGACTACAGAGGTGAGCGCTACAGGTCTGTAGTCATTAAGTCCAGTGATCCGTGGCTTCTTGGGGACAGGGATGATGGTGGAGGATTTGAGGCAGGACGGCACGTGGCATAACTTAAGGGAGGTGTTAAAAATGTCTGTGAATACAGGAGCCAGCTGTTTCGCACAGAGTCTCAGGGTGGAGGGAGACACGCCGTCTGGGCCGGGGGCCTTGCGCGGGTTCAGTCTGGAGAACTGTTTGAGCACATCCTGCTCACTGATGATAAGGGCAGGGGGGGAGGAGGGGGGGGTGCCTTAAATGAAGTAGGGAATGTGGAGGCTGTGGAGCTGGAGGGAGGGGGGGAGTTGGACACAGATGACGAGGTGTCAAAACGGGCATAGTGTTGGGACAGTCTCTGACAAAGGGCTTTGTCATCCTGACCTTTAGGAGCCTGAGGCCGATAGTTGGTGATCTGCCTCAGTCCTCTCCACACGGAAGCCGAATCATTAGCAGTGAACTGCTGCTGGAGTCTCTCTGAGTACACAGATTTAGCCCTCTTCAGCTCTCTGTTAAACCGGTATTTAACCTCCCTGTAGCAGTCCCTGTCTCCACTTTTCAGCGCTGCTTCCTTCTCCTTCCTGATCTGTCTGAGCTTAGCTGTGAACCAGGGTTTGTCATTAGAGTAACTCACCCTGGTGCGTGATGGAAGAATGTTCTCTTCACAAAAGTGGATATATGAGTTCACAGTGTCCGTGTACTCATCCAGATCATGCGTGGCTCCTTTAAGCATGCCCCAGTCAGATATTTCCATGCACGTTTCCAGCTTCTCCTCAGCATCACTGGTCCGTATCTTCGTAGTGCTCACAACAGGTTTAGTGAGCTTCAATCTCTGTCTGTATGTGGGAATGAGGTGAACCATCACGTGATCAGATAATCCCAGCGCAGCTCGAGGGACAGCGCGATATGCGTCTTTCACTGTGGTGTAACAGTGATCCAGTGTGTTTAATCCTCTGGTGGGGCATTTAATAAACTGTTTGTAGCGGGGGAGATCGTGGCTCAGATTGCACTGATTAAAGTCGCCAGCCACAATAATCAGCGAGTCTGGAAAACTCCGCTCTGTGTGTTGAATGTGATCCGCGAGCACGCGCTGAGCTTCGCGCGTGTCCGCGTCGGGAGGGGCGTACACAGCGATCAGTATAAAAGAAGCAAACTCCCGCGGGGAATAGAAGGGCTTGCAGTTGATAACAAGAAATTCCAAGGCAGGAGAACAGTGTTTGGAAATTACCGTTACATCAGAGCACCAGCTACAGTTGATGTAGAAGCAGACACCGCCTCCTGTGGTCTTGCCGGAAAGCTCTGTGTCACGATCAGCACGGAAGAGCTGAAAGCCGTCAAGGCGCAGCGCGCTGTCCGGTATATTTTCCCGGAGCCAGGTCTCAGTAAAGCAGAGGACAGCTGAGGAGGCGAGGTCCTTAAAACGCATCAGCAGTCTCAGTTCATCCACCTTGTTAGAGAGAGAGTTGGTATTGGACAGAAATATGCCAGGCAGCGCCGTTCGCGAGCCTCTCCTGCGAAGTCGTACGAGAGCGCCCGCTCGTCTTCCTCTCTTCCGCCGTCTCACTTTCCGAGCCAAACAATAAACCAGATCGGCGGCAGGGGCTAGAAAAGCTGGGAGGAGGTCCGTGGGGGTCAAAGTCCTGATATTTAAAAGTTCTTCACGGGTATAAGTGCAAGCAGACACACAATTGACAAACAAAAACAAACAAAGAGCGCAGCGAAGCACCATGTCGACCGCTGTGGGCGCCATCTTGGATGAAATGTGTGTATGCATCTTTATGCACATGTGTAGCCATACAGAAGAATATAAGTATATTATGTGTGTGTGTGTGTGTGTGTGTGTGTGTGTGTGTGTATTATTTTTTATTTTTATTTATTTATTTTTTTTGATGGGTGTAAGCATAAGAGTGTGTGGCTAAAATGAATAAGATTACTTAGGTGGCTGGACTAGTGATCTGCTGTTTCTACTTAAAGAGTGCAGAGGGGGGAGGGGAGGGAAGGAGAAGTAGAGAAAGGAAGGGAGAAAAGAAAGAAAAAAATTGAACTAAATGAAGACAAAGAACGAATTAACCTCAAAGTGCTTTAGGACTGAGTTGTTTTCCCCTTCTCCCCCCCCCCCCTTTTTTTCAGACATTATCGTAGATAATTTAACTTTATCCGCCATCAGAGAGCCAGGCCAAAATTGATAATCCAAGGGTTGAAATTTAAAACGTTCCATATTCCAAGTGTAACTTTTTTTTCCTGTTTTCCTATTATTTCTATCTGTGGACTGTTTACCTTAGCCAAGGCCTGCTAGGAGAGTTTTCTTTTTTTATGTGCACTGACTGTCATACCAGCAAAGGGAAATGCGATCTTGAAGGATTTGTTGGATCGACATGGGGTCTCAAGGCTTTATTATTTTTTTTTTCATTTGTTTGTAGTTAAGAGACAGGATCACTTGCTTTTCTTTCTTTGTGTTTTGATAAAGGTTTAATGCCTGACACTCATACTCTAAGCTCTCTTTGTTTCCCAAGTTGGAATGTGAAAGTAATAATCCTGTGAAACATAACAGGGTTCTGGGACATTTAAAATCTCTTGGTTCGGATATCATGTTTCTACAGGAAACACACCTCCTATTGACCGAACACACGAGACTTAAAAAAGCCTGGATCGGACAGATTTTTGGTTCGAGATATGAGAGCAGAGCACGGGGCACAGCCATTCTGATCAAGAAGGGTGTTCCATTCATCTCTTTGTCAACCATCTCTGACCCTCGTGGAAAGTATGTAGTGGTCACGGGTAATATATTTGGTACACGAGTGGTCTTAGCGAATATCTATGGGCCAAACTGGGATGATCCCTCTTTCTTCAGTAATTTTATAACAACCCTCCCTGATTTTAATGACTATCTACTGATACTGGGGGGAGACTTTAACCTCTTGCGCTCCGTTGTACCGCGGGCGGGCAAGTCTCTGCGTCCTAGAGCACACGGGGGCGCTCTCGTGCGCCCTCGTTCGCTCTAGGACGCATGATGGAGATGGTGATGTAGGACATGATGTAGATGGTGATGGCGTCCAAGCGCGCGCTGAAAATAAAAGCTGCAGACACAGCCGCGAACAGATTAGTTCATCTGATTGACCTCTCATTCGACTAATAAGAGCCTTGAATTGGGTTTCTGAAACCTTGAAGAACCAATGACTGAAAACCTAGCAAGAAGGACCCGCCTACCAACGCTGTGAATGCAGTGAGCCAATTGAAGCAGAGAAGTTCGCGAGCTGTTTTTTTTAAGGCTGGGTGAAGACAGACTGCTGCAGCAGATGACAAAAAGGACCTGCAGGAAGAACCCCACAGACCCAGCAGCACGGAGACCATCCACAAGTGCAACCTTTGTGACAGCGACTGCCATTCGCGCATGGCCAGGCGGTGCTTATTTTGTTTTTGTCCCAGCAGAATAGATAGTAGGATTGTCTTCTATGGTCATCATAGACCGACGGAGGCCGACGACGAAGGCTGAGTGACACACACGCGTTTGCCAGTCTAGTTTTAATTACTACTGTTATTTATTTTGAAAAATCGTTCGCCAAAAACCGCAATCATGGAAGCGCAAAACCGCAATAATGGAATTATGTTTTGATCGGGTCGCGAGACCAGCGTCGCATTTGTCTGACAATGAGGAAGAAGTTCGCCAGCTCCGCTTCTGCTGTGAAGAGGTAAGGTGTTCTAAGCTAAATTATCCTTTATCCCTGAAAATTGTAATCAAAATGACTTTTGACTGATTGGTAAATTACAGCTGTGCGTCATCGCTGCATGATGGACCGTGGTGCAACGGGCGATGTCTTTCCTCTGTAGCGAGGGGGGGGGACAACCCCCCCCCCCCACACACACAGGCACAGCCCTGAGTGTGACCTTTCATTAGAGCCCAAAATGAAGCTTCTACATCGAATCATTCAAAAGTTACAGACGTTTTTCCAAACTGTGCCATTTGGCACAATTTGGCACAGTTCCAAAATGCCTGGGAACTACCTGAGGAAAAAGCTGTGTAATATATTAATTTTTTGTGGTTTTGTTACAAAATTTGGACCTCAGCTGGATAACACTTGGTTCTACATTTCTGTTGCATTTTCCAGCCCGGATCTGAAGCTGTGTGTTATTTGCAAGCATTTGTATCCAAAAAAACACCCAGGCCAAATTTATTTTCTTCAAGTTCACTATGTTTAGATGACTGTAACTCAGTGGCCGGAGCACTTAGAGAGATTATGACTGTTTTGCCCAAAAATTCAAAGTGTTTTCTTTTAAATGAGACCAACCCCATGAAGATGCTGCAAAGGGTTGAAGAACAGCTTTCAATTTACTTTGGGCACATTGTTTTTTGGCGTTTTTAGGGAAATTGACCGGAGTGCAAGGGGTTAACTGTATTTTACACCCTTTTTTAGATAGGTCCAATCCAAGACCCAACAGTAAGATTTCAAGGGCAGGTAGTATCATCCAGTCATTTATGTACTCGTATGCTCTTTTTGACCCCTGAAGGAAAAATAATCCAACTACAAAACAATTCTCTTTTTTCTCCCCTGTACATCATTCTTACTCTAGAATTGATTTTATTCTTTTAGATGGTAGAACCTCCTCCATGGTTAAGGGGTGCCAATATAATGCTATTGTTATCTCCGATCATAGCCCCGTACAATTGGATATGAGCTTCCCAGATTGCCCCAGACCCCAACGTACCTGGCGGGGTTGACGCTCTCCTGCTTTCTGAGGATTCCTTCAAAAACTTCCTTTCACAACAAATTGTAGATTTTATGGAGATCAGCCAAACTCCTGATGTCCAATTATCTGTGATTTGGGAAGCACTCAAAGCTTATCTCAGAGGCCAGATAATTTCATATACCGCATATGAGAGAAAAAAAACAAACAACGTATAATAGAACTATCTCAGAATATAGCAGAAACAGGTCGCCTATATACTGTTTCTCCTACCCCTGAATTATATTAAAAAAGTTACTTTTAAAAACAGAATTCGATAATATGTCTATTAAACATACAGAGCGATTGCTTTTCAAATCTAAACAGACTTTTCACGAACATGGAGAGAAAGCGGGGAAATTATTGGTGCACCAGATTAGACAATCTGCGGCTGCCAACACTATTCTTAAAATCCGCACATCATTAGGAACAGAAACCACCAACCCAGATGATATAAATCAGGTTCAGGTTCAGGTTCAGGTTACTTTATTTGTACCCGTAGGTAGATTTGTTTTGCAGTTGGTGACATCCATATTTACAAGCCACTAATTACATTCAACATAGACACAAACACACATCTTACAAAATAGGTAAATATAAAATATGTACAATATAATTTTTATAGCTTGTTCAACTCTTTGACAGCAGCAGGGACAAAGCTGTTTTTGTAGCGCTGGGTTCTACTTTTTGGGACAGCAAACCTCCGTCTGGAGGGAAGAAGCTGAAAGTTGCAGTGCAAAGGGTGGGAGTCATCATTTAAAATCGAGTCGGCCATCCTCTGTACTTGTCTGGTGTACAGGGATGTCAGGCTCAGCTGTGACTCACCAAGCAAACGACTGGACCATCTGACTACCTGATCCAAGGATTTCCTCTGTTTCAGTTTTATCTGACCAAACCATGACATTAAAGAAAAGGATAAAACAGATTCAATAAAAGCCCGATAAAACATAGTCATTATGGTTCGGTCAATTTGGAAGCGTGCAAGTTTCCTCAAACAATGCAAATTTTGCTGACCCTTTTTGCACACCCTTTCACAGTTCACCTCAAAGTTCAATCCACTATCAATAATCGTCCCAAGATATTTGTACGATTGTACACATTCGGTGGTCTGGCCTTTTAGTATGGTGACTTTGTGCCTGGGAGTTTTCCTCCTAAAGTCAATAATCATATCTTTCGTTTTTGTTGTATTCAGCTGCAGGTAGGAATCCTCACACCAGTGAACAAAGTCATCAACTACTGGGCCGTGGCCACTCTCACCATCCTGGAGGAGACTGACAATGACTGAGTCATCAGCATACTTTATAATGTGTCTGTTGTCATGTCTGCTCCGACACATGTTTGTGTACAGGATGAAGAGTAGTGGTGACAACACACACCCCTGAGGAGAGCCAGTAGAAGAGCACTTTAGGTCAGACAATGTGCCATTGACCCTTACTCTCTGTGTCCTGTTGGTTAAGAAATCCAGAATCCAACCCACCAGATTATTGCTTAAATCAAATTGTTGCAGGAGCCTTTCAACTAAAATATGAGGTTGGATTGTATTAAAGGCAGAAGAAAAGTCCACAAATAAAAGCCTGGCATGTGTCCCATTAAAATCCAGATGTTTGAAAAGCATGTCAAACAGAGTGACAGTGGCATCCTCCACTCCTCTGTGAGGCCTATAGGCAAACTGCAGAGGATCCAATGCATGTTCAGTCTGCCTTAGGACCTCACATCTGACCAGTTTTTCAAAAATTTTCATTAAAATTGAAGTCAAAGCAACTGGTCTAAAGTCATTTACCATTTTAGGACAGCTGGATTTTGGAACGGGAACAACCACGGCATCTTTCCAGATCTTAGGCACATGTTGTGTCTGTAAGGACTTATTGAAAATGTAATGAAATATAGGACTCAGTTCATGTGCACAGGACTTTACCAGGCGCCCACATATATTATCAGGGCCCTGACTTTTGTTCACTTTTACAGCGCGGAACTCCCTTTTAACATCCTGCACCTCAATATTAAAGTGCTGATTGTCTTTGAGTTTCTGTTTCAAATCTTGGATTTCTGTGCTAAAATCAAAGGAGTCAAAACGACCATAAAAACAATTAAGAGCATTAGCCAGCTCTGTGTCTGAACTAAAACCATCTAAAAACACACAATTACTGTGCTCTGTGCTCTGAAGGCCTGCAATAGTTTTCATACTGGCCCAGGCCGAACCAAGTTTATTTGCTGCCATCTTGCTTTCCAACTCTGAGTTATAATTCTGTTTTGCTCTTAAAATTTCGGCCTTCAGCTCCTTAGTGGCAACCTGTAGCTCAGAAACAGACCCCTGTTTAAAGGCAAGAGCTTTCCTCTGTAAGCAGGATTTAACTGATTTAGTAACCCATGGTTTGTTGTTGGGGTATATTTTGACACGTTTACGTGGAACAATCTTATTTTGACAGTAAGCCATGTATGAGCATGTGAGCTCAGCCAGAGAGTCCAAGTCATCCCTGCAGGCCATTATGAACATCTTCCAGTCTGTACAGTCAAAGCATTCCTGGAGGCTGTGCTCTGAATCTTCTGTCCACACATCAATGTCTCTCATCTCCACCTTGCCTCTTCTGAGAGCAGTTTTATATGTGGGCAGCAAATGAACACAGTTGTGATCTGATGATCCTAAAGGAGGAAGGGGGAGTGATTTATAGGCCCTCTCTATGGATCCATAGCACAAGTCCAATGTCTTTTTTCACCTGGTTGGGCAGGAGACATACTGATGAAAGTTTTTAAGTGTCTTCTTTAAAGAAACATGGTTAAAATCCCCAAGAATGAAGTTTGGCGCCTCTGGAGAAATTGACTGCAGCCGCTGCACCACATCAGAGATGGTGCTGGAGGCGGAGTCAGCGTCTGCCCTCGGATGAATGTACACAACTGTGATGAAAAGTTGGGGAAACTCTCGAGGCAAATAAAAGGGGCGTAGTGACACAGACAGCAACTCCACATCGGGTGTACAGATGCGCTCTCTGACCGTGACAGATGTGCAGTACTGCTTATTAATGTATAAACATACGCCGCCCCCCTGACGCTTCCCAGTTACCTCTTCCTGTCGATCCGAGCGCAGCGGGGCTCCAAAGCCGTCAATCCACAGGTCTGCATCTCGATCATGCGCAGTAAGCCAAGATTCAGTGAAAGCCATGACGCAGCAGTTCTTAAAATCCTTCTGGTAACGTACATTGCCTTGAATTTCCTCCACCTTGTTTCTCACAGACTGTGCATTCCCAAAAATGATCGAAGGAAGAGGAATGTTACCAAACTGACGTCTCCTAAGGCGCAATTTCACACCTCCACGTCTTCCACGCTTCCTCCTGCCGCTTCTCTTTTCACCGCTGTGTCCGTCTCTCAAAATAAAGTCCGGCAGTTGAAGTTTGGGCTCAATCAGAGACGCTGCATCAGCTGTGTTAAAGCGTAGCAACACGTCCCTGGAATATTGTATTCTGCCCGCTATTCTGCTCGCCATGGGGCCGAACGCGTTTACCTCAGAGACAAAGAGCCACAGCACAGATAGCAGCAGTGCGAGAGAGGAGAGGAAATCCATGTTGTAGATACCAGGGAGCTCTTCGCCATATATTCCACAAACGCTCCAGGGCAGAAACGACACAGAGGATTTTCTAAAAACGTAAAAAAGTACAAAAAACACACACATGCACACACGCACTATATCATCAGCTGCTGGTCGCTGCGGGCACATGCGCCCAATGACCAATTTAAACAATTTTATATTGGTCTCTATTCTCCTGAAACCTCCAGAGATTTTTCACATGTATCCAAATTTCTAGATAGTCTGATTATTCCAAAAATTACACCAGAGGACCGCATAGAAATGGATAGAGAAATATCGACAGCAGAAATATTACAAGCAATAAGATCTATGCAGAGTAATAAAGTCCCAGGCCCCGATGGCTTCTCTATTGAATTTTATAAAGAATTTGCACTCAAGTTGGCTCCAATTCTTAAACAAGTATACACAGATATTTTCCTTCAACAGAAATTACCCCCAGACCATGACGCAGGCAATTATATCGATTTTGCTTAAAAAAGATAAAGACCCCTTGCTATGTGGCTCTGTGATATCCTACCGTGTAGCAATGATCACACTTGAGTTATTTCTTTGGCTAACTCTGCCGTTTATTCTGCAACACACATAATATGACTGAACATGGATTCTGCGCGGGGTTTTCACACTCTTATTCTAATGGTGTCCCCTTAGTAGTAATGCTGAACAATACAGATAGTTCCCCCTAGAGGCATGTGCCAGTAATGTTTTAAATTAGACTTGCAGTCTACCACATCCCTCCCCTCTAGATTAAACTACTTTTAATTACACTAGCCAATTATGGTAGACATCCTGGAACTCCCATTTAACCCTAAACAATCACAGTTACTGTTTAACTTCTTAAACACATGTGCCATACACATAATTTCTTTCTCTTTTTTTTTTTTTTTCACATGTATAACACACATAACAGTCTAACTGGGGAATTGGTTTGACTACCGCATCCCAGTGAGGTTCCAGGACGCATTCTTGTCCTGTGGCTGGGGAACTCACTACTGACTAAGTATAGTCCTTCAAGTAGTCTGGAGCTTTCCTAGCTCGCTGAGATCTTCTCACGGCTGGTGAGCCAACTGCAGGTGAAGACTCAGACTGCTCCACTGTTTCGGCTGCTGCAGTGCTGCCCGTAGAATCTGCAGAGACGGGTACCTCAGGTTTCACCTGAAGTGGTTGTTCATTGATGCTCTCCTCAGAATGGGTGTCAGACAACACCTCTGGTGCCATCGCCAGGGGAATGGAGCTCCTACCACGAACTTGGTCGATGTGTCGCCTCACCACTTGTCCATGGCCTAATGTCACCTTGAATGACACAGGGCCTGTTTTTTCCGTTATTTCTCCTGGTACCCAGGCTGGTCCTGAGCCAAAGTTGCGGGTGTAGACCACGTCTCCTTCTCTCAGTATTCTCTCTCTAGCATGCATGTCATGATAACCTTTTTGTTTCTCTTGTTTGTCATGCACTTTGTTTCTGAAGTCTGGATGTATTAAGTCAAATGTTGACCTCAACTTCCTTCCACACAACAGCTCAGCTGGTGACTTGCCAGTTGTAGATTGGGGTGTTATTCGATAGCTGAACAGAGCTCTCGACATTCGGGTTTCAATAGAGTCTCCTGTCATCTTTTTCATGAGTGACTTGAACGTCTGCACGGCCCTCTCGGCTAAGCCGTTAGAAGAAGGATGGTATGGCGCAGTCGTGATGTGACGTATGCCATTCTTTTCAGAAAACTCTTGGAACTGTTCACTCGTAAAACATGTACCGTTATCTGATACTATGATTTCAGGTAGCCCATGTTGGCTGAAACTCTTTCTAAGACATTCAATGGTAACAGTAGAAGTAAAGCTACTCACAGAATATGCATCGATCCACTTTGAGTATGCATCAACTATGATCAGGAACATTCTTCCCATCCATGGACCTGCGTAGTCAATGTGAATACTTCTCCATGGTTTATCTGGAACTTCCCAGGGATGTAGTGGGGCTGCTGGAGGACTGTTCCTGTTCTCCTGGCATGCCGCACATGACTTCACAAGCGCCTCCACCTCTGCATCCATGTTGGGCCACCACATGTAACTCCTCGCCAACGCTTTCATGCGAGTGATGCCAGGGTGTGCTTGGTGTAGTTGTTGCAGTAAGGCATTCCGACCAGGTGGTGGAACAACCACGCGTCCTCCCCACAGGATACAACCTTCCTGGGTGCTGAGCTCATCCTGTCGTCGGGCATAGGGAATGAACTCAGGACTGTTCATCTTCAGCCATCCTCGCAAGATGTATTCTCGCACTCTTGCTAGAACAGGGTCTTTGTCTGTCCACTTCTTTATTTGTTGTGCGTTCACCAGGGGCACGCCGATATCTTCAAACAATAGCACTCTCTCCTCCTCCTCAGGCGTGCTGTCTCTTCCTCCATCCAAGGGTAGCCTACTCATTGCGTCAGCATTCATATGGTCCCGTCCGGCTTTGTAAACGATGGTGTACTCATACGCTGCTAATGTAACGGCCCATCTCTGAATTCTCTGAGATGTCATCTGGGGTATGGCTCTCATTTCACTGAACAGTGAAATTAGTGGCTTGTGGTCAGTCACTATAGCGAACTGTCTCCCGTACAGGTATTTGTGGAATTTTTTTACACCAAATACTACTGCAAGGCCCTCCTTGTCTAGCTGGGAGTAGTTTTTCTCAGCTGCACTAAGAGTTCTTGAGACGAACCCTATGGGTCTCTCTGAGCCATCCTCCATACGATGAGAGAGTACAGCACCCACACCGTAGGGTGATGCGTCACACGCCAGGATGAGTGGTTTGTTTGAATCATAGTGCACTAACACACTACAGGACTGAAGTAGCGCTTTGGACTCTTCAAACGCCTTCTGCTGCTTGACCCCCCATGACCATTTTTCTTCCTTCTTAAGTAAAGTATGTAGTGGTGCCAGCAGCGTGGAGAGCTTTGGGAGGAACCTATGGTAATAGTTCAACAAGCCCAGGTAGGCTTTTAACTCAGTAACATTTTGTGGCTCAGGCGCCTCCGCAATGGCTTCCACTTTGTCTGTTAGAGGGTGTAGACCACTGGCGTTGATCTTGTGGCCTAGGAACACCACCTCTTTTCCCATGAACTCACACTTGCTTCTTTTCAACCTCAGACCGCTTTTCTCCAACCGTTGAAGCACTTCCTCCAGCGTTTTCAGATGTTCTTGTTCATTTGGTCCTGTACAAAGGATGTCAGCCAAATAAATGGCAACATTCGGAATTCCACCTAGGATGCCCTCCATAGTTCTCTGGAATATAGCAGGACTGGAAGCTACTCCAAATGGTAAGCGTGTGTAGGTATATAAGCCTTTGTGTGTATTGATGGTTACATATTTTCTTGATTCTTCTTCCAAGACTATCTGTTGGTAAGCGTGACTCATGTCTAATTTCGTGAAGTGTCGGCCGCCATTCAGCTGTGCGAAGAGGTCCTCCACTTTAGGAATTGGATACTGATCCACCCGTGATGCTCGATTGACAGTGAGTTTGTAATCTCCACATATTCTAATGGAGCCATCTGGCTTTCTCACTGGGACTATGGGCGCCGCCCATTCTGCAACCTGCACTGGCTCAATGATCTTGTCATCCAGCAGCCTCTGTAGCTCGCTTTCGACCAGTGGCTTGACTGCATAGGGTACCGGTCGGGGTTTGCAGAATCGTGGTTGGGCCTCCTTGTCCACATTAATCTTTGCAGTGACACCTTTTAGCTGTCCCACGCCTTCTTTGAACACCTCAGCGTGTCTTTCGAGGATCTCCTCCAGCTGCAATTTGGGCTGAGATTCCACTTTATTCACCAACTGATCTATCATGGCCAGTTCTTGTAGCCAACTTCGCCCTAGTAGATTTGGTCCTTCGCTCCCAACTACTACTACAGGTAAGTCCTTTTCTTTGTTTTTGTGCTGCACCTTCACTTGTGCCATGCCTAGCACGTCTAGCTTCTCTCCTGTGTATGTTTTTAATTTTAATGAACAGGGATTTAATTCTGCTGTGTCTGTTTTCTTCCACAGTTGTGTATATTGCTGTTTACTTAATATGGTTACTCCACAGCCTGTATCAACTTCAAATGTTACTTTCATTCCA
The DNA here is from genome assembly GCA_020510985.1 of Pholidichthys leucotaenia. Lineage (NCBI taxonomy): Eukaryota > Metazoa > Chordata > Actinopteri > Cichliformes > Pholidichthyidae > Pholidichthys > Pholidichthys leucotaenia. The sequence continues at coordinate 100,891,208 of CM035839.1, read as the reverse complement.
TTAACATTCATGGTACGTGTGATGGGCGCTACCTTGGTCAGCTCCTCTGACGTGTTGTAAATTGTGTGAAAACCCATGTCTTCTGTATCACTTTCTCCCTCCCCTCTAAGTTGATTTGCTCGCTGTTCCTTTCCTGGGCCCTTGTTTTCATTCTTTTGCCCTTTAACTGTTGCCTTCTGCACCTGTGCATTGCCCACCTTTGTTCTACATGCTTTCTTAATGTGCCCTCGCTTGCCACAATTATGACACAGCTCAGTGGCAAATTTGCACTCGGCAGCATTGTGCTGGCCTTTGCAGCGATAACAACTGGGGAATTTGTGCTGAGTTTTGTCAGTCGACACTTTGTGGACACCTACTTGGGTCTTAGGCACACGAGCATGCGTTGCTGTGTCCTCTGTTAGCTTCCCTTGCATCTCTCTCACATCTTTAGATGCTGTTTCCATCGCTTGGCATAATTCCAAAGCCTTCACAAAAGTGAGTTTTGTTTCAGATAAAAGTCGCCGTTGCATTCGGTCATCATTCACTCCACACACAAGTCTGTCTCTTAACATTTCTTCCAATGAGTCTTTGTAATCACAGTGCAGTGTTAATTTCCTCAATTCTGCCACATACTCTGCTATGGACTCAGTGTTCCTCCTTATGCGTGAATTAAATTTGAATCGTTGCACGATTTCACTCGGTTTGGGGCTGAAGTGCTTCTGAAGCTCAGCAGTAAGCTGGTCGTACGTTTTATCTTTCGGTAATGCAGGGCTTATTAAATTTCTCAACAAACTGTAAGTAGTTGCACCAACTCCACTCAACAGTACAGCCTTCCTTTTGTCTGGCTCCTCAATCTCATTAGCTTCGAAGAAAAAGTCCAACATTTCACTATATTCTTCCCATGACTGAGTCGAGTTATCAAAAGGGGTTACCGTTCCGATTACAGCCGCCATTGCTCGTCGTGGTGGGGAAACCTCGTTTTTCCTCCTCTGAACTTGCACTCGAACTACTGGAGTCACTTGAGTTCGCCACACTTGCAATGTTCTCTGTTTCTCGCCGCTGATTTTTTTCTTTTAATCCTCGTCGCCAATTGTGTGATATCCTACCGTGTAGCAATGATCACACTTGAGTTATTTCTTTGGCTAACTCTGCCATTTATTCTGCAACACACATAATATGACTGAACATGGATTCTGCGCGGGGTTTTCACACTCTTATTCTAATGGTGTCCCCTTAGTAGTAATGCTGAACAATACAGATAGTTCCCCCTAGAGGCATGTGCCAGTAATGTTTTAAATTAGACTTGCAGTCTACCACAGGCTCATATCGCCTGATACGTTTGTTAAATTTTGACTATAAAATCCTTACAAAAATTCTGGCCACTTGTACTGAGACAGTTATAGCATCAATTGTGAACAATGACCAAATCTTTTTATAACATGTGTCGTCTTCTGAATATTCTGTATATACCACATCCATTCAAAGAAACAGAAATAGTGATTTTGTTAGATGCTGAAAAGGCGTTCGATTGTGTCGAGTGGCAGTATTTATTTGCTGTTTTAGAAAGATTTGGTTTTGGCCCATCATTTCAAGCTTGGATCAGAATATTATATGACTCTCCTATGGCAGCAGTACGGACGAATACCATGCTCTCTGATTATTTCAGGCTTTACAGGGGGTGCAGACAGGGCTGCAGCCTCTCTCCTTATCTATTTAACTTAGCGATTGAACCGCTGGCCATAGCTATTAGAAAAGAAGACGGGGTGAGAGGCATTTCACGGGGCAGTAAACTTCACAAGGTATCGCTGTATGCAGACGATCTGCTAGTGTATGTATCTAACCCAGAAGGAACCATACCAAAATTATTATGTTTCTTAGATAATTTTGGTTATCTCTCAGGCTATAAAATTAATTACTCTAAGAGTTTGTTATTTCCTATTAACAATGTAGATGGTGATTACTCTGGATTTCCGTTTAAATTAGAAAAGAATATATTCAAGTATCTAGGCATTAAGATTACTCATTCAGTAGGTGGATTGTATAATCATAATTTTAGAAAATTAATTGAACAGACAGCTCAAGACGTTAAAAAATGGTCGAACTTACCCATTTCATTAGCAGGCCAGATAAATAAAGTAAAAATGACAATTCTGCCTAGATTTTTATATATATTTCAAATGATCTCCATATTTATATCTAAAACAGCTTTCCAACAATTAGACTGGCTGATTTCATCATTTATTTGGAACAGTTCCAATCCTAGGATGAAAAGGAAATACTTGGCGGTACCAAAGGAGGCAGGAGGTTTGGGCCTATCTAACTTTATTTTTTATTATTGGGCAGCAAATATGGTAAAATTTTTACATTGGATTGATACATATAAGAATAAGGAGGGCCTCAGTTGGGCTGAGATGGAGCTTCTGTCCAACTCGTTACCCATCTTATCCTCACCGTTGCCATATACTCGTCACATATAGATATTGTATCCGGTGGTTAGATCCTCTCTAAAAATATGGCTCCAGTTCAGAAGGCACTTTGAGTTAGTTCAGGCTAGCACGCTCTGCCCAATAGTAAACAATCAGTTTTTCACACCCTCTGTGCTTGATGATGCTTTTCGCCTTTGGTGTAGACAGGGATTAGTTTTTTAAAGGATTTATTCCTGGGAAACACTTTCTTCTTTTAATATGCTTACAAAAGATTACGACATACCTAGATCCCATTTTTTTTTAGATATCTTCAAATTTGTAGTTTTGTAAAAAAAAAGTGTTTCCCTCTTTTCCTTTGTTGATACTGACAAATCAACTAGATGAAATCCTAGACTTGGATCCCTGAGCCAAGAAATGTATCTCTATGATTTATGGGATTATACAAAATTTAGTGGTGATACCATGGGATAAAACAAAAGCAGAGTGGGAAAAAGATTTAGGGATAAAATTCTGTGAAGGGCAGTGGCGTGAAAGTCTGACACGCATACATACTTCTTGTGTCCACCACAGGCTTATTCAAGGTGCTCCATCGTCTTCACTATTCAAAGGATAAGCTTGCTAAGATTTTTCCCACTATTGACCCTAGCTGCCCAAGATGTAGCCATGCCCCAGCCTCGGTAGGACACATGTTTTGGCTGTGCCCTGCTCTCACAATCTTTTGGGGATCTATATTTGAGGTCTTTTCATATCTGCAAACAAGAAATAATTTCCAGTTTCCATATAGCTATTTTTGGCATAATACCTCCAGATTGCAAACTCACAGCTTATCAAGGTAATGCTCTGGCATTCGCTTTCTTACTTGCCTGCAGGCTTATTCTTTTCCAGTGGAAGTCAAATAACGTCCCATCTTTCTCGCATTGGCTAAAAGAGGTGCTTTCCTTTCTACCACTAGAAAAACTCAGATATAATGTTTGTAGAACCCGTAGGAACTTTGCCTTGACCTGGAGTCCTTTTATAGATTATATTGAGGGCTTTTCTTTTTGTTGAAAACTATGTAATAAAATAATAATTAACAAATATTTGGTTGGAAAATCGTAAGGTGATTATAAATGTGTGCTGGTCTGGGACAAGCTAAAACATAGCAGGGTGACCCTGTCTCTTCCCCCCCCTTTTTTTTTTTAGCCTTGAGGAATTGGGAGGGAGGGGTTTTCTTTACATATGTATGCTTTCTTTTTTGTATATGTTTTTAAAAAGTAGAAAATAAAGTAAAAAAAAAACAAAAACAACAGCATGTCAAAGTATGTGCAGTATTAGTAAGTTAAAAAAAACTTAACCCCTTTCCCCTAGTTACACTATTTATAGTTGGAGCACTTTGCCTGTGAATCCTGTCTCGCACTCTGTTGTCTACTAGGCTTCCTTTGCTCGAGACATGGAAGGATCATTTGCTAATTGTGCTTCAAGCAATGCTGTTCCATCGCTTTCATCTTCCGTTTGTCTCTCATCTGACATCATTGCTGCTGCAAACCCTTGACCTCTTCCAGCTGGGCGCTCCTCCATTTGCACAATTTTCCCCTTTCTGATGATGAGATTGCCTTCTCCATTGTCAATCCTGTCTTGTAGCTCCCGTTTCAACTTCCTGTACTCACCCCTTTCCCTTTTGGTCCTGTCAGGAGCTATTATTGTGCCTTGCCAGTCCCTTTTGTTCTTTAAAAATGTACTTTTGTTTAGGACTTTGAATTTACTGTCCTTGCAACAAAAAAACATATGAGTGAAAATCCAAATCAAAACAAAGATGGGGGCATTAATTGCACATCTCTGGAAGTTATCCCGTAGTAAACAATTAATCTTTGATTCAACTGGAAAAAAAATGTGTCTCATGCTGAAAATTTATCCACCGTATGGTTGATACGTCATGGAGCAAAGGTTGTAAGGTCTTCCACCCGTGTTTTTTTTTGGATTCAATCGCTGGAACCACAGAGCTCAGCTGTTATCCATGATAAATCAGCTTCAGGGAAAAAGCACACACCATGCATTATCTGTTTTTTCACTTTATTGAAAATAACTTGCAAATAACAATGTAAGCGCTGCGGCTCTATTGTAAGTGGTTTGTTTTTAATTGATCAAATTTGTCGCGTTTCGCTTCCTTGTTTTGCACATGGAGCTTACCTGTGATGCCAGCGATTCAGCAGCTGCCCCCCCCCCTTTTTTCCCCAGCGGCACCATGTGTTCTCCATGCCAAATTATAATTATCCATTAGACCTATGCAATCACGGCAACTTTATGGTACAATAAATCTTAAGTATTATCTTCTTCTAGTCAAATTTGTCACGTTTCGCTTTCTTGTTTTGCACATGGAGCACTGTGGTGGAGTCAATGCGAAACCAAACCCCACCCACACTTCGAGAAGCCTGGACATGAGACACAGTGGTGGCTAAACTTTTATTGATAAAAATTACCTATTTTGACTGAACAAATCCATATTCGGGGATGCACACCCTCATAACCTTAGGAAACCACGTTTAAAATCTGAGGCCAGTCTGATAAACGGTTTGAGAGAGATGCATGGAACAGACAGACACACAGACAGAGCTTTCATAAATTTATAGATAGATATTTGACAATGCCTGCAGGTTTTTTTTTAAAAGACCCATTTACTGCACTTTTTTCAAATGTTGACAGTTCCCACAGATCTTATTTAAACATCTGTGACGTACTTTAGCAAAATTGTCTTAAATTACTTAACTGTTGTAGTATCATTGTGAATCATCTTTTGCAGCCTTCCTCGAATTGGTTGTTTTAGTGCACGTCTCTTTAAATACCTAAGAGCCACAGTTAACCCTACCCTTCCTCTTGCATCACTATTGCTAATCTTAGCTGCTAGCTCCTTGCTTGGGTAGTGAGCCTAAGCCAACTGATGTAAATTTATCTTAAGGAATGAATGACATAAAGCAGGGATGTCAAAGTCAAATACACAGAGGGCCAAAAAACCAAATCTGTTACAAGCCGAGGGCCGAAATGGTTGAATGTTTATTAAAACATATTGAAATGATTACAAATAGCCTTTTGAACCAAGACCTAACACAGTGTACTGTATATTATTTAATGACTGAATGAATAATCCAATATTTTTATGGCTCTGTCAGTAATTTCAAGTGAAAACATTTTTTAACAGGCTCACAGACAAAAACTAAACTTTCTTCAAAGAAAAATTGCATGTCCTTTACATTAAATGAATAAAGAAATATTTTCTTATGGTTCTGTCAGTTATTTCAAGGGAAAACATTTTCAACAGGCAAACAGCAAAAAAGTAAATGTCCTTCAAAAATAAAATGTTTAATATCAAGATTAATGCAGAAATGAAATTGCAGGATTAAAAACTGAAAATGCAATATTGTGCTGCTCTGATCCTAGCAATTACTGCTTTCAAATAGTAAAATGAGAAAATAAAAAAAATAAATCAAATCAGTTCCATTCTTTCTCATGGCTCCTATCTGCAATTTTCTCTCAGTCCATTAACCGAAAAATGAATATAAATAAATAAAATACAATAAGATAAAATACAAAATCTATGGCACACAGACAAAATAATACTTCCTTCAAAGAAAAATCACGTCTTGTAGAAACAAATGTAAAAATTTAACTGAATTAAAAACTAGAAAGACGTTAATGTTCTGTGATGCTCACTTGTCTGAGGCTAAGCCTGATACTTGGTAGTGTCTCCTCTTTTGTACAAGTTCATTAATGTTCGGGGTCAGGCTCTGAGCTGAGGAAATCCTCAGGATTGAATGAAGGTGTTCATCAGTAAGACGGCTCCTGTGTGATGTTTTGTTTAGCTTCATCAAAGAGAACAGTTTTTCACACAGGTATGTGCTGCCAAACATAGACAGCGTCTGAGCAACTTGAATGCGCAGCTGAGGCATTGTGTCGGGGATGAAACGTGCAAACTCAGCAGCACCCACACTCTCATACTTTTCCCTCAGTGTGTCATTGCACTGGAGCTCAATCAACTCCATTTGTAGGTTTGGTGGTGCGCTTTCCACGTCAACTCCAAAAGGATTGGAGAGCAGTTCAAACCTGCTTTTTTGGGCTTCAAAGTCAGCAAATCGGCACCGAAAGTCGGCGGCGAGTATATTGAGTTTATTAGCAAACTGTGCACTCGGAAACACAGCGGTAGACAGCTTCTCTTTCACGATCTTACAGCTGGAAAAGTGGCTCAAGTTTTCTTTCCGCATCTGCGTCTCCCACAGACTCAGCTTGGTTTTAAACGCCTTCACTGTACTGTACATATCAGAGATGACACGCCCCCATCCCTGCAGCTGCAGGTTCAACACATTCAAATGGCTTGTGATGTCGCACAGAAACGCCATTTCATACATAAATGTTTCATCTTGGAGCTCTGTTGTGTCTTTTCCTTTGCTTTCCATGAACAGACAGATCTCCTCACGCAGCTCGAAACATCTTTGCAGCACCTTTTCCTGGCTTAGCCATCGCACATCTGTGTGATAGGGCACGTCACCATACTCTGTGTCTAACTCGCCCAGAAATGCCTTGAACTGGCAGTGATTTAAACCTTTGGCTCTGATGAAGTTAACTGCACGCGTTATGACGCTCATTACATGCTCCATTTTCAAGGCTTTACCATACAACGACTCCTGGTGTATTATGCAGTGATAAGCTGTCAGCTCACCTGAGACCTTTTTGTCCCGCATCCTCTCATGCATTCTTGCCACCAATCCACTCCTGTGTCCACACATCGCGGGTGCTCCGTCTGTTGTCAATCCCACGAGTTTTTCCCAAGGCAGCCCCATCTCATTTACACATCTGGATACCTCCTGATACAGATCTTGTCCTGTAGATGTGCCATGCATAGGACGCAATGCCAAAAACTCTTCTGTCATGCTCAGGCTGGAGTCCACTCCACGAATGAAAATTGACAGCTGGGCAATGTCAGTTGCGTCGGTGCTCTCATCCACAGCAAGGGAATATGCGATGAACTCTTTCCCCTTTTTCACCAGCTGTTCTTTTAGATTGGTAGAAAGCTGGTCTACACGTTCAGCAACGGTATTTCTGCTCAGGCTCACGTTTGAAAATAGCTGCCTTTTGTCTGGGCACACTGCGTCACAAACTTTAAGCATGCAGTTTTTGATAAACTCGCCCTCTGTAAATGGTCGGGCTGATTTTGCGACTTCTTCTGCCACAATAAAACTAGCCTTCACCGCAGCCTCGCTTTGTGAATTGGCTTTTGTGAACAGAGCCTGCTGGGACTTAAGACCTTGTTTTAATTCCTCCACCTTCTGTAGCCTTTGTTCCATGTCCATATTCTTGTCTTTGTCTTTGTGTTTCTTAGACGTTTCATAGTGCCTTCTTAGATTATATTCTTTCATTACAGCCACACTTTCTCCACACAGAAGACACACAGGTTTGCCTTTTACCTCCGTGAACATGTACTCTGCCTCCCACCTGGCTTGAAACCCCCTGTTCTCACCGTCCACCTTCCGTTTAGCCATTTTTTGTGAGGGGGTTGCTAAAAGTTGACATCTGCTCTGAATTCTGATGAATAATGAAGCCGAGGCCCGCTCGCAGCACTGCAGTGAGTTCGCGGGCTATTCAGGGATGAGAATGGGGTTTGGGAAAAAAAGAGGAAACTAAGCCGGGGGTCTTAGTTAGGCCTGTGTCCCCCAAGCCGGATCCAAGGCGGAGTCTTGGTGGGGGGTCTGGGGGGGCTATGCCCCCCAGAAGCTAACGAAATCTGGTGTTTTAGAATGCTCAAATGTGGTCTTATATTTAAAGTTAGAAGTAAGTACAAATGCATTTATAGTTTACCTTTTTAATCTGCTGCTGCATCACTTGTGTAAATTTATAATATCTGAATGGTATTGTAACGTCGGGGCCATGTTAAGGGGGGCAGGGATTTCCCAGCATGCTTTGCCAGTTGAAAACGTTACTGTGTGTGTATTAAATGTGTTATTACTGAGTTATACTGCTGTGTCATTATAACTGCATTATAATGACCCAGCAGTGTTTAGCAGGATTAGGGCAAGATATATCATGTGTGTGTAACCATGACTGAAACGGAGGTCTGGGAGAATGACCTCCCCTCCTCTGTGTGCTCAGAAGTAAGTTGGGGGTCGGTGGTGTGTAAATAAAGCCTGTTCATCACAACCATCTTGCTCCTCTTCTTTGTGTGAATCCCGCACAAAGAGTCACAGTATGTTGATGTAATAATACTAAATTATATTTTACTACTATTTAATATGTTTAGAATGGTAAATGGTGCTCACTTATATAGCGCTTTTTCTCATCTCTGGATGACCAAAGCGCTTTACAGATCCTGCTATCCACCCATTCACGCACACATTCACACACTGATGGCGGCAGAGCTGCCATACACACACAGGTGCTAGCCTGGCCACCAGGAGCAACTGGGGGTTCAGTGTCTTGCTCAAGGACACTTTTACATGCAGACTTCAGACAGAGTGGGAATCGAACCCATGGCCCTCCGCTCAGTAGTCGGTCACACTACACCTGCGCCACAGCCACCCCCTAAACTGCCGCCCCTAGAACTGACACAGAATTACATTTACATAGTTCTAGAACAGACAAAATAATTTAACCAAGTAAAATAAATTATAAATATTAACAAAATTCCATCACCAAGTCCATCACCCATTTATTAAAATATACTGACATTCTGCAAGCATTTTGATTTATTAAAGTGTGCATTTGTTAATGTTACTAGGAATATAAAAATGTTGTATATTAGTATATTTTAATATTTGAAAGATAATCTAAGAAAGTAAGTAAAACCTAAAAGATGTTTAATTAGTGTTTCAAATTATCAAGTGTTTCAAAACAGGCATGACGTCACAACTTACACATGCTATTTCATAACAAATTCATTACGCGAAAATTCTCAAGTACATTACTTATAACGAGAAAAAAAATCTTACCTCGGAATGTGTTTAACGATCACTAATTGCTGTAATTGGGGCCGACTGTGATGAACTTTGACTGGCATCTGAATTTAACTGTGTCCATCGATCGTTTTGAACGTAGCACGAGTGACTAATTCGATCTCCTTGTAGCCACAATTTTGAGATGTTTCTGTTTTTTTTCGAGCCATTCCCAACGAAACTTGTTCCTTATCCCTTGGTCTTCTTGCTTTGTTGTCTTTCGTGAGTTTTAGGTTCACCATTTCCACGAAATTGGGAAAACTCGGTTGATTGAATTGTCCGCCATTTGCATTTCGCTCCGCGTGTGGGATATGACAAAGGAATAACAAAATCGTCGATTGGTTGCTTCAATAAGTATCAGCCAATCAGTGGCCTTGTTACATTACATTACTGATCTCGCTGGGTAGCGCGTTCTGCGTGGTGGATTTGAGCAGCCGATCGAAAATACGACTCGCCGCTCATAACAACCCCCCCCACCCCACCCCACCCCAAAAATTTCTCCTCGAATTTAGACGATTCACGAGAATGACCCTAGACATGATCAAATCCGAGGAATTCCTTGGATCCACGGAGGATTCTCATCGCTGGCTGTTGTTGCATTGTGGGAAATGAAGTATTGATGCATTCAAAACGCCAGCAGGCGGCTGCGGCCTGCGGGCCGGTACTAATACTAATCAAATATCATTCTGGGGGCCATAGATAATTTATTCGCGGGCCACATCCGGCCCGCGGGCCTTGACTTTGACACATGTGACATAAAGCATCACTGATGTACAGGAATGTGTTTCAGTGGTTGATAGAATATGATTGGTCACTGGGGTACAGTATTAGCACAGAAATTTGAATGAGTCAATGGCAAAACTCCTAGCATCAGCTAGCCATCTTTGGTCGGAGTTAGAGATAAAATTACAAGAAAATTAGCTAAAATAACATCTAAGAATGACATATACTACTCACAAAAAGTTAAGGGATATTCGGCTTTCAGATGAAATTTCAGGATGCACCTAAAATGCACTGTTGTGGGGGCATGGTGTTGGACTTCTCCACCCAGGGAACAATGAGGAAAGAGGAGGTGATACCAGGGGGTACCAGGTGGGACAGTAAGGACCATACGCGCTGTGTCAGACTTTCCACATCCGCAGACAGTGAGGGCACTACAGGAGTTTTTGGGAATGGTTAATTTTTATAACCGTTTCATTCTCTGGGCAGCCCAGCTGATGCAGCCATTGTATGCCGTGCTTAAAAAAAAAAGATGCCCGCGGAAGCCATCGACTGGACTCCCGAGTGAGACCAGGCTTTTACTAACGCCAAAACAGTGCTTGCAGATGTCACGTTGTTAGCCCACCTGGCCCTGTCTGTGCGGATAGTGCTCACTATGGATGCATCTGATGTTGCCATAGGGGCAGTAGTGGAGCAGTGCGTCTCAGATTCGTGGTAGCTGCTCAAATTTTTCAGCCGCACTTTGCACAGCAACAAATGCAAGTACAGCGTGTTCGATAGAGAATTGCTGGCTCTCCACCTGGTGACGCGCCATTTCCAGTTCTGGCTGGAGGGGCGCGAGTTCACCACATTCGTGGACCATGAGCCGCTGACGTATGCAATGGCCAAGGTCTCAGAACCGTGGTCAGCCTGGCAGCAACAGCAGTTGGCCTCAATTTCGGAGTTTACTACCGACATTCAACGCGTCACCGGTAAGCTCAACGTCGTGGCTGATTGCCTGTCTTGTGCATTAATCACCCCAGTCTACATGGGAATAGATTTCCCTGCCATGGCCGTGGAGCAAGCCGTGGACGCGGACATTTGCGCACTCCAATCTGCACCAATGGGGTTAAGGCTAGAGAGCAGGGTGGGGCAAGAAGGGTGCCCTCCCTTGCTCTGCAATGTCTCCACTGGCCGCCCACGCCCAGTGATTCCGAGTTCTTGGCACCATCATGTTTTCGAGTTGATCCACTCCCTTTCGCATCCGGGAGTGCGTGTTTCAGTGAAGCTAGTGGAGGCAAAATTCATCTGGCCGTGCTTGCGCAAGGACATGAAAGAGCGGGCTGCAGCTTGCATTGCGTGGCAGCAGGCCAAAGTGCACAAGCATGCCGGAGCCCCCCTCGAGCCATTCCAAATCCCAGCCAGGAGGTTCAACCACATCCACATGGATTTGGTGGGACCCCTCCCGCCATCGCAAGGTTTTACGCACCTCTTAACAATCGTGGACCACACCATGCGCTGGCCTGAAGTGGTCCCGCTGGCTTCTACCACGTCCGTGGAAGTGGCATGCACTTTTTTGTCGGCCTGGGTTGCACGTTTCGAATCTCAGTCAGACATCACATCCGACAGAGGTCCACAGTTCATTTCGGAACTCTGGTCCATGATGGCCCAGAGCCTCGGGGTCAAAATTCACTGTACTACCGCGTACAACCCCCAGGCTAACGGGTTATGCAACCGTTTTCATAGGTCGCTGAAAGCAGCGCTCAAAGAGCTTTGCTCATGGACGCAAATTGGGTCGACCGCCTGCCCTGGGTTCTTTTAGGGTTGCCCTCTGCACCTAAGGAGGATTTGGCAGCCTCCCCGACAGACCTCCTTTTTTCTTAGCTGCTGTGGATCCCCGGAGAGTTTTTACCAGAAAACCCCACGCCTGAGGCTGACCCGCCTGCACAAGTTTTACACAGTACGGCGGCTGTGAGCGTACCGGGCCCAGCCCTCCATTGTTTTCCCCGCATATTTGTCCCAAAAAGCTTGCAGAATGCCAGTTTTGTTTTTGTCAGGCACAATGCACATTGGACCCTGCTGCGCCCACCGTACGACAGACTGTTCAGGGTGTTGGAACCTGGGGTGAAGCATTTTGTGTTAGACTTAGGGGGGGACATAGAGAGACCGTCTGCATCAACAGCCTGAAGCCCACTTTTGTGTTGGCAGATGAGCAGGTGGTGTTGGCCCAAGCTCTCCAGTGCGGACGCCCACCGTTGGTGGCGCCGCAAGTTGGTGATCCCTTGGCAGGAACCTGCGCGTGCGAAGCTGATGTGTTTTCTCCCTCTCCCTTTTTCCCTCCACAGACTGACGTGCCCTCCTGTTCACCCCACCAGCAGGGCGGTTCGACTGGATCGGCGACCACCCACTACAGCTGCTATGGACACCAGTAAAAGCCCAAGGGGGGGGGGGGGCTGTGTGGGGGCATGGTGTTGGGGGAACAATGGACCGAAAGAGGAGGTGTCACCTGGGGGTACCAGAGGGGACTGTAAGGACTATGCACCCCCCAGGGAGAGGAGTAAAATGCTGGTGTTGCTGGGAGAGGAAGAGTGTCGAAGTGGCGCCGGCGTTATGTTATTGTGCCACACAGTTCTTTGTTCAAACAACAGTGTGTTATGGTCAGAAGTCTGGGTCTCGATGCTTGGAAATAAAGTTTTAAAAGAGGAATGCACAGAGACCCGGGTTAGCTCTTTTGCTGTAAATATGTTGGAGAAAGAATAAAGTTACTGTGTCGTCCAGCTCGTTGTCTCGCCTGCCTTCTTTCGCCACACTGTAACCTTTACAGGTGAACTTAATTTGACCTTCTCTAACCTTTTGAATGCACATGTCCAACTGTTCAATGTTTCAATACTTTTTGCATAACTTGCTGTTCTCTAACAAGGTGCTTAATGGCAAAATTCACAACAGGTGTTTGATCTATGAATTGACCAATAAATTTTCTGGTTTAATTAGAATTGGTATTTAAACAGTCCTCTTCATCATGCTGTTCACATTTTGACATCATGAGACCAAGATGACACCTAACAATTGATCAACAGTACCTCACCATTGCAAGGCTTCAAACAAGATGTTCTCAGAGGGAAGTGGCCACTGAGCATAGAGTGTCACAGAGTGTCATCAGCAGGTTGCAACAGAGATACAGAGAGACTGGAAGAGTCACAGTAAGGCATAGAAGTGGACGTCCTTTGGCCACATCCTATGCTGATGATCGCTTCATTGTGAACAGTGCCCTGCAGAACTGGATGATAAAGCCACTCAACTCCAGGCACATTTAAGGGAGGTGAGAGGCACCCAAGTGTCACGTCAGACCATTCAAAACCATTTACATTAGCATGGTCTGCGTGCTGGATGACCTGCAAGGACACCTGACCACACCACCAGGCACAGGCGGCATCGTCTTGCATAAGCCAGGGAGCATTTACACTGGACAAGGGACCAGTGGGCCTCAATGCTGTTTTCTGATGAAAGACGATTCACGATGAGCAGAAATGATGGCCACCAATGATGGTGGAGACGTCAAGGAGAGCACTATGCATCAGCCACTGTTGTCACCAGACGAGCCTTTGGTGGTGGTGGTGTTGTTACAGTCTGGGCAGGTGTGTCTAGTCCATACAGAACTGCCCTACACCTTGTGAATGATACAGTGACAAGCCGATACTACCTGAATAACATTATTAATCCAGTCATTGTGCTCCTGCATGAACAACATACGCCTAATTTCATCTTCATGGACAACAATGCTCCAGTTCATCAAGGTTGCGTCATTTGGGAACGGCTGCTGGAGGTTGGGGTACCTCAACTGAAGTGGCTTGCACTTTCTCCAGACCTGAATCTTATAGAAAACCTGTAGGATCAGCTGAGTCACTGTGTAGAGGCTCGTAACCCTGCACTCCACAACCACAATGATCTGAAGGCTGCCCTTCAAGCAGAGTGGAATGCCATGCCTTAGCACAGTGATTTTCAACCTATGTGCCGCGGCACACTAGTGTGCCGTGAGAGATCGTTAGGTGTGTCGTGGGAAATGATCCAATTTAACTTAATTACTCGAGTGAGTGGCTATGTTTACATGGACACAAGTAACCAGATTAAAAGCCTGATCGGAATAAAAATGCTTCATGTAAACATGGCAATCTGAATATTCTAATCCAATCACGCTCATTCGGATCAAAATTTCATTCCGATTGAGAGGGGTGGGTTATGCCGATTGTTAATCCGAATGGTGTGCAAGAAAACACTTATTCCGAACACAGGGCAGAAAATATGTTTACTGCGCATGTCTGTACACCAGCCGCACGTCGACGTGACGTATTTCTGCCTTAGCAGCAGCTAGCGGAAAACATAGCGGGAGTAAAACAAAACTGGTCTGTATCGTCCTGCTGTCTCCCTCTTTTCATCATATGCAGAAGTATGTACTTGTAGCTTCATTACGGAGACCAGCAGAAGCAAAAGTACAGTCTGAATAACACGATACAGGTCAATTTCGACACGAAGCGGGGCTCGCTAACACCGGAAGTTGCTTCTTCTACTATTTTTTTGAATGTCGAAATGTCGACCTGCGCATGTCAAAATGATTTATTCCATTCAAACCTGTGACACATGAAAACGCACGTCCTAATCAGATCAGCTTTTTGAGGATCCATGTAAACAGTAAAATTCTGATCTGAATTGTAATCAGATTGAAGAAATTTTGCCAGGTGATTGGCACACATTTGAAAACTCTCGAGGAGAAGTTGTTATTTTATTTCTCTTCAGTCTTCACACAATGCCTTGACTGGGTTAGGAACCCATACAGCTCAGCATCAGTTGTTGGAAACGACATGACTTTACAGGAGCAAGAGGAACTCATTGAACTGAAACAAGATCATGGTTTAAAGCTAAACTTTGCTGATCTTCCTTTGGACAGTTTTTTGTTGACTGCTGCCAAGGAATTCCCCATTCTGGCCAACAAAGCTATTTCAACATTGATCCCATCTTCCACGACATATCTGTGTGAGCTGAGCTTTTCAAGCTTGACTGTGATTAAAAACTAAAAACAGAGAGAGACTGAGAGCTGTTGAGGAACAGCTCCGTGTGTGTCTTTCTTCCATTCTTGCCAGGATATCAGCTTTGTGTTCATCTAAACAGGCCCAGGGTTCACACTGAGTGAGTATAAATACATTTAGAAACTGTATTGCTAACTATATTTTATTATTTTTTACTGTGTTAGGCTATAGAGTGTCATTTTGTGTCATTTTGGTTGGGGGTGTGCCCCAGGATTTTGTCAATGTAAAAAATGTGCCATGGCTTTAAAAGGTTGAAAAACACTGCCTTAGCAGACAATGAGTCAACTTGTGAACAGCATGAGACGTCGTTGTCAAGCTGTAATTGATGCTCCAGGGTGCATGACAAGTTATTGAGACATTGACATTTTTTGTTGTGGTATACTCACCACTGTTGTTGGCTTTTGTTTCAATAATTTGTTTGAGATGAGGAAATCTCCATTGCATGCTTCTACTTAAATGCCCTACTTTCATGATATAATATCAGTGTAGCGTGAACTTTTTACATTTTCCATACATTTCACCTGAAAGCCAAATATCCCTAACTTTTTGTGAATAGTGTATAGTGTTGGTAGATGAACAAGGATTCCAGTGGGAGTGAATAGAATTAATAGAAAGTAGTGATCAAAACTGGCCGGATCAACATTTAAGCTAACGCCAGGCAATCAGTCTGTCAGGCTCTCCCCACTGAGATGAGCTCTAATGTGGTTAGACAGAACAACTTCGACTGCCAAACCATACTAATGTTAATGGTCCGATGTTCCATCACAGTGAAAATATAACAAAACAAGCCAGAATGATGAGAGATATATTATTGATTGTGGATGAGTGAACCAGGTGAAAACAGGTACCGTACACTACCGTTCAAAAGTTTGGGGTCACCCAGACAATTATTTTGTGTTTTCCATGAAAAGTCACACTTATTTACCACCATGAGTTGTAAAATGAATAGAAAATATAGTCAAGACATTGACAAGGTTAGAAATAATGATTTGTATTTGAAATAATAATTTTTTCCTTCAAACTTTGCTTTCGTCAAAGAATCCTCCATTTGCAGCAATTACAGCATTGCAGACCTAACATGATTGCACAAGGGTTTTCTAATCATCCATTAGCCTTCTGACGCAATGAGCAAACACATTGTACCATTAGAACACTGGAGTGATAGTTGCTGGAAATGGGCCTCTATACACCTATCTAGATATTGCACCAAAAACCAGATATTTGCAGCTAGAACAGTCATTTACCACATTAGCAATGTATAGAGTGTATTTCTGATTAGTTTAAAGTTATCTTCATTGAAAAAAGGTGCTTTTCTTTCAAAAATAAGGAAATTTCTAAGTGACCCCAAACTTTTGAACGGTAGTGTATGTCTGTTAGGTAAATGGTGTTCACTTATATAGCGCTTTTTTACTCATCTTTGAATGATCAAAGCATTTTACAGATCCTGCGATCCACCCATTCACGCACACATTCACACACTGATGGAGGAAGAGCTGCCATGCAAGGCACTGGCCTGATCCACCAGGAGAAACTGGGGGTTCAGTGTCTTGCTCAAGAACACTTCGACAGGCAGACTTCAGACAAAGCAGTAACCAAACCACTGACCCGCCGATTAGTAGTTGGCCACTGGAATTTGAAGAAAATAACAAAACCACACTTTGTAAGCTAACTCCCTAATAGCACTGTTAGCTTTGAAGCTAATGCCTTGGGCGCAAACTCTGGGCGGGGAATGGATCATCACATGATCCAGTCCAGATAGCATGATGATGATATCCAGATAGCATGATGATGGGTTGTAACGGGCAGAGTATTGTCAGTGATGCAGGGAAAAGATCATGGAAGAGCAAAACCATCTCCTGACCATTCAGCCAAAATGTTATAATTACCTTTAATAATCTCTACAATGGAAAATGCTTTTGACATTGTACAGATTACCGGACCCCAGTGTTT
Organism: Pholidichthys leucotaenia; assembly: GCA_020510985.1. Lineage (NCBI taxonomy): Eukaryota > Metazoa > Chordata > Actinopteri > Cichliformes > Pholidichthyidae > Pholidichthys > Pholidichthys leucotaenia. The sequence continues at coordinate 100,874,120 of CM035839.1, read as the reverse complement.
GAGCAGTTTGTTGAAGCCCAATTGGTGTGGGATACTGTGGGGCTGAAAGCTGTTCTTACAGTATCTAACTTTTTAAAAAAAATAGTTTTCTATTGTCTTTACTCAACTGTTTTCTGTTAGGTAACAGCGTTGTCTTGACTGAAGTTGTACCACATTTGTCAGGGAGTGTAGTTTCCATCTTATTGACCCAAGACTTCACAGTACACTAATGCGTCTCATAACTCATATAGCACTCATATAACTCACTTATATAGTGCTTTTTTACTCATCTCTGAATGACCAAAGCATTTTACAGATCCTGCTATCCACCCATTCACGCACACATTCACACACTGATGGAGGCAGAGCTGCCATGCAAGACGCTGGCCTGATCCACCAGGAGAAACTGGGGGTTCAGTGTCTTGCTCAAGAACACTTCGACAGGCAGACTTCAGACAAAGCAGTAACCGAACCACTGACCTGCCGATTAGTAGTTGGCCACTGGAATTTGAAGAAAATAACAAAACCACACTTTGTAAGCTAACTCCCTAATAGCACTGTTAGCTTTGAAGCTAATGCCTTGGGTGCAAACTCTGGGCGGGAACTGGATCATCACATGATCCAGTCCAGATAGCATGATGATGATATCCAGATAGCATGATGATGGGTTGTAATGGACGGAGTATTGTCAGTGATGCAGGGAAAAGATCATGGAAGAGCAAAACCATCTCCTGACTATTCAGCCAAAATGTTATAGTTACCTTTAATAATCTCAACAATGGAAAATGCTTTTTACATTGTACAGATTACCGGACCCCAGTGTTTGAGCAGTTTGTTGAAGCCCAATTGGTGTGGGATACTGTGGGGTTGAAAGCTGTTCTTATAGTATCTAACTTTTTTTAAAATAGTTTTCTATTGTCTTTACTCAACTGTTTTCTGTTGGGTAACAGCGTTGTCTTGACTGAAGTTGTACCACATTTGTCAGGGAGTGTAGTTTCCATCTTATCGACCCAAGACTTCACAGTACACCATTGTGTGTCATCACTCTTGATTCTCTTCATGTACGTGTTTGCTCCATCACTGGCTTTCATGCAGAGGCCTCCTGTCTAAGTTGGACTGTGTTGGCTGCAGAGAGAGGTGTCTGGGTGAGGGTGAGTGTCGCCAGGCTGTGAGCTATCGCCAGAGCTGTCCCTGAACACACTTTCAGGGATTTCCTGTCCATTTCTCCCCCACTCGTATGCCCCGCCTCCAAGTTGTCCTCTCCCCCTGCTCCCCGTCTCTTCCTCCACATTCTCCTGAAGCTGTCTGTCACAAAACAGTAAACAACGGGATCCAGGCAGCTGTTCAAGCTGCTCAGGGTCACTGTGATGTGGTAGGCCAGCACATGCCCCACCCCCTGATCTAGAGCCTCCCCTGAGACTCTTGCCCGGAAGTAAACCAGCACCTGGCGAATGTGAAAGGGCGTGAAGCAGATGGTGAAAACTACCAGGACGGTGGCCAAAAGCCTGATGGCTCGACTCCTCCTTGCCCTGCTCTGCTGGTGCATCAGGCCATGGTTGGAGGAGAGAAAACAGGTGACACGCAGGGTGAAGAACACCACTGCGAAAAGTGGGAGGAGGAACTCCAGGATGGTTAGGTAGAAGAGGGCAGGTATTATCTCACAGGAAGAGCTGAAGCCCAAAGCCGTGGTCTGTTGGAGAGATCATGAGTTTGGTTATTTTCCCTGCATAATGCATAGAAAATAGATTTCATATTCTGTTTTACTGTGCTGTAGTTGTGCTTCTGTGCCTGAAACGAGTAGGTGACCACGACTGCAATGAGCCATACAATGCCGCTGATGCACTTGGCTGCTCCCGTTGTCCTCCATCGGTGGAGAGTACTGGATGCATGGACGACAGCAAGGTAACGATCTATGCAGATACTGAGAGGAGAGAGGTGGGAGATATTCAAGAAAGAATCATTTTTAAAAAGGCAAATATATTTGCCAGTAGTTATGGAGGTATTTTGTTTAAAGAAGTGCTCATTTTCAGTTAGCAATAATTTACACATTTATCTTTCACTTTTGTAGCCACTTTGTTTATCTTTAACTAAAACAAACTATTTCCTCAATAACAGACAATGTATCAAACCCATTTTTCAAGAACTGCTACAACTTTCATTTTCCCTTTTATGAGGCTTTTATCTTTTTTGACTGGCTTTAGTGGTGTATAGCTGATTTTTGAATTAACAGTCATTTAAAAACAAAACTGATATATACACAACCCAATATCCTTCCATTCCTGCTAAGCAAAGTATGACTTTAACCTAAGTTTGCCATAATTCAGATCAGCATTAGATTCAAACGCAGAGCTGCCAGAATGATCACTCAGACACCAATGAAAAAGTTTCACAATTTTATTGAAAAACACAACAGAAAAAAAAAGTGCAGAAACTAAAGAAAACGAAACACAGTAACGCCAACTTAAATTTCTTAGACAAGACAGGTACCCCTGGAGCACACGTAGCCTACGGGAGAGAGCAGACAGAGGTTATAAGGGACAGATTCTCCAAAGGGAGAATCATGCAGGAAAGCACACTTACAACTCGAGCAGTGGAGGCCGGCAGGGAACTCCAGCAAAGACCGGGGACAGGTGGAAGGCAAGACCTGAGTGAACGTTGTGATCTTCCTGGTCAGGCAAGTGTGATCAGCTCTGCGAACACACCTGCAGGTGGCAGCAACCTGAGGAGCAGGAGACACAAGATATAAGTTCAGGTAATGCAAATGACGAGACAGAAGCTGAATTTAAATCGTGGCTGCAAACCCAGACGATCCAGCGATGAGCTCCCTTCATGCTGGGCCTTAAATGTACTGGCTCATCAGATGCAGCAGGTAGACAATCATGTAGGTGTGCTCAATCTCCAGAGCGGGAAAACAGGAACAGGAGAGGAGGGGGAGCACGCTCACCTGATCATCATAGTGCCATCCCCCCTCAAGGGACGCCCCCTGGTGTCCCACTGGGCTTGCATCGATGGGTTCGATAGAAGGCCCGAATCATCTGCTTGTCCAAGATGTATGATCCCGGGATCCATGACCTCTCTTCTGGACCATATCCTTCCCAGTGGACAAGGTATTAACATCCCTGCCCCCAACGGCGCACGTCCATGCATAGATGTGCATAGAGGGTGGCAAGCCCAACCGAATGGTGACATCGTTGATCAACCACTTGATGGTAAAATGACCCAGACAGCGGAGGGACAGCTTCTAGGATTCCGTCTTCAGCGGGATCTGGTTGGTGGAGAGCCAAACCCTCTGTCCCACCGTGTACTTTGGTGCCGGTGCCCACCTGCGGAGAGCGTATAGTCTGTTTCTTTCCACGGAACGAAGGAGAGCAGCCCTCGTGGCCCTCCACAGATGGCGGCACCAGCACGCATGGGCCTCCACGGATGGGACGGTGATACCCCTCTTTGCCATGGGCAGCAAAGGTGGAGTGCAACCCATCGACGCTTCAAATGGCGTAAACCCAGTGGAAGAGGAGATCGCCGAGTTGTGTGAGTATTCCACCCAGGTCAGATGGGCGCTCCAAGTGGTCGGGTTGGAGGAAGCTACACACCTTAAAGCGAGGTAGTCGGATACCCAAAAGCCGATGGTGTATGGAACACGTATATTAGGATTTGTATGTGAAATTTCGGCATCGAAACTGCTCCTGTTTAGCTGTAATTAATATTCAAAAATGATATTTTCGGGACGAAAGAATTCAAGCGTCCCTGCATTTGTTTACTTCTCGGGGCCGCCGCCGGAGAGTGAGCTGTGTGCAAAATGCAACCGTGTTGTTAATATAGCACATTTTTTGTGGAAATGTTACTATTATTAGTTGTGAAATGTGTTATAAAATGATTAGACGACGATGCTATGGCTCTTCCTGCTGTTCCCGTTTCACTGTTTTTTTCCGGATGTAAAATACGGGATCCCTACAGCCCATCGGCACATGAAGTATCCTGGCCGATGTAAACAGCCACAGACCAAAAAATGTACATTTGCTCGTGGAACAGGTCATTCACACTCGCAGACAATCGCGCTATATGTGTCTATAGGATTTTCTTTCCATGCACGCAAAAAAAATTTTTTTTCCCGGATCCGACTACCTCGTTTTAAGGTGGCCTCCAGAAACTGATTAGCACGCTCAGCCTAACCATTGCTTTGGGTGTGATATCCTGATGTTAGACTGGCAGACGAACCCAAGAAGCAACAGAATGCCTTCCACACCTGGGATGTGAATTGGGGCCCCCAGTCCGAGACGATGTCAATGGGAATACCGTGCAGCCGGATGACATGTTGCGTCAGCAGGTCGGCCATCTCCGTGGCAGATGGTAATTTGTGGAGAGGAACAAAGTGGACGGCCTTGGGGAAACGGTCGACAATTGTGAGGATCACGGTATTCCCCTGGGATAGAGGGAGGCCCATAAAAAAAAGTCAAGTGAGATGTGAGACCTTGGGTGACCCGGCATCGGGGGGGGGGATGGAGGAGACCTGCAGGAGGGGAGGAGTCGGTTTTATTCGTGGAGCAGGTGTGACAGGCCTTAACATACTCCCGCACATCCCTCAAAAGTGTGGGCCACCAAAATACCATTTGTAGTAAGTCTATGGTTCTGGAGATGCCGGGATGACAAGCGAAAAAGCTGTTATGTCCCCACTGAATTACCTCTCCTCGTAGCGCCGCGGGGGACATACAGCCGGTCTGGTCGGACTCCCTCCGGTACGGGTTCCGATGATTGTGCCTGCCGGACCCTCTGCTCAATATCTCACTGGAGTGTCCCGAGAAAGCAGGACGGGGGAGAATAGTCTCCGGGGGAGATGCAGCAGCTGCGGAGGAGGAGGTGGAGGAGGAGTCGTCGGGAGAAAACTGACGTGAGAGAGCATCAGCCTTAGCATTACGGGACCCTGGCCTGTACGAGATGGATAAATTGAACCTATTGAAGAACAGGGCCCACCAAGCCTGCCGAGAATTCAACCGTCTGGCTGACCGAAGGTATTCTAAATTTTTATGGTCAGTCCAGACAATGGCCGGTTGGATAGCTCCCTCCAGCCAGTGTCTCCATTCCTCCAATGCCAGCTTAATGGTCAGCAGTTTGCGGTCCCCAACAGTGTAATTCCTCTTGGCTGGTGTTAACCGCCACAAGAAATATGTGCACAGATGGAGTTTCTGGTCAGAGGCGGAGTGCTGGGAGAGAACAGCGCCCACCCCCCGAATCAGAAGCATCCACCTCGACCACAAACTGTGCTGCGGGGTCCACCTGCACCAGGACGCGCGCGTTGGTGAATAGGCCTTTTAGGGTCACAAAAGCTCGTTCAGCGCCCTCGTATCACTTAAACGGGCTTTTGGTCGACGTCAACTGCGTAAGCAGTTGTGCCACCCTACTGTAATCCCAGATAAGTCGGTGGTAGAAGTTGACAAAGCCCAGGAAGCGTTGGAGATCCTTCCTGGACTGGGGGGTAGGCCAGTCTACCACCGCCTTAATTTTCGCTGGATCGTCCTTTACTGTGCCCTCGGTGATGATAAACCCCAAAAATGAAGTTGAGCAAGTGGAAAATTCACACTTCTCAGCTTTCACAAAAAGCTGGTTCTCCAGCAACCGCTGCAGGACGGCCCAAACGTGGACTACATGCCCCTCCAGGGTGCGAGAAAAAAATCAAAATGTCATCCAAATAAACAAACACAAACTGGTTCACCATGTCTTGTAGGATGTTATTAATTAACCACTGGAAGACGGCAGGAGTATTGGTCAGCTCGACTCACATGAGGGCTCTAGACTTGCTAAAGACCTCCCCTAAGTCATGATAAACCTCAGGCATGGAGCTGAGATCCACTGACTCAGCTGAAGGGGAGGAGATCGGGAGTGAGGGCGAGCACGCATCCAATTGGAGACAAGACGAAAGATAGAAAGGGCTCCAGGATGAAATGGAGCCCAGACTCCAGTTAATGATAGGGTTATGGGTGTGGAGCCACGGATTCCCCAGGATCACCGAGGTGTTAAAGATTGGGGCTGAACATAAAACTGAATTACCTCATGGTGATTACCGGATGGAATGACTGAAATGAGCTCAGTCTGTTCAGTAATTGCCATGATGGTGCTGCCCGAAACCGCCGAGACCGACAAAGGTGTTGGAACATTCCTGGTGGGTATCTGTAATTTGCGCACCATGGCCTGTTGGATGAAACTTTGCTCCGCTTCTGAATCAACCAGAGCGGAGGTTTTGAACTCGTCCCCCGGTAACTGGACGAGGACCGGAAGTTCAAAACGATTAGGGGAATTTGGTGAAGGCCCTCCCCCCAGCCCCCTATGGTGACTGATGGGCCGGGCATTCCGATATTGCGTGGCCAGGGACCCCGCAATAAATGCATCCCCCTGCCCCCTTGCAATTCCGGCGCTCCCTTGGAGTCAGACGGACCCATCTGAGGTCCATCGGCTACAGTAACAATGCTGGCAGAACAGCATCAGAGGTCGGGGGATCCGGCCGTGGAGCAAATGGGGGAGCAGCGACCACCTGCCCCCTTGTACGCTCCCTAAACCGATTATCAAGGGCCACTGCCTGCGCAATCATCTCATCCAGAGAGGAGGGAGAAGCGCGGCTAGCCAGCTCGTTGCATAGGTGCGTATCCAGGCCCCAGAGGAAGGCGCTGCGTAGAGCAACGCCATTCCATCCGGAGTCGGCCGCAGCGACCCGGAACTTGACGGAGAAGTCGGCTACTGACCGACCTCCCTGCCGAAGTCCCATCAGCTGACAAACAATGTTCCCTTCACTCTCCGAATGGTCGAATGCCTCGAAGAATTCCTGCACAAACCGCTGGTATGTGTATAGGGGTCCGTCTGGGGTGCTCAAGACAGATTGTGCCCACTTAAGCGCCCGGTCTCGCTGCAACAAAGTCATGAAATGGATTTTTGCTGCATCATCCCTATACTTCCCCTCCACTTGCTGAAAATAAAGTCGGCAATGGAGCAGGGACCCTCTGCACCCTCCTACCTCTGCCCTATAGGGGGCAGGAGAAGGAACAGAGATGTTCCTGCCGGAACAGCAGGTACAAGAGGAGGAGCCAAACCAGAAAGCTGACCCAGGTGCTCAGTGACGGTGGCCAATTGCTGGGTAACAGTCTCTAACTGTTCAAAAAGAAACATGACCCAGCGTTCTGTGGCTTCTAAGTGCCAGAGTGCTGACTGATCGCTCGGCTGAGCACTTGCTGAGCCTTGATCCTGGCTGGATCATTCTGTCATGATTCAGACCAGGGTTAGATTCAAATGCAGAGCTGCCAGAACGATCACTCAGACACCAATGAAAAAGTTTTCACAATTTTATTGAAAAACACAACAGAAAATAAAAGTGCAGAAACTAAAGAAAACAAAACACAAAAACACCAACTTAAATTTCTTAGACAAGACAGGTACCCTCTGGAGCGCACATAGCCTACGGGAGAGAGCAGACAGAGGTTATAAGGGACAGATTCTCCAAAGGGATAATAATGCAGGAAAGCACACTTACAACTCGAGCAGCGGAGCCCAGCAGGGAACTCTAGCAAGGACCGGGGACAGGTGGAAGGCAAGACCTGGGTGGACGTTGTGATCTTCCTGGTAAGGCAAGCATGATCAGCTCTGGGAACACACCTGCGGGTGGCAGCAACCTGAGGAGCAGGAGACACAAGGTATAAGTTCAGGTAATGCAAATGACGAGACAGAAGCTGAATTTAAATCGTGGCTGCAAACCTGGACGATCCAGCGATGAGCTCCCCTCACGCTGGGCCTTAAATGCACTGGCTCATCAGATGCAGCAGGTGGACAATCACTCAGGTGTGCTCAATCTCCGGAGTGGGAAAACAGGAACAGGAGGGGAGGGGGAGCACGCTCGCCTGATCATCACAAAGTTGTTTTTAAATTACAATATCCTGTCAGTATGTAAGTCTTAATAATACTGTATAGAACTTTTCATGACACTCTGTGGTCACAAAGTAAACTGCAGTCCTCAGAAATGGCATAAATGGGAATTCATACCATTTCTGAGGACTGTGGGTTGGATACCTCGGTAAATCAGCTCAGGCTGCAATGTTCCTTGTTCTAAATATTACCTGTGCTGCCTTGTATGTTTCAGGCTAGCCCTGCACTGGCACTGTTTGCTTGCTTTTGGAATTGAAGTGGCCTTTGAAACCAAAAATGTTTACATCAGACTCATGGGGCATTTCTTCTACAGTTTTTTCTACCAAAACCAAAGCCATATCTGCCACGCTCACAGAAAACCCCGACTCTAGTGTTAGCTACTGTTAGCAACAAAATAAAAACAAAAAAGTAAGCTGTAATTCATATGATCATTGATAGTCAACTAGAAGAGATATAGAAAACAGAAGTACTAGTAAACAGCATATTTTCTGTTACTGTTGATGTGTGGTGCATGGGTGCCACCATCTTGAATTCTGAAGTTAGTCATGCCTTCACTTTCGCCCTCCAAAGAGAGCAGACGCCTTTCTCTTCTCTCTTGCTTCTGACTTATCTCCTTCTCCCCAAACTAACTGGATCCCAGCTTGCTGTCGTCTGTCTGCGTCTTTACTGCTGATTATCGAAAGAAATTATGGAATTAATAAGCTGGGCTTTGAACGCAATTGACACTATCTTTTCAACGAGGAAAAGTGCCCCGGGGGAGGTTGTTTGCCCCGCAGGAACGGCTGCTGCGGGCTATTTACGGGAGACAAGTAATTGGAAACTCTTGTGCCTGACTAATCTCTTTATCGAAGATGTAGAAGATTTGTACGTCTTCGTAGTAATGGTGATTGGGATCGTTCTGATTGGATCTGGGATTGTCCTGGTGTACCGCAAATTGTTGAAGATGGATACAACCTATCAAAATGCTGGCCAGGCGAGGTGCATCCATCAAATTGAAAAAATGGAGAGGACCCTGATAGCGACAAATGGAGAACTGTCTCGGAAGGTGGATTACATCATGATTACGCTTAGGACCATCCACGATGGACTCAACGCCCAGCAATGAAGGATTAAGTACTGAATCTGTAAGAGAATATAAAGTTTCCTCTCTGTGATCAGTACTATTCGACTTAATCTGACTCCCTCACAAAAATCCTCCTGATCATCTGCAGTCTTTGTTTTCAAAACATTGAGCTCATGGCCTTCGGACAGGCAGCTGCATGGCCAAGGACAATGCCAGTAGCCAGACAAAACATCTCCTGCCAAAGAGTCCTTGTTGTTCTTAACTGATACAACACCTACTTTCAACATTACACTCATACTGATCCACAAACTGATGATAAAGATGATTCACTCACTGCTCTCTTTGTGTCCTGTGAACTTTTTTGGTCTGCTGATTGTGCATTGAGGGCTTTTTTTTTCTTTGTAATCATAATATTGATCATATATGACCACTATTCTGAAATCAATGATTTTTTTGCTCCTTCCTATTGTATTATTTCCTATGCTACCTGTACCCTCCTGTTGGCAGGCGCGTTTCAGATGCAGCCGTGTCACTGGAAATGCAGGTTCATTTTCTGTGTCAAGTCAAATCCCTCGTATGTTATCAGTGATCTGTTATCAGTATCTGTTAATGTACTTGGCAATAAATCTTTTCTGAGTTCTGAGTTCTGAGTTCCTAGGATAGCCTGACTTTACAAGTGAAAACCTGACTTCACAGCTAACAAGTATGTTGGGCACATCGTAAATCTGATGCACAAAGGGAGACGGAATACCATTCCTTCCTTAGAAAGTAAATAAGAGATTAGTTACTTTCTCCCTTCAAGATCAGTTTCTGCTGATTGGCCCCCCCTTACCTAGGTTACACAAACGGCACATACTGTATAACATCAGTCAGCCCCAACGCCTACTTAAGTTTAGAGATAGATTTGGTGTTACACAAGAAACAAACCCCATCAGAAAGTGAGCACTTAAATTACGCTGAAACCTGAGCTTTAGAATTATAAATATTCTGTCAATCTCTCAATGCGTGGCCAAGGCCAAGAGACCAATATGCTATGCTCCTTCAACTGCTGGTGTCCTCCATAGCACAACCAAGTTCCAAGTGAAGTACAAATATTTCCCTCAAAAAGCTGGTGGTTAACCTTCCCAGATATTATGAGTGCTAATTTTGGGAAGGTATGATAAATTTTCTCAGTGGTGGGATGAGTCTTCTGGGATAGACCCTTGAATTTCAAGGTGGTCTAGCAGCCATTAAGCTATTAAAGGACTGTGCACTTAGGGTTTCTCACCAGATGCTGTCCATCTGGTTTCATGCTTTTTATGCTTGATCCTTTCCTAATCATCATTTAAAGTATGCTCACATTTAATATGAGCATCAAACATTTAATCAGTAAATGACAGTGAAGCCTGGCATATCTTTTTTTTTAATACACTGGTCTCCATTCCTCTCACCTGGTCAGAAACAGGATACTACAGTACATGTTGACAAAGTAGCTGAAAGTGTGGACGTATGAGCAGGCTACGCAGCTCCCGCCACTGTGGTAGAGGGCGATGCGAGCAGGAAGAGACAGCGCCACCAGCAGATCAGCCACAGCCAGGTTTATGGTGTACACCACTGAGGCTGAAGGGTGGCTGGCAGCCCCACAGAAAACATAGAGAGCCAAACTGTTGAGGACCACACCGACCACCAGCATCAGACTGTTACACACCTGCAGCAGAGGAAAGTGCCTTCAGGTACGCATTTAAGCTTCCATGCACTTTACAAAAGGATGTTTTGATATTTTTTTTTCCTCCTTTGGATCCCATTCCCTCCATGTTGTACTACAGCATGCTGAATTTTAAACTATTGCTGAGTCTTGTTTAGGCTTCCTGGTTCTCTATGGAAAGAGCAATTAAGAGACATTTTTATGGCCAAATACAAATGTGCATTTTGTTTTCTAAATTAATAAGTGATTTTCTTTTAAAGGTCCAGTTCACTGAAAAATTGTGTTTTTGTTGATTTTAACCTTCTAAAATGTGTCTGTTGGTCATGTGATTGTCAAAAAAATATCAAAATGCTCCTTTCTCTTAAAAAAACAGCCTTTATACAGTTTCTATCTGTGAGAAGCCATTGTAACTCTTACATGTACACTCTTTGTGCAGCACATTAGATTGATTGTCATTTGATTAATTGTCTATGTTTATTGCACTGTCCCTGTCAAATAAACAAATAAAATAAATAAAATGTTTGCTCTGGTATGTCACTAAAAGCAAAACCTAGCCTTGATACCCACGCACTGCTCTATTATTGGCCAGCCTAATTGATCCAATCCAGCTTTGTTTCCTGCAGGAGTCGTCTGCAAACCTTTTGCACTTCAACGATGTAAGGGCACAACGGGATCCTTACACAAACTTTTTACAGACATTCTGGAGCATTTTAACCAAAAATTATTGCCCTGTTCTGGTCATTTTAGTGCAGATTCATTCCAAAACCTTGGTAAGTATAATTTAGGTTTTGTGAAAAAAAAATTTCTTAAGAGTATCAAGTTATCATGTGCAACGATGCTGTAAAATGCATAAACATTTAAAATATACTATACTATATAATACTGTTGTGATGGTGGAGAGAAACAGCCAGATTATATATCATATGAGGCTGCACAGTGTGTGCAACGGGCAAGGCACAGGACCAGCAGCCCACATTTTTTGCATCTGGAGTGTGGACCCACAATGTTGGCCAGCCGGGAGTCTCCCGGCTCCCTCACCGTGTAGGAGCCGTTTCGCTGTGCTTGTGTCTTTCTGAGGTTTGTGCTGCATGGCTACATATTGTAACGTTGGGGCTGTGATAAGGGGTGGGGGGATTCTCCTGGCATGCTTTGCGCTGCGGGGAATTCAAAAACTGTTATTATTCTTGTGTTCTGCGTGTTATTGTTGTACTGTTATAACTGTGTTTTAATTCCGGTGGTGATAGTATTGTTTTCCCTGTGTGTGAGAGATTACATGTCTGCATCACCCTGAGTGGGATGAGTGTCTGTGTGAATGACCTCCCCTCCGTTCTGTGTAATGTGGCAGTGATGAAATAAATGCCTACTATGTTCCAAATGCTCTCTCATCATTGTGTGAACCCGTGAAACATCACGCTGGTCTCAGGAGTGGGAATTTGAGAGATGGAAGCGAGGATCAAGGCAGAGATTCGACAGCTTGAGTGGCTCCTTGGTCAGAGGAGCCACTCAACTGTTGTAGGAGCAGGGCACTGAACATTGTCAAGGACCGTTCTCACCCTCTGCATAAACACTTTGAACTTCTGCCATCTGGCAAACGATTCCGGAGCATCAGAGGCAGAACCACCAGACTGATCAACAGCTTCCTTCCACAAGCTGTTAGGATGCTGAACAGTTGACCCGGAATCTCTCATATTCACTACTGCACCTACAGACATTATGTGCATTATTTGTATATTATAGTTAGTTTTTTTTTCAAGTATGTCTCAGGGATGTGTGAACGGATGGGGGTGGGTGGGTGGGGGTGAAGATATGTGTGAGTGTGTTTTAAATCATGTTCTTCTACTTATATGGATGCCGAGAGAAACGCAATTTCATCTTGCCTGCACTACAGTTGTATGTACAGCAATATGACAATAAAAGTTTATTTGATTTGATTTTGATTTTGAGATGGAGATGGACAGCAGAGCAGACATGCCGGCCCCCAGAGCTGCTTGCCGCAAAAGATGGGGAAGTGGACCGTACAGAACAAGTGTGTCCAGTTTTCTGCCTTTTTCAAGGCAGGACGGGAAGCGACAGTGGGGGAAATATGAGCCAGCGATTCCACTGTGGCCAAGGGTAGTGATCAACATGGAAGCGACCATCCCACCGACCTGCCAACCAGCTAAGCTTCCCCGTTTTGGTGGCGAAACCTTGCTGGATGACTATCTGGTCCAGGTTGAATTGGCTGCTACGCTGAATGGATGGACACCTGAGGAGACAGCTGTGCTGGTCGCACTGGCTCTGAAGGGTGCAATTCTCTGCACTCTGTCTGATCTCCAGCCCGAGGAACGTCACAGCTGGCCGGCACTACAGGGGGTGCTTCGGAGGCGGTTCGGGAGGACGATCCACACTGACCACATACGGGAACAGCTGGCCAGCCATTGCTGCCGCAATCAAGAAAGTCTTGGAGTTTATGCAGCAGAGGTCCGGCTGCTGACATGGCGCGGCTACCCGGGCTTTGAGTCGGAGGTGGTGAAGAAGCTCGCCCTCCAGAATTTCACCCAAGGGCTTCGCCTGACCTGGCTCCGAGAACATGTCCGGATTCACACAGCAAGCAGCTGGGAGACGGCCGTGGAAGAGGTGGAGTGTGTAGAGCTGATGCTGGAGCCCAAGGCTGACATTTTATCACCAAGGGAGAGAGTTTTCCAGGCCACGACTGAGAGCGACGACGAGGTGGAGCTGCGCCTGGCCACAGCTGCATGGCCGGCGAGGGTACGAAGGCGGTGCAAGGAGGAATGCTTCTGCTGCAGGGAGCCAGGCCATGTTGCGCGCAACTGCCCTGCACCTACCCCGCAACAACCAGTCTCCTCACCAGCTTTAATCCTAGAGCGAGGTAGCACAGACGGGGACCCGCCACCCCTCACAGACATTTTTGCAATGAACTATCACCACGTCTGAGCCGACTTGGAGACTCACCAGGGCTGTACCTGCAGTCCAGCCTGGATGGCACTCCAATCCGGGCCCTGATTGACACCGGTTCCACCATCTCCCTGGTTCGACCCGGGGTGCTACCCAGTACAGATGAACTCACACCGCAAGGGTGGGAATGCACCAGGTGCTGCGTCACCACAGCCACCGGTGAGCGCACCAGATTGGGAAGGCGACAAGGCCTTGTCGTGGGAGTGGCCGGTCAAAACACAAACCACCCCTTCTGATTGTCCAACATCAAGGATCCCTGCATCATTGGACTAGATTTGCTCACAGCATGGGGTGCAAAGATCGACACTGCCAGCTCTTCTCTCCTTCTGGGGGCCAGGACCATCACGCTCTGTGGCAAGAGCCAGAAGGGGAACCAGGGGACCCGTGCGATTGAGGGGCCGGTGCCGTCAGTGCAGGCCAAGGATCGTGACCCAGTAGTCTCATGGGCTTTCCAGACTGCTGTGGCTCAGGATAGCGCAACAGCTCACAGCTCTTCCTCAGATCATCGGGCAGCTCTCCACAGCGATGTTGTCATAGAGGCCCTTGGTGTGCAGCAGCTTCAGGTTGAGCAAGATAGAGACCTTGTCATCTCCCGGGTCTGGGAGTGGCTGGACAAGGACGAGCAGCCCGCCTGGGAGTCTGTGTCTGCTCTGGACCCAGAGACCAAGGCTTTGCATTTCCAGTGGTCCAACCTTTGCTGCCGTGAGGGTGTCATCTACTAGTGGTGGCAGACTCCAGCTGGGCAGCGTCACGTCTGGCAGCTGCTGGTTCCCCAATGGCTCCGCCCCAAGGTGCTTGAGTTGGTCCACGGGTCAGTGGAGGCGGGCCACGTCAGGGTGAAGAAGATTCTGCAGCGTCTTCTTGCCTGGTTCTACTGGCCAGGGTGTCATCAGGATGTGAAACTCCATGTCCACCGCTGTGACACCTGCACGGATCAGAAAGGGCCGACTCAGCAATCCCACACTTCTTTGCAGCAGTATGAGGTGGACGGCAAACCGGGGTTGGATTATTTGTTTTGCTTGAGAAAACATCTTCACACGGTACACAAACTGGCTTGGGAGGCCCTGGTAGAGGTGGGGAGTCAACAGAAGCGAGCGTACGACTCCCGCTGCCAGGGGAGGAACTTTGCACCCGGGGATCAAGTCTGGGTTTTCTGCCCGGAGTGGAAAAAGGGACTGTCACCAAAGTTGGCGAGCCACTGGTCGGGACCGTGAGTGGTCCCACAAAGACTGTCGGACGTTGTGTATGGGGTGAGGCTGCAGAAGAGGAACCGGGTGTTGGTGCTTCACCGCGACCGCCTCGCCCCGTACTAGTCAGCTACCCGCGGGTGGCCAAGCCAGAGGCTCCATCCTGACCAGGAGCCACCATCTCCCATCGAGGCTTGAATGGACACTAATGGGCCTATGGCAGTCACCCCAACACCTGGACAGGTTTGTACTGGACTTTTGAGTTGGACTTATTGTTCTGGGGACAGAAACCATTCCGGGGGGAACAGTGTAATGTCGGGACTGTGATAAGGGGTGGGGGGATTCTCCCGGCATGCTTTGCACCGCGGAGGGATTCAAAGACCGTTACTAGGGCCCGAGCAACTGACAAAAGTCAGTGAGCGAGAGCCCTGTTGTAATTGTTAGAATTTTTTTTATTTTTATTTTTTCTTCTTCTCCATCAAAGATCTCATTTTTGGGGTAGTGAACGTGCATGAAAACTCACCATTTTTTGCAGGGACCTCAAGACTGGCAAAAAATTGAATATTTTGGAGGAAATATGAATGACACCACAAAAATGGCTCTACAGTGCCCCCTAACGTGAAGTCTATGGGGAGTGGCACACCCTTACTTTTGCGCACAAAGATGAAAATCGGGTGAGATGTTTATGATGTCAAGACATGCAAAAACCTCCATAGAAGTGATGGTCTACACCCAACAGGAAGTCAGGCATTTTGGCACGAAGTAGGAGTAACCTGATTTCCACCTCGCACAGTTGATGCGCATTTGATCAAACTCGTCCTAGGGTTTTTTCCAATTGAGCTCATTTGTGGTGACAATCATCTATACCCATGTGCCATTAAAAGTTATTGAAAACTTTTCTTAAAGCTTGACCGTTTGGCCGTAGGGGTGTGGCAAAGTTTGATGCCTCGCCATGATCATTCTATGACCATTCTGACAGCAATAACTCTGGCATGCATTGTCGGATTTCAACCAAATTCAATATTATGAATATCAGTCCAGTTCCAAACAGTTCTATAGAACAATATTCATAGAAATCTGCAGCACCACCTAGTGGTTAAAGGAAGAATTGCTGAAAACTCTTCTTTATTACTCATGCGCCATTTGCCAGAATGACGTAAAATTTTCTGAGATTCATCAGACCACAGGGATGATCATAACTGCACATCAACTTTACTATGACATCAGACTTGTTACCATGGACACGCCCTCCTCGCCATTCAAGCCGTGATCTTGTGGGGAGGGTTTGGAAGGCCCTGGAGTCATGAAATTTGGAGCATAGGTAGAGGTAACTGTCATCTGTAGTGGTATATGGGTCAGCAACACATAACTGATAGGGAAGTGTTGCCATGGCAACATGGCGAAGGTTGACCCTTCGCCATGGATCCTCAAAAAGTTGCAACTTGGACAAACTTCATCTGATTTTCACCAAATTTTCAACGGTGGATATCAGTCCGACCCCACACGCTCCTACATAAAAATGATTGACAAAATGTACAGCACCACCTACTGCTCATGGGAAATATTGTGCCACTCACATTTGAACGAACCCCTCCTGGGGTCCTGCTCCCATTGAACTCATTTTCACATGGCGGCATCTATAGGCATTGGCCATAAAAAAGTTGTCAAATGTCAGTCGCAGTCTCAAAAGGCGTGACCACGACACCATGGCGAAGTTTGTCTCCTCCGCTGACAACATCAAACAGCTGTAACTCAAGCAAAACTTGTCCAATGTCCACCAATGTTTCCATGATGGAAAACAGTCCCACCTCGAATGCATCTGCATAAAAATACCTTACAAAAGATATAGCACCACCTAGTGGTTAAAGGAAGAATTGCTGAAAACTGTTTTATTTATTAGTCCCGTGCCACTTGCCAGAATGACGTGAAATTTTCTGAGGCTAATCAAATAACTTGGTTGATCATAAATGCACATCACTTTTAGCATTTTGTCACTGCTGTTACCATGGACACACCCTCCTCACCATTCAATCCGTGATCTTGTTTGGGTGGTTGGGAACGCCCTGGAGTCATGAAATCTGAAACATAGGTTAAGGCGACTGTCATATGTAGTCCTATGTGGGTGGCCAACACATTACTGACAGGGAAGTGTTGCCATGTGACATGGTGAAGGTTGGCTCCTCGCCATAGAACATCGGAAAGTTGTAACTTGGACAAACTTTGTCTGATTTTCACCAAATTTTGTACGATGGATGTGAGTCCTGCCCCACACACTCCTACATAAAAATGATTGACAAAAATTAGTGCGCCACCTACTGCTCAAAGAAAGTACTGCGCCAAACTATTTACTTTATGATTCATGCAGTGCTTGCCACAACGACGGGAAATTTTCTGTGCCAGCTAGGTACAACGGGTGCTGGGGTCCGCAGTTGCGTGGGGGGTGAGGGCCCGCTTACAGCTGCTTGCAGCTTTAAGTTTTATCTTCTTTTTCTCCATCAAAGATCTCATTTTTGGGGTAGTGAATGTGCATGAAAACTCACCATTTTTTGCAGGAACCTCAAGACTGGCAAAAAATTGAATATTTTGGAGGAAATATGAATGACCCCACAAAAATGGCTCTACAGCACCACCTAACATGTGAAGTCAATGGGGAGTGCCACATGCTTACTTTCGTGTAGAAAGATGAAAATTGGGTGAGACGTTTATCATGTCGAGACATGCAAAAAACTCCATAGAAGTGATGGTCTACACCCAACAGGAAGTCGGCCATTTTGGCACAAATTGGTAGTGACCTGACTTCCACCTCGTGCAGTTGAAACGCATTTGATCGAACTCGTCCTAGGGTTTTTGTCCGATTGAGCTAATTTGTGGTGACAATCATCTATACCCATGTGCCATTAAAAGTTATTGAAAACTTTTCTTAAAGCTTGATTGTTTGGCCGTAGGGGTGTGGCAAAGTTTGATGCCTCGCCATGATCATTCTATGACCATTCTGACGGCAATCACTCTGGTATGCATTGTCGGATTTCAACCAAATTCAATATTATGGATATCAGTCCAATTTCAAACAGTTCTATAGAACAATATTCATAGAAATCTACAGCGCCACCTAATGATTAAAGGAAGAATTGCTGAAAACTCTTTTCTTTATTACTCATGCGCCATTTGCCAGAATGACGTGAAATTTTCTGAGATTCATCAGACCACAGGAATGATCTTAACTGCATATCAACTTTACCATGACATCACACTTGTTTCCATGGACACGCCCTCCTCGCCATTCAAGCCGTGATCTTGTGGGGAAGGTTGGAAAGGGCCTGGAGTCATGAAATTTGGAGCATAGGTAGAGGTGACCGTCATCTGTAGTGGTATGTGGGTCAGCAACACATAACTGATAGGGAAGTGTTGCCATGGTGACATGGCGACGGTTGATTCCTCGCCATGGAACCTCAAAAAGTTGCAACTTGGACAAATTTCATCCGATTTTCACCAAATTTTCAACGGTGGATATTAGTCCAACCCCACATGCTCCTACGTAAAAATGGTTGACAAAACTTACAGCACCACCTACTGCTCATGGGAAATATTGTGCCACTCACATTTGAACGAACTCCTCCTGGGGGCCTGCTCCCATTGAACTCATTTTCACATGGCGGCATCTGTAGGCATTGGCCATAAAAAGTTGTCAAATGTCAGCTGCAGTCTCAAAAGGTGTGGCCATGACACCATGGCGAAGTTTGTCTCCTCCGCTGACAACATCAAACAGCTGTAACTCAAGCAAAACTTGTCCGATGTTCACCAAAGTTTCCATTCCTCAAAACTGTTTTATTTATTAGTCCCGTGCCACTTGCCAGAATGACGTGAAATTTTCTGAGGCTTATCAAATAACGTGGTTGATCATAACTGCACATCACCTGTAGCGTTTCGACGCTGTTGTTACCATGGACACGCCCTCCTTGCCATTCAATCCATGATCTTTTTGGGATGGTTGGGAATGACCTGGAGTCATGAAATCTGGAACATAGGTTCAGGTGACTGTCGTATGTAGTCCTATGTGGGTGGCCAACACATTACTGACAGGGAAGTGTTGCCATGGCAACATGGCGAAGGTTGACTCCTCGCCATGGAACATCGGAAAGTTGGAACTCAGACAAACTTTGTCTGATTTTCAGCAGATTTTCTACGATGGATATGAGTCCCACTCCACACGCTGCTACATAAACATAATTGACAAAAATTAGAGCGCCACCTACTACTCAAAGGAAGTACTACGCCAAACTGTTTCCTTTATGATTCACGCAGCACTTGCCGCAACGACGGAAAATTTTCTGAGCCAGCTAGGTACAATGAGCGCCGGGGTCCGCAGTTGTACAGGGGGCAAGGGCCCACTTACAGCTGCTCACAGCTTTAATTATTCTTGTGTTCTGAGCGTTATTGTTGTACCGTTATAATTGTGTTATAAGTTCGGTGGTGCTAGTGTTGTTTTCCCTGTGTGTGAGAGATTACGTGTCTGTGTCACCCTAAATGGAATGAGTGTCTGTGTGAATGACCTCCCCTCCATTCTGTGTAATTTGGCAGTGATTAAATAAATGCCTACTATGTTCCAAATCCTCTCTCATCATTGTGTGAACCAGTGAAATGTCATAATATGCTGAATAATTATTCAGGCCCTCCACAATCACTGTAGCATTAGATTTTAATACGGATTAGATCTTCATTATGCTCTTTATCTGGTCAAATTTGGTGCTCCTCATTTCCTTGTTTTGTGTTCGTAGTGCTCTGTGAACAGTCAAACATGGGCCCTGCTGTAGGTTACACCTCTTCACTTGTGATTGGCTTTGCTACACGTGTCTGTTGGAAAGCTTTCACCCAATCAGATGCAGGGGTGCCCAACCTGGGGCTCCTGGAACATTCAGGTTTCTGTGGGAAATTTTCTCATTTCACTTCTTAATTGGTCCAAAGATTTGCAAATAATTTACTGTTGTTGTGCATGGGTGCAAGGGTGCCTTCAGAACACATGCACAACAATGACAAATTATTTGCAAATCTTTGGACCAATTAAGAAGTGAAATTAGAAGATTTCCCACAGAAACCTGAATGCTCCAGGAGCCCCAGGTTGGGTACCCCTTGATTAGGGGCTCATGAATAGCAATGAAGAGGCCTGAAATGCAACATTTTCTTGGAGAGCTCACGGAGTGGCTTTCTAGATCTCCTGTAAAATAACAAAAATTATTTTTGTTTATTAAAATACAGGTATATGTTCTTGATGATATCAGAGTTTGAAATTAATCCATTAAAAGGGCAATAAATGGGACCTTTAAATTTGCAGCATTTCATGTAAATTAGTGACTTTTAATTAATACATTTATATATTTTTCTTTTAATTTGCAACTTTTTTCTTATAAATTAGCTTTTTTACTGTTAGTTTTTTTTTTATCTGAGCATGTTTCTTTTTCCCCTAAGTTCAGCTTTTCTCATTTTCCTAAATGTTCTTTTCAGTTTTTTGTGAAAGTTTCAGGGAAATATTGTTTTACAACATTTTTAAAAACCTTATTCAATCAAAATTTCCTCCAAAAAAGGGTCAATTATGAAGGTAATTTTGTCTATTACATTCAATATGAATACCCAAAAAGACTGCAAAGCCAAGACAGTTTGTTTTTAAGGAAAATACACTTTACTGACAATGATTAAATATTTAGTCTCACCATTAGAGAAACCCAGAGCACATAGAAATCTTGGTACAGCTGCATATCCAGGTGGGCTAACCTCTGCAGGTAAGGTGCCCCCCACCTCTGGTCCCATATGCTGCAGTTGGTTGGGCGTGGGGTGAAAAGTGGAAGGAGAGGCTCAGCAGTGGAGTTGGAGAGACAGCTCTCCATGACTTGAATTAGATGACAGGACAGAAACAAAGATGTTACAAATTTTATATATAAAATGTTAACAATGGCTTATAATAATTAAAAAATATGGGAAAGTCACATGAAAAATATGTACAAATATCATGTTTTCCCACCTTTTAGTCCACAAGTAAATTGCGTTCTATATAAGTATATCGCGCTTTCTTTCATCTCTAGATGACCAAAGCGCTTTACAGATCCTGCTATCCACCCATTCACACACTGATGGCAGAAGAGCTGCCATACACTGGCACTGACCTGATCCACCAGGAGCAACTGGAGGTTCAGAGTCTTGCTCAAGGACACTTCAACATGCAGACTGCAGACAGAGCGGGGATCGAACCCCTGACCCTCTGATCAGTAGTCAGCCACACTACACCTGCGCCACAGCTGCCCCATGTAATGCATACAGTAGTTTTAGTTTGGGTTTGGGAAAAAGTGACCTCTAGTGGTTGTAGACATAAATACATGAAGTGACTTGATGGAGGGTGATGGCACGTGTACACCTAGGCGTGGGTTTTTCTGCTTCCAATGCAATGCATTCTGGTAACGTTGCGTCAAGAATCTCGAGTCGTCATGTGGAGGTGCCCACTCCTCATTAGCAAAGTCGAGGGCTTCTCTGCTTTATGCTAAGATGTGTGGAGGTGATTGCTTCAGGGGCCTTGTGCTGAACTTTTAAAATAGTGGTTGTTAGTGAAAAGTAAACAGATATTCAACAACTACGCCATTTACTTTTCACCTCAATTGTTTTCAAATGTTTTGCATCTACTTCTGAAGATATACTGTAGGAGAAAGTTTACAGTCCATGTCCTAGTCTCAGTTTACAGTCACCTGAATTGAACTCCATTGAAAATCTCTGGTGGAATTTGAAAAAAGCCATTGTAGCATGCAAACTCAAGAATATTAGTGAACTGGAGGCCTTTGCCCATGAGGACTAGGCTAAGATTCCTCAGGAACACTGCCAGAAACTCCGTGTCTGGCTAAGCATCACGTTTGCAGCAGGTCATACGTAACAGCAAAAGGGTGCTCTGCTAAGTACTAAAGATGTTTGTCTTGAAGGGGCTGAATAATTTTGAGCTGCATTAAGAGTGGAATTTTTTCAAATTCAAACGTTTATTTCAAACTCAAGGTTCATAGTATATACAGAACATGTGAAAAAATAAAAGTGTATAAAACGTGTAAAAATAAAAGTGTATAAAATTCAGCAATCACACAGTGCTCATATAACAACAATAAAATACAATAATGAGCTCAGTATAAAATAGAACGCCACCACTTCCAAATGCTGGAGTGAAGTGTGAGTGACGAATTAACAATTGTGGATATAAAATGGTTGTTACATGCCAGCAACCTTCTCATAAAACTATAAACATTCTTTTGTAACAACTCGCCAAAAGACGGAATATTCAAGGACACAAACATCTCGCTTACACTCGACCTACGAGGTATAGCTAACAACCTTCTTAGGGAATTATTATATGCAATGCGGATTTTGTACCTAACAGCAACATTGCTATTAAACCATAGAGGTGAGCAATACATTGAGGTACAGAAAGTCTTGAACAACATACATTTAACATCAGGAGAACACCTATGGAAATTCCGCAACAGTAAATTTGTTTGAGCATAGAGTTTCCTGAGTTGCCTATTACAGTCAACATTGGTCTTATCACATTCAATCCACACATAATCCATATTTGGCTTTTTCAACAAAGTTCAAACTATTACCACAAAGTGGCATAACAGGATCCGAAGTTTTGACACCCTTTGGTTTGAATGCCATACACATAGATTTAGTACAGTTGAACAAGATGTCATTTTTTTCACCAAATTTCTCACATACCGAGAGGAGATGTTGCATAGCTGCAGTAGACAAACTTAACAAACAAAGATCATCAGCATAGAAAATGTGATTTAACAATGCACCATCAATGGAGCCACCAACATTAGTATTGTTCAACAGTACACTGAGATCATCAACATAGACATTAAACAACAAGGGTGACAGTATACCACCTTGTTTAACACCATTGGTCACACAAAATTTAGATGAGGTAACATTGCCCCACCTAACAACCATAGACTGCCTTCTGTACCAGTATAACAGGATGTTAACAATATAAATAGGAATACCTTGATCGATCAGTTTTCTAAACAAACACCAGTGGTTAATCCTATCAAAAGCTTACAGCCTTATCAGTTGAATGAGCTGACTTGAAACCAAACTGATTATCATTTGTCCACAGATAATCCTCAATTCTGTTCAGAATTAAACCCTCTAACAATTTAGATATAACATTTGCAACAGCTATAGGTCTGTAATTGTTCATGTCAGACAGACTGGCACACTTGTTTTTCACCAAGGGAATAATAACAGAATCCATCAACATATCTGGCATGTAACCATGAACAAACATACAGTTAAAACACAATGACAACAGAATACACAAATTGAAATCAGCATTGATAAGGCATTCACTAGTGAGACAATCAGGGCCAGCTGATTTGCCTTTCTTGAGATCTTTGATCAGTGAAACAACTTCAACAGGAGTAACAACAGAAATGTCAGGTATCAGAAATGTCATTATACAGGTGAACATCACGCATAACAGAATCCTTCATAGAAACATTCTTGACTGAGTTGAAAATAGCTTCATATTGACATTTCCACTTTTCAGCAATATTAACATTACCAGTCACACCATCAATAGTGTTTGATCTAACAGACTGGGAAGAACTCATACACTTCATTTGTTTCCAGAATTCTACCATGTTCAGTTCACTCATATGACTAGCTAACTGGTCACATTTGATACTTTCTTCATTGCGCCTACATGCACGCAAAGCACATTTGAACCTAGCCCTACAACTTTTCATGTTATCAAATATTGGACCGTAACGTGGTTTGCTATTACTCCTCCACCACAAGAAAACATCCCGAGCAGCTGTATGAGCCTCGCTAACAACATCTTTCCAGCCTGGGACGTTATATTGGGTGGATACATTGTGACTAGGAATGCATTCACTCACACAAAAATTTAAAACATCAGCAATATCACTATAAAACCTATCAATATCATCCTTGTGGGCCTCACAATTACGGTCCTGACACCTAATGGCGTCCGTAGGAACACGGATATTACAGAGTTTCCTTCGAGTAAGTTCCTTATACCTGGACAAGTCTGACGCTGTGGCATCACACCATTTGTATGTCCTACTACCTGCTGTGGCCGAGGAAGCTCCCCGGGAGCCACTTACAACACTTGATACCTCAATATCCACAGATAAAGGTAAATGATCGGAACTCACATAACCATACAGAACTCTGACAGTGGACACATTATCATGACCTGAGGATGTAGTCACACAGTGATCAAGCCATGATGTAGAGCCATGGGCCATGCTAACATGAGTAAAAGTATCACCTGGTAAAATAATCCTGTCCGAGATATGTAAAGAGTATCTCTTACAAAAAGACAACAGTTCATTTCCAAAACAACTTGAACGTGATATATTAGCATTGAAGTCACCAAGTATATACACATATGGAGTTGGAAAATCCTCCGTGATTTGTTTAACAAGACTCATGCAATGCAAATATTCATCCAAGTTTTCAACACTATCACAGGGGAAATATACACACAATAGAAGACAATGCAAGTCACCTAGGTTGACTTCAATACCTGTAACTCTTTCACACTCATAAGTTTTCACAACACAACGGTCAGCAAGTGACTTCCACCATAGGATACCAACGCCGCCATAGGGGCGACCTAAGATAACACGTTCTTCTGTATCCATAAAAGAAACACCTTGACCTATAAAATCACCATGTATTCTGCTCAAAATAGACAATTCATGTTCAAACAACCAGTGTTCCTGCAACAACACCATGTCATGGTTATCACTTAAACTGGAGAGCTCATTAGTTGAGGTTTTTACATTCTGACAGTTGAATGAACATATTCTTAGGTTGGTCCTACTATTGAATGGATATGTTGACAAACACAATAATGACAATCACAAATAGTTCATTTCTTCTCAAAAAACTGTCTATAGTATAAATCAGATGGCCACACATTTTTTCCAAGCAACTTCTTGTTACAACTGGCAGGACATGTAATTTTGAATGAGGCATAACCATCATGCTTGGTTTCTAATTGCTCAATCTTGAGATTGTCATTAATTTTAAAATGAGTTTTGAGATAGGAATGTACATGATGGGGTCTGGTGGTGGGGTTGAGCCGACTGATAAAGACTTGGTGCTTCTGATGACCTTGACCTTGACCATGATGACCGCCAGACATCCTACTAGTCTTCGGTACAATGTGTAGCTGTGAGTTGGGGCGCGCCTTGTTGACAACCTGTAGCTGGTTCGCGGTCTGCTTGGCAGTCGATTGGTTGGCAGTCGATTGGAGCGCATTGGCGTAGGACCCCCTCTTCTTCTTCTTGGTACGACGACTCTCGACTTCCTCGAACTCGCATTCTTCGGCAACTTCAGCGGCGGGGGCATCTCCGGCAGGGCTGCTGTCATCAGCGTCATCAGCACGGCCACGTCAACAGCCTCTGCAGTGTTGGTGGCCTCTTTCGCATTCTCACCATCAGCCATGGCAGCAGGTGGTGGACCGCGGGCAGCATCGGTGACCGGGGCCTGGTCGTCAGCTGCTACCTCGATCTCCTCATCGCTGATGATGCCGTCCTCACTCTGGATACTGTCATCCACATCATCCCCGGCCACGACGTCAGCTGGAGGAGGTGTGTCGCCGAGTTTGGTCTTTATCGCTGCCACATCGTCCTGGATAGCAGTTATCGTATTGAACACAGTAGTAATGCTCTCTCCAAGAGTCATCACACGGCACAAATCATTAGACAGCCTGGCAAGGTCAAATGACTCCAACGTAGCGGGTGGCAAATTCATGAGGTTCTGGGCAACGTAGTGTGGCGCCTGCTGACCAACCTCAATCAGCTTGTGGTAGATGTCGGCGATGTTATCCCTCTTCCAGTTGGGGCCTTGCCTCTTCTTCATCCGTGATGCTCCCTCTGGACACTGCTCGAACAGCAACTTCTTTGCTCCTTCAATCTGAGTGTCATTGTAGAAGTCGCCAACACATTTCACGAGATAGTCCATCGAGGCATTATCCATCTTGTTCTGCACAAAGCACAACATCTCACAGACGAACATCTGACGTGGGAGTGCAACAGTTAGTCCTTGCAGGGGAGGGTCGTCACCAGCCATATCGGGCGTTAATCCATTTAATCCAGATAACATTTCTGACAGTTATCTATCAAGATGCTGACACGTAATTAGCTCACCAACATAAAAGCTTAGCAAGTTAGCTTTGTAGCCCAACAGGAGTAACGTTCAGCTAGGCTAACCATTAGCTTAGTGAGGCTAACATCAGAATCAGAATCAGAATAAAGTTTATTGCCAAGCATATTTACAAGTAAACAAGTAAACATATGAGGAATTTGACTTGACATTGGGCGCGCCTGATAGGCGCTTCCCAATGACGCGGCAAGCCATGGAGGCGCCTGTCAACAGGAGGGGAATAGAGGGCAAGGGTCAGGGAACAAAACAGTAGGTAGAGAGAAAAAAACATAGTTAATCAAAATAACGCTCGTAAGCTCAAATAAGCTCAAGTGAGCCGAATTATGATCACCCAGAAAAAAAACCCTCGATGCACAATTAGCAGACAATGAATCACACTTAACAAACAGCAACAGTAGAGAGAACAGTGAATGTGTGTCTTTCATCAGTATAAATGGGTCAGTCGTGTGTGTGTTGGATGCAAGGGTGGCAGTTATCAGTTACTGGTGAACAGCAAAGATCTCTCTCTCAGCAGATGTTATGACTAGTGTCTGAAAGTCAGAGGCACATGTCCTTGAGCATGGCAGATGGAAATTCTCTGAGTCAGACACATGACTGTCCTTGAGAGTCCAGATACTGTTCGCCAAATGTTTATGAAGGGGAAAATCAACATTTATACTGTTGTTCATCAGGAGGACTGAATGCTGAGGGTGCCGAAAACAGGTCGAATAAGCACTGACTTCAGAGAAAAACTTTCCATTCTCTTACGGATTCAGTGCTCCAATTCCATCATTGCCAGGCTTTGAAATCATATCCTAGAGAGCTCTTAGCGCCACCGTGATGTTTTCAATCTTCCTGTACAGTTCTCCATTAGCCGCTATCAGAGTCCTCCCCAGCTGGTCGAATTGATGAAAGAGCTTCGCAGGGTCAGCTTTTTGATAAGCTCTGTCCATCTTCTTTAATTTGCGATACACCAGGACTATCCCAAAGCCGATCAGTAGAAGTCCTGAGACCGTAGCTCTAAATAGATATATATCTTCTATATCTTCAATTGAAAGATCGCACAGACACATAAGTTTCCAATTGTATGTATCTTTAATGTAACCCGCAGCAGCAGTACCTGCAGGACAGATGGGCTCCCCCGGACCCGATTTCCTCGTTGAGAAGACAGTGTCAATTACGTTCAAATCCCAGCTTATTAAATCCATAATTTCGTTAGGATGAATCACCAGTAGAGAGCCACGCAGACACAGACAATAGCAAGCTGGGATCCAGTCAGTTAGGGAGGGAGAGACAGGGAACAGGAGCAAAGGAAAAAGCGGCTGCTCTCTCTGGAGGGCGGAAGTGAGAAGGAAGGACGCTAACATTAGCTTAGCATTAGCGTCATAGAGTCTATTTCTGCTGTTTGACTTCCCGGTTTTCACTCTTTTTCCACGAAGCTGCTGCTGCCGCTGTAATAATATCAAGACGTCTCACTAAAGCGATTCATTCACGCACTGCTGGGTTCAACACTTCCTCCTACGTGCTAAAACGTACGAAGCAGAAGACCAGTGTGGAGGAAAAAATAAGTGCAGGCGGACACAGCAAGCCGAATTTTGTGTTTTAATTTGGAGAAACCACTTGCAATATTAGTTGTGTTGAGCTATTTACTGTAAATTGTTCTTGTATGATTTGTTTATTGCAAACAGCTGCTCGTTTGTACATTTTGCCAATAAACCTAATTTGCAGTGGGGGTTGAATAATTTTGATTGCAACTGTACATAGTGATGAACTTAAAGCAGAACCATGTAACTTTGCTATTCCTGATAGGAACAATGGAAAGACTACAACTGGCTTCACAGGCTCTACAGGCCTTTGTGGTGATAGACTCATTGTTTCATCTGAAAATGCCAAGAAAAAGCGAACTAAGTGTGCTGAAACCAAATCGCTAGCATGCTAACTAGCCACCGGCATTGGCCACTTTTCGATCTTGACCCTTCTGTGGTACTGACTCAACAGGTGACCAGTATGTATTATAAACACTGACTTTTGCACTTGACAAAAATTTGTTTACATGTGTGCGAAATGCAGTGTTGGAGTAATGCACTGTAACACCACTACATTTGCAGTAACGTGCTGTGTAACGAAATTACTGTTTAAAAATTCAGTAATGCGTTACAGCTACTGAAATTTGATCAGATGCGTTACTTGCATTACTCATTTTATTAATATGGATAGATATTTTTAGCGCAAATAAATACAAACTGACCCTACGTAGCTAACGTGCTGTCAGTCAGCGTTGCAAAGAGCCTCTTCACTGCTGCAACCAGCAGCCACAAATGAAGCTTGCTCCTGCTGGGAAAAGATGAAGCTACTTTGTTTTTGTGGAAACAGACAGATTATTTTTCTTTCGTCACGGTTAAGAACAAAAGCATATTCATGGGCCATGTGAGTCTGACTGCAATCTTCAGAAGCGCCTGAACGCCAACAAGCTCAAAACTAGTGCTATGCTATGCTAGCACCGTGTTATTAGCGGATTTACGCTATCTGAACAGCCACGCTGGATTTCGAGCACAGGTATGC
The DNA here is from genome assembly GCA_020510985.1 of Pholidichthys leucotaenia. Taxonomy (NCBI): domain Eukaryota; kingdom Metazoa; phylum Chordata; class Actinopteri; order Cichliformes; family Pholidichthyidae; genus Pholidichthys; species Pholidichthys leucotaenia. The sequence goes on along the minus strand of CM035839.1, from coordinate 100,845,583 downwards.
ATCTGAACAGTTTGTGGCCCAACAAGAACGACTGATTACTAGATACACTGTTACAGATTGAAGATCTGATAACAGTCATTTTTCATCAGACAGCTGTGATCCACTGAAGTTAGAACACATTTACTTGCTACCTGGATAAAGATTGTTCAAAAATGGATTTTGATCTCCAAAAGGAATTTAAGGGACTGGATCATGTCTCTGTCACAGCAGACATTTGGACTGTGGATAATGGACATTTCCTTTGGATCACTGCACATCGGATTAAATCCATAATCATTAAGGTAAGATAAAACATTGACAGCTTTATGCAGTGTTGCCAACTCACTCTTTTGGAGTGATTCTCACTCTTTTCCCCTCTCTCTCACGCCACAAACCCTATTTCTCACTCCAAAATGAAGAAATTACTGGCAATTTTGTGTTCATTTTCTTCAGATTTTCCCACAGTAAGAGCTCTCAAGGCAGAATAAAGCAGACTGAACATGTTCTAAAAGCTCTGTCTGAAACAGTCTGTTTTCAGCCTGACAATAAATAAGCCCGTAACGTAATCCATTAATTAAATTACTGTGTGCAAGATGATTTAAGAATACATTTAAAAGTAACGTGAAAGTTACTTTTTCAAATAGCTAGTTAATCATGCAGTAACTGGTAAGTAACTCAGTTACTTTTGAAAAGAAGTAACTACTAACTGTAACTAGTTACTTTTTTTAAATAACTTGCCCAACACTAGTGAAATGGCAATAGACGTCTTCATGGTGATTGAGATGTTTAGCAAGAGTTACTGGCAACATTTAGAAGGGACTATTTTTTTCTCAGCAGTGCAAAATAACTGGTTAAACAAACAAATCCTAATATTTTGTCCAGTATTGCTGTCATTTAATAAATTGTCCTTGCAGAACTGTTGTATAAAAGCAATATTACACTCAAGGTCGTATGGTATCAATGGCTATAGTAACTATGGGTGTGATACGTCATAGGCCCTCCACTATGTGTCGGGTATATGATGTATCACACCCGCAGTTACTATATTCAGTGATACCGTACTCCCTCTTGTATAATATTGCTTAAATGTGATTGGTGAAGCTGAAGAGGATGTTTCCACACTCTTATACCTAGGGAGTTATGAGAGGGTAAACAGTTATCTTTCTTTTGAGCTGGCATAAACAACTGCCAAAAAAGCAGTAAAAAAGTAGAAAAGATTTGAGACATGAAAAACTGAGTATTGATTTGATGAATGGAACCAACAGTTAGCATGTGTCATATGCACGAGGACTGCTCATTAAAGATTTCCCCTGATACACTTCTGGTTATTGTAGTAGGCTGAAATTGCACATGTATAATAAATAATACAGTGCCGTGAAAAAGTATTTGCCCTCTTCCTGATTTCTTATATTTTTGCTTGTCACACTTAAATGTTTCAGATCATCAAACAAACATTAGACAAAGATAACCTGAGTAAATACAAAATGCAGTTTTTAAATGATGATTTCATTTATTAGGGGAAAAAAGCTACCCAGAGCTACCTGGCCCTATGAGGAAAAAGTAATTACCCCCTTTCTGTCAGCCTGCCCAGGGCATTGTCTGTCTGTGGCGTGAATGAATAATGGACTCATTGTAAAGCGCTTTGGGTATCTTGAAAGGTGTTAAATAAATGCAATCCATTATTATTATTATTATTGTTATTATTAAACCTAATAACTGTTGTGCCACCCTTGGTGGCAACAACTACAATCAAGCATCTGTGTTAACTGGCAATGAGTCTTTTACATCACTTGCTGAGGATTTTGGTTCACTCTTTTTTGCAGAGTTGTTTTAATTCAGCTACGTTGGAGGACTTGAGCTTGAGGTCACAAAAACATAAGAAATCCAGAAGGGGGCAAATGCTTTTTCACAGCACTGTAGTAGAGCCAGTTTTTGTTAAGTTTACTGGAAATGCCTTGCCCTTTACTCTGGTTTCAGTCTTGGCTATTTCATTGTAAATGGAGAGAAAGAGACTTCAGAAATCTTCATCTTATAAACACTATTCCCTCTCACTGAGTGAACCCATCCTCTAAAAGGATCAGACAGTTTCAACAAAGTCAAGTACATGACTGTGCCCTCTGCTGTAAACACACACTAACTTTAGCTGTCCATTAAACAAACTGCTCACAAGTGCTAAAGAGATCTTTCCATTATGATTTGATAACTGTGACACACCCTGTTCTACAGTCCCCAACATGCAGACACAGTAGACCACATACTTCAAATTAAAATCAAACTGTTGGTCAGGATTAATTTTTATAATATATCCTGAGGAATTTTAGGCTGATATAAATTAAAAATATATATATATAAAAACAGTCCAAACCATGACGTATATGCAGAATACTGAGTGGAGACTGCATGGATTTAAGCTTATTAAGTGGAATATTATTTGGCAGATTTGCTGGTTTTGTCAAAACATTTTTCCTTCTGTTATATAAACCAGAGACAGATGAGTTTCTATCAGTTAACATGTCCTGTTGAGGAAGATCTTTCCGCTCTTCATCATTGTGAGACAGGTGGATAAAACATGGAAGAAGACTGGATTTTCAAAAGAAACCAGGAAAAGCCAGCTCTCTGGTATTGATGTCATAGTGCTGCATTTGTATTTTTATGTGATAAAATAAATGAGATAAAATTTACTGTTTTTCTTTTATCATTCTGCATACATGCTGCTTATGAATAACTAAGGATGTTCCCCTTTGTTGACTGGATTAATATTTTGTGTCATGTGCTATTAAAAATTAAAATGTGACAATATCAAATTAGTCAGGGGGAAAACATGCTAAATTTATCTAAACCCCTACAAAAAACAAAAAAAAAGGTCAGAGATTTTTGCATTTTTGGTATCCTTGGAACCTCCAGATAACATTTCTGCATGATAACATTAAATTTGGATGGTGGCAAATTTTTTATTTAAATATTTTCAAAATGGCTGCCACCAACATCCACCAAAACCAAAAAATGGCATAGCTCAGCAACTAATGGTTTGATTTTGATCATTTTTTCATCAAATTGTGTTTTCTTTGCTTCTGAGTCAATTTCTGAGGTTACTGAAGCAGTTTAAGGTGAAGATCACATGAAAAGGTCAATGCCAGAGTGATTATGAGCTGAAAAAACAACAAAATGACAGATTCTGGCTAGTATTTGGTGAATATTTGTTATCTTGCCCCTAAAATATATGTAATTTTTTTCTACTCCTTACAGATCCTAAAAGATGGAGTGTACACTAGGGAGAGTTGGACAGTGCAGAGCAGCTGATGAAGATTTCCAACTGTGTCACTGAAGCTCGAATTGACAGTATTCAATCAGCAAATAAACGAAGAGGTGACAGGCTATATAGCAAGAGTTGGAGAGCAACTGTTCAATAAAGATTCATAGAAAGTGTGCATCTTTATATACATCAAAATCACTGAGAGAGTCGAGAAACAGCATAGAGACGCTGAGTTAAGTGAAGCTCGACAAGCCAAACTGTTGAAATGAGATGAATGAAGTTTGACTTCAAGAAACATTGTTTTATATGAATCCAAAGACATGTACATTACCAAGTGAATATGATGCTAAAGTTCCACATAGTTCTCGTAAACCTGCTAGTCGTAGTCAGTTTGGATGCGGTTATTCTTTCTCTTAATAGCTCTGTGAGGAACCTTGGAATTATTTTTGATCAAGATCTGTCCTTCAATTTACATATTAAATTTGTTTCTAAGACTGCCTTCTATCATTTGCGTAATATTGCCAAGATTAGGAGCATCTTATCTCAGAGTGATGCTGAGAAACTGATCCACGCGTTTGTTAGCTCAAGATTAGATTATTGTAATTCTTTATTATCAGGTTGTCCTAAAACATCTTTAAAAAGTCTTCAGCATCTCCAAAAGTACAATGGGAGGCATAGCCTTCAGTTATCAAGCTCCTCTCCTGTGGAACCAGCTGCCAATCTGGATTTGGGAGTCAGACTCGATCTCTGTTTTTAAGAATAGGGTTAAAACCTACCTTTTTGATATAGCCTACAATTAGGGAGGGATGATATGTTTCTGAACCCTCCCTTAGTTATGCTGCTAATAGGTTTAGTCAGCCGGGGGACCTCCAATAATGCACTGGGCCTCACTCCTTTCTTCACTCTCAATGAAATTTTTTTTTTTTTTTTGCTGGTCATTAACATCTGTTTGTTCTCTCCCATAGATTGAGTCCCCATCGTGCTGTTTGCTCTCTACATGTCTGTTCTTTTCATCTTCTCTGTTTCTCTGTCCCCTCACCCCCCAGCCAGTCACAGCAGATGACTGTCCCTCCCTGAGCCTGGTTCTGCTGGAGGTTTCTTCCTGTTAAAAGGGAGTTTTTCCTCTCCACTGTCGCCAAGTGCTTGCTCACAGGGGATCGCCTGATTGCTGGGGTCTTTCTGTAACTGTGGGGGTCCCCCCTACAGTTGAAAGTGCTATGATTGTTGTTGTGAAATGGCGCTATACAAATAAAGTTGAATTGAATTGAATTGAATTGGTAAGTACTGATGTTGACAAGTACGACAGAGAGTTCACAAAGGTCATTTATGCAAAATGTTCTGAGAGAAATGACAGCCTGGTGCATGTGGTGAAGACAAGAACAGAGACAATGGTTGAGTCTGACCTTCATGCGGCTGATGCAAGGTATCATCATGCATGTAAAATCGATTTCCTGTACAACTTCAACAAAGTCGGCACCAGCAAGGGACCCGAAGACCCATCCACCATTCCTTGCCGTTGTGGATATGATGTCTGCTAACGGCAAAGATGTGGAATTCAACTGAACTACAGAAAGAGTATGAGGAGATAGGAGGTACTGCCATCACAAAGAAAATACAAGAAGAGACTAGTATGCTGAAGAAGAGGAACACACACAGTCAACATGTTGCTATTGCTCATGAACCAGTCATTGAACCACCCACAACTGAAGCAGCCACCGAAAATATCAAGCGAGCGCGCTACCAAGTGGTACAGTGGCTGACAGCCACATCTGGTGTGCCACCACAACTTTGTCCACACGCTTATGAATGGGTGCAGGATGGATCAATCTTGAAGCCCTGTGCTGTGACAACAGGGACAAAACTGGCTCATGATGAGATCTTGCAAATGGGACAATGTGGATGTGACAAGTCTGCTTGTAAGGGTGCAGTTTGTAAGTGTAGCCTCATTGATTGCACAGTGTTTTGTGCCTGTGAAGCTGGCCCGATATGTCTCAACCCACTTACCAAAAGAAGATCAGATATTGCAGATGATGGTGATGCTGAGGGTAATGATAGGAGTGATGATGGGGATGATGGTGACCTATAAGCCATACTGGTATACAGCATAATGTCACCTATGACAATAGTATTGTGGATAGGTAGAAAAAAACAGGTGTCACTAGTCACTACTACCAGTTTCATTTAAAGATGTTTTCAATAAATTTGAAATGACATTTGAAAGTTATAGTTGCTGTGATCTAAAATACAATAGTTTGAGTTATTTTTGTGTTTAACATCACACTGGTTACTCCATGGGCCAAGAAGGTGACAAAGATACAAACCTGATAACGGGGATAGGTCATATTCTTCTTGAAGGGTCACAAATGGTTTTTCTCATGCTAGGACCATGGATTGCTCCACATATGGTCTTGTCTTTGATAACCCTGTCAGACTGTACAGGGGTCACCAGACTTCATGTCTGGTATGGAATTCAAACTTATCGATCATGATTCCTACACCCTAGCCACTGGGCCATGGCTCTGGGGCCCTAAAATGAAATTCAAATGACTTATTGTCTTTGACTATGTGACATTGACCTCAAATCACCCTAAATACCCTGTACATGGACCTAATGCTCCCATACACCACTAGTTTGGTAGAATGATCATCCAAATTGGCGCATAAATTGCTGAAATTGGAATTTTAGTGGATTTTCAGCCCAGAAAGACCGTAGCATTGACCTTTGTCATGTGATCCTGACCTTAAATTGCTTCACTGACCTCAGAAATTGACTCAGCACCCAAGAAAACCTATGATTTGATGAAAAAATTGTGAAAATCGGTCCATTAGTTGCTGAGCTATGTTATTCTTTGGTGTTGGTAAAAGCGAGTGGTGGCCATCTTGAAAAGTTGCAAATAAAAATAATATGCATGGGTTTACTCTGGGTACTCTGATTTCCTCCCACAGGCCAAAAACATGCAGGTTAGGTTAATTGGAGACTCTAAAGTAGCCCTAGGTGTGAATGTGTGTGAGAATGGTGACGGGATTGGTGCCGCACCGTGGCTGCCTCATCCATCCAGGTGGATGCCCTGTAATTTCACCATTGTGGGACTAACAAAGGGTTATAAAATAAAATAAAATAAAAAACATGCCACCATCCCAAATCATTGTTATCATGATTCAGGATTTGCTAGAGGCCCTAAGGATGTCAAAAATGCAAACATCTCTATGACTTGTTTTTTAAAGGGGTTTAGATGGCCTTCCACCTGAATGAATCAACTCAACCTTAACTGATATACAAAAATGAATGAATTCAGTCTAAACAGAGAATCCTATTTTTAACATCATGGCATCCAGAAGTTAAAAACTCAGTAGCTCATAAAATAAAACATGCAGAAATAAACACCTGGAATGAGATCTGAAATCAATACTGAGCTGGTAAAAAAAAAAAAAAAATACCTGCAGCAAACAAGTGGAGAAAATCCTCCTACAGTGCAGCCACTTGGTAGTTTGATGCTTCCTTCTTTCTCGTCTCATCTGCTCTTTCTGTGATCTGACACAATAGAGAGTTGGGACCACACCTCTTGCATGAGGGACAACAGTTCGGAAGCTCCTCCTCATCAAAGAAAATGTATTAAAAAAACATTAATATCACCCATCCTCAGTCCTTGATATTTTAGCTTCATCATTTGTAATGTTCTTCTCAGCTTTGCTTCCCTTTATCATTACTTACTTTTTCTTTTCACGCTGTGGTGCAAGCGTAGAGTGTGGTCGACCTCTGATCAAAGGGTCGGTGGTTCGATTCCTGCTCTCTCTGCAGTCTGCATGTCGAAGTATCCTGGAGCAAGTTTGGTTTCTCTCAATCCAAGAGAAAGGAGTCAGGGGACATCTTTAATGAACAGCCCTCGTATTGATTCTGCACAATGCTTGGTGTTGATATCTGCATCTGTCTTTGTTTTATGCTTCCATATCCATGCTGACAGTCAAGGCATATAAAAGTATGTGTGTGTTTGAGCTCTAACTTGACATGAATGACAGCAGGTTAACTAAAACTTGACACATGTTGGTCTTGGGAGGAACACTCTTGGTTATGTTTTGGGGGTCAAAAGATCATCACAGGGTCATCAAGAGTTGTATTTTTCTGATCTCTAAAAGGAAAAGGAGAACATGTAATGGCCCTAAATCATGACAAACAACAAGTTATTTGCTAGAACAATTATATGAATTGACATCAGAAAATGTGAGGAGTAAGAAGACTAAAAATTTCAAAAGAGAGGTCAGAATGGACTATTCAGGATTGTCCAGGTGGTATTTAATAAGGTTTACTTAATGTTAGCTCTGGGGTGGTCCCACACTTAAAAGGATCTGAGAGGATGTATATCGTCTATCTCGACCAGCTAAGGGCAGAATGGGGCAAAACAAAAGTGCAGAAGAGACAAAGAAGCATAAACTGTCCCTGCAGATGTTTTTATAAAACTGTCAGCCCGCAAACTGTGAAATTTACGCAAACAGGCTCACACACATGCACACGTGCGCTTCAAATTGAGATAACAATACAGAGGTGTAGAGCAGGGGAAAAAACATGTATCAGTTTTAAGAGGATTTGTAGACAAGCAATGTTTCTAAAGTAAACTATCCTAAAATGAATGTATACTTGCATGTCTTTGCAGCTGTGTGTAGTACAATGTCAAACAAATGGATCTGCCAGAATTCTGGTGATTACAGTATGTCTAACTTCAGTTTTTGATTTAAGTCACTGTTGGTTATGTCAGTATGCAAAGTGCCTGGCTCGTGTTTGATAGAATGTTTCTTGACTTGTTCAAACAATTGTCTTTGACGTTTATAAAACTGCAGACAGAGGGGAAAGATGTCCCATTTGACACTTTTAGAGTTAGAGAGTGGGGGATGGGGGTCGCTGAAATATAGCTGTGCACATCTGAATCTATTTTTGGATACTCTTACTGGTTTGGAATTAAAAGAGCACTCCAATAATTTTCGATCTGAAAGTATACTTTCTAGGAAACAGATTGCTATAAATGCTTTTGCACTGTATAGAATATGAGTGGGATTTTTCAGAATTTTTTGTGCTGTGTGTCCTATGGAGTTTTTTTTAAATATCAAACTGCAGGTACATACTAAAATACACCTAGCTAAGCTACACTTTAGCAGCTGAGGTCAGAAGTTCTGGCTTGAGAATTGTTTAAGCTGATATGTTTCAGTACACAGAGACACGAGTATGGTATTCTGCTAAGATGCACTTTAGTCTATAGGTCAGATGTTATTGAATGTGAAATTTTACAATGTCAGTTATGAACCTTGTCCCAGTCAGAATTAGAAATGGGGACTAAAACTGTTTGCAGTTGTTGCTGATCTTCTGCTGATGCCAAATGACACATTAGTTGAGTGATGGATGCAAATTTACCGTTTAAAATTATGAATGCAGTATTGTGAAAGTGTTTTACTTAGCTGTATTTTATAAGATGAGGTGAAAATTGCCTGTCATTGTAATGTTAAAATGTTTTGCTTGTGGTGGACACAATACGTGTCTATGTGGGTTTACTCTGGGATTTCTCCGGTTTCCTCCCACATGCCAAAAACATGCAAGTTAGGTTAATTGGCATCAAACTGTGGATTCTAAATTGTCCTTAGGTATGACTGTGAGAGTGAATGGTTGTCTGTCTCTCTGTGTTGGCCCTGTGATGGACTGGTGATCTGTCCAAGGTGTACCCTTCCTCTCGCCCAAAGATGCTGGGATAGGCTCCAGCCCCCCGCGACCTGAAAAGGATTAAGCGGAAGAAGATGGATGGATGGATGGATGGACACAATACACATGGCACTCCACCCAGGACAAGGGGGTTGGTAGGGAGGAAGATAGTTAGAGATGCTAATGGAGAAAGCTGAGAGGAGCCAACCAAACAAAGATGTGCCTTTCGCCCCCGCTGTACCAGGCTGACACCTGAGGATGCAGGGGTGCGAATGTGTGGTAGCAAGACCTGCTCTGTGACGTGTGGGTCAATGCTATGTTAATGTGTGTGCATGTCTTGCAGTCTGAATGTTAATGTGTTTACCCTGTGTGCCGGAGATGGGAATTAAAGTGTATAAAGGAGTTAACTCAGGCAGTCAGGGTGGAGAGTTTCTGTGTTTATGTTGGAAGTGGAATAAAGTTTGTGTATTGTCTAGCTCGCTGCCTCTTCTGCTTCCATCTTCCACATTGGTGACCCTAAGACGTGCAGCGAAGAATGAGCCAAGTCCCACCCCGGAGACAACCCAGAGGAAGAACACCAGTGTGGCATGCGCTGTCACAGTCAAGCTCCCAGACTTCTGGCTTCACAATCCGACTGCTTGGTTTCTACATGTTGAAGCCCAAATCACACTCCGCGGGATTATAACGGACAACACCAAATATTATCATATGGTCGCTGTGCTGGATGTGCGTGCCACACAGCAGGTGACAAGCCTGCTCCAGGAGCCGCCAACCCAGGGGAAATACGATTCGCTCAAGCAGATGCAGATTCAGCGGTATACCCTGTCGGACAGTGAGAGAGCAGAGAGACTCCTAATGCGCTCAGAGTTAGGTGACAGATCAGCTGTGGAGCTGATGGAGAGCATGTTAGCATTGATGGGGAAGAACGACGAATCCTTCCTGTTCGCCCACCTCTTCCTCAGGAACCTACCTGCTACAGTGAGAGCGATCCTGGCCAACTCACCACTGCTGGTAACCAGGAACTACCGTGCTCTGGTGCAGGAAGCGGCCCGCATCATCCTAGTGACCAGAACTCTCACCTTGCATGCAATGACACCGGCATCCGGGAGGGACTTCAGCGAGGTCGAGGAGCCGCTGGTGGTGGCTGGCATGGACGCCAAGAGATGCAGATGGCCAGCAGTCAGTAGCAGCTGCAACTGCTGGCGACAGGAACAAACTGCTGTTCATCACAGACACACGTTCGGGGAGACGTTTGTTAGTGGACTCCGGCTCCCAGAAGAGCCTCATTCTGCCAGTCAGTGCTGACAGATCGGGAGGAGGCAGCGGTCCCGAGCTCACGGCCACCAACAGATCCAACATCAGGATGTTTGGTGGATGGACGTTGACGGTGTGCTTACATGGACGTAATTACCAATGGGACTTTGTGGTGGCGGCATATTCTGCCCCCATTTTAGGCGCAGATTCTTTATGTGCTTATGGGTTGTTAGTCGTCACCTTATGGATCGTCACCTGGTCGTGGTGGGGGGTTTGCGGGTGGTGGTGGTGGTGGGGGGTTTGCGTGCCCTAGTGATCCCAGGAGCTATGTTGTCCGGGGCAATTTGCCTCTGGTAGGGTCACCCAAGATAAACTAGTCCTGGGTGAAGGGCCAGTTTTCTGCCCATGGGACCCGGCCGGGCTCAGCCCAAAGGAGTTACATGGGTCCACCCTCCAGTGGGCTCACCACCTGCAGGAGGGACCATGGGGGTCCGGTGCTATGTGGATCAGGTGGCGGTCAAAGGCAGGGACCTTGGCGGTCTGATCCCAGGCTTCCTAAACTGGCTATTGGGATGTGGAATGTCACCTCTCTGATGGAGAAGGAGCCTGAGCTGGTGCATGAGGTTGAGAGATACCGGCTAGATATAGTTGGCATCACCTCAACACACAGCTCCGGTTCCGAAACCAGTCTCCTGGAGAGGGTTTGGAGCTTGGCCTACTCTGGAGTTGCCCCGGGCGAGAGGTGGCAAGCAGGGGTGGTTATTCTTGTATCCCCCCACCTTGCTGCTTCTATATTGGAGTTTTTCCCGGTGGACGAAAGCATTGTTTCCCTGCGCCTTCGGGTTGGGAAACGGGTCCTGACCATCATTTGTACCTATGCACCAAATGATGGTTCAGAGTACCCACCCTTTTTGGAGTCTGTGACTGGGGTGCTGGAGGGTGCTCCTCTTGGAGACTCCATTGTCCTACTGGGGGCCTCAATGCGCACGTGGGCAATGACAGTGAAACCTGGAGGGGAGTGATTGGGAAGACCGGCCTGCCCGATCTGAACCTGAGTGGTGTTCAGTTATTGGACTTCTGTGCTAACCACAGTTTGTCCATAACGAACACCATGTTCAAGCATAAGGGTGTCCATATGTGCACCTGGCACCAGGACACCCTAGGTCGCAGGTCGATGATCGATTTTGTTATCGTGTCATCAGACCTGCGACCATATGTCTTGGACACTCGGGTAAAGAGAGGTGCAGCGCTGTCAACTGATCACCACCTGGTAGTGAGTTGGATCCGATGGCACGGGAGGATGCCATTCAGACCTGATAGACCCAAACGTATAGTGAGGGTGTGCTGGGAACATCTGGCTGAGGCCCCTGTCCTGGAGGTCTTCAACTCCCACCTCCGGAAGAACTTCAGTCACATTCCGAGGGAATCTGGAGACATGGAGTCTGAATGGGCCATGTTCTCCACCTCCATTGTTGAAGCAGTTGCTCAGAGCTGCGGCCGCAAGGTCGTCAGGGCATCTCGTGGTGGCAACCCCTGAACTAAGTGGTGGACACCAGTAGTGAGGGGGGCCATTAAGCTGAAGAAGGAGTCCTATTAAGCTTGGTTGGCTTGTGGGACTCCCGAAGCAGCTGAGGTGTACTGGCAGGGCAAGCGGAGTGCAGCTCGGGTGGTTGCTGAAGCAAAAACTCGGATATGGGAGGAGTTTGGTGAGGCCATGGAACAAGACTTTCGGTTGGCCTCGGAAGAGACTCTGGCAAACTGTCTGGCGGCTCAGGAGGGAGAAGCAGCTCCCTGTCCACACTGTGTATGGTGTGGATGGGGCACTGCTGACTTCAACTGGGGATATCGTCAGGCGGTGGGAGGAATACTTCGAGGATCTCCTCAATCCCACTGACACGCCTTCCACAGAGGAAGTAGGGCTTGTGGACGAGGGGGCGACTCGCCTATCACAGGATTTGAGGTTGCCATCCATCCATCCATCCATCCATCTTCTACCGCTTTTCCGGAGGTCCGGGTCGCGGAGGCAGCAGTTCAAGCAGAGAAGCCCAGACTTCCCTCTCCCCAGCCACCTGCTCCAGCTCTTCAGAGAGGATACCAAGGTGTTCCCAGACCAGCTGGGAGACATAGTCTCTCCAGTGAGTCCTGGGTCTGCCCCAGGGTCTCCTCCCAGTGGGACGTGCCCGAAACACCTCAAGTGGGAGGCGTCCAGGAGGCATCCTAAGCCAGTTGAGGTGGTATGGGCATCTGATCAGAATGCCTCCTGGATGCCTCCCACTTGAGGTGTTTCGGGCACGTCCCTCTGGGAGGACGCCATGGGGTAGACCCAGGACTCACTGGAGAGACTATGTCTCCCAGCTGGTCTGGGAACGCCTTGGTATCCTCTCTGAAGAGCTGGAGCAGGTGGCTGGGGAGAGGGAAGTCTGGGCTTCTCTGCTTGAACTGCTGCCTCCGCGACCTGGACCTCTGGAAAAGCTGTAGAAGATGGATGGATGGACAGATGGGTTGTTAGTCGATGTTGCCAACAGACGTTTAGTGGATGCTGTCTCTTTTTACCTCCTTGCCCTGCACAGCTCGAGGAGTTGGGCTAACAACACAGGGTAGTGTTATAGCTCCAGGGGGTAAGTACCAGCATTTACTTTCACAGTATGGGGGACCCATGCTGTAGAGTTCAGTAGTTTTCCTCTCAGACTGAGAGAGCATGGAGATCAAAGGGCTGGGGGGTAAGGGGAATTGTCTTGGGGGAGTGAATGGTGAATGCAGGACCTCAGGTAGCAGGGAGGTGTGAGTTTTGGGATATAAAGGAGAGAGTCGCTGCTACAAATGTTTAATGTTCAATGTCTGATTCTGGAAGATGTGAGAGTGAAATAAAGTTCGTCTGCTCGGAAATTCGGCCTGGTTATTTCATCTCCATACTGGTGACCCTTGACGCAGAATGGAACACGAGGCGAACACCCCGGAGATGACCCGGACGGGAAACCCCAGCAATGCGTGTGCCGTTTCGGTCAAACTACCGGACTTTTGGCTGCACGACCCGAAGCCTTGGTTCCTCCACACCGAGGCCCAGTTCGCACTCCGGGGAATAACGGCAGATGACACTAGGTATTACTATGTGGTCGCAGCGCTGGACGCTCGCACAACTCAGCAAGTAGCGAGCCTGCTCCAACAGCCCCCAGCCCACAACAAATACGGGGCTCTCAAAGCCGCGCTGACCCGACGCCACACGCTCTCGGATTGCAAGAGAGTGGAGAGACTCCTGATGCGCTCCGAGTTGGGAAACAGGTATGCGGTCGAACGGATAGGGAAGATGTTGGCGTTGATGGGCACGGACAACGCCAAACACCTATCCGTCCCCGCGTTGGCAGCATAGCGCAGACGCATGGACGCTCCCTGGCCTGGCCCACCACTGTTTTCCCCGTGCGTTTGTGCCAAAAACCTTGAAGGACGTGGTGTTCGTGTTTGTCAGGCACAATGCCCACCGGACCCTATTGCGCCGACCCTACGATGGCTCCTTCAGAGTGCTGGAAACCGGGGACAAACATTTTGTGTTAGACCTGGGGGGGTCGCCGGGAGACAATCTGTATAGACAGGCTTAAGCCCGCCTTTGTTGTGGTAGACGAGCAGCTGCAGTTGGCTCGAGCTCCTCAGCGAGGAAGACCCCCACTGAGAACTCCCCAGGTAAATGATTCATCACAGCAGACACATGAGCATGCTGAATGTTTCTCCCCCCCTCCATTGTCCCCCCACAGACGGACGCACCCCCAGGAACCCCCCACCAGCACAGCAGCGTTGTGGAGCCGAGGATCCCCCGTTACAGCAGCTATGGGCGGAGACTGAAACTGCGAGGACGGGAGAGTTAACACCCAGTCTGAGACTCTGGAGGGGGCGGTGTGGGGGACCCATGCTGTAGAGTTCAGTAGTTTTCCTCTCAGACTGAGAGAGCATGGAGATCAAAGGGCTGGGGGGTAAGGGGAATTGTCTTGGGGGAGTGAATGGTGAATGCAGGACCTCAGGTAGCAGGGAGGTGTGAGTTTTGGGATATAAAGGAGAGAGTCGCTGCTACAAATGTTTAATGTTCAATGTCTGATTCTGGAAGATGTGAGAGTGAAATAAAGTTCGTCTGTTCGGAACGTCGGCCTGGTTATTTCATCTCCACAACAGTTCCCAGCACTCACGGTTCCGACATTTTCTGCCACAGTAACCAAGCATGGGGTCAAACATTTCATAACTACAAAAGGCCCGCTGGTGTTCACGCGACCTCAGCGCGTGGATGCGGTTTAACTAGCCAGCGCACGCGAGGAGTTTACCAACTTAGAGCAGCTGGGCATCATTAGGCACTCCAACAGCCTGTGGGCATCCCCACTACAGATGGTGCCTAAGGCCGACGGGTTGTGGCGACTATGTGGTGAGTTCCGGCACTTGAACAACGCCATGGAACACGATCGGTATCTCATCCCGCACATCCAGGATTTTTCTGTGCACCTGACCGGGACATGTGTTTTGTCAAAAGTGGACCTAGTCGGCGGGTACCACCAATTCCCAATGCGCGCGGAGGACATTCCCAAAACAGCGGTAATAACTCCTTTTGGCTTTCTCGAGTTTTTATGCATGCTGTTTGGGTTAAAGGGCATGGCGCAAACCTTGAAAAGAATGATGGACGCGGTGCTCCATGACCTGCCTTTTGTTTTTGTCTACTTAGATGACATTCTGGTGGCTAGCGCGTCCGAGGAGGAGCACCTCACCCATCTCAAACTAGTTTTCCAGAGGTTGGAAACGCACAGGCTTATCATGAATCCGGCGAAGTGCCAGTTCGGTGTACCAGTGCAGTGATCAATTTTTTGGGTCACCACATTTTACCAGAGGGTGCGATTCCGCTGCCTGTTAAGGTGTGTGCCCTGTTGGATTTTCTGCATCCGCAGACCGTGAAGGCCCTGCAGAAATTTTTGGGCATGGTCAACTTTTACAACCGTTTCCTCCCCTGAGAAGCCCAGCTGCTGCTGCCGCTGTACGCCGCACTCAAGAAAAGGAAGCCTGTGGAAAACATCGACTGGACCCCTGAACGAGTCTAGGCTTTCGCAAATGCCAAAACTACGCTCACTAATGCCATTTTGCTAGCCCACCCTGCCCCGTCAGCGCAGATAGCACTCACCACTGACGCATCTGACGTTGCCATAGGGGCAGTGGTGGAGCAGTACGTTTCCAGTGCATGGCAGCCGCTCGCATTTTTCAGCCATACTTTGCGCAACAACGAACACAGATACAGTATGTTTAACAGAGAGTTGTTGGCCCGCCACCTGGCGATGCGCCATTTTCAGTTCTGGCTGGAAGGGCGTGAGTTCACTGCGTTCGTTGATCATAAGCCGCTAACATACACAATGTCCAAAGTCTCGGAACCGTGGTCGGCCCCGCAGCAACGACATTTGGCCGCAATCTCGGAGGTCATGACCGACATTCAACACGTAGCCAGTAAACTTAATGTTGTGGCTGACTGCCTGTCATGCATGTTAGTCTCTCTGGTCTACATGGGAATAGATTTCCCCGCCATAGACACGGAGCGAAGTGGGGACATGGACATTTGCATCCTTCAGTCTGCGCCTACTGGTTTAAAACTGGAGAGCCGGGCGGTGCAAGAAGGGCGCCCCCCCTTGTTCTGCGACATCTCCACTGGTCGCCCATGCTCGGTGGTTCTGAGCTCATGGTGCCGCCACATTTTCGAGTCAGTCCACTCTCTTTCACATCCCGGCGTGCGTGCCTCAGTTAAACTGGTGGGGGCAAAATTTGTCTGGCCTCATTTACGCAGGGATGTGAAAGAGTGGGCTGCAGTGTGCGTCGCGTACCAGCGGGCCGAAGTGCACAAACACACCAAAGCCCCCCTTGAGCCGTTTCAAATTCCGGCCAGGAGGTTCGACCACATCTACATGGATTTGGTGGGCCCCCTCCCGCCGTCACAAGGGTTCATGCATCTTTTGACAATCGTGGACCGCACCACGTGTTGGCCTGAAATGGTCCTGCTGGCTTCCACTACGTCCGCGGAAGTGGCTCGTGCTTTTTTGTCGGCTTGGGTTGCACGGTTTAGATCCCCATCGGACATCACTTCCAACAGGGGTCCGCAATTCATTTCGGAACTCTGGTCCGCAATGGCCCAGAGCCTGGGGGTCACAATCCACTGCACCACCTCGTACAACCCCCAGGCTAACAGGTTATGTGAACACTTTCATAGGTCGCTTAAAGCAGCGCTCAGAGCCTCACTCACGGATGCAAATTGGGTCGATCGCCTGCCCTGGGTCTTATTGGGGTTGCACTCTGTGCCTAAGGAGGATCTGGAAGCTTCCCGGCAGAACTCGTTTTTTCTTAGCCACTGCGGATCCCTGGGGAATTTTTACCGGAAAACCCTGCACCCGGGACCGACCTGCCCGTGCAATTTTTTCATGGTACAGGGCCAGCCAATGTGCCGGGCCCGGCACACAATTGTTTTCCCCACACCTTTGTCCCAAAGAGCTTACAGAGCACCAAGTTTGTTGCTGATAGGCACGACGCACACATAGCCCCACTGCACCCATCGTATGACAGACCGTTCAGAGTGCTGGAAACCAGGGCAAAGCATTTTGTGCTAGACTTTGGGGGGGCGTAAGGAAACTGTCTGCATTGATAGGCTTAAGCCCGCTTATGTATTGGCAGATGAACAGGTGATGTTGGCTCAAGCTCCCCGGCGCGGACGCCCACCTACAGTGGCTCCCCAAGTTGGTGTTCCACCTGCAGAGAACTGTTGGCAGCAGACTAGGTCTTTCCCCTCCCCACCCTTTCCCCCTCCTCAGGACTGTGCAACGGAGGCCGAGTTTGTCTCCTGCCCACCTCAACAGCAAAATGCTTCGGCCAGTCCAGCGACTCCACGTGACAGCCATTATGGGCGTCGGCTCAAGCCCAAGCCGCCAGAGCCCCTTCTGGGTGTTTGGGGGCGCTGTGTGGTGGACACAATACACATGGCACTCCACCCAGGACAAAGGGCTTGGTGGGGGAAAAGATAGTTAGGGATGCTAATGGAGAAAGGTGAGAGGAGCTAAACAAACAAAGATGTGCCTTTCACCCCCCGCCACGCCAGGTTCACACCTGAGGATGCAGGGGTGTGAATATATGGTAGCAAGACCTGCTCTGTGACGTGTGTGTCAATATCATGTTAATGTGTGTACATGTCTTTCATGTCTTGTGTGTTAATGTGTTTACCCTGTGTGCCGGAGGCGGGAATAGAAGTGTATAAAAGAGTTCGCTCAGGCACTCAGAGTTAAGAGTTTCTGTGTTTTATGTTGGAAGAGGAATAAAGTTCGTGTGTCTAGCTCGCTGCCTCGTCTGCTTTTATCTTCCACAATGGACTATTTTTCTTTGAAAAATAAGGTTGCATTCATGTCTCACCCATCATAGGGATACATTAGTTAATTAAACGTGCTATTTATGGCAGATATAACAAGACTCCAGTTTAACTTTTATTGACCATTGTAGAGGAGCTGGGCAATGAAGAGGCGATTTGGTTTATAAACAAAGTTTTAATGTTCAGCTCTTCTATCAAGTCTCATCTGGTGCAGAGAGCGGCAGAAGGGAAAAAGAGACAGAATCTCGCCGACTCGCTGGTTATATACAAGCACACAACAAAAGACATGCATAACAAAGGCTGACATCCCTCATTATCTTAATCCCCCCATTGTCTTGGTATTTCCTCTCCTCATCTTGGGAGGTGATGGTAATCCTTCTCCTCGCCTTGGGGGGTGAGGGTGGCTCGTCCGGTTTCCCCCGCCACGTCCGGGAACGTCTTTGTTCTCCACTCGGCGGGTGAGATTCCTTTGTCCTTTCAGAGGTGTGAAGTTCCTTACATATGTAATCCCAAACATTTCCACTTGCTCTAACATATGTAGTTATGGAATATATGGTTAATATAGACCACAGGCCCCCCAAACAACTAAGAAAGGACAACAGAAAGGTTCACAGTCTAGGATAGCTATTACGACATACTACGTGTTACAGCTGTTGCCACGGAAGAAACTTTCTAGCAGCCATGCTCCTAAGAGAGTTCAGTGGTAAACATAGTAGCATAGTAAAATCATAAGTCAGTCCTAAACTGTTGCAGCACAATTAGTGAATAATTGTGGAGTGGTTGGTGTCAGTCCCTGTGCTGTCTGGGTTTAATTCTTCTCCCAAAACTGCTGTAGGTTGGTTTAGGCGTCCTGCTGGGACCTTCTTGTGAGGAATCTGTAGTGTGGGAAGGAGAGAGGTTATTTGTTCCCTGTCTGGGGGCTGAGTCTTTTCTCTTGGGGGGTCTACCTCGTCGAGGTGCTCTCGCCAGCTGTGCAGGTTCGTCTTTCAACAAGAAGGCAGGTTTAAGTCTGTCAATGCTGACTGTTTCTTTTCTATCCCCATAATCAAGCACAAAGTGTTTGTCACCATGTTCCAGCTCTCTGAATGGCCCATCGAATGCTGGGCGTAAAGTTGGTTTTAGAGCTTCATGCTTAACAAAAACAAACTCAGCGTTTTTTAAAGTTTGAGGGACAAAAACCCGTGGGAAGGAGTGATGAGCTGGACCGGGGAGAGAGTTCGGTCCGTTGCTGCCTAAAAACCTTGGGACTGGAAGGCGCCCTGGTTCTGGGTTTTCTGGCAGAAATTCACCTGGGAGCCTGAGAGGTTGAGCAAAAACTAATTCTGCGGGAGAGGCGTCTAGATCCTCTTTAGGTGCAGCACGCAACCCCAATAAAACCCAGGGAAGTTTATTTACCCAATTTGTGTCCGTTAGTGAGGCTCTGAGGGCGGCCTTTAAAGACCTGTGAAAACGCTCGCATAACCCATTAGCCTGAGGGTGATAAGCGGTGGTGCGATGAATTGTTGCCCCTAAGCTGTTGGACATGGCTGACCAGAGCTCTGAGACAAATTGAGGCTCCCTATCGGACGTGATGTCCGATGGGACGCCGAAACGTGCCACCCAGTTTGTCAAAAAAACGCGAGCGACTTCCTCCGCTGTGGTTGCCGCTAGAGGGACTGCCTCTGGCCAGCGTGTGGTGCGGTCTATCATTGTTAACAGGTGTGTGAAACCTTGGGAGGAAGGTAGTGGCCCCACAAGATTGACATGAACGTGGTCGAACCTTCTAGCAGGGATTGGAAAAGGCTCCAGAGGGGCTTTTGTGTGTCTGTGTATTTTGGCGCGTTGACAAGAAATGCAAGTTTTTGCCCATTCTTTTACGTTTTTGCGCAGGCCTGGCCACACAAACTTTTCGGCGACCATTTTAACCGAGGCGCGCACACCTGGGTGCGCGAGGGAGTGAATTGCGTCAAAAATGCGGCGGCGCCATGTAGCTGGCACTAATGGGCGAGGTCGGCCGGTTGAAACATCGCATATTAGGGGGGGCACGCCGTCGCGTAAACCCTTTTTCTCCAGCCTTAACCCTGTTGGTCCAGACAGGAGTGCGCGCACGTCCGCGTCACTGTTTTGCTCCTCTGCCATGGCTGCATAATCTATCCCTTCATGGATAGGTGCTGTGTATGTGTCTGAGTTAGTGAAGAGCTCTGCTGCTGAGGCAGTGTAGTCTGTCTCCCCGCGCTCTGGTGGTGCCACAGCGCGAGAGAGACAGTCCACTACTACGTTAAGTTTGCCTGCCACGTGTCGAATATCTGTGGTGAACTCTGAAATCGCAGCTAGCTGTCTTTGTTGCCTGCCTGACCATGGTTCTGAAATTTTAGCCATAGCAAAGGTGAACGGTTTATGGTCTACAAAAGCCGTGAAACTCCGCCCTTCTAACCAGAACTGGAAGTGGCGGATGGATAAATGAAGCGCCAGCAGCTCTCTGTCAAAAGTGCTGTATTTGCGTTCAATTTGGTTTAGCGATTTGCTAAAGAATGCTAAAGGTTGCCAGACCCCGCTGACAAGTTGTTCTACAACTGCCCCTATAGCTAGGTCTGAAGCATCTGTGGTTAGTGCAATGCGGGCCAAGGGATCTGGATGAACTAACAATGTGGCGTTAGCTAGGGCGTTTTTTACTTCCGCGAAAGCGCGTTCGCGCTCCGGGGTCCATTCGACCGTGTTGGAAGCTTTCTTTTTTTTGAGCGCGTCATATAGGGGCTGCATGAGCTGAGCTGCGTGGGGGAGGAAGCGGTTGTAAAAATTAACCATCCCTAAAAATTCCTGTAGCGATTTGACCGTTTGCGGCCGTGGAAAACTTTCTATTGCATGAACTTTGTCTGGAAGTGGCACTGCCCCCTTCGGAGAGACTTTGTGTCCTAAAAAATCAATTTGCGACAAGCCGAATTTGCATTTGGCTGGATTGATTATTAGCCCGTGCTCTTCTAGCCTCTGAAAAACCGTAGTGAGGTGCTGCTCGTGTTCTACCTCAGACGAGCTGGCTACCAGCATGTCGTCGAGGTAGACGAAAACAAAAGGGAGGTCGCGTAGGACCGCGTCCATCATTCGTTGGAAAGTTTTAGCAGCGCCTTTGAGGCCGAAAGGCATTCGCAAGAATTCAAAAAGGCCGAAAGGGGTTATTACCGCTGTTTTAGGAATGTCTTCTGCTCGGACTGGGACTTGGTGATAACCGCGGACTAAGTCTATTTTTGAAAAAATGCGCGCACCCGCTAGATGTAGTGAAAAATCTTGAATGTGAGGGATTGGGTAACGGTCATGCGCTGTAGCATTGTTTAGTCTGCGGTAATCTCCGCACGGTCTCCAAGAACCGTCGGATTTAGGAACCATGTGAAGTGGTGAGGCCCAGGGGCTCTTCGAGCGTCTAACAATGCCCAATTTTTCAAGAGTTGTAAACTCGTCCCGTGCTATGTTGAGCTTGGCCGCGTCTAAGCGGCAAGCTTTGGCAAAAACGGGAGGTCCCGTTGTGGGAATGAAGTGTTCAACCCCGTGTTTAGCCACAGTGGCTGAGAATTTGGGGGTTGTGAGTGCTGGAAATTGGGTGAGGAGTTGCTCAAACTTACCTCCTGCCGTGGTGACGTTGGCCTGCACAGGTGGTGGAGAAACTCAAGCTGAGCATGGAATAGAAGCAAAAGACAGTGCATTAACCGGGCGCCTATTTGCTAGATCCACTAATAACCCATGTGCACACAAAAAATCTGCGCCTAATAAGTTAAAACTCACCGCCACTACAACAAATGTCCATTTGTAACTGCGGCCGTGGATGAGGAGGTGCAGGCTCTTTTCGCTGAACGTGTCGATGTTAGAGCCGTTGGCTGCCACTGCTCCGTTGCCCTGGGTGCCCAAGGCTCGATCTGCGTGGGAGGGCATGACGAAACTCAGCTGAGCTCCTGTGTTGATGAGGAACTGCTTGCCTGTGTGTCCATCCGTCACGTACAACAGCTTGTTTTTCTCGCCGAGAACCGCTGCTGTTAACGGCTCTCGGCTTTGGTGTTTCCCGACATCGTAAACTTGCAGGGGGGAACGCATTTGCGGGCCTTCTCAGCGAAGCGGTGGTGATAATAACAGACGTCGCCCTGTCTGTTACGTTTTGGCCACGTCGCTGTCACCGTGGCCTGGGTCTGCTCCGTGGGTCGTGGCTCCTCGTGGCTCGGGGCGTCAGCCTTGAGGTCTGTGGATGCTGCTGTGGGTGTCACCTCCTTGCAGGCGTTGACGAGCCGATGAGCTTCGCTGGCCAGTGTGTGGAAGTCCTGGTGGGTGTCGCACTTCATGCTGGCGAGTGTCCCCCTCATGTGTGGCGGCAGCGTGCTGAGGAAAATGAACTGGAAGAGGAAGTTGTCATTATCCTCTTCCTTGAGCTGCAGCAAATCCTCCATGAGGGCCTTCGGATTGCCCCCTCTGTGGCCGTAGACCGCCAGGATCTTCTCGGCTCTTTCTTCCGCTGATGGGACGTAGTTCGCCACGATGGTCGCTTTGAGCGTCTCGTATTTGTCCCTGGCCGGTGGTCGCCGGATCATGCTCCGCACACACTTCGAAGTGGCGGAGTCGAGTTTGGAGACGATATGATAAAACTTAGTATCGTCAGCCGTGATGCCCGCCAGTATAAATTGGGCTTCAGCCTGCTGAAACCAAGAGGCGGGGTCCTCTTGCCAGAAGTCTGGCAGCTTGACAGCGACGGCGTTCGTGCACACCATCACTGCTGTGCCCGCCGGGTGAGAGTGCCTTGCCTCGGCTCTCACGGCGGTGCTGGTGCTCGGTTGAGCCCTCTCAACCTCTTCTGCCGGGAGGAACAGCTGTCCGTCTGCTCCCTCGTCTGCGTGGCTGCTGGCATCTGCCTGAGCCGCCACGGATGAGTCGCTTGTGGAAGAACGCCTCCGGTCCATGCTCGCGTCAAGGTCACCAGTGTAGAGGAGCTGGGCAATGAAGAGGCGATTTGGTTTATAAACAAAGTTTTAATGTTCAGCTCTTCTATCAAGTCTCATCTGGTGCAGAGAGCGGCAGAAGGGAAAAAGAGACAGAATCTCGCCGACTCGCTGGTTATATACAAGCACACAACAAAAGACATGCATAACAAAGGCTGACATCCCTCATTATCTTAATCCCCCCATTGTCTTGGTATTTCCTCTCCTCATCTTGGGAGGTGATGGTAATCCTTCTCCTCGCCTTGGGGGGTGAGGGTGGCTCGTCCAGTTTCCCCCGCCACGTCCGGGAACGTCTTTGTTCTCCACTCGGCGGGTGAGATTCCTTTGTCCTTTCAGAGGTGTGAAGTTCCTTACATATGTAATCCCAAACATTTCCACTTGCTCTAACATATGTAGTTATGGAATATATGGTTAATATAGACCACACCATATTATTAAGTATTTATACATGAATACACTAAATGCAAAGTGTGTACATATGTGGTGTGGTGGATGGGAAGGGAAGATGTCATGTTGAATGGTTGAGCTGTAGTAAACATTCATTTTTGAGGGCTGGTTTGAACTGCATATAAGATAAGATAAGATAAGCCTTTATTAGTCCCACAACGGGGAAATACCAGGATTGCAACAGCACAGGGATAGCAACACTCAGAGCAACAATCAGAAGGCAAGAAAAAAAAAAAAGCAAGCAAGCAAGAGCAGCTAATATACATATGTACATATTACTATAAATATACAGTATATATACACACAGACACACAGTGTAGAGCAGGGATGTCAAAGTCAAATACACAGAGGGCCAAAAAACCAAATCTGTTACAAGCCGAGGGCCGAAATGGTTGAATGTTTATTAAAACATATTGAAATGATTACAAATAGCCTTTTGAACCAAGACCTAACACAGTGTACTGTATATTATTTAATGACTGAATGAATAATCCAATATTTTTATGGCTCTGTCAGTAATTTCAAGTGAAAACATTTTTTAACAGGCTCACAGACAAAAACAAACTTTCTTCAAAGAAAAATTGCATGTCCTTTACATTAAATGAATAAAGAAATATTTTCTTATGGTTCTGTCAGTTATTTCAAGGGAAAACATTTTCAACAGGCAAACAGCAAAAAAGTAAATGTCCTTCAAAAATAAAATGTTTCTTAATATCAAGATTAATGCAGAAATGAAATTGCAGGATTAAAAACTGAAAATGCATTATTGTGCTGCTCTGATCCTAGCAATTACTGCTTTCAAATAGTAAAATGAGAAAATAAAAAAAAAATAAATCAAATCAGTTCCATTCTTTCTCATGGCTCCTATCTGCAATTTTCTCTGAGTCCATTAACTGAAAAATGAATATAAATAAATAAAATACAATAAGATAAAATACAAAATCTATGGCACACAGACAAAATAATACTTCCTTCAAAGAAAAATCACGTCTTGTAGAAACAAATGTAAAAATTTAACTGAATTAAAAACTAGAAAGACGTTAATGTTCTGTGATGCTCACTTGTCTGAGGCTAAGCCTGATACTTGGTAGTGTCTCCTCTTTTGTACAAGTTCATTAATGTTCAGGGTCAGGCTCTGAGCTGAGGAAATCCTCAGGATTGAATGAAGGTGTTCATCAGTAAGACGGCTCCTGTGTGATGTTTTGTTTAGCTTCATCAAAGAGAACAGTTTTTCACACAGGTATGTGCTGCCAAACATAGACAGCGTCTGAGCAACTTGAATGCGCAGCTGAGGCATTGTGTCGGGGATGAAACGTGCAAACTCAGCAGCACCCACACTCTCATACTTTTCCCTCAGTGTGTCATTGCACTGGAGCTCAATCAACTCCATTTGTAGGTTTGGTGGTGCGCTTTCCACGTCAACTCCAAAAGGATTGGAGAGCAGTTCAAACCTGCTTTTTTGGGCTTCAAAGTCAGCAAATCGGCGCCGAAAGTCGGCGGCGAGTATGTTGAGTTTATCAGCAAACTGTGCACTCGGAAACACAGCGGTAGACAGCTTCTCTTTCATGATCTTACAGCTGGAAAAGTGGCTCAAGTTTTCTTTCCGCATCTGCGTCTCCCACAGACTCAGCTTGGTTTTAAACGCCTTCACCGTACTGTACATATCAGAGATGACACGCCCCCATCCCTGCAGCTGCAGGTTCAACACATTCAAATGGCTTGTGATGTCGCACAGAAATGCCATTTCACACATAAATGTTTCATCTTGGAGCTCTGTTGTGTCTTTTCCTTTGCTTTCCATGAACAGACAGATCTCCTCACGCAGCTCGAAACATCTTTGCAGCACCTTTCCCTGGCTTAGCCATCGCACATCTGTGTGATAGGGTACGTCACCATACTCTGTGTCTAACTCACCCAGAAATGCCTTGAACTGGCGGTGATTTAAACCTTTGGCCCTGATGAAGTTAACTGCACGCGTTATGACGCTCATTACATGCTCCATTTTCAAGGCTTTACCACACAACGACTCCTGGTGTATTATGCAGTGATAAGCTGTCAGCTCACCTGAGACCTTTTCGTCCCGCATCCTCTCACGCATTCTTGCCACCAAACCACTCCTGTGTCCACACATCGCGGGTGCTCCATCTGTTGTCAATCCCACGAGTTTTTCCCAAGG
This sequence comes from Pholidichthys leucotaenia, assembly GCA_020510985.1. Taxonomy (NCBI): domain Eukaryota; kingdom Metazoa; phylum Chordata; class Actinopteri; order Cichliformes; family Pholidichthyidae; genus Pholidichthys; species Pholidichthys leucotaenia. Next base: position 100,820,479 of record CM035839.1, on the reverse strand, counting down.
CAGCCCCATCTCATTTACACATCTAGATACCTCCTGATACAGATCTTGTCCTGTAGATGTGCCATGCATAGGACGCAATGCCAAAAACTCTTCTGTCATGCTCAGGCTGGAGTCCACTCCACTAATGAAAATTGACAGCTGGGCAATGTCAGTTGCGTCGGTGCTCTCATCCACAGCAAGGGAATATGCGATGAACTCTTTCCCCTTTTTCACCAGCTGTTCTTTTAGATTGGTAGAAAGCTGGTCTACACATTCAGCAACGGTATTTCTGCTCAGGCTCACGTTTGAAAATAGCTGCCTTTTGTCTGGGCACACTGCGTCACAAACTTTAAGCATGCAGTTTTTGATAAACTCACCCTCTGTAAATGGTCGGGCTGATTTTGCGACTTCTTCTGCCACAATAAAACTAGCCTTCACCTCAGCCTCGCTTTGTGATTTGGCTTTTGTGAACAGAGCCTGCTGGGACTTAAGACCTTGTTTTAATTCCTCCACCTTCTGTAGCCTTTGTTCCGTGTCCATATTCTTGTCTTTGTCTTTGTGTTTCTTAGACGTTTCATAGTGCCTTCTTAGATTATATTCTTTCATTACAGCCACACTTTCTCCACACAGAAGACACACAGGTTTGCCTTTTACCTCCGTGAACATGTACTCTGCCTCCCACCTGGCTTGAAACCCCCTGTTCTCACCGTCCACCTTCCGTTTAGCCATTTTTTGTGAGGGGGTTGCTAAAAGTTGACATCTGCTCTGAATTCTGATGAATAATGAAGCCGAGGCCCGCTCGCAGCACTGCAGTGAGTTTGCGGGCTATTCAGGGATGAGAATGGGGTTTGGGAAAAAAAGAGGAAACTAAGCCGGGGGTCTTAGTTAGGCCTGTGTCCCACAAGCCGGATCCAAGACGGAGCCTTGGTGGGGGTTCTGGGGGGCTAGGCCCCCCAGAAGCTAACGAAATCTGGTGTTTTAGAATGCTCAAATGTGGTCTTATATTTAAAGTTAGAAGTAAGTACAAATGCATTTATAGTTTACCTTTTTAATCTGCTGCTGCATCACATGTGTAAATTTATGATATCTGAATGGTATTGTAACGTCGGGGCCATGTTAAGGGGGGCAGGGATTTCCCAGCATGCTTTGCAAGTTGAAAACGTTACCGTGTGTGTATTAAATGTGTTATTACTGAGTTATACTGCTGTGTCATTATAACTGCGTTATAATGACCCAGCAGTGTTTAGCAGGATTAGGGCAAGATGTATCATGTGTGTGTAACCATGATTGAAACGGAGGTCTGGGAGAATGACCTCCCCTCCTCTGTGTGCTCAGAAGTAAGTTGGGGGTCGGTGGTGTGTAAATAAAGCCTGCTCATCACAACCATCTTGCTCCTCTTCTTTGTGTGAATCCCGCAAACGTCACAGTATGTTGATGTAATAATACTAAATTATATTTTACTACTATTTAATATGTTTAGAATGGTAAATGGTGCTCACTTATATAGCGCTTTTTCTCATCTCTGGATGACCAAAGCGCTTTACAGATCCTGCTATCCACCCATTCACACACACATTCACACACTGATGGCGGCAGAGCTGCCATACACACACAGGCGCTAGCCTGGCCACCAGGAGCAACTGGGGGTTCAGTGTCTTGCTCAAGGACACTTTGACATGCAGACTTCAGACAGAGTGGGAATCGAACCCATGACCCTCCGATCAGTAGTCGGTCACACTACACCTGCGCCACAGCCACCCCCTAAACTGCCGCCCCTAGAACTGACACAGAATTACATTTACATAGTTCTAGAACAGACAAAATAATTTAACCAAGTAAAATAAATTATAAATATTAACAAAATTCCATCACCAAGTCCATCACCCATTTATTAAAATATACTGACATTCTGCAAGCATTTTGATTTATTAAAGTGTGCATTTGTTAGTGTTACTAGGAATATAAAAAAGTTGCATATTAGTATATTTTAATATTTGAGAGATAATCTAAGAAAGTAAGTAAAACCTAAAAGATGTTTAATTAGTGTTTCAAATTATCAAGTGTTTCAAAACAGGCATGACGTCACAACTTACACATGCTATTTCATAACAAATTCATTACGCGAAAATTCTCAAGTACATTACTTATAACGAGAAAAAAAATCTTACCTCGGAATGTGTCTAACGATCACTAATTGCTGTAATCGGGGCCGACTGTGATGAACTTTGACTGGCATCTGAATTTAACCGTGTCCATCGATCGTTTTGAACGCAGCACGAGCGACTAATTCGATCTCCTTGTAGCCACAATTTTGAGATGTTTCTGTTTTTTTTCGAGCCATTCCCAACGAAACTTGTTCCTTATCCCTTTGTCTTCTTGCTTTGTTGTCTTTCGTGAGTTTTAGGTTCACCATTTTCACGAAATCGGGAAAACTCGGTTGATTGAATTGTCCGCCATTTGCATTTCGCTCCGCGTGTGGGATATGACAAAGGAATAACAAAATCGTCAATTGGTTGCTTCAATAAGTATCAGCCAATCAGTGGCCTTGTTACATTACATTACTGATCTCGCTGGGTAGCGCATTCTGCGCGGTGGATTTGAGCAGCCGATCGAAAATACGACTCGCCGCTCATAACAACCCCCCCCAACCCCACCCAACTCCAAAAATTTCTCCTCAAATTTAGACGATTCACGAGAATGACCCTAGACATGATCAAATCCGAGGAATTCCTCGGATCCTCGGAGGATTCTCATCCCTGGCTATTGTTGCATTGTGGGAAATGAAGTATTGATGCATTCAAAACGCCAGCAGGCGGCTGCGGCCTGTGGGCCGGTACTAATACTAATCAAATATCATTCTGGGGGCCATAGATAATTTATTCGCGGGCCGAATCCGGCCCGCGGGCCTTGACTTCGACACATGTGGTGTAGAGCATTGTACCTGGATGGGATAAATATATGAGTATATAAACACACAGTACGGAGCATTGCAGCTAGATGGAATAAATATGTAAATATATAAACACAGTGCGGAGCAATGTAGCTAGATGGAATAATATGTAGATATATAAACACACAGTACAGAGCATTGCAGCTAGGTGGAAAAAATATGTAAATATATAAACACACAGTGCGGAGCATTGTAGCTAGATGGAATGAATATATAGATATATAAATATAAACATAAACATAAACACACCCAGTGCGGAGCATTGTAGCTAGATGGAATAAATATGTAAATGTATAAACACACACAGTGCAGAGCATTGTTGCTAGATGGGATGAAACAGCACAACCGTCTACTTAGTTATCCTACATGGTATGATTATGTGCCCATACATATTCTCACCCTCCGTAGCTACCGGTATTTTCCTAGTTGTATGCCAGAGGGGACCATTGTGTAAGTCTATTGCATCTTTTGCATTCAAAAAACTATTAGGTTGTTACGTCTTTTTGCTATCTCTGTGAGCAGCCCTGCTTAGGTTGTACAGTCTGACAGCCGTTGGTAGGAAGGACCTGCGAAACCTCTCGGTTGTGCACCTGGGATGATGTAGTCTGCTGCTAAATGAGCTCCTCAGTGCATTCAGTATATCCTGCATAGGGTGGAACTCGGACTCCAGCAGAGATGACAGTTTAGCCACCGTCCTTCTCTCTCCTATCTCCTCCACCGGATCAAGGCGCTGCCCCAGGACGGAGCTAGCTTTCTTGATCAGTTTGTTCAGTCTCTTCCTATCGGCTGCAGTAATGCCACTGCCCCAGCAGACCACTCCAAAAGTGATGGCTGATGCCACCACCGTGTCATAGAATGTCTTCAGCAGCGCCCCTTGTACACCAAAAGACCTGAGTCTCCTCAGTAGGAACAGCCTGCACTGTCCCTTCTTGTAGAGTGCATCAGTATTGTGTGACCAGTCTAGTTTATTGTTCAGATGAACACCCAGGTACTTGTAGGATGTCACCATCTCAATGTCTGTTCCCTGTATATTTACTGGTGCTGTGAGGGGTTGTCCTTGCCTGCGGCAGTCCACCACCAGCTCCTTAGTTTTCCTCGCGTTGATCTGGAGGCAGTTCCAATGGCACCAGTCCACGAAGTCCTGGATAAGCCCTCTGTACTCAGCTTCATCTCCATTGGAGATGAGGCCAACGATCGCAGTCATCAGAGAACTTCTGTAGATGGCAGTGTGTTGTGTTGTGTGAGAGGTCCGCAGTATAAAGAGTGAACAGGAAGGGAGCCAACACCGTTCCCTGGGGGGCCCCCGTGCTACTGATGATCGTGTCGGACACACAGTCCCGGGTTCTCACAAACTGAGGCCGGTTCGTGAGGTAGTCCAGGATCCATGATGACAGGTGCTGGTCCACCCCTGCGCGCAGCAGCTTGTCCTTCAGGATCATCGGTTGGATGGTGTTGAAAGCACTGGAGAAGTCAAAGAACATGATCCTCACCACATTCCCGGGCTTCTCCAGGTGGGACAGAGAACGGTGAAGGAGGAAGATCACCGCATTCTCCACCCCAATGCCATGCTGGTAGGCGAACTGGAGTGGATCCATCGCTGGTTCCACCAGGGGGCGGAGGTGAGCAAGGAGCAGTCTCTCCAGGGTCTTCATCAAGTGGGACGTCAAGGCCACCGGTCTGTAGCTGTTCAGGTCTTTGGGGTGGGAAGTTTTTGGTACAGGTACCACACAAGATGTTTTCCACAGCTGTGGTACCCTCCCCAGCTTCAGGCTCAGGTTGAAGATGTACGTCACAATCCCACACAGCTGGTCTGCACAGGACTTGAGGAGCTTTGCGCTGATGCCGTCCGGTCCCGACGCCTTCCTCGCCTTGATCTTCCTCAGCTCCGTCCTCACCTGGGTCCTGGTCAGGGTCAGGATGGGGGGCTGTGTGTTGGGAGTGGGGGGGTGTTGGTGGAGTGGGGAGTGGGCAGCAGGACTTGATGTCTTTACAGGCAGCAGCGGTTGTTGTGCAGTCAGGGGGGAGGGCGGTTGGTCAAACCTATTGAAAAACAAATTCAGATTGTTCGCCCACTCCCTGCCCCCCGTGGCCTGGGGGGAGGTATTCTGGAGCCCAGAGATGGTTTTGAGGTTTCTCCAGACCCCGCTGATGTCGCTCTCTTGCAGCTTGTCCTCCATCTTCTTCCTGAAGCTGTCCTTGCCTTCTCTGATCTTTCTCCTCAGCTCCCTCTGTACGGACTTCAGCATCTCCCTGTTCCCTGACCTGAAGATCTTCTTCTTCTCTCTCAGAAGTGTTTTAATCTCAGGGTTGATCCAGGGTTTGTTGTTTGAGCAACACCGTATGGTCTTGGTGGGAACGGATTTGTCCGCACATTAGCTGTGGTAGCCCGTGAAGGTGTGAATGAGACCATCGATGTCCTCACCATGTGGATCGCAGAGCTGCTTCCAGGCGGTGGCTTCAAAACAGCCCTTAAGAGTGTCCATTGCCTCCTCAGACCATAACATCACTGTGCACATGGCCGGGGGTTGTCTGTGCACTAGGGGTTTGTACACTGGCCGGAGATGAACCAAGTTAAGATAAGATAAGATAAGCCTTTATTAGTCCCACAATGGGGAAATTCCAGGATTGCAACAGCACAGGGATAGCAACACTCAGAGCAATAATCAGAAGGCAAGAAAAAAAACAAGAACATCTAGTAAACATATGTACATATTACTATAAATATATACTGTATATAGACACACAGTGCGGAGCATTATGGTTGGTGAATGTGCAGCAGAAAGTCTAAGCTCTCTCTCCGCGGATGCGGCGGGCCAGCTGGAAGTCTTTGGGCATGATGGTGACCCTCTTAGCGAAGAAGAGACCCACCAGGTAGGCCTCTCTGGTCTCCTGCAGAGCCATGACGGCAAAGCTCAGGAAGCGCAGGTGGGTCTTGAAGTCCTGAGCGATCTCCCTCACCGGGCGGCTTACGGATGAGCAGCTCCGTGGATTTCTGGTAGTGACGGATCTCTCTCAGAGCCATGGGCCTGTAACGGCGAGGCCTCTTCACTCCGCCGGTGGCCGGAGCGCCTCTCCGAGCAGCCCTGGTGGCTAGCTGCCTCCTGGGGGGCTTCTTCCTCCAGTAGATGTTACGGGCGGTCTGCTTGGTTCTTGCCATCGCTCTTTATTATTCTGTCTTATATTTCTTGCACGCCGCCTAAACTTCAGCCCGCCACCCACGTCGTTTTCGCTACAGCTCCCGGTATGTCAAGTTTCCCATTAGCACCGGGCGGCGGCCAAGTGCTAGCTAGCACCAGCTCCTCCTCGCTGCAACGTCTCCTGCTGCAAACAGTGGCTCCGTCCGCCGACCCGGGAGATCCCCGGGGCGATCCGTGCGTCTGTGATATATATACAGAGTGAAAGGTGTAGAAAGAAGAAGGAAGATAAAAAAAAGGCTGTTGCAACGGGCAGCCAACTTGTGTGGCGCCGCCGGTCCGGCAGAACCGGAACCGAAAAAAAAAAAAAAAAAGTTGTGATCCGATCTCCCGAGTTGGGGGAGTTGTGATGAGGTGTACGCCTCCTTAGTGTTTGCGTAGAATAAGTCCAGTGTTTTATTGTCTCTAGTGTGGCATGTGACATACTGGGTAAACGTAGGTAGAATGGGAGACAGTGAAACATGGTTGAAATCGCCTGAGATGAGGAGAAGAGCATCTGGGTGTTCTGTCTGCAGCCTGCTGGTTACTGAATGGATGACGTCACGCGCTGTCCCAGCGTTCGCCGTCGGATTTGCATAAACAACAATGCAGATCACGTGTGAGTGTTCTCTCGGGAGATATGTAGGCTGCATGCTAACAGCTAGCAACTCAATGTCTTTGCTGCAGTGACGTTGTTTAACAGTGATATGTCCCGGTCTGCACCAGTTGTTGTTAACATACATTATCACTCCACCGCCCCTTGCTTTGCCACTGTCTGGTGTTCGGTCTGCCCGTATCATGTGGAAACCCTCCAGCTCAATGTTAGCATCTGCTGCTAGTTCAGTTAGCCACGTCTCAGTAAACAAAAGGAGAGAGCACTCCCGGTATGTGCTATCGTAGCGGCAGATAGCCGCTAGTTCATCTACCTTTCCCAGTATAGAGCGTACATTCCCCATAATAACAAATGGGAAGGTGGGTCTGTACCTTATACTCCTTGTCCGCCGTCTAACACCAGCCCGACAACCACGTCGTTTTCGCCTTATTTCTCTCGGTACGTCGAGTTTTTTCGTCAGCACCGAGTGGCGATTAAGTCCAAGCAGCTGTTCCCTGCTGTACCGTCTCCTGCTGTAAACAGTGGCTCCGTCTGCCGGCTCGGGAGGCATTTTGGGGCGATCTGTGTGTCCGTGATGTATAAAGTGTGTAAAGAAAGAAAGAAAAAAACTCAGAATTGAGCTGCTGTTGCAAAAGGCAGCCGACTCGTGTGGCGCCGGTAGTTTTATAACCATTTTTAACAGTTAGACTTTAGAACCAATGGGCTTTCAGAATACTGACTAATCACCCAAATTGTGCTTTCTGTTATTAGTATAACACGGTCACTAATTTACTGAATTGTGTTTCTACTATTGATGAGCAATGAGTTTAAAAAATATATCAAAAAATAATAAATGAGTAAGTGAAAAATTTCAAAGAAATTTCTTTGGAAAGGGTACAAATTTATGAAATAAATACCAGGTTTTTGAAAAAAACTCACAAAATGGAGAGAAATCACAAATTTGAAGGGGGAGCTCCAAATCTATCAGAAAACAGCTGGAAATTTTAAGAGAAAAAAAGACAAATTTATAAGAAAAAAAATATCAATTCACAAATTTAGGGGGAAAAACTCAAACAAGAGTAAACTTATTACTAAAGTAATGTTTTTAGTAGCTACTTTCTTACTAATGTTTTTGGTGACTACTCAAACTTGAGTAATTATAAATTAATTGAACAGTTTCTGACTGCCCCCTCATGGATCGTCACCTTATCGTGGTGGGGGGGTTTGCGTGCCCCAGTGATCCCAGGAGCTATGTTGTCCGGGGCAATTTGCCTCTGATAGGGTCTCCCAAGACAAACTGGTCCTGGGTGAAGGGCCAGACGAAGAACGATCCAACAGACTCTCATGATAAATTGTATATCAAGGATTCAGTGTACCCCGCCCGGTATGGGGTTACCGGGGCCCCACCCTGGAGCCAGGCCTGGGGGAGGGGCTCGAAGGCTAGCGTCTGGTGGCCGGGTTTCCACCCATGGGACCCGGCCGGGCTCAGCCCGAAGGAGTTACATGGGTCCGCCCTCCAGTAGGTTCACCACCTGCAGGAGGGATCATGGAAGTCCGGTGCTATGTGGATTAGGTGGCAGTCAAAGGCGGAGACCTTGGCGGACTGATCCCAAGCTTTCTAAACTGGCTTTTGGTACGTGGAATGTCACCTCTCTGGTGGGGAAGGAGCCTGAGCTGGTGTACGAGATTGAGCGATACCGGCTAGATATAGTCGGCCTCACCTCAACACACAGCTCCGGTTCCGGAACCAGTCTCCTGGAGAGGGGCTGGAGCTTGGCCTTTTCTGGAGTTGCCCCGGGCGAGAGGCGACGAGCAGGGGTAGGTATTCTTGTATCGCCCCACCTTGCTGCCTCTATATTGGAGTTTTCCCCGGTGGACGAAAGGGTCGCTTCCCTGCGCCTTCGGGTTGGGAAACGGGTCCTGACCATCATTTGTGCCTATGCACCAAATGATGTTTCAGAGTACCCACCCTTTTTGGAGTCTGTGACTGGGGTGCTGGAGGGTGCTCCTCCTGGAGACTCCATTGTCCTACTGGGGGACTTCAATGCGCACGTGGGCAACGACAGTGAAACCTGGAGGGGGGTGATTGGGAGGAACGGCCTGCCCGATCTGAACCCGAGTGGTGTTCAGTTATTGGACTTCTGTGCTAACCACAGTCTGTCTATAACGAACACCATGTTCAAGCATAAGGGTGTCCATATGTGCACCTGGCACCAGGACACCCTAGGCCGCAGGTCGATGATCGATTTTGTTATCGTATCATCAGACCTGCGACCGTATGTCTTGGACACCCGAGTAAAGAGAGGTGCAGAGCTGTCAACTGATCACCACCTGGTGGTGAGTTGGATCCGATGGCAGGGGAGGAAGCCATTCAGACCTGGTAGACCCAAACGTATAGTGAGGGTGTGCTGGGAGCGTCTGGCTGAGGCCCCTGTCCGGGAGGTCTTCAACTCCCACCTCCGGAAGAACTTCAACCACATTCCGAGGGAGTCTGGAGACATGGAGTCTGAATGGGCCATGTTCTCCACCTCTGTTGTTGAAGCGGCAGCCCAGAGCTGCGGCCGCAAGGTGGTCGGTGCATCTCGTGGTGGCAACCCCCGAACCAAGTGGTGGACACCAGTGGTGAGGGGGGCCATTAAGCTGAAGAAGGAGTCCTATCAAGCTTGGTTGGCTTGTGGGACTCCCGAAGCAGCTGAGGTGTACCGGCAGGCCAAGCGGAGTGCAGCTCGGGTGGTTGCTGAAGCAAAAACCCGGGTATGGGAGGAGTTCGGTGAGGCCATGGAACAAGACTTTCGGTCGGCTTCAAAGAGATTCTGGCAAACTGTTCGGCGGCTCAGGAGGGGAAAGCAGCTCCCCGTCCACACTGTGTATGGTGCGGATGGGACACTGTTGACTTCAACTGGGGATATCGTCGGGCGGTGGAAGGAATACTTCGAGGATCTCCTCAATCCCACTGATACGCCTTCCACAGAGGAAGCAGGGTTTGGGGACGAGGGGGATGACTCGCCTATCACAGGGGCTGAGGTCGCCAAGGTGGTTAAAAATCTCCTTGGTGGCCGGGCCCCGGGGGTGGACGAGATTCGCCCCGAGTACCTCAAGGCCCTGGATGTTGTTGGGTTGTCATGGTTGACACGCCTCTGCAACATTGCGTGGAGGTCGGGGGCAGTGCCTTTGGCATGGCAAACCGGGGTGGTGGTTCCTCTCTTCAAAAAAGGGGACCGGAGGGTGTGCTCCAACTTTAGAGGGATCACACTCCTCAGCCTCCCTGGGAAGGTCTATGCCAAGGTACTGGAGAGGAGAGTCCGGCCGTTGGTCGAACCTCGGATTCAGGAGGAGCAATGTGGTTTTCGTCCTGGCCGTGGCACATCGGACCAGCTCTTTACCCTCTCGAGAATTCTTGAGGGTTCGTGGGAGTTTGCCCAACCAGTTTACATGTGTTTTGTGGACTTGGAGAAGGCATTTGACCGCGTCCCTCGTGGATTTTTGTGGGGGGTGCTTCGGGAGTATGGGGTATCGGGCTTGTTGTTACGAGCTATCCGGTCTCTGTACGACCGTTGTGAGAGTTTAGTTCGCATTGCCAACACTCGGTCGGAGTCATTCCCAGTGAGAGTTGGACTCCGCCAGGGCTGCCCTTTGTCACCGGTCCTGTTCATAATTTTTATGGACAGGATTTCTAGGCGCAGCCAGGGAATGGAGGGTGTCATGCTTGGTGACCACAGGATCTCATCTCTGTTGTTTGCAGATGATGTTGTCCTGTTGGCTTCATCCAGCAATGACCTACAGCTCTTGCTGGGACGGTTTGCCGCTGAGTGTGAAGCGGCTGGGATGAGAATCAGCACCTCCAAGTCCGAGTCCATGGTCCTCAGCCGGAAAAAGGTGGATTGTCCTCTCCGGGTTGGGGACAGGCTCCTGCCCCAAGTGGAGGAGTTTAAGTATCTTGGGGTCTTGTTCACGAGTGAGGGGAAAATGGAGCGAGAGATCGACAGACGGATTGGAGCAGCATCTGCAGTGATGCGGACGTTGTACCGGTCTGTTGTGGTGAAGAGGGAGCTTAGTTCTAAGGCAAAGCTGTCGATTTACCAGTCAATCTACGTTCCTACTCTCACCTATGGTCACGAGCTTTGGGTAATGACCGAAAGAACGAGATCGCGGATACAAGCGGCTGAAATGAGCTTTCTCCGTAGGATTGCTGGACTCACCCTCAGAGATAGGGTGAGGAGCTCAGTCATCCGGGAGAGGCTCAGAGTAGAACCGCTGCTCCTCCACATTGAAAGGAGTCAGTTGAGGTGGTATGGGCATCTGATTAGGATGCCTCCTGGACGCCTCCCATTTGAGGTGTTTCAGGCACGTCCCACTGGGAGGAGACCCCGGGGCAGACCCAGGACTCGGTGGAGAGACTATGTCTCCCAGCTAGTCTGGGAACGCCTTGGTATCCCCTCTGAAGAGCTGGAGCAGGTGGCTGGGGAGAGGGAAGCCTGGGCTTCTCTGCTTGAACTGCTGCCTCCGCGACCCGGACCTCCGGAAAAGCGGTAGAAGATGGATGGATGGATGGATGGAGTTTCTGACTGCTGTACTCACCTCTGTATATGGCAATTACTAAACATCTTTGTATCAGTTCTCTTTCAGAAATCACATCACACCAGGAACCATCTATGAAGTCCTTCACTGTCCAACAGCCACACAAGTCAGTAAAGGTTGTTTTCTATTGTAAACATTTAACTGAGCAGAGGAGGTAATGTACGTTAATCACTGTGAATTTTTTTAATCCAGCAAACGTCTGTGTGATCCTTGACGATTACATCTGATGTGGAGCTGAGAGATGCAGAGACCAGGGGACCAGTCTGGTGTGAATGGTGTCCACATCCACTGGTTCTGAGATGGAAGCTCCTTCTCCTTTCTTCTTAAGACCGACATTGATGTTTTACGCGTTTACAATTTCAATCCATAAAAAAAAGTCTAATTTAACTTTAACCTTTTTAAATAACCAGTCATTCACATTTTTACACAACTGTGACTTGCACCTCAGTTCATCCATTCTTTATGTCCTATATTTATTTATGACAAGACATAATCTGGTATTTCCAAAGATTGTTTTTTTTAATTATTAAACAAAAGTTTATCTCAAGTAATTTATCTGTATTCACTTATTTATAATCGTTAATATTCACTGCAGGTTTGGGTAGAATACAAGTTACATTTATTCAGAACAATCAGACATTGGCAGTGATGCATAAATGTTGCCTGAAAAGGTTCTTGTACTTGTAGATACAGTACTTTGACAAAACAGTACTTAGATGAGTAACTTTATTGCAGGATACTTTCTACTCAAGTACACGTGAGGATAAAACTGCTTTAACTCAAGTACCTTTGGTCACAGTCACTAAATTTTAATTTCACTAATTTGAAAACTGATTAGAAATGTGCCTGTTTGACTTCCGGTTATGGTGGCCACGTAGGAAGACGTGTTTCACACTGCTCTGCAACTAAAAATAAAAAAGTTTACTAAAACTCTCTTAATTGGAACAAAAACCCATCCAAGTGTTTAGGCGCAGATATGGTAAAGACCAAGGCTGGGAAATTAGGCGGAGGAAAAAGCAATTCGACAAAACAACCCAAACTAACAGACTTCCACGCTTGTGGCGAAGCAGAAAAAAACTCCAGAGACGATGGTGAAGGATGTAGTCAGCGGCGGAGCGGGAACTGCTGAAGAGGGGACAAACGCAGTGCTCGCTGCCATCAACTCTATGAGAACAGACTTTTCGTCTAAATTTGATGGAATTATAGCAGCGATAGAAGGAATGAGAAAGGAAGTAAGCGACTGTATGGAACGAGTATCGCAGGCGGAGCTCCAAATTTCAAGCGCTGAAGATGACGTCACCAGCCTACAATTAAAGTTGCAAACACTGGAATTAAAATGGAAACGTCTGGAAGATAACGTCCTGGACTTGGACTCACGCTCGTGACGGAATAATTCGAGGCTGGTGGGCCTCCCGGAGGGAGCGGAGGGACGGGACCCATGTTCCTTTTTGGAAAAGTGGATTCCAGAAGCGCTGAACAACGCGTATCTGCAGTCATCGGTCGTCTTAGAGAGCGCTCATCGAATCGGCCCACCGAGAGATAAGACACCACCGAGGATGTTGATTATGAAGTTCCTTAACTACAGGGACAAGATGATGGTCACCAATGCGGCGCGAGCTAAAGAGGAAATTAAATACCAGGATCAACAGGTGCAGTTCTACCCAGATTTGGCCACAGGAATTCAACAATTAAGGAGGCAGTTCGACCCCGCCCGCAAAGAGCTGCGCAACCTCGGGATTCGTCACGGAGTGATTCATCCGGCAAGACTGCTGGTCACATATAAAGGGAGAACCCACATCTTTAAGACCCCTCAAGAGGCGCAGGAGCTCATTAAGCAGATCCAAAAGGAGACTGGTGGGAGCTAAGCATGAACATGACAAAGGTAGAACATTTAAGCATTTGTACAGGCATCTGATTGATCTGAAACATATAACATGTCTACAAAATACAGACTGTATCAAAAAAAAAAGCTATGATGTACAAAGTTGCTATAAAACTTTGAAGTTATGTTGAAAAAACTACAGAAGAGAGTTAATGTCATTAAAAATAGTAGTACAGTCAGGGTGATTGAGAGGAGAAAGAGAGAGTGGCTTGACTGATCCTCGCAGGTGTGGAACAGTCACTAGCTATAACGGGAGATGGAATTTTTTTTGATTTTGGGGGGATTACCACAAATGTGGGGAAAGGGAATTTGTTTTTGTGTAGTTTGTAGGATGAATGTTCAATCATCTATGTTTTTGCTTCTCTGTATGAGCATGTTCATATTGCAAGGTAATCTCAAACTCCTTATTGATCATAGATCAAAGCGTTAATCTTAATTTAACTTCATGGAATTGCAGAGGTCTACACAATCTTAAAAAACTTAAACAAGTTATGAATAAAATAAAAGACAGATTCAAAAATTGTATTTTTACAAGAAACTTATCTAATAGAGGAGGATGTAAAAAGAATTAGGAGAAGATGGCAAGGTAACGTGTTCACCTCATCATTTTCATCCCGAGCTAGGGGAGTTATGATTCTCATACATAAAACAGTCCCATTTCAAGTGAAAAATGTAATTGGAGACAAATTTGGAAGATATCTAATCATCCAAGGATCTTTGTTATTAGAAAGTATAAATCTGGTGAACTTATACGGCCCCAATATTGATGATCAAAACTTCTTTGTTAATTTATTCCTTACTTTATCACTTACAGGGCAACATATAATAGCAGGGGATTTTAATTGTACATTGAATCCCAGTATAGATAGGTCAACAGGACTGGACTGTACGCACAATGGATGCAGGATGACCATTAATCATTTTATGAAAGAATTGAGATTGCTAGATATATGGAGAGAAATGAAACCACAAGTTAAAGCCTATTCTTGTTATTCTAATACCTATAAGACTTTCTCACGTATTGACTACTTTTTGATCTCTACAGAATTAAGGTCCAAGATTCAAAACTGTTTCTATGATAACATTGTGATCTCTGATCATGCACCCTGCTGTCTAGTATATGTAGATAAGAAATTGACAAAGGATCCAGGTAGGTGACATTTTCAGCATAAATGGCTTCAGGATGAGGAATTTGTTGAGTACACAGAAAAACAGATGAGTTCTTTGATATTAATACGACACAAACAATGGCATGTATAAAGTGGGAGGCTTTCAAAGCTTTTATTAGGGGGCATATTATTAGTTATCCAGGTTCAAAATCTAAGAAGACTCAAGAGGAGAGAGTCCAATTGGAACGTAAAATAAAAATTCTTCAAGAAAAGGTGTATGCAGGAAGTAACCCACAGTTAGAGAACAAATTACTGATTCTGAGAGCTGAATATGACAAAAAAATCAGCGAATAGAGCTGCCTCGAGTCTTCTAAGATTGAAGCAAACTTTTTTATGAACAAGGTGAAAAATCAGGAAAATTATTGGCATGGCAGATTAAACAATTAGAATTTAAAACACCAATTACCAGTATTATAAGTAACAGACAGGTAGTTAAACATAGATCCTTTAGAAATTAATAGTGCCTTGAGAGATTATTATGAAAAACTATATGATACAAAAAATGAAACTGACTACAGTCCAGAAGTTGTTGGGCAAGCCATTGATAATATGAAATCAGGAAAAAGAGCAGGACCAGATGGTCTTCCAGTTGACCTCTATAAAAAAATTAAGAATAAATTAATAAAACCACTTTTGGAAATGGTTTTAGAAGCATTTCAAAATGGTAATTTACCACCATACATGAATAATGCCTTAATTATGCTGTTGCCAAAACCAGGTAAACCCCTAATAAATGTGAAAACATGAGACCAATAAGCCTATTAAATGCTGATCTTAAGATAATCTGTAAAATTTTAGCAAAACAAGTACAAGAAATATTACCAAATATTATTAACCGAGATCAGAATGGCTTTATAATGGGAAGACAAGGCTTCCATAATGTAAGAAGACTATTTAATATTATTTATTCCAATAAAGAAGCACCGGATACAGCTCTCCTATCATTGGATACCGAAAAGGCCTTTGATAGGGTCGAATGGCCCTATCTTTTTGAAGTCCTACAAAGGTTTGGACTTGGAAATAATTTCATAAAATGGGTCCAGATAATATACAATAATGCTACAGCAGAAATCCTAACAAACAGCAATATCTCAAAATCAATAAAAATCAATACAGGATGTCGACAAGGCTGTCCACTTTCACCCTTATTGTTTACTATGGCAATTGAACCTTTAGTGATGGCAGTACGTTTACATCCACAAATATATGGAATTAAAGTAGGACCAACAGAACATAAAATCTCCCTGTATGCCGATGACATAATTTTGTTTATGTCGAATTTTAAAAAATCTATTCCGACCTTGTTAAATTTAATAAAGAACTTTGGGGAAATATCAGGATATAAAATAAATAAAACAAAATCTTCAATATTAATGCTAAATGAGACCCAGAGAAATCACCCAGCTCCTGAGGTAAATCAATTCAATGTTGTAAATCAGTTTAAATATTTAGGAATTCAAATTTTGCCTAAGCTAGAATCAGTCGCCAGTGCCAACTATGAAGCCTTAATGACAGATATTAATGAGTTACTTCAGAGATGGATGTCACTACCAATGTCGATGATCGGGAGAATTAATATACTTAAAAGTAATATCTTACCAAAAATACTTTATTTCAAAACATTCCTTTACCACCACCTTCCGGTCTATTCTCAAGAATTAAAAAAAAGTTAGTGGAATTTATATGGAACAATGGGAAGGCTAGATTACGTTTGTCCTTACTATATTTACCATTTGATCGTGGAGGTCTGAAATGTCCAAACTTTATGTTGTATTACTGGTCAGCACAACTGAGGTCTATGACATATTATTTTTCATCAAATTATCCTCCTCACTGGACTGAAATGGAATCATACAATTTACCTTTACCTCTTCCCTTATTCATATACTCAGACTCGGCTAAAAAATTACAGAAACAAGTTAAAAATCCAATTGTAAAGCACATGATCAAAATATGGTGTGAAACCAAAAAATATTTAAAAGAACCACACTTAGTGCCACAATTTAGCCCAATATGGGGTAATCAATATTTTACACCAGGGAGAGCGGATGCTGTATTTAAAGTATGGAATTTAAAAGGGAGTCAAAAGATTCAAGACTTATATTTGTCACGTTCAGATAACATAATGTCTTTTGAAGAACTGAGGATTAAATTTAATCTTAATAGAACACATTTTTTTAAATATCTTCAGCTTAGAAATTTTATTCAATCAAATCAAAATAATGCTCTCACCCAACCTACTTATTCATCCTTGGAAAAAATTTTGACAAAAGATAGTAAGAGAAAGGGTATTCATTTCACAGTTTTATAACTCATTGACACTATTCTCAAGTGAAAACTCACAGAAAAGACTGAATTACTGGAAAGAGGACCGGCAAATTGAAATTTCAGAGGATCAATGGGAAATGGCTTGTGCAGAAGCTCAACCCAAATCAATAAATGTACGTCTTAAACTGATACATTTTAAATGGTTAATGCGGATGTATGTTACACCAGTGGAGTTAAATAGATATAACAAAAACATACCAGATACATGCACAAAATGTATGGAAAGTAAAGGAACCCTATTTCACTGTTTATGGGAATGTAGAAAAATCAGAATGTTTTGGGAAGAGGTGAGGGTAACAATTGAAAAAATAATTTCAAAACAATTCACACTGAACCCTAAACTGTTTTTGTTGGGTCTGTATCCAGAAAAACATAACTTTAATAAGAGTGAAAGAGACAGACATTTTTAACACCTCCCTGGAGTCATGCCACGTGCCGGCCTGCCTCAAAACCTCTACCATCGTCCCTGTCCCCAAGAAGTCACGGATCACTGGACCTGACGACTACAGACCTGTAGCGCTCACCTCTGTAGTCATGAAGTCCTTTGAGCGCCTGGTCCTGCCCCACCTCAAGACCATCACCACTCCCCTCCTGGACCCACTGCAGTTCGCCTACAGAGCCAACAGGTCTGTGGACAATGCAGTCAACCTGGCCCTCCACTTCATCCTGCAGCACCTGGACTCCCCAGGAACCTACGTCAGGATCCTGTTTGTGGACTTCAGCTCTGCATTCAATACCATCCGTCCCGCTCTGCTCCAGGACAAACTGTCCCTGCTCAACGTGCCTGACTCCCTCTGCAGGTGGAACACCGACTTCCTGACGGACCGGAGGCAGCATGTGTGGCTGGGGAAGACTGTCTCGGACTCTGTAAGCATCAGCACCGGATCACCCCAGGGCTGTGTACTTTCCCCCCTGCTCTTCTCCCTGTACATCAACTGCTGCACTCCAGCCACCAGTCTGTCAAGCTGATCAAGTTTGCGGACGACACCACCCTCATCGGGCTCATCTCCAACGGCGATGAGTCCGTCTACAGGAGGGAGGTGGCCCAGCTGGCGTCCTGGTGCAGCCACAACAGCCTGCAGCTGAACGCTCTGAAGACAGTGGAGTTGATCGTGGACTTCAGAAAAGTCACAGCCCCTCTGCCCCCCCTTACCCTCACAGACTCTTCCATCACCACTGTGGATTCCTTCCGCTTCCTGGGCACCACCATCACCCGGGACCTCAAGTGGGAGCCGACCATCAGCTCCCTCATCAAAAAGGCCCAGCAGAGGATGTTCTTCCTGCGGCAGCTGAGGAAGCTCAAGCTACCCACCAAGATGTTGATGCAGTTCTACACGACCATCATCGAGTCCATCCTCACCACCTCCATCACCGTGTGGTATGCAGGAGCCACTGCCAGGGACAGACTAAGACTGCAGCGCGTTGTGCGCGCTGCTGAGAAGGTGACCGGCTGCAAGCTCCCATCCCTCCAGGACCTGTACATCTCCAGGACCCGGAGGCGTGCAGGTCGGATCATAGCCGACCCTTCACACCCTGGTCACGCACTGTTTGCCCCCCTCCCCTCAGGCAGGAGACTACGGTCCATTCAGACTAAAACCTCCCGCTACATGAACAGCTTCTTCCCCTCTGCCATCAGACTGCTGAACACTAAGTGACTTATTAGACTCTCGTGCACTATGTACAGCAGCTCAACTGGACTCATGAACAATTATCACTTGTTTGCACTGCCGACTGCACTATGTGGAACTCCACAATATCTGCTGCTCTTGTTAATATATTAAAAATTGCATAGAATAGCATTACTTATTCTTACTCTACCTTTTATAGCATGCATAGTTTTTATCTTTAGTGTTACTCTATGTTTAATGTTGCAGCATTGCACCGAGACAAATTCCTAGTTTGTGTACTACATGAACAATGGCAATAAATCTCATTCTGATTCTGATTCTGATTCTGAGCACTCATAGACCTCGGTTTGCTTAATGCCAAAAAATGTATTGCACTACTGTGGAAAAAGACTCATAGACCAGATGTCACTCAGTGGTTAAGACAGATGTTAACAAACCTTCCACTAGAAAGAATAACATATATACTGAAATCAAAGGAAAATGTGTTTGAGAATATATGGAGACCTTTCATTGATTATGTAAAGAAATTAACCCCTTGCACTCTGGTCAATTTCCCTAAAAACGCCAAAAAATAACGTACCCAAAGTAAATCAAAAGCTGTTCTTCAACCCTTTGCAGCATCTTCATGGGGTTGGTCTCATTTAAAAGAAAACACTTTGAATTTTTGGGCAAAACAGTCATAATCTCTCTAAGTGCTCCTGCCACTGAGTAACAGTCATCTAAACATACTGAACCTGAAGAAAATAAATTTCGCCTGGGTGTTTTATTTGGATACAAATGCTTGCAAATAACACACAGCTTCAGATCCGGGCTGGAAAATGCAACAGAAATGTAGAACCAAGTGTTATCCAGCTGAGGTCAAAATTTTGTAACAATACCACAAAAAATGAATATATTACACAGCTTTTTTGTCAGGTTGTTCCCAGGCATTGTTGAACTGTGCCAAATTGTGCCAAATGGCACAGTTTGGAAAAATGTAACTTTTGAATGATTCAGTATAGAAGCTTGATGTTGGGCTCTAATGAAAGGTGACACTCAGGGCTGTGTGTGTGTGTGTGGGGGGGGGGGGTTGTTTATTCATTCATGAATGAATGAATAAACAAACAAGCCCCCACACACAAAGAAGCATGCCACGTAAAAAATGTGTGGCTTTTTTTACAAGAAAAAATAACCTACAGTGCACTAAAAATTATACTAAAATATCTGTAATGTAGAAGATAACAACTCCCACCCCCCCACCCCCCGCTACAGAGGACGGACATCGCCCGGTGCGCTGCGTTCACGGTGCGCCGCGGTCACAGTGTGCCGCGGTCTACTATGCACAGTTGTAATTTACCGATCGGTCAAAAGTCATTTTTGATTACAATTTTCAGGGATAAAGAATAATTTAGCTTATAACACTTACCTGTCCACAACAATAGTGTCGCTGGCAAACTTCTCTTCCTCATTGTCAGACGAACATGACGCTGGTCCGCTTGTTACGGACTTGTGGTTCTGGTCACGCGATCCGGTCAAACCATAATTCCATTATTGCGGTTTTGCGCTTCCATGATTGCGGTTTTGGCGAACGATTTTTCAAAACAAATAACAACAGTAGTTAGAAAAAAAGACTGGCGAACGCCTGTGTGTCACCCAGCGGCTAAAACAAAACAGATTTTGCAAGGGAGGCACGCTTTCGAACTACTATGCTTCAATTGGCTCGCTGTATTCGCAGCCGTTGGTAGGCGGGTCCTTCTTGCTAGGTTTTCAGTCATTGGTTCTTCAAGGTTTCAGAAACCCAATTCAAGGCTCTTATTAGTCGAATGAGAGGTCAATCACATCTAAACCAATCAAAGCACTCCTTTGGCTTTCTGTTCGCGGCTGTGTCTGTAGTGGAAGAACGGAAATGCAGCTTTTTTTTTTTTCAGTGCCTCCTAGGACGCACAGTCCTAGGACGCCCTCGTGCGCCCTAGGATGCAGAGACGTGTCCGCCCGCGGTACACCGAAGTGCAAGAGGTTAAACATAACTTCTGAAGAAGAAGGTGAATGATATGTGTGGACCTTGCAAATTCCAAACTGGTGAATGTATATTATGTATTCTTATGTAATAGATTACCTAGACTAAACAGAGGAGCATTGTTGTTGACTTGCCTTAGTTAATGATTGTTGTTGTTTTTACTACATTTTTTTTGTTGTAGTTAGTGGTTTTTTTTTAAATTTTTAAATTACTTTAGTGTTTTTGTGTCATGTTTGTAAAAAAGGTTCAATAAAAAATATTGTGGAAAAAAAAGAAATGTGCCTGTTTAAAATGACTAATTAGTCTCACTAGAAATTACTGCGTTGTTGATCATTTTAGTAAATTTATAATCTTATTTAGCTGAGATGGGTGTTGATATTATTGTTCTTCTATTCCAGCTACAAAGAAGTAATTTAAACAAGTTAGATTTAAAAAGTTACAAATTTATGTGAAAAGTTTATATGTAAAATGTTACAAATTCATGTTTTTAAAAAATCATATAAAAGTCACAAATTTGACAAAGTGATACATTTAAAAGAAAAATGTTTGAAATGTACAACTGCTAATTTTTTAAGAAGTCAAAAATGTATGTTACAAAAATCTAATTTATGTGGAAAAACTCTGATTTATAGGATAAAAGCTGTATATTCAAAAAAGACAAATTATATGAAAGACACAAATTTAGGAGAAAAAATGTCTGCAAATTTAGAACCGTCATTACTACTCCAGTAACTTTTTTATTGAATACTTTCATCCTCACCTTTTCTGGTGATGACTCCGATACTTGAAGAATTCCAATAACAGTAATATTACTGGAGAACAATTTCTGGCTTCTCTACCCACCTCTGGTTTTAAACAAAGATGTAGGCAGAAAATTAACAAATAAATAAGAAAATGTATTTTGTTGTCCTGTTAAATTTTATTATAACAATTAAAACAGGGAGAAGAGTGCACGGTGGCGGTGATGACAGTGTGAGTCCTGGTCGCTCCTGGTTGGTGTGAAACATCCTCAACAGGCTGAAGTGAAGGAGCAGTGAGCTTCTCTGCTGTCCTCTGGAAACACAAGTGATTTTAGGTCACAGCATGGACTCTTTCCTGTGCTGGAACTTTAACATTTAACACACTGAATTTCACCCGTGATGGTTGGAGTCGGGCGGCGCGGTGGAAGAGTGGTTAGCACTGCGGCAGCACAACAACTCACCCTTGGCCGGGGGATCCTGGGTTCGATCCCAGCCCCCGATCAACAATGATCTGTGTGGAGTTTGCATGTTCTCCCCGTGTCTGCATGGGTTTACTCCGGGTTTCTCTGGTTTCCTCCCACATGCCAAAAACATGCAAGTTAGGTTAATTGGCATCAAAACTGGGGATTCTAAATTGTCCTTAGGTATGACTGTGAGAGTGAATGGTTGTCTGTCTCTCTGTGTTGGCCCTGCAATGGACTGGTGATCTGTCCAGGGTGTACCCTGCCTCTCACCCAAAGACGCTGGGATAGGCTCAGCACCGCCCCCCCCCCCCATGACCCGAAAAGGATTAAGCGGAAGAAGATGAATGAATGAATGAATGGTTGGAATCATGAACTGGTTCTCATCAGTCTGGGACAAGTGGTCCACACTGTCTTCAGTTTCCACATTATGAAGAGCTTTCATCAGACACACAGAGAAATAGAACATTAGACCACAGTACACTATGAAGTCTGTTTTTCTGAGTTTATTACTTTGCATGTTAAAGTTTGTAAAGAGACTAATAAATAAAACTGTTTACTGTGGAGACATACGGTAGTCACATTAAAATGGTTACTTGTATATTAAATTAGTTTTATGGAAGAAAAAATTTAAAGCTGTAATACTTGGAAGAAAAGACAAAAACATCACTTTCTAAAGTTGGACATATTAAAATACAAAGACAATCAAGTACAAACACCTCAGAATCACCCAGAACGCAAATATCAACACTAAATATCACTGCTGGAAACCTGCCATCACCTCAGTAATCACTGACTGAGCCGACATGTGGAGCCCAAACTAATCCGAAAAGAGAAAAAAGTAACAGAAGGATAACTTATAAGTACACCTTACCTGTTGTAAAGTGGTCAAAACAGAGGTCACATCAACCTTTCATGACTCCCCAGGCCTTCGGTATCCACAATGTCCTCCTTTGCTGGCTGATGGGAATTCTATAACCGTATATTTCTGGCAGTCCTCATCTTTCATCAGATGCTGATGTCTGCATGAGTCTATGCTGCAACTGTGGGCATTTTCCCTATTTTAAAGTGCGATTTAGCAGCTAGTCTTTCAGGCTTATTTGAAACCATGGCACTCTCTGGCTGTTTTCACCACTTCCGGTTGTGACCAACAAAAAATAAAAGGAAAGTGACATCAAACGGAATCAGATCCGTTATTTCGTTTTTGCTCAATTTTGGTTTTATTCTGACAAGGCGAGAATGAGATTATGGCTATTTTCGGTCGTTCTGTTTCTGTTTCACAAACAAAGAGTACACGGATTTATAGGCATCAAGTAGAGATCATAGGAACATCATAGGTGATGCTATGATCTTTTAGCGAGTCCTATCGTTGTGACAGACACACAGAGATTTCTTGAATTATTTATAGAGTGATAGCCAACTGCCAATCAAATGTAAAAGAAGGAGAATGAAGAGTACAGGTGCATCTCAATAAATTAGAACATCAACAAAAAGTTGATTTATTTAGGTAATTCAATTCAAAAAAATAAACTTCTATATTATATAGTCATTACACAGAGAGTGATATATTTCAAGTGTTTATTTTAATTTTGATGATTATGGCTTACAGCCCATGAAAACCCCAAATTCACTTTCTCAAAAAATTAGAATATTATATAAAATTAATTTTAAAAAATAGTTTTTTTAATAGAAATGTTGGCTGACTAAAAAGTATGTCCATGTACACACTCAATACTTGGTCGGGGCTCCTTTTGGATTAATTACTGTATCAATGTGGCGTGGCCTGGAGGTGATCAGCCTGTGGCACTGTTGAGGTGTTATGAAGGCCCAGGTTGCTTTGATAGTGACCTTCAGTTCGTTTGCATTGTTGGGTCTGGCATCTCTCATCTTCCTCTTGACAATACTCCATAGATTCTTTATGGGGTTTAGGTCAGGAGAGTTTGCTGGCCAGTCAAACACAGTGATGCCATGGTCATTAAACCAGGTTTTGATACTTTTGGCAGTGTGTGTGTGTGGTGGTGGGGGGGTGCCAAGTCCTGCTGGAAAATGAAATCAGCTTCTCCATGAAGCTTGTCAGCAGAGGGAAGCATGAAGTACTCTAAAATTTCCTGGTAGATGACTGCGCTGACTTTGGTCTTGATATGACCATGGCATCACTGTGTTTGATTGGCCAGCAAACTTGCCTGACCTAAACCCCAAAGAGAATCTGTGGAGTATTGTCAAGAGGAAGATGAGAGACACCAGACTCAACAATGCAGACGAGCTGAAGGTCACTATCAAAGCAACCTGGACCTTCATAACACCTCAGCAGTGCCACAGGCTGATCACCTCCATGCCACGCTACATTGATAAATTAAAAAAGGAACCCCGACAAAGTATTGAGTGTGTTGTGGAGCGTGTAAATAATGAGGCGGATTTGGTTCAGGCGGTTTATTACACGACTACACAAGGAGCATAGACAGAATGGCATACAAGTAGGAACTCTTCCCTTAAATAACATGACATCCTTCTAGACTCTTCTCACACACAAAAGATAATCTTCTAGACTCTTCTCACACACAAAAGATAATCTCCCCGTCCGACTGCAGTCAGTCCATTCATCCTTGACACTTCCCTGTTATCTTATCAGGGCATCTAGAAACTTCTTCACACACAAAAGGTTAACTTTGCGTCCTTTGTTCCTGTCTAAGGTGGTAAACCATTATGCACTCCCCAGGTTGCCATCCCCCCCCCCCAGCAACTTAGATAGGACAAAAGGGTAACAGTCCACATGCTGTGATAGAACCATTAACATCAGTCCGCATGCTGCTTGGGCTTCAGTCTTCTGCCGTATCTGCTGTAGCCAGGATTCGCTGCCTCCATGGCGCTGCCATGCTGGGGGGCTGATGTCTGGGGGTGAAAACTTTTTGACTGTCCGTGTGGGTGCACTGGAGAATCTTTTCTCTGGGGAGTGCCCCGTGGGGGTCTTACATGCCGAGGGGCCCTCGCCAACAGCACTTGCTCGTCAGCCACAACGAAAGCAGGTTTGAGTCTGTCTATGCCAATTTTTTCCCTCCTAGCCCCCAAGTCTAGCAAAAAATGCTTATCCCCTGTTTCCAGCACTCTAAACGGTCCATCATAAGGTGGGCGCAGTGGGGGGCGGTGGGCGTCGTGTCTGACAAACACGAACTCTGCGTTTTTCAAAGCTTTAGGCACAAAAACGCGCGGAAAACTGTGGTGGGCAGGGCCCGGCAGCATGCTTGAGTCTATGCAACGCTGCAGCAGCTGAGACGAGGAGCTGCCCGGCGCAGGATTATCTGTCAGAAACTCCCCAGGCAGCCGGAGTGGTTGTGCAAAAACGAGTTCTGCCAGGGAAGCTTCCAGATCCTCTTTAGGCGCAGAACATAACCCCAATAAAACCCATGGTAGCCTGTCTACCCAATTTGCATCCGTCAGTGAAGCCCTCAGAGCCGCTTTTAACGACCTATGAAAACGTTCGCATAACCCATTAGCCTGCGGGTTGTACGCGGTTGTGCGGTGAATTGAGACACCTAGGCTGCGGGCCATGGTTGACCAGAGCTCAGAAACAAATTGAGAGCCTCTGTCAGACGTAATGTCCGACGGAACTCCAAAACGCGCCACCCATGCTGTTAAAAATGCGCGCGCCACCTCCTCGGCCGTGGTTGCCGCCAGCGGAACTGCTTCTGGCCAGCACGTGGTGCGGTCCACCATTGTCAGGAGATGCGTGTGCCCCTGTGATGGCGGAAGGGGGCCTACGAGGTCCACGTGGACATGGTCGAACCTCTTAGCCGGGATGCAAAACGGCTCCAAAGGAGCCTTCGTGTGTCTGTGAACTTTGGCTCGTTGGCACGCCACGCAGGCTGCCGCCCACTCTTTCACTTGTTTGCGAAGGCCCGGCCACACATATTTCTCTCCTACCATTTTGACCGACGCGTGCACCCCTAGGTGTACCAACGAGTGAACGAGTGAACCGACTCAAACGGCCGGAACCACAGGCCGTGGGCGACCCGTGGAGACGTCGCAGATTAAGGGGGGAATGCCGTTAAGCAGCGTCCTACTCTCCAGCCTTAACCCTGTTGGTCCAGACTGGAGCGCGCGCACGTCCGCGTCACTAGCCTGCTCCGCGGCCATGGCTGCGTAATCCATCCCTACACAGACCGGGGCCACAACGGCACGCGAGAGGCAGTCTGCCACTACATTCAGTTTGCCCGACACATGCTGAATATCGGTAGTAAACTCTTGAGATTGCAGCCAGCTGCCTCTGCTGCCAGCCCAACCATGGTTCTGAAACTTTGGCCATCGCGAATGTTAGGTAGTGGCTTATGGTCAACGAACGCGGTAAAATTGTACCCTTCCAGCCAGAACTGGAAATGGTGAATGGCCAGGTGGAGAGCCAGCAACTCTTTGTCGAACGCGCTGTACTTACGTTCATTGTCGCGCAAGGTTCTGCTGAAAAAGGCAAGCGGCTGCCAAGCCCCGGCGACGTGCTGCTCCACGACAGCCCCTGTGGCCACATCTGAGACGTCAGTGGTGAGGGCTATGCGGGCCGTTGGGTCTGGATGTGCCAACAATACGGCGTTTGCCAGGGCTGCTTTAACTTCCGAGAACGCCTGCTCTTGTTCCAGGGTCCATTCGACCCTATTCGCGGGTTTCTGTTTTTTGAGCGCAGTTTACAATGGCTGCATGAGCTGCGCTGCGCGGGGAAGGAAACGGTTATAAAAGTTCACCATTCCCAAAAATTCTTGTAGCGCCCTGACCGTTCGCGGTCGGGGAAAATCTGTCACTGCGCGCACTTTGTCAGGCAGCGGAACCGCTCCTTCGGGAGAGACGCGGTGCCCTAAAAAATCAATCCCCGTCACCCCGAACTGACATTTCGCTGGGTTGATTATTAAACCGTGCTCTTCCAACCTTCGGAAAACCGTCGTGAGGTGGGTTTCGTGTTTGTCTTTGGACGCGCTGGCTACTAAGATATCATCCAGGTAGACGAACATGAAAGGGAGATCGCGCAGCACTGCATCCATCATGCGTTGGAATGTCTGTGCTGCCCCTTTAAGCCCAAATGGCATGCGCAAGAACTCAAATAAACCAAACGGAGTTATTACGGCTGTTTTGGGTATGTCCTCAGCGCGCACTGGGACTTGGTGGTAACCACGGACCAAATCTATCTTAGAAAAAATGCGCGCTCCTGCGAGGTGAACGGGAAAATCCTGAATGTGGGGAATTGGGTAGCGGTCGTGCGCTGTAGCATTGTTTAACCTGCGGAAATCGCCGCAAGGTCGCCACGAACCTTCAGCTTTAGGGACCATGTGTAGCGGGGAAGCCCATGGGCTGTTTGAGCGCCTGATGATGCCTAACCTCTCTAGGTTAGCGAACTCCTCGCGCGCTATGGCCAGTTTAGCTGCGTCCAAGCACCGAGGTCTTGCAAAAACGGGCGCCCCGGTAGTGGTGATAAAATGCTCCACCCCATGTTTAGCGATAGCTGCTGAAAACGTCGGGACTGTGAGTGCTGGGAACTGAGCGAGCAGTGTGTGGAACTTACCGCATGCTGCTGTGACGTTGGCTTGTGCTGTTGGCCGGGTCACTCGAGCTATACAGGGGAGAGAGTCAAAAGAGCATTAACCAGGCGCCTGTTAGCGATATCTACCAACAGCCCATGTGCGCATTGAAAATCAGCCCCCAGTATATGGTAATTCAATGCTGCTACAACAAAAGTCCATTCAAATGTACGACCTTGTAGAGACAAGAGCAGAGTCCTCTCACCAAAGGTCTTAATCTCTGAGCCGTTTGCTGCTGCCATCTCGGGGCCGCTGGGTCCTGCCAGCCGGTCAGCGTAGGTCGGCCGGATGAAACTCTTCTGTGCGCCGGTGTCCACGAGGAAATGCCTCCCCGAGCGTGCGTCCGTCAAATAGAGCAGCTTGTTCTCCTCCCCGAGGGTCGCGGCTGCTACCGACCCCCGGTCTTGGCGTTTCCCGAGCGCTTGAACTGGCACGGTGGTATGCATTTGCGTGCCCTCTCTGCAATGTGGCGCTGGTAGAAGCAAAGCGTGTCACCTCCACGTTCCTTGGCCCCCGCTGCTGCTGCTGTCGGTGGTTCTGCTGCTGCCGTCGGCGGCTCCTCGCCTCCTCGTGTCGACGTGCCGGGCTCCGTCGCTCCCGCAATGGTCACGAAAGCCTTGGTGGCGACGATGATCCGGTCTGCCTCCCGGGCTAGCGCACGATAGTCCCGTTTGGCCAGCAACGACGAATTGGCCAGGGCCGCTCTCGCTGCTGTCGGAAGGTTCCTGAGGAAAATGTGGGTGAAGATGAAGTGGTCGTTGTCCGTGCCCTTTAACCTCAGCATCTTCTCCGTCATGTCCACGGCCAAACCGTCTCCCAACTCGGTCCGCGTCAGAAGCCTCTCTGCTCTCTCACCATCCGAGAGCGTGTAGTGCTGGATGAGGGCAGCCTTCAGCGCGTCATATTTGCCATCGGCTGGTGGCTGCTCGAGCAGGCTCTGGATGTGCTGAGCCGTGCTGGCATCGAGCGCTGCGACCACATAGTGGAATTTCGTATCATCCGCCGATATCCCTCGGAGGGCGAACTGCGCCTCGGTAAGGTGGAACCAGGAGCGCGAGCTGTGCTGCCAAAAATCAGGTAGCTTGATCGCTACAGCACACGCGAAGCTGGGGGTTCCAGTCGAGGATGGCTCCGGGGATCTTCCCTCGTATTCCATGATTTGTCTTGGGTCACCAGTGTGGAGTGTGTAAATAATGAGGCAGATTTGGTTCAGGCGGTTTATTACACTGTGGAGAAGTGTGGGAAGGACGAGGCTGAGTTTATTTCTCAAGTCCAGTTTTATTCACATTCACATTCTCCAACATCCAAAAACAGAAAGAGGAAGGAATCCCCCAACATCTGTCCCTTTAATACCCCAGGACATCAAAGCACACAGTCACATTGTCTTTTAATCCCAAATCACAATGCATCCCCCTCCAGGTCTTCTCGTCTCCACCTAAAGTCCTGGTGGTCAGGAAATCCCTCAAGGCCATCTCTTTGCCTACAAAAGGCCAGACTTCACATCCTCCTGTTACCCCTAGGAGGTTCAGACCTTTTGTTCCTCTGAGACATGAAGCACACAATAAGCATACAGTAATACACATGTGAAGCATATGAAACCCACATATGTGCACCACATGACCCCCCCCCCCAAACGTCTAAGATGGAACAACATAACCACAGACTGCATGTCATAATAAAATCACTACATATCAGTCCACGTGCCGCTTGGGCCTTAGCCTTCTCCCGTATTCGCTGTAAGCAGGCTGTACCACTTCCGCGGCGTCTTCCTGCTGTGGAGCTGCTGCCTGGGGATGAGAACTGTTAGTCAACCTCTGTGGGTGTTCTGGGGAATGCTCTCTAGGGGGTCTTCCGCGCCAAGGAGCCTTAGCCAACTGTACAACTTCGTCAGCTACCACAAAAGCGGGTTTGAGCCTGTTAATGCCAATCATTTCTTTTCTGCCCCCCAAATCTAGCAAAAAATGCTTATCCCCTGTTTCCAGCACTCTATATGGTCCGTCATAAGGTGGGCGTAAAGGCGGACGATGGGCATCATGTCTGACAAAAACAAACTCCGCATTTTTTAAAGCCTTAGGCACAAAAACACGCGGAAAACTGTGATGAACGGGGCCAGGTAGCGTGCTCGGGCCCGTGCTATTCTGTAACCGCTGAGCCGGGGAGCACTCTGGTGCTGGATTATCTGGGAAAATTCCCCGGGCAGCCGAAGTGGCTGTGTGAAAACTAGCTCAGCTGGGAAGGCTTCTAAATCCTCTTTAGGTGCAGAACGCAACCCCAATAAAACTCATGGTAGCTTGTCCACCCAATTTGCATCCGTAAGCGACGCTCTGAGAGCCGCCTTCAGTGACCTGTGAAAACGTTCACATAACCCATTAGCCTGCGGGTTGTACGCGGTCGTGCGGTGGATTGTTGCCCCCCTGGCTGCGGGCCATCGCTGACCAAAGTTCGGAAACAAATTGAGGGCCTCTGTCGGACGTAATGTCCGACGGGACTCCAAAATGCGCTACCCATGCCGTTAAAAACGCGTGCACAATCTCCTCGGCTGTGGTTGACGACAGCGGAACCACTTCTGGCCAGCGCGTGGTGCGGTCAACCATTGTCAGAAGATGTGTGCACCTTTGTGAGGGCGGGAGGGGGCCTACGAGGTCCACGTGGACATGATCAAACCTTTTAGCTGGGATGTGAAACGGGTCCAAGGGAGCTCTCGTGTGTCTATGAACCTTGGCCCGCTGACAAGCTATGCAGGCTGCCGCCCACTCTCTAACTTGTTTGCACAGGCTCAGCCATACAAATTTCTCTCCTACCATTTTGACCGACGCACGCACTCCCGGGTGCACCAGAGAATGGATCGAGTCAAAAACGCGGCGGCGCCACGCGGTTGGAACCACAGGACGCGGCCACCCAGTGGAGACATCGCAGATTAGGGGGGGCATACCGTCTTGCAGCACCCTGTTCTCCAGCCTTAACCCTGTTGGTCCAGACTGGAGCGCGTGCACATCTGCGTCGCTAACCTGCTCCGCGGCCATGGCTGCAGAATCTACCTCCCCACGGGCTGGAGCCGCCACGGCGCGCGAGAGGCAGTCCGCTGCTACATTAAGTTTACCCGCCACATGCTGGATATCGGTAGTAAACTCCGATATCGCGGCCAGCTGTCTCTGCTGCCGGCCCGACCAAGGTTCTGAAATCTTGGCCATCGCAAAAGTCAGCGGCTTGTGGTCAACGAACGCGGTGAAACGGCGTCCTTCCAGCCAGAACTGGAAGTGGTGAATGGCCAAGTGGAGAGCTAACAACTCCCTGTCGAATGCGCTGTATTTTCGTTCGCTGTCGCACAGGGTCTTACTGAAAAAGGCGAGCGGTTGCCAGGCTCTGGCTACATACTGTTCCACGACCGCCCCTATGGCCACATCTGACGCGTCAGTAGTGAGCGCCATGCGGGCCGCTGGGACTGGATGTGCCAACAACGCAGCGTTTGCCAGGGCTGTTTTGACTTCCGAGAATGCGCGCTCTCGCTCCGGAGACCATTCGACTTTATTTGTGGGTTTTTGTTTTTTTAGTGCAGCATACAATGGTTGCATGAGCTGCGCTGTGCGGGGGAGGAAACGGTTATAAAAATTCACCATTCCCCAAAACTCCTGTAACGCTTTGACCGTTTGTGGTTGGGGAAAATTTGTTGCTGCGCGCACTTTGTCAGGCAGAGGGACCGCTCCTTCTGGGGAGACGCGATGCCCCAAAAAATCAATCTGCGTCACCCCGAACTGACACTTCGCTGGGTTGATTATTAACCCGTGCTCTGCCAACCTCCAGAAAACTGCCGTGAGGTGGTTTTCGTGTTCGTCTTCGGACGTGCTGGCTACCAATATGTCGCCCAGGTAGATGAACACGAAAGGGAGATCGCGCAAAACTGCGTCCATCATGCGTTGGAACGTCTGCGCCGCGCCTTTAAGCCCAAACAGCATGCGCAAAAACTCGAAAAGCCCGAAAGGAGTTATTACCGCTGTTTTGGGTATGTCCTCAGCATGCACTGGGACCTGGTGGTAACCGCGTACCAAGTCTATTTTAGAAAAAACGCGCGCCCCTGCCAAATGAACTGAAAAATCTTGGATGTGCGGGATCGGGTAGCGGTCGTGCGCTGTAGCGTTGTTCAGCCTGCGGAAATCACCGCAAGGTCACCACGAGCCATCAGCTTTCGGGACCATGTGAAGCGGTGAAGCCCATGGGCTCTTCGAACGCCTGATGATGCCCAACCTTTCCAGGTTGGCGAACTCCTCACGCGCTATGGTCAGTTTAGCTGAATCCAAGCGCCGAGCTTTTGCAAAAACAGGCGGTCCGGTGATAGTAACAAAATGTTCCACCCCGTGTTTAGCCACGGTCGCCGAAAATGTTGGAACCGTGAGTGCTGGGAACTGAGTGAGGAGTGTGTGGAACTTACCACCTGCAGCTGTGACGTTGGCTTGTGCTGTTGGCGGGGCCACTCGAGCTGTACAGGGAATAGAATAAAAAGAGAGTGCATTAACCAGGCATCTGTTAGCAAGATCGACCAACAAACCATGTGAGCACAAAAAATCAGCCCCTAACATGTTGAAATTGACTGCCGCTATGACGAAAGTCCACTCGAATGTACAGCCGTGTAAAGACAGAAGCAGAATCCTCTCACCGAAGGTCTTAATCGCCGAGCCGTTCGCTGCTGACACCCGGGGACCACTGGAAGGTGCCAGCCGGTCAGTGTAGGAAGGTGTGATGAAACTCAGCTGGAAGCCCGTGTCCACGAGGAAATGCCTCCCCGAGTGCGCATCCCTCAAGTAGAGCGGCTTGTTCTCCTCTCCGAGGGCCGCAGCTGCTACCGACCCCCAGTCTTGGCGTTTCCCGAGCGCTTGAAATAGCACGGTGGAATGCACTTGCGTGCCCTCTCTGCGAAGCGGCGATGGTAGAAGCAAAGGACATCATCTGCTCCGTGTTTCCTGGCCCCTGCCGCCGCCGTCGTCGGTGAGTCTGGTGCTGCAGCCTCTGGCCCCCTGCCCTCTCTGGACGTTGCGCCTGGCTCCGCCGCCGCAGCCGTAGCCGCGCGCCATAGCCGCGCGCCGTCTATTGGCGTCGACGAGTCGTTGTGCCTCCTGGCCTAGCTCGTGGTAGTCTCGTCGGGCCAACAGTGGTGAACTGGCCAGGGTCACTCTCACCGCTGACGGTAGGGTCCTGAGGAAAAGGTGGGTGAAGATGAAGTTATCATCTTCGGAGTCTCTCAAACTCAACATCTTCCCCATCAGGTCTGCAGGTCTGTCGCTCTCAAATTCAGTCATCGCCAGGAGCCTCTCTGCTCGCTCCTCCACCGAGGGGGTGAAGTAACGGATGAGTGCAGCCTTCAACGTGCTGTACTTGTCGCTGTCCGGTGGGTGGTTGATCAGGCTCTCCACTCGCTGGGCTGTATGGTTGTCCAGCTTTGCAACCACATGGTAGAACTTTGTGGCGTCTACCGAAATCCTCCGGAGGTGGAACTGTGCCTCGACTGCGTTAAACCAGGAGCGCGGATTGTTCGGCCAGAAGTCTGGTAGCTGAACTGTGGCTGCATTCGTTTGGCTGGCTCCTGACGAGTCTGGCTCGGGAGATTCGTCTCCGCTCATGATACGTCTTAGGGTCACCAGTGTGGAGAAGTGTGGGAAGGACAAGGCTGAGTTTATTTCTCAAGTCCAGTTTTATTCACATTCACATTCTCCAACATCCAAAAACAGAAAGAGAAAGGAATCCCCCAACATCTGTCCCTTTAATACCCCAGGACATCAAAGCACACGGTCACATTGTCTTTTAATCCCAAATCACAATGCATCCCCCTCCAGGTCTTCTCGTCTCCACCTAAAGTCCTGGTGGTCAGGAAATCCCTCAAGGCCATCTCTTTGCCTACAAAAGGCCAGACTTCACATCCTCCTGTTACTCCTAGGAGGTTCAGACCTTTTGTTCCTCTGAGACGTGAAGCACACAATAAGCATACAGTAATACACATGTGAAGCATATGAAACCCACATATGTGCACCACAACACGACTCACACAAGGAGCATAGACAGAATGGCATACAAGTAGGAACTCTTCCCTTAAATAACATGACATCCTTCTAGACTCTTCTCACACACAAAAGATAATCTCCTTCTAGACTCTTCTCACACACAAAAGATAATCTCTCTGTCCGACTGCAGTCAGTCCATTCATCCTTGACACCTCCCTGTTATCTTATCAGGGCATCTAGAAACTTCTCACACACAAAAGGTTAACTTTGTGTCCTTTGTTCCTGTCTAAGGTGGTAAACCATGATGCACTCCCCAGGTTGCCACAGTGTACATGGACATACTTTTCAGTCGGCCAACATTTCTATTAAAAAACTATTTTTTAAAATTAATTTTATGTAAAATTCTAATTTTTTGAGAAACTGAATTTGGGGTTTTCATGGGCTGTAAGCCATAATCATCAAAATTAAAATAAACACCTGAAATATATCACTCTCTGTGTAATGAGGCTATATAATATAGAAGTTTATTTTTTAAAATTGAAGATGAATGAATGAATGAATGAAAAATAAATCAACTTTTTGTTGACATTCTAATATATTGAGATGCACCCGTACAAGAATTTACACGGATTATTCCTAAATCCGTACCGTGTTGGTAAACTCCTGTGGTCGTCAGTACTCCATCAATTTGTCAACAAACGCTATGCGCGGTGCGCACCACGCTCTCGCGTGACTTCAGAAAGGCACACGGAATTCGGTTGCGACGGAAACGGAATCAAAACAAAGTCTTTTCAGTTGTTAGCTGCTGTGCCAGATACGAAGAATATGTTTAAAAACACATTTCAGAGCGGGTTTTTGTCCATTCTCTACAGCATTGGGAGCAATCCTCTTCAAATATGGGATAAAAAGGTAAACGGTGTTTCAGCGTTAATGTACAACTCGCAAGCTTGCCAAAGCATGCTAATGCTAGCTAGCCTTGCATGTATTTCCGACGTTAAAGAAGCCAATGTTTTTCTGTCTTGAAGTTGTTCTAAACATAATATTTATTTCATAGCTAGTTCTCATTTGTTAAACGATGAGATCTTATCATATTAGATGGCAGAGTTGGGTTGTAACGACTTGAATTTACTCGAGTACATGTACTCAAATAACATGTTCCCAAAGTGTACTTCACAGTGCAGCACATTTACTAAGAAGAAATTGTACTTTTTATGTTACTTTGATGGCCATTGAAAAGTAAAATAAATAGGGACTGTGTCCAGCAGAATTAAACCTCAAGTGTTTACATGGCTGTGAATAAAAATGCTGCACCGAGAGAAAACTTGTTAGAAATGTGCAGTGTTTCCTCTGACTTAAAGACCTTGGTGTGGTGGCAACATATTTTTCGGGGGACACATCAGAAAACACATTACACTATCCACCTTATTCCTCGCCCCCATGATGCCTTGCGTGAATTATGGGCACAACTTCCTGTACTAGTTTAGACCGTGTGGTCACTGAAACGGGACATTTTCCTTGTTAAAAAACAATGACTTTGGCATCAAAAACACGGGAACACGGCCTTTTACACCTCAGAAACAGTAATATAATCACACCACTTCCCGCGACTATCGAGGGATGAGCAAATGACCTTAAAAAGTGGCCTGGCAGAATGTAGCTCCTTTAGTTAGCTCCGCTGCTAAGACGCTAACGCTGTAAACAAATAAAAGCTCTGAGATATATCGAAGTCTCCACCGCAATAAAGTCGGATGCATTTTGTTAAAAGATGTTGGACATCTTCAGAGCAGACATAGAATCTAGTCAGAGCCACAAAAAACCACAACACCGTGCTTGGGTGTTTTAATGTCAGGGTAAATACAGACAGCTGCAGCTGTTTGTTTTACCATCCATCCATCCATCCATCCATCCATCTTCTACCGCTTTTCCGGAGGTCCGGACCGCGGAGGCAGCAGTTCAAGCAGAGAAGCCCAGACTTCCCTCTCCCCAGCCACCTGCTCCAGCTCTTCAGAGGGGATACCAAGGCGTTCCCAGACCAGCTGGGAGACATAGTCTCTCCACCGAGTCCTGGGTCAGCCCCGGGGTCTCCTCCCAGTGAGACGTGCCTGAAACACCTCAAGTGGGAGGCGTCCAGGAGGCATCCTAATCAGATGCCCATACCACCTCAACTGACTCCTTTCAATGTGGAGGAGCAGCGGTTCTACTCTGAGCCTCTCCCGGATGACTGAGCACCTCACCCTATCTCTGAGGGTGAGTCCAGCAATCCTACGGAGAAAGCTCATTTCAGCCGCTTGTATCCGCGATCTCGTTCTTTCGGTCATTACCCAAAGCTCGTGACCATAGGTGAGAGTAGGAACGTAGATTGACTGGTAAATCGACAGCTTTGCCTTAGAACTAAGCTCCCTCTTCACCACAACAGACCGGTACAACGTCCGCATCACTGCAGATGCTGCTCCAATCCGTCTGTCGATCTCTCGCTCCATTTTCCCCTCACTCGTGAACAAGACCCCAAGATACTTAAACTCCTCCACTTGGGGCAGGAGCCTGTCCCCAACCCGGAGAGGACAATCCACCTTTTTCTGGCTGAGGACCATGGACTCGGGACTTGGAGGTGCTGATTCTCATCCCAGCCGCTTCACACTCAGCGGCAAACCGTCCCAGCAAGAGCTGTAGGTCATTGCTGGATGAAGCCAACAGGACAACATCATCTGCAAACAACAGAGATGAGATCCTGTGGTCACCCAGCATGACACCCTCCATTCCCTGGCTGCGCCTAGAAATCCTGTCCATAAAAATTATGAACAGGATCGGTGACAAAGGGCAGCCCTGGCGGAGTCCAACTCTCACTGGGAATGACTCCGACCGAGTGTTGGCAATACGAACTAAACTCTCACAACGGTCGTACAGAAACCGAATAGCTCGTAACAACAAGCCCGATACCCCATACTCCATGTTTGTTTTACCCTGAAATTAAAATGCTCATGCTGCTGTCATGCCATGAATGCTTGTTATTTAACTTGACACGTACAGACCTTTTCTGACAATTGTTCAAAACTCTACTAATCTATATTTTGTGATAATTTAAAAATTAATGCATGCTGAAGCTGCTAATATCAAGCCCATTTCGTTCCAAGGCAGTGCAATGAAATCTTTCTTAAATCGTTAAGCCTAAGGAAGCAAACTGTTAGTATTTTTTATTTATTATTTTACTTAATTACACTACTTACCACAGTTGTGGAAAACATCTTGTGTGGTACCTGTACCAAAGACTTCCCACCCCAAAGATCTGAACAGCTACAGACCAGTGGCCCTGACGTCTCACATGATGAACACCCTGGAGAGACTGCTCCTTGCTCACCTCCGCCCCCTGGTGGGACCAGCGATGGATCCACTCCAGTTCACCTACCAGCATGGCATTGGGGTGGAGGATGCAGTGATCTTCCTCCTTCACCGTTCTCTGTCCCACCTGGAGAAGCCCGGGAATGTGGTGAAGATCATGTTCTTTGACTTCTCCAGTGCTTTCAACACCATTCAACTGATGATCCTGAAGGACAAGCTGCTGACCAGCACCTGTCATCATGGATCCTGGACTACCTCACTAACCGGCCACAGTTTGTGAGAACCCGAGATTGTGTGTCTGACACGATCATCGGTAGCACGGGGGCCCCCCAGGGAATGGTTTTAGCTCCCTTCCTGTTCACCCTTTATACTGCGGACTTCTCACACAGCACAACACACTGCCATCTACAGAAGTTCTCTGACGACTCTGCGATCGTCGTCTCATCTCCAACGGAGATGAAGCTGAGTACAGAGGACTTATCCAGGACTTCGTGGACTGGTGCCATCGGACCTGCCTCCAGATCAACGTGAGGAAAACTAAGGAGCTGGTGGTGGACTCTCGCAGGCAAGGACAACCCCTCACAGCACCAGTAAACATACAGGGAACAGACATTGAGATGGTGACATCCTACAAGTACCTTGGTGTTCATCTGAACAATAAACTAGACTGGTCACACAATACCGACGCACTCTACAAGAAGGGACAGCGCAGGCTGTTCCTACTGAGGAGGCTCAGGTCTTTTGGTGTACAAGGGGCGCTGCTGAAGACATTCTACGACACGGTGGTTGCATCAGCCATCACTTTTGGAGTGGTCTGCTGGGGCAGTGGCATTACAGCAGCCGATAGGAAGAGACTGAACAAACTGATCAAGAAAGCTAGCTCTGTCCTGGGGCAGCGCCTTGACCCAGTGGAGGAGATAGGAGAGAGAAGGATAGTGGCTAAACTGTCATCTCTGCTGGAGTCCAAGTCCCACCCTATGCAGGACATATTGAACGCACTGAGGAGCTCATTTAGCAGTAGACTACATCATCCTAGGTGCGCAACCGAGAGGTTTCGCAGGTCCTTCCTACCTACGGCTGTCAGACTGTATAACCTAAGCAGGGCTGCTCGCAGAGATAGCAAAACAATGTGATGACCTAGTAGTATTGAATGCAAAAGACGCAACAGACTTACACAAATGGTCCCCTCCAGTATACAACTAGGACAATATCAGTTGCTACGGAGGGTGACAATATGTATGGGTACATATTCATACTATGTAGGATAACTAAGTAGACAGTTATGCTGTTTATTCCATCTTGCTACAATGCTCCACACTTTGTATATATATTTATGTGTACGTATGTACAATGGGGCAAAAAAGTATTTAGTCAGCCACCAATTGTGCAAGTTCTCCCACTTAAAAGATGAGAGAGGTCTCCAATTTTCATCATAGGTATACCTCAACTATGAGAGACAAAATGAGGGAAAAAAAATCCAGAAAATCACATTGAAGGATTTTTAATGAATTAATTGGTAAATTCCTCAGTAAAATAAGTATTTGGTCACCTACAAACAAGCAAGATTTCTGGCTCTCACAGACCAGTAACTTCTTCTTTAAGAGGCTCCTCTGTCCTCCACTCGTTACCTGTATTAATGGCACCTGTTTGAACTCGTTATCAGTATAAAAGACACCTGTCCACAACCTCAAACAGTCAGACTCCAAACTCCACTATGGCCAAGACCAAAGAGCTGTCAAAGGACACCAGAAACAAAATTGTAGACCTGCACTAGGCTGGGAAGACTGAATCTGCAATAGGTAAGCAGCTTGGTGTGAAGAAATCAACTGTGGAAGCAATTACTAGAAAATGGAAGACATACAAGACCACTGATAATCTCCCTCGATCTGGGGCTTCACGCAAGATCTCACCCCGTGGGGTCAAAATGATCATGAGAACGGTGAGCAAAAATCCCAGAACCACATGGGGGGACCTAGTGAATGACCTGCAGAGAGCTGGGACCAAAGTAACAAAGGCTACATCAGAAACACACTACGCCCGCCAGGGACTCAAATCCTGCAGTGCCAGACGTGTCCCCCTGCTTTAAGCCAGTACACGTCCAGGCCTGTCTGAAGTTTGCTAGAGAGCATTTGGATGATCCAGAAGAGGATTGGGAGAATGTCATATGGTCAGATGAAACCAAAATAGAATTTTTTGGTAAAAACTCAACTTGTCGTGTTTGGAGGAGAAAGAACACCATACCTACTGTGAAGCATGGGGGTGGAAACATCATACTTTAGGGCTGTTTTTCTGCAAAGGGACCAGGACGACTGATCCGTGTAAAGGAAAGAATGAATGGGGCCATGTATCGTGAGATTTTGAGTGAAAACCTCCTTCCACCAGCAAGGGCATTGAAGATGAAACATGGCTGGGTCTTTCAGCATGACAATGATCCCAAACACACCGCCTGGGCACCAAAGGAGTGGCTTCGTAAGAAGCATTTCAAGGTCCTGGAGGGGCCTAGCCAGTCTCCAGATCTCAACCCCATAGAAAATCTTTGGAGGGAGTTGAAAGTCTGTGTTGCCTAGCAACAGCCCCAAAACATCACTGCTCTAGAGGAGATCTGCATGCAGGAATGGGCCAAAATACCAGCAACAGTGTGTGAAAACCTTGTGAAAACTTACAGAAAATGTTTGACCTCTGTCATTGCCAACAAAGGGTATATAACAAAGTATTGAGATGAACTTTTGTTATTGACCAAATACTTATTTTACCGAGGAATTTACCAATTAATTCATTAAAAATCCTTCAATGTGATTTTCTGGATTTTTTTTTCTTATTTTGTCTTTCATAGTTGAGGTATACCTATGATGAAAATTGGAGACCTCTCTCATCTTTTAAGTGGGAGAACTTGCACAATTTGGTGGCTGATGAAATACTTTTTTACCCCACTGTATATCCACTGCTCTTATTTATATTTTTCATATCTTCTTAATTATTGCTCTGAGTGTTGCTGTCCCTGTGCTGTTGCAATCCTGGAATTTCCCCATTGTGGGACTAATAAAGGCTTATCTTATCTAATGCAGCCTTGCATCTGGTGAGATATATATATACAGTGGGGCAAAAAAATATTTAGTCAGCCACCAATTGTGCGAGTTCTCCCACTTAAAAGATGAGAGTGGTCTCCAATTTTCATCATAGGTATACCTCAACTATGAGAGACAAAATGAGGAAAAAAAATCCAGAAAATCACATTGAAGGATTTTTAATGAATTAATTGGGAAATTCCTCGGTAAAATAAGTATTTGGTCAATAACAGAAGTTCATCTCAATACTTTGTTATATACCCTTTGTTGGCAATGACAGAGGTCAAACATTTTCTGTAAGTCTTCACAAGGTTTTCACACACTGTTGCTGGTATTTTGGCCCATTCCTGCATGCAGATCTCCTCTAGAGCAGTGATGTTTTGGGGCTGTTGCTGGGCAACACGGACTTTCAACTCCCTCCAAAGATTTTCTATGGGGTTGAGTTCTGGAGACTGGCTAGGCCACTCCAGGACCTTGAAATGCTTCTTACGAAGCCACTCCTTTGTTGCCCGGGCGGTGTGTTTGGGATCATTGTCATGCTGAAAGACCCAGCCACGTTTCATCTTCAATATCCTTGCTGATGGAAGGAGGTTTTCACTCAAAATCTCACGATACATGGCCCCATTCATTCTTTTCTTTACACGGATCAGTCGTCCTGGTCCCTTTGCAGAAAAACAGCCCCGAAGCATGATGTTTCCACCCCCATGCTTCACAGTAGGTATGGTGTTCTTTCTCCTCCAAACACGACAAGTTGAGTTTTTACAATAAAGTTCTATTTTGGTTTCATCTGACCATATGACATTCTCCCAATCCTCTTCTGGATCATCCAAATGCTCTCTAGCAAACTTCAGACAGGCCTGGACATGTACTGGCTTAAGCAGGGGGACACGTCTGGAACTGCAGGATTTGAGTCCCTGGCGGTGTAGTGTTTTTCTGATGTAACCTTTGTTACTTTGGTCCCAAGCTCTCTGCAGGTCATTCACTAGGTCCTCCCATGTGGTTCTGGAATTTTTGCTCACCGTTCTCGTGATCATTTTGACCCCACGGGGGGAGATCTTGCGTGGAGCCCCAGATGGAGGGAGATTATCAGTGGTCTTGTATGTCTTCCATTTTCTAATAATTGCTCCCACAGTTGATTTCTTCACACCAAGCTGCTTACCTATTGCAGATTCAGTCTTCCCAGCCTAGTGCAGGTCTACAATTTTGTTTCTGGTGTCCTTTGACAGCTCTTTGGTCTTGGCCATAGTGGAGTTTGGAGTCTGACTGAGGTTGTGGACAGGTGTCTTTTATACTGTTAACGAGCTCAAACAGGTGCCATTAATACAGGTAACGAGTGGAGGACAGAGGAGCCTGTTAAAGAAGAAGTTACAGGTCTGTGAGAGCCAGAAATCTTGCTTGTTTGTAGGTGACCAAATACTTATTTTACCGAGGAATTTACCAATTAATTCATTAAAAATCCTTCAATATGATTTTCTAGATTTTTTTTTTTCTCATTTTGTCTTTCATAGTTGAGGTATACCTATGATGAAAATTGGAGACCTCTCTCATCTTTTAAGTGGGAGAACTTGCACAACTGGTGGCTGACTAAATACTTTTTTTCCCCACTGTATGATGCATAAATGTCAGATCTGTTACATTCATGCAAGTGAAAACATACCTGGTGCTCTTGTGTCTGTACCACCAATCACACCAACAGTCTTTTTTAGTTTTCAGTGCTTGATCTATGCATTGCTGGTGAGAAGCCTCCATTTGTACGGTCTAGGGCACAACGACAAACACCAGCAAGAAGTACCAGAACTACGCCAAAACATTCAAAAAATACAAAAGCTACAAGTGCTGAAATTCGCTGCCACTTGAGTGCAAAACACATATGTGGACTATACATTAAAATTAATTTGAAAAACTTTTTAAAACGCTATATTAAATGCCCCACTACTCTACTCTTGCTGACTGATTTAACATTACTTCAGCTGAAACCGGAAGTTCTGCCCATAATCATTCCTACAGCGGCACCCCCAGGAATAAGGTGGATTGGGATACAGGTCAAATGGACCCCTGACCAAGTGAGCACCCCAAGTAGACCCCGGAATCCAATCTGTACATGTACAAGTACATTCTCAATCCAGTGATTTGTAAACGTGAAGGAGAACAACAACAAGAATTTGTGTAAAGTTGTTGGAAAGACTTTTCCCGCTCACCAAGAACTGTAAAAAATATATATACGGTGGTGTGAATAAGTGTTTGCCCCGTCCTGATTTCTCATTTTTTTGTATTTGTCACACTTAAATGTTTCAGATCATCAAACATATTTAAATATTAGACAAAGATAATCCATCTTCTACCGCTTAATCCTTTCGGGTTGCGGGGGGGCTGGAGCCTATCCCAGCATCTTTTGGGCGAGAGGCAGGGTACACCCTGGACAGATCGCCAGTCTATCGCAGGGCCAACACAGTAGCGGTAGAAGATGGATGGATGGATGGAGACAAAGATAACACAAGTAAACACAAAATGCAGTTTTTAAATGAAGGTGTTTATTATTAAGGGGAAAAAATCCAAACCTACATGGCCCTGTGTGAAAAAGTGATTGCCCCCTAAACCTAATAACTGGTTGGGCCACCCTTAGCAGCAACAACTGCAATCAAGTGTTTGTGATAACTGGCAGTGAGTCTTATACAGCTCTGTGGAGGAATTTTGGCCCACTCATCTTTGCAGAATTGTTGTAATTCAGCCACATTAGAGGGTTTTCGAGTATGAACTGCCTTTTTAAGGTCATGTCACAGCATCTCAATCGGATTCAGGTCAGGACTTTGATTAGGCCACTCTAAAGTCTTCATTTTGTTTTTCTTAAGCCATTCAGAGGTGGACTTGCTGGTGTGTTCTGGATCATTGTCCTGCTGCAGAACCCAAATGTGCTTCAGCTTGAGGTCACGAACAGACGGCCAGACATTGTCCTTCAGGATTTTTTTGTAGACAGCAGAATTCATGGTTCCATTTACCACAGCAAGTCTTTCAGGTCCTGAAGCAGCAAAACAGCCCCAGGACATCACATTACCACCACCATATTTTACTGTTGGTATGATCTTCCTTTTCTGAAATGCTGTGTTACTTTTACGCCTGTATGTAATGGGACACACACATTCCAACAGTTCAACTTTTGTCTCGTCAGTCCACAGAGTATTTTCCCCAAAGTCTTGGGGATCATCAAGATGTTTTCTGGCAAAACTGAGACGAGCCTTTATGTTCTTTTTGCTCAGCAGTGGTTTTCATCTTGGAACTCTGCCATGCAGGCCATTTTTGCCCAGTCTCTTTCTTATGGTGGAGTCATGAACACTGACCTTAACTGAGGCAAGTGAGGCCTGCTGTTCTTTGGATGTTGTTGTGGGGTTTTTTGTGACCTCATGGATGAGTCGTCGCTGCATTCTTGGGGTAATTTTGGTCGGCTGGCCACTCCTGGGAAGGTTCATCACTGCTCCATTTTTTCGCCATTTGTCGATAATGGCTCTCACTGTGGTTCACTAAAGTCCCAAAGTTTTAGAAATAGCTTTATAACCTTTTCCAGACTGATAGAGCTCAATTACTTTATTTCTCATTTGTTCCTGAATTTCTTTGGATCACAGCATGATGTCTAGTTTTTGAGGATCTTTTGGTCTACTTCACTTTGTCAGACAGGTTCTATTTAAGTGATTTCTTGATTGAGAACAGGTGTAGCAGTAATTAGGCCATGGTGTGGCTAGAGAAATTGAACTCTGCTTTCCAAAGATGTGATAAACCACAGTTAATTTATGTTTTAACATGGGGGAGATCACTTTTTCTTATAGGGCTGTGTAGGTTTGGATTTTTTTATTTTTTTTTTACCCTTAATAGTAAACACCTTCTTTTTAAAACTGCATTTTGTGTTTACTTGTGTTATCTTTGTCTAATATTTAAATTTGTTTGATGATTTGAAACACTTAAGTGTGAAAAACATACAAAAAAAAAAAAAGAGAAATCAGGAGGGGTGCCAAACACTTTTTCACACCACTGTATGTAAGATGACAACTGAACTGACCCGGGGACGGTTTTGGCTCTGTTTCTGCTTTCAAAAGACTTTCCTTCTCCACTGCTGCTGCTCATCAGGGCTGGCTGCCCTCGGATGAAAATCCACAGTCTGTGAGACTATAATGTTCTGAATGAGGCTTTAGAAAATTATGAGTCAGTTTGTAAATCATTGGATTCAAAATGTACTTGTACATGTATAGATTGGATACCGGGGTCCACTTGGGGTACTCACATGAGGTGCTCACTTGGTCAGGGGTCCACTTGACCAGATCCCCACTATTGTAACCGGAATATGTTAATTTTATCCACCTTATTCCTGAGGGTGCTGCTGTAGAAATGATTATGTGTGCAACTTCTGCTTTCGGCCGGAAGTAGTGTTAAGTCATTCAGCAATAGTGGAGTAGCGGGGCATTTAAAATAGCGTTTGTTTTTTTTTTAAAATTCAAATTCGTTTTAATGTATAGTCCACATACGTGTTTTGCAGTCAAGTGGCAGCTAATTTCCATGCTTGTCATTTTTGTATTTTTGAATGTTTTTGCATCGTTCTGGTACTTGTTGCTGCTGCTCACGTTCGTGCCATAGACTGGATAAATGGAGGCTCCTGACAAACAAGCACAGGTAAATCTGTGGCTTCAACAGCAATGCGTAGATCATGCACTGAAAATTAAAAAGGACTGTTCATTCGTAGTGATCGGTGGTGCAGACACAGGACAGATACAAGAGCACCAGGTACGTTTCCAGTTGTATGAATGTCACAGATTGTACAGATATTTTACTTCATGCAAGGCTGCTTGAAGTAAAATAATAAATAAATACATACATACATACATAAATGGTTATCAGTTTGCTTCCTAAGGCTTAATGATTAAGGAAAGATATCAAATAGTTTTTTGTTGCACTGCTTAATTTTGTAGTGCAACTGTGTGGACTTGATATTAGCTGCTCCGGCATGCATTAATTTTTAAATGATCACAAAATATAGATCAATAAAATTTTCAACAGTTGGCCTGTACATGTTAAAGTTAAGTAACAAGCATTCATG
Source organism: Pholidichthys leucotaenia (assembly GCA_020510985.1). Classification (NCBI taxonomy): domain Eukaryota; kingdom Metazoa; phylum Chordata; class Actinopteri; order Cichliformes; family Pholidichthyidae; genus Pholidichthys; species Pholidichthys leucotaenia. The sequence continues at coordinate 100,775,977 of CM035839.1, read as the reverse complement.
GCATGACAGCATCATGAGCATTTTAATGTCATGGTAAAATGGACAGCTACCACAACATCCAAATGCAGTGTTGTGGTTCCTTTTGTCTCTGACCACATTCTACATCTGCTGTAAGGTAAATTACGATTATGCCCAACATCTTTTAACAAAATGTGACCAACTTTATTGCGGTGGAGATATTGATAAATCTCAGAGCTTTTATTTTTACAGCGTTAGCATCTTAGCAGCGGAGCTAACTCATGGAGCTACAGTCTGCCAGGCCACTTTTGAAGGTCATCTTCCCATGCCCCTGATAGTCGTGGGAAGTGGTATGATTGTATTACTGTTTCTGAAGTGTAAAAGATCGTGTTCCCACATTTCTGATGCCGGAGTCATTGTTTTTTCCCATTTCAACGACAAATCTATGTTTTAAACTAGTAGTGGAAGTTGCGCACATAATTCACGCAAGGCACCATGGGGCTAGGACTAGGAATAAGGTGGATATTATTTATTTATTTTTAAAATTTTGCACAGTACCTTTGCATTTGGAACTTATCACAAGTATTGTACAACCAAGGCTTGAATCTTGTAATATTGGGCCAGTTGGGGTCCCACCCAGACGTATTGTGTTTGAACTTTCTCTCCTTTCTCTGCCTGGACACTTTAATCTCCTTGGCTCCTCTCTTCTGCCTCATCTTTCCCTCTCTGAGCAGATATCAGGGATTTTCTACACATAAGGAAATAGATAAATTACTGAATGTTTAAAGATAAGTAGACCGAAGGGAAAAAAAAAAAAGAGGCCCAGTCCCCTTTTCACCCCATCAGAACCAAGACCTGTCCAGCTTCCGTAATGGTACCAGAACACGTGGCTTCACTGGCATAGTTTCTGTCCATCATGCTTGGGCTACTTTGGCTAAATAACCAAATAGGATGAATGCCTCCACTGCTTACCTCTTCTGCTTTTTTCGTTTAAAGTACTTGAATAAGCTCGTGCTTCGCTCTGGCATGGAATCAGGTTCGTCTCTCGGACAGCGACACTAGATAGACAGGTCTACCCACTGATTGGAACGGCCACGCGGTTGGCACGCTCCCCAACTCCAACGTGTGTTTTTTTGCATGCTCGTGCACTTGCGGGGCATCATTTCTTCATTTATTTTCTTTAGTGTGTTGGTGTGGCGGCTCAGATTCTGGCGTGGTGGGCTGCCATGCAGAAATGTTACCAGCGGAAACCCTGAATAATGGGTGAAATCTTACATAATTTAGACTTAACACCCTTAACCACTTGCGCTCCGTTGTTCCGCGGGCGGGCAAGTCTCTGCGTCCTATGACGCACGAGGGCGCACGAGAGCGCCCTTGTGCGCGCTTGGACGCATGACGCATGATGGTGATGATGGTGATGTAGTAGCGTCCAAGCGCCACTCAAAAAAAAACTGCAGAGACAGCCGCGAACAGATTAGTTCATCTGATTGACCTCTCATTCGACTAATAAGAGCCTTGAATTGGGTTTCTGAAACCTTGAGGAGCCAATGAATGAAAATCTAGGAAGGAGGACCCGCCTACTGTGAACGCAGGAGCCAATTGAAGCACAGAAATTCAGGCAGGGTGAAGAGAGATTTACTGTTGCCACAGATGAAAACAAAGGACGCTGGCCGAATCTAATACAGACCCAGCAGCATGGAGAGCACCCACAAGTGGGACCTGCACTCATTCCAGCAGAATAGACGGAGGCCGACGACAAAAGTCGTAAATCATTCGCCAAAACGGCAATAATGGAATTATGTTGATCGGGATCCACGAGCGGAGCAGCGTCGCGTTCGTCTGACGCGTGGGAAGAGATGTTCGTCACGACTCTGCTGCTTTGAAGAGGTAAGGTGTTATAAGCTAAATTATTATTTATCCCTGAAAACTGTAATCCAAAAATAACTTTTGACCGATCGGTAAATTACAACTGTACTGCGCACAAAGTACGAAGTGCGTGCGCCGCGATAAACGGTTCATTTGCCGTGTTCGGACCGTGAAGGCCCCCCCCCCCCCGCTGCAGAAGAGGAGCGGGGGGGGGGCGTTCACGGTCCGAACGCCCCCCGGTCCGCGGGGGGAAGCATATCAGTCTATTCCATCATGTAGCAATGGCCCTCTTCTGTAGCGAGGGGGGGGGGGCGTTCACGGTCCGTTCACGGTTCCCCCCCCCACACACACACACAGTAGCGAGGGGGGGGGGAGCCGCTGTGAAAACATGCAAGGAGTGTAATCCGTCTGTAGCGAGGGCCGAAGTCGGTCCTTGGTAGCGGGGGGGGGGGGGGACGACCCCCTGCCCACACACACACACACAGACACAGCCCTGAGTGTGACCTTTCATTAGAGCCTAAAATGAAGATTCTACATTGAATTATTCAAAAGTTACAGACGTTTTTCCAAACTGTGCCATTTGGCACAATTTGGCACAGTTCCAAAACGCCTGGGAACAGCCTGAGAACAAAGCTGTGTAAAATATTCATTTTTCTTGGTATTGTTACCAAATTTGGATCTCAGCTGGATAACACTTGGTTCTACATTTCTGTTGCATTTTCCAGCCGGATCGGACAGCTGTGTGTTATTTACAAGCATTTGTATCCAAAAAAACACTGTGTCCAATTTTTTTTTCTTCAAGTTCAGTATGTTTAGATGACTGTAACTCAGTGGCCGGAGCACGTAGAGAGATTATGTTTTTTTTGCCAAAAAATTTGCTGCAAAGGGTTGAATAACAGCTTTCGATTTACTTTGGGCACGTTATTTTTTGGCATTTTTAGGAAAATTGCCCAGAGTGCAAGTGGTTAAGAGAAATGCGTCTCAAACTGATGAGAATTTTAAAACAAATGCTGAAAATGTACGAGAAGCATTCTTATGCCCTAAAACTGGAAAATGCGAGTAAAAGGTTGGAAATTTATATGTAAAATCTCATATTTATCACAAAAACACAGTACTTATTTATCAGAAGTAGTATTTGTAAGAAAAAACTATATTTACAAGAAAACGTCAATTTCATGAGACACATTTTAAAGAAACACAACTTTCAAAGGAAACACTCCTGAATTGGCCATTAGTATAGTTGTTATAGCGTCACCTATTTTTAAATGTTTTTTTCTTACTCAAGTAATTATTTGTTGAGAACTCTTACTCATACTTGAGTAGTTAATATCATCTTCAACATTTCTTCTTCCGGCTTTCAGAGAGAGCAGACGCATTTCTCCTCCTCTCCTCTCTTCTCCTCCTCCTTCCCTGATTGATCCCAGCTTGCTGTGTCCTGTCTGTGTCTGTGTCGCTCTTCTTCTGGCTGAATCTCGATCCAAACGGAAAATTATGGATTTGGTAAGCTGGGCTTTAAATACAATTGACACCGTCTTCTCAAATAGGAAATCGGGCCCGGGGGAGCCCAACTGTCCTGCAGGCACTACAGCTGCGGGTTATGTGAGAGACACATACAATTGGAAACTTATGTGTCTGTGTGACCTTTCGATCGAAGATGTGGAGTTAGGTTAATTGGCATCAAAACTGGGGATTCTAAATTGTCCTTAGGTATGGATGCGAGAGTGAATGGTTGTCTGTCTCTCTGTGTTGACCCTGCGATGGACTGGCGATCTGTCCAGGGTGTACCCTGCCTTTCGCCCAAAGATGCTGGGATAGGCTCCAGCCCCCCCGCGACCCGAAAGGATTAAGCGGTAGAAGATGGATGGATGTGGAAGACATCTATCTGTTTGGCATCATGATCTCAGGACTTCTACTGATTGGCTTTGGAGTGGTCCTGGTGTATCGAAAACTAAAGAAGATGGAAAGAGCTAATCAAAATGCTGACCCAGCGAAGCTCCTTCATCAATTTGACCAGCTGGGGAGAGCTCTGATAGCAGCTAATGGTGAACTGAACAGGAAGATTGGTAACATCTCGGAGTCGCTAGGAGCTCTCCAGGAAATGATTTTAAAGCCTGGAAATGTATATGGAAATTATGAAGCACAGAATTGCATGAGAGATGAAAATTCTATGCTCTGAGTGAACTGTGCTTATTTGACCTTGATTCGGCGCCCTGAAGATTTCATTCCTCCTGGAGGAAGATAAGGCAGAAGAGAGTTTTGGCTTGGCTTCTCCCTAACATAAACAACTGGTGTGCAGTAATCTGAACTCTCAAGGACAGTGTCATGTGACTGGCATGGAATTTACCATCGGACATGCACTGAGAGTTTGAACTCTTGTGGACATGCTATCTATGTTTAAGACACTAAAGACATAACATCTAAACATTGCTGAGGGAGGATTTTTGCTGTTCACCAGTAACTGATACACACACTGCATACAACTTACATGACTGATACACATATACTGACACTCACACACATACACTGTCTCTCTCAGCTTGCTTGTGCTTTGTTAAAATGTGATCTGTATTGTCTGCTAATTGTGCATTAGAGGGTTTTTTTCTATGTGATCACAATCTTGCTCATACAAGCTTTATTTTGATAAACTATGTTTTTTCTCTCTGCCCATTGTGTCATTCCCCCCTCCCCCTCTCCCCCTCTTTACCCCCCACTGTTTTGATGAGGCGCCTTGCATGGCTGCCGTGTCATTAGGAAGCGCTTATCGAGCGCACCTAATGTCAAGTCAAATTCCTCTTATGTTTTTAACATGCTTGGCAGTAAAGCTCATTCTGATTCTGATTCTGATTCTGATTCCCTGATTCAAGCTGTTGTCCCCACGTGTTTCAAAACTGCAACCATATTACCAGTCCCAAAGAAGCTCGTCCCGTACAGTTACAATGATTACCGGCCCGTAGCACCGACCTCCACCATAATGAAGTGCTTTGAACGGCTGGTCATGCAGAACATCAAGTCCACCCTCCCTCCCTCCCACGGTCCATCTCAGTTCGCATACAGGTCAAACAGATCGACTGACGATGCCATCGCTGCTGCTCTCCATCGAGCCCTCACCCACCTGGACTCAAAGAACTATGTGCGAATGCTGTTCTTGGACTTCAGTTCAGCATTCAACACAATCATCCCCCAGCACCTAATACAGAGACTCAGACACTTGGGACTCAAAACCTCTCTCTGTAACTGGGTGCTGAACTTTCTCACAGGGAGGCCACAAAACGTGCAGATTGGCAGCAACACCTTCAAGACCATCACACTGAGCACAGGGGTCCCGCAAGGGTGTGTGCTCATCCCCCTGCTCTTCACCCTGCTGACCCATGACTGCGTATCATCCAACAGCACCAACCACATCATCAAGTTTGCGGACGACACAACGGTGGTGGGCCTCATCACCAACAATGAAAAGGCCAACTACAGAAATGAGGTGAGCCAGCTGGTCCAGTGGTGTAAAGACAATAATTTCTTCCTGAACGTGGGAAAAACCAAGGAGATTGTGGTCGACTTCAGGAGAGGACACACACAGCATCCCCCTCTGATCATCAATAGAGCAGCTGTGGAGAGGGTGAGCAGTACCAAGTTCCTGGGGGTGCACATCTCTGAGGACCTCTCCTGGTCCAACAAAACCACATCACTGGCCAAGAAGGCTCAAACTCACCTCTGTTTCCTCCACAAACTGAGGAGAACACAAATCCCACCCCCCATCATGTGCTTATTCTACCGGGGTACCACTGAGAGCATCCTCACCAGCTACATCACAGTGTGGTACGGAAGCTGCACTGCCTCCTGCCGGAAGACACTACAACGCACAGTGAAAGCAGCCAGCAAGATCATCGGTGCTCCTCTGCACCCCCCCCCCCCCCTCCCCGGACATCTACCACATCCACCTCACCCGCAGAGCCATCAACATTGCAGGCAACACCTCCCACCCCTCACACTCCCTCTTCAGCCCCCTGCCCTTGGGGAAAAGGTATGGGAGCCTCTGGGCCCGCTCCACAAGACTGCTAAACAGCTTTGTCCACCAGGCCATCAGGACCCTGAACTCTTAACCACTCGCCCCACTCCCCCGCCACCCCACCCCTGGATCGTAACACACTCACCCACACAATAACTACCTCAGCTGTTTGCACAGAAAGACTTGGCACACCAACGGTAGTACATCTGCTGCTGTATATCTCTGCACCTTACTGCAACCAATTGCACAAATGCCATAGCTGCTGCAGTCTGTCTGTATTGCAGTATTGATCATGTGCAGTCCAATCTGTCACTGTCTGCACCTACACTACCGCATTGAATTTGCAATTACGGGTATTACAGCTCTACTTTTTCTGTATATATGCAGGATTGCTGGGTGTTATGTTTTATCTTATTTGCACTATGGGTAGCATTGCTGTACATAAACTGCTGTTGTTGTTTTTCATCCTTATTTCTTCTTTTCTTATTCAGAACTAGTGCATACCTGTGCATGCCCGTAGAAATCAAGTATAAGCAAGTATTTCTGCATGCCCATAGAAAGCAAGTGTTAGCAAGCATTACTGCATTCCTGCTTTTGATCTTTGGCATGATTACCATGCCAGCAGAAACCATGGTGATGCCTGCTGTTGATCTTTGACATGGTTACCATGGCAACAGAAACCCTGGTGAAACCTGCCTTTTATCTTTGATGTCACCACTCGTTCAGTGATGCGTGCCTTTGATGTTTGATGATGTCATAGCGAGTCCTATGATCGTGAGTGATGGCTGCCTTTGATGTTTGATGATGCCATAGTGAGTCCTACGATCTTTGATGATGTCATAACAAGTCCTATGATCGTGAGTGATGCCTTCCTTTGTTTTTTTTGATGATGTCATGGCGAGTCCTATGATCATGAGTGATGCAGTCCAAGGACGGATAATTTTTTCATACATTCAACTCCTTATACATAGGAATACATATTACATGTACATTGGAAGTCATCTCCATTTTCTGGGCTCAAGCTGATGGTGTGTACATCCCCAAGGAAGAACTGTCAAAATCCCTGTACCAGTTCTGTCCAATATCCCTGCTGAACGTGGAAGGGAAGATCTTCTTTGGTGTGCTAACTGGGCGACTTGTGAGGTTCCTTTTGGAGAATGGCTATGTTGATACGTCTGTGCAGAAGGCAGGGCTTCCAGGCTTTCCACGATGAATAGAACATGCTAGTATGATATGGCATACAATTCAAGAAGCAAAGTGACAAAAGAAGGATCTGGCAGTGGTGTGGTTGGACCTTGCCAATGCCTATGGATCTGTTCCACATAAGACTCATTAAGTATGCCGTGGAGTACTTGTACATCCCAGAGAAGGTCCAGGGAGTAGTACAGTGATCCCTCGCTACTTCGCGCTTCACCTTTCGCGCCCTCAGTGCATCGCGGATTTTTCAAAAATATTCATCAAAAATTCAAAATTGAGAAATAATGGGCGGGCGCTAGCAGAAGGCAGGGAGACTACATTAGACCATCAGGTGTCAACACGGAGAGCAGCACAACTCTCTGTTCGCTGTTGTCGTGTTGGCTGGGCTCGGAAATCTCGCAAGCTGATTGGCTGAGACGTTTCACCCCGCAAGCTGATTGGCCGAGATGTCTCACCCACTTCCTCTCCCTGCCGAGCACCCATGAAGGGAAGAAAGACCGCATTCATTGCTTTTTATCGCTCGTGTTACTTAGTCTCGCCGCGTGGAACTTTTTGCTGTTCTCTTGTGCCATTTTGTGCGAAATAGTCTTCCCGTCGAGGCACTACGCCGCCTCCTGCAGCTTCAGCTCTATCGGAAGCTGCCTCGATGATCCTGCGCCTCCAGCACCTCACGATGAGGCGTCACCTGAGGAGCAGTAAAGCTCTCATTAACCTGTGCAGTAAATCATTTTCATCTTGAGTTACGTATCTTGTTATAAGAATAAAAGAGTTCTAAAAACATATTTATGTACACTTTGTTTACATCTACGTATGTATGTACACGTACACACACACACACGTATCATATGAGAGTGAGAGAATGAACGTACGTATTGTTTATGGATGACGTCATTGGGGTGACGCTACTTCGCGGTTTTTCACTTTTCGCGGTCGGTTCTGGAACCCATTAACCGCGATAAGTGAGGGATCACTGTATTAGCCTACTATGAGCACTTCAAGATGAGGTTCACCACCAAGTCGTATACCACAAGCTGGCAGGAGCTGGAGGTAGGAATCCCAATGGGTGCACGATATCACCAGTGTTGTTCATTCTAGCTATGGAAGTGATAGTGTGTGCTGCCAAGAAGGTTGGCCCAGTAGAGTTAGATCCAGGACAAGAACTGCCTCTAATTCGAGCTTTTATGGATGACCTAACCTTGGTGAACCAGCGCACTGTTGTGACAGTAGTCATCTTGAAATGGCTGGTGGGGCTGATTGGGCAAATATGGCATTTAAAGTTGTGGTGTCTGCAGTTCGGGTTGATGCCAAGATTGATGTGGCTCCTGACCGTCTATGAGGTAGCTTTGACTCATGTGGAAGCCATGGAGAAACGTATGTGTTTACATCCGTTGATGGCTCAGAGTGTCCCAAAACCTTACATCTGTGGCATAGTATGGCAGAGGAACGAAGGTCCAACTACCGATAAAGTCCCTGCCCAAGCAAGCTCTCAATGTACAAGTGGAGGCATGAACCAGGTGTTGAGAGTAATCAAGGAGGCCATTGAAGTTGCTGTGGAAAAGGCGAATAAGGAAAAGAGGATCACTGTCGTCTAAAAGATCCACTTCCTTCCAGCTGGGGCTGGGCTAAGATGCCACTCTTGTCGTCAGGGTCTGGCAAGGGGCCTCCTACAAGAAGCAAACGACTGGCAGTGTCACGTAGATCTGGACAAGGCACTTCAGTTCCCAGGAGAAATTGCTCTCACAAAGCTGAGGCCTGATGTGGTGATAACATCTAGAATGACAAGGACAGTGATCATTGGCGAGCTAACAGTCCCGTGGGAAGATAATATTGAAGAGGCCTATGAAAGGAAGAAGGAGAAATATGAAGAGCTGGTGTTACAGTGCTCGGAAAGAGGGTGGAAGCCACATTGCTGTCCCTTTGAGGTTAGTTGTCGAGGGTTTGTGGCTCATTCTATGATGGCATTTTTACGATGCCTAGGGATAGAAGGCCAGAAGAAGAAAGCTGTGTGTAAGAATCTGGAGGAAGCAGCTGAAGCAGGATCCGCCTGGTTTTGGTGGAAGAAATAAGAAGCAGTGCTTGCGGTGTAGCCAACCATTTGAGCACGTCCTTAGACGTGGGTGACGTGGGCCCACCCTCTTTTATAGTGGTACTAGGAATAATGGGCCGAAACTACTAGGGGGCTCCTAGCTGAGGACTCAACTGGTTGTAGCAGGAGTGATGTAGTATGACAGCCTGTTTGCTCATCACCTACATAGGAACATCATGTAGACATCATAGGCACATCATAGGCGATCCGATGATCTTTTAGCAAGTCCTATAATCGTGACAGACAGACACACAGAGATTTCCTGAATTTATAGAGTGATATTGCTATATATATATTGAAACGGCATTCCAGTTCTCCTGTATGTCCTGTATGTATAGAATTATTGACAAATAAAAATCTTTGAATAAGGCGATGGTACCTTTATTTGAGTACAATTTCTAGCTACTCTACCCACCTCTGTTGCCTCGAACGTTACTGTTGTTGCAGAGTGGTAACCTGACTGATGAGCATCTGAACAGCCAGACCTTACAGCCAGTATTTATAAATGTGAAGATGCAGCAGATATTTGACACCGTTTTAGTTTGTGTAATTTCATTTTTTAAAAAATCTCAGTAAGAAATAAAATACAGAACCCCAAACACATTGTTTCTACTTGTAATGAAATATGCTATATCACTCTATAATTCAAGAAATCTGTGTGTCTGTCACGATCATAGGACTCGCTAAAAGATCATAGGACCACCTATGATGTTCCTATGATCACCCTCTCCAAGATCGCCTAGGATTGCTACATGATGTCTATATAGGATTCACTCACGATCATAGGACTCGCTATGACATCATCAAAGATCAAATGCAGGCATCATAGGGCTCGCTATGCCATCATCAAAGATCTAAGGCAGTCATCACTCATGATCATAGGACTTGCTATGACATCATCAAAGATCACGTGACTCGTTATTACATCATCAAAGATCAAAGGCAGGCATCACTCATCATCACTACAAATAATTCAAGAAATCTCTGTCACGATGTCACAGTCATAGGACTCGTTATAAAGATCATAGGACTCGCTATGACATCAAAGATCAAAGGTAGGCATCACTCATGATCATAGGATTCACTATGACATCATCAAAGATCATAGGACTTGCTATGACATCATCAAAGATCACGTGACTCGTTATTACATCATCAAAGATCAAAGGCAGGCATCACTCATCATCACTACAAATAATTCAAGAAATCTCTGTCACGATGTCACAGTCATAGGACTCGTTATAAAGATCATAGGACTCGCTATGACATCAAAGATCAAAGGTAGGCATCACTCATGATCATAGGATTCACTATGACATCATCAAAGATCATAGGATTCACTATGACATCATCAAAGATCATAGGACTCACTATGACATCATCAAAGATCAAAGGCAGTCATCACTCACGATCGTAGGACTCGCTATGATGTCATCAAAGATCATAGGACTCACTATGACACCATCAAAGATCAAAAGCAGGCATCACTGAACAAGTGCTGACGTGCTTGCTTACACCCTTGCTTACACCTGCTTTCTACGGGCATGCAGAAATACATGCTTATGCTTGGTTTCTACAGGCATGGACAGGTATGCACGGGCATGCACAGGTATGCACTAGTAGATAACAAAAATACTGTTCCAATATAGAACTGTTTCCATGTGAAATGTCAAATGTGTCCATGGTCATTATCAAATTTAATGTCTACTAAAAAAAGTTCTCTTTATATATAGGAACAGTATTTTTGTTATCTACTAGTTGTGGCGGCTGGCTGGCCGGCTGGCACAGCTATTGACAGCCCTGAGGACACAGTCCAAGGACGAATAATTTTTTCACACATAAGGAGTTGTTCAGAACTCCTGAAAGAACTCCTTATACAAAGATATAGAGTGATGATAATCAAGTCAGTGGCGGTAATGCACCCGTAGGCTGGTTGCCAACCGCCAATCAAATCTAAAAGAAAAAGTAGTTATCTACTAGTGCATACCTGTGCATGCCCGTGTATGCCGTGGAAACCAAGTATAAGCATGTATTTCTGCATGCCTGTAGAAAGCAGGTGTAAGCAAGGGTGTAAGCAAGCACTTCAGCACTTGTTCAGTGATGCCTGCCTTTGATCTTTGATGAAATTTGATAATTACCATGGACACCACAGAGCAAACATAAACTTTGGACTAAAAATGCTGAAGTTAATTGTTGTATCTGCCTTTAGTTTAACAGTGTTTAGTAACATAGCAACTCATTATCACTCTGTATATAATTCAACAAATCTCTTCTTTTAAGATTTGATTGGCAGTTGGCAACCAGCTTACAGGTGCATTACCGCCACGTACTTCACTCTATATCATCACTATATATCTTTCTCTACCGCTTCTTCTTCTTCTTTTAGATTTGATTGGCGGTTGGCAACCAGCTCACAGGTACATTATCGCCACTGACTTGATATCTTTGTATAAGGAATTCTTACAAGGAGTAACAACTACCCATGTGCAAAAAAAATCATCCGTCCTCATGCGAGGAATGGCTGCTCTCCCATCCTTCACCGTCTAGCTGTACTCTATATCATCACTCTATATATCTTGACCGTGGCAACTGCCACCAACATCACTATTCTAAAACTTCTTTTAGATTTGATTGGCAGTTGGCAACCAGCTTACAGGTGCATTACCGCCATGTACTTCACTCTATATCCAGGTATCCATCATCACTCTCTTAACCTGTTGCACTCCAGTGTACCGCGGGCGGACACGTCTCTGCGTCCTAGAGCGCATGAGGGCGCACAAAGGTGCTGCGTCCTAGAGCGCACTGAAAAAAAAAAAGCTGCATTTCCGTTCTTCCACTACAGACACAGCCGCGAACAGAAAGCCAAAGGAGTGCTTTGATTGGTTTAGATGTGATTGACCTCTCATTCGACTAATAAGAGCCTTGAATTGGGTTTCTGAAACCTTGAAGAACCAATGACTGAAAACCTAGCAAGAAGGACCCGCCTACCAACGGCTGCGAATACAGCCAGCCAATTGAAACACAGAAGTTTGAAAGCTGTTTTGTGTAAGGCTGGGTGACACACAGGTGTTAGCCAGTCTTTTTTTCTTACTACTGTTATTTGTTTTGAAAAACCGTTCGCCAAAACCGCAATGATGGAAGCGCAAAACCGCAATAATGGAATTATGGTTTGACCGGGTCGCGTGACCAGAACCACGAGTCCGTAACAAGCGGACCAGCTTCATGTTCGTCTGACAATGAGGAAGAGAAGTTCGCCAGCGATTTTGCTGTTGTGGAGAGGTAAGTGTTATAAGCTAAATTATTCTTTATCCCTGAAAATTGTAATCCAAATGACTTTTGACCGATCGGTAAATTACAACTGTGCGTTATCGCAACATGACGGACCCGGACCGGAGTCATGTTGCGAATGGCCCCCCCCCCGTCATGTTGTGAACACCCCCCCCCCCCCGCTACTCTTCTGTAGCGGATTGCAGATATTATTGCAGATATTTTAGTCCAACTGTGCGTAGTAGACCACGGCGCACCGTGACCGTGGCGCACCGGGCGATGTCCGTCCTCTGTAGCGGGGGTGGGGGTGGGTGGGAGTTGTTACCTTCTACATTACAAATATTTTAGTATAATTTTTAGTGCACTGTAAGTTATTTTTTCTTGTAAAAAAAAAAAAAGCCACACATTTTTTACATGGCATGCTTCTTTGTGTGTGGGGGCTTGTTTGTTCATTCATTCATTCATGACTGAATAAACAACCCCCCCCCCCCCCCACACACACACACACAGCCCTTCACCTTTCATTAGAGCCCAAGATGAAGCTTCTATATTGAATCATTCAAAAGTTACAGACGTTTTTCCAAACTGTGCCATTTGGCACAGTTCAAAAACGCCTGGGAACAACCTGAGAAAAAAAGCTGTGTAATATATTCATTTTTTGTGGTATTGTTACAACATTTTGACCTCAGCTGGATAACACTTGGTTCTACATTTCTGTTGCATTTTCCAGCCCAGATCTGAAGCTGTTATTTGCAAGCATTTGTATCCAAAAAAACACCCAGGCGAAATTTATTTTCTTCAAGTTCAGTATGTTTAGATGACTGTTACTCAGTGGCAGGAGCACTTAGAGAGATTATGACTGTTTTGCCAAAAAATTCAGTGTTTTCTTTTAAATGAGACCAACCCCATGAAGATGCTGCAAAGGGTTGAAGAACAGCTTTTGATTTACTTTGGGTACGTTATTTTTTGGCGTTTTTAGGGAAATTGACCAGAGTGCAAGGGGTTAACTCCTTATCCACTATTATTCTTCTTCTTTTAGATTTGATTGGTGGGTGGCAACCAGCCTACAGGTGCATTCTTCTTCTTTAAAATTTTATTGGCAGTTGGCAACCAGCTCACAGGTTCATTTCCGCCACATACTTCATATCATCACTCTATCTGGTCAGGAGCTGTAGTCCTTCTATCATCATTGCTGTGTCCAATCGAACCTCAACTCTATCTTCAGACATCACTCTTCTTCGTCTCCTCATACTTCACTGTATATCATCACTTACGCATGGACAAAATTGTTGGTACCCCTCTGTTAATGAAAGAAAAACCCACAGTGGTCACAGAAATAACTTGAATCTGACAAAAGTGGTAATAAATAAGTCTGTGAAAATTAACCAATGAAAATCAGACAGTGCTTTTGAATTGTGGTTCAACAGAATTATTTTAAAAAACAAACTCATGAAACAGGCCTGGACAAAAATGATGGTACCCTTAACTTAATATTTTGTTGCACAACCTTTTGAGGCAATCACTGCAATCAAACGATTTCTGTAACTGTCAGTGAGACTTCTGCACCTCTCAGCAGGTATTTTGGCCCACTCCTCATGAGCAAACTGCTCCAGTTGTCTCAGGTTTGAAGGGTGCCTTCTTCAGACGGCATGTTTCAGCTCCTTCCACAGATGTTCAATAGGATTTAGATCAGGGCTCATAGAAGGCCACTTTAGAATAGTCCAATGTTTCGCTCTTAGCCATTCTTGGGTGTTTTTAGCTGTGTTGTGGGTCATTATCCTGTTGCAAGACCCATGACCTGCGACTGAGACCAAGCTGTCTGACACTGGGCAGCACATTTCTCTCTAGAATACCTTGATAGTCTTGAGATTTCATTGTACCCTGCACAGATTCAGGACACCCTGTGCCAGATGCAGCAAAGCAGCCCCAGAACATAACAGAACCTCCTCCATGTTTCACAGTAGGGACAGTGTTCTTTTATTGATATACTTCATTTTTGCGTCTGTGAACATAGCGCTGATGTGCCTTGCCAAAAAGTTCCAGTTTTGTCTCTTCTGTCCATAGGACATTCTCTCAGAAGCTTTGTGGCTTGTCAACATGCAGTTTGGCAAATTCCAGTCTGGCTTTTTTGTGATTTGTTTTCAACAGTGGTGTCCTCCTTGGTCGTCTCCCATGAAGTCCACTTTGGCTGAAACAATGACGGATGGTGCGATCTGACACTGATGTACCTTGACCTTGGAGTTCACCATGAATGTGTTTAGAGGTTGTTGTGGGTTCTTTTGTTACCATTCGTATTATCCGTCTCTTCCATTTTTCATCACGTTTCCTCCTGCAGCCACTTCCAGGGAGGTTGGATACAGTCCTGTGGATCTTAAATTTCTGAATAATATGTGCAACTTCTTTCTGATCTCCTGAGACAACTGTCTCCTTTGCTTCCTCTGGTCCATGTTTAGTGTGGTACATACCATGTCACCAAACAGCACAGTGACTACTTGTCACCCTTTAAGTAGGCCGACTGACTGATTACAAGTTTGTAGACACCTATGATGTTAATTAGAGGACACATCTTGGTTGAACATGTCCCTATGGTCACATTATTTTCAATCTTTTCTCGGGGTACCATCATTTTTGTCCGGGCCTGTTTCATGAGTTTGTTTTTTAAAGTAATTCTGTTGAACCACAATTCAAAAGCATTGTCTGATTTTCATTGGTTAATTTTCATAGAATTTTTATTACCACTTTTGTCAGATTCAAGTTATTTCTGTGACCATTGTGGGTTTTTCTTTCATTAACAGAGGGGTACCAACAATTTTGTCCACGTGTGTATCATCACTTTACACATCTTGCAAGATGTCAGCCCCTCTCAAATTCTTTTTCAGTCTCCTACAGGTGCATTACCACCACAAACTTTATATATATGTCTGTCTTTCTTCTTCTTTTAGATTTGATTGGCGGTTGGCAACCAGCTTACAGGTATATTACTGCCACTGACTTGATCATCATCGAGTCAGTGGCAGTAACTCTTCATAAGGAGTTCTTATTCAATTCAATTCAGCTTTATTTATAATGCGCCACATCACAACAAAAGCCGTCTCGTGGTGCCACAGTGCAGAAAAAAACCCACACAGTCACAGAAAGACCCAGCAATCAGATGATCCCCTATGAGCAAGCACTAGGCGACAGTGGAGAGGAAAAACTCCCATTTGGAAGGAAGAAACCTCTAGCAGAACCAGGCTCAGGGACTGGCTGGGGATGAGGGGATAGGGAGGATGGAAAGGACAGACATAAAGAACATAGCAGTAAGATGCCAAGTACAATATTGGAGGTCAACCAGCAGTATGGATCAGATAACAATAGAACAAGAGTGGGGTTAAAAGACACAAAAATGTCACGAATGGCTCTTGCGAGCCATTAATAAGAGCCAAGGGCCAACCAGTGAGTTTGCGTAGTTTATTAATAAAGGAAAGGAACAAAGGAAAAGAGCCTCATGGGAAAAAACACAAATAATACAAGAGGTACACTTACGGATCACGATGAGGGAAGAGAGGAGGGCTGGAGCCGGATGTAGGGACTCCAGCCTAATCCACAACGGGAGGTAAGTGTGGATAGTGCATGAGGTCGCAGCCCTGAGCAATCAGGGTTGCTCCCTTACATAGTGGTTGACAGCGCCTCAGCTGATGAGAGGTAATTGGCCTCCAGCCGTCCCATGGAGCTTGACAGCCGGAAGCCCGCTGAGATGCTGTCATAACAAAAGCGGGGCTGAGATGATGTATGGCCTGAGCGCGGACGACATCGGCGCACAGACCATGACAGGACCTCCCCCTCGAGGCCAGGCTCAGAATGGCCAGTAACACCCAAGCCCCCGCCCCCACCCCCCCAGTGTGGGCGGATGGGGCGCAGGCCAGGAGGGAGCGAGTAAGAAAAAGAGGAGGAGAAAAAAAAACATGACACTGACAGGGAACAAACGAAGCAATTACAGAGTACGAAAGAGGGAGAAAAAAACCCAAAACACAATACTCCATAAATGCGGACCAAATATAGACCAGACCCTAAAAAAAAAAAAGGATGCAACAACAGGAGGAGGCCTAGAAAAAGAACAAGGGCATGCTAGGGCATCCCTGGCTTAAAGGGAACATACCGGACAAGCACGATCAGCCTCGAGGGATTTCAGCTGTTTCGTGCTGATCGCGTCACAGAGCTCTCCGGTAAGTCTATTGGAGGAGGAGTGTGCTTCTATATTAACAGCAGCTGGTGCTCTGATGTAACGGTGGTTTCACAACACTGTTCTACCGATCTAGAATTTCTCTCTGTTAACTGCAAGCCATTTTATTCCCCGCGGGAGTTCGCATCATTTGTTTTGATCGCTGTGTACGCCCCTCCCGACGCGGACGCGCGCGAGGCCCAGCGCGCGCTCGCAGATCACGTCCTACATGCGGAGCGGAATTTTCCAGACTCCCTGGTTATTGTGGTAGGCGACTTTAACCAGTGCAATCTGAGTCACGAGCTCCCCCGATACAGACAGTTTATTAAATGTCCAACCAGAGGAAATAACACGCTGGATCACTGTTACACTACAGTGAAGGACGCATATCGCGCTGTTCCCCGCGCTGCGCTTGGACTATCTGATCACGTGATGGTCCACCTCATTCCCACATACAGACAGAGACTGAAACTCACTAAACCTGTTGTGACCACCACGAAGAAATTGACCAGTGAAGCTGGAGAGAAACTGAACACATGCATGGAAATAACTGACTGGGACATGTCTAAAGGAGCCACTCATGATCTTAATGAGTACACAGACACTGTGAACTCATACATCAACTTTTGTGAGGAGAGCATTCTTCCATCGCGCACCAGGGTGAGGTACTCTAATGATAAGCCCTGGTTCACTGCTAAGCTCAGACAGATCAGAAAGGAGAAGGAAGCTGCATTGAAAAGTGGAGACAGAGACTGCTACAGGGAGGTTAAATATCGGTTTAACAGAGAGCTGAGGAGAGCTAAATCTGTGTATTCTGAGAGACTCCAGCAGCAGTTCACTGCTAATGACTCGGCTTCTGTGTGGAGAGGACTGAGGCAAATCACCAACTATCAGCCTCAGGCTTCTAAAGGTCAGGATGACAAAGCCCTTTGTCAAAAACTGTCCCAACATTACGCCCGTTTTGACACCTCGTCAGCTGTGTCCAACTCCCCCACTCCACCCAGCTCCACTGCCTCCTCGGCCCCTAATTCATCAAAAGCGGTCCCCCCTCCTCCTCCTCCTCCCCCCCTGCCGTTGTCATCAGTGAGCAGGACGTGCACAGACAATTCTCCAGACTGAACCCGCGCAAGGCCCCCGGGCCGGACGGTGTGTCTCCCTCCACCCTGAGACACTGTGCGAAAGAGCTGGCTCCTGTCTTCACAGACATTTTTAACACCTCCCTTAAGCTGTGCCACGTGCCGACCTGCCTCAAATCCTCCACCATCATCCCTGTCCCCAAGAAGCCACGGATTACTGGACTTAACGACTACAGACCTGTAGCGCTCACCTCTGTAGTCATGAAGTCCTTTGAGCGCCTGGTCCTGTCTCACCTCAAGTCCATCACCATTCCCCTCCTGGACCCGCTGCAGTTTGCCTACCGTGCCAACAAGTCTGTGGACGACGCAGTCAACCTGGCCCTCCACTCCATCCTGCAGCACCTGGACTCCCCGGGAACCTACGCCTGGATCCTGTTTGTGGACTTCAGCTCTGCATTCAACACCATCCGCCCCGCTCTGCTCCAGGACAAGCTGTCCCTGCTCGGTGTGTCTGACTCCCTCTGCAGGTGGATCGCTGACTTCCTGACGGACCGGAGGCAGCATGTGTGGCTGGGGAAGTCTGTCTCGGACTCTGTTAGCATCAGCATCGGATCACCCCAGGGCTGTGTACTTTCCCCCCTACTCTTCTCCCTTTATACCAACTCCTGCACCTCCTCCCACCAGTCTGTTAAGCTGATCAAGTTTGCGGACGACACCACCCTCATCGGGCTCATCTCCAACGGCGACGAGTCCGTCTACAGGAAAGAGGTGGCCCAGCTGGTGTCCTGGTGCAGCCACTACAACCTGCAGCTGAATGCTCTGAAGACAGCGGAGATGATTGTGGACTTCAGGAAAGTCACAACCCCCCTGCCCCCCCTCACCATCACAGGCTCTCCCATCACCATTGCAGATTCCTTCCGCTTCTTGGGCACCACCATCACCCGGGACCTCAAATGGGAGCCAACCATCAGCTCCCTCATCAAAAAGGCCCAGCAGAGGATGTTCTTTCTGCGGCAGCTGAGGAAGCTCAAGCTACCCACCAAGGTGTTAGTGCAGTTCTACACGGCCATCATCGAGTCCATCCTCACCTCCTCCATAACCGTGTGGTACGCAGGAGCCACTGCCAGGGACAGACTAAGGCTGCAGCGCGTCGTGCGCACTGCTGAGAAGGTGATCGGCTGCAAGCTCCCATCTGTCCAGGACCTGTACATCTCCAGGACCCGGAGGCGTGCAGGCCGGATCATAGCCGATCCTTCACACCCTGGTCACGTACTGTTTGCCCCCCTCCCCTCAGGTAGAAGACTTCGGTCCATTCAGACTAAAACCTCCCAGCACATGAACAGCTTTTTCCCCTCTGCCATCAGACTGCTGAACATTAAGTGACTTATTGACTCTCGTGCACTATATACAGCAGCTCATGTCGTTCATCACTGTTTTTCTGTTGCATTATCGACTGCACTGTGGTACCCCATATTATCTGCTACTTGCTAATTTATTTAAATCTGCCTTGACTAGTATTACTCATTATTATTATTATTACTTATTATTCTACACTCATTGCATGTTTTTAGTTTTTTAGTTTTTTTAGTTTATCTCTTTATCTCATCATGTTTTTAATGTTGCAGCATGGCACCGAGACAAATTCCTGGTTTGTGTACTACATGAACAACGGCAATAAATCTTGATTCTGATTCTGATTCTGATTCTAACAACGATAAGGTGCATGAAACACAAAAACACGCTAACAGTGATGAGATTACAAGAAATCATAATAACATACCCGTACATTCACAAAATTACGAAGGAACAAAGGCACAGGAATGACAGGCGAAATAACACAGTTCCGGGGGTCTTCCCACACCCAGCGTCCAAACCGCCAACAGGGGTAACAGGAAGAGTTCAGGCGGCCTACCTGAATCCCAGGCCAGGGAAAACAGTGCTTCAGGTGGCCGGACCAGGCCGCCGAATAGAGAGTCCAGTGGGTCGGGTGGCCGGCCCAGAGAGCCAAATGGGTGCGGCAGTTCTTCTGGCGGCCGACCCGCATCGCTCAGCCACCAGGACCGCAGGGGAGAGAAAGGCAACGGCTTCCCTGTAGAGGGGAATAGCGAGGGCAAGCCGGGCCGAAAGTGAGGGGTCCAAGCGGCACCTGGTGGAGAAGGCTTGGGGGGAAAATGAGGGTGAAGAAGAGGAGGAAGATGAGCCAGTCCAGTGTCCGGTGGCAGGGGATCTGCAGTTCCCTCACCGAACTTGGATCCTGCTGGTGCTGCACCCTCGTCGGACTCCGATTGGGTCACGGTTGCCCCCGCGTCGGACCCCGACTGGGTCGGCACCACACCAGAACCGACCTCCAACCCCGAACCCGGAACCCCTGGCACAGCGGGGGAAACCAGCTCCTCGCCAGCGACCCTGGGAGAAGGCTTGGGAGAGAGAGAAGAACTGGGATCAGGATCATCGGCAGCACCAGAACCCGGCGAGACAAGCTCGGACACAGCGGGTGGCTGCACCCGGCTTGTCTCCCCAAGAGACAGGCAAAAATGCTCTAGAATGGAAAGGAGAAAGACAATACAGAGCACTTGCCTGATCTCAGGTTCTTACGCCGTCCAGGAGAAACCACGGTTTCTGGAAAGGTCGTCATCAGGCTCCCACTTAGCTACGTCGGGCTCCGCAGCTGGCATGATGGTGTCCGCAGCCTCAGGATCCTCCGGCACCGATGTCCACGCCGACGGCCCAGACGCCGTGGTGGCAGGGGACCCTCGACCCGCTGGACCGGACCGCTCGTCCGTGGAGACCCGGGGACGCTTCCTCATCGGCGCAGGTTCCATGCTGCAGTCTGCTCTCCTCCTCCGCCCACGACGTGGCTGCGGGACCGGAACCAGGCTGTCCAGAACCGCAGGCCCCCTCCTCATCCGGCGACGTTGGCCTGGCGTCGAGGACCGCTCAGCGGAGGGAGACACAGAGGATGCTGAATTAACAATTAAAGCCACAGCAGGTGGTTGGAGCTCGGGGGACTGCAAACCCCGAACTCCACCCCCAGGAGTCTGACAAGGCAAATCACAATAATGAGAATATGAATGAACTTTGACTTGCCTGTCTCCTGAAGGCAGGATGGTGCCTGCTGCAGCGGACGTTGCTCCTCCCTTTCCCCACCGGATGGTGACAGAGGGCCCCCTGGGAGGACGAAGGGGAGCCACTCGAGAAGGTTCCGGGACGGGGCTCGCCAAAACAGGACTCCAGAGACACACAGCAGCCGGGATAGGCGACGAGGAGGAGGGGGCGTCAGCCAAAACGAGCCGGGCATGGAGCACTGGCGGGACAGCAGGAGAAGATGGCCCGGGAGAAGAGGCTGCGGGGATTCCCCTCTGACGAGGCGCAGGAGTGACAGCTGTGTGGGAGATTGAGCCCTTGCAGCAACCCGGAACTGGATCTGGACGGGATTCACGCTGAGGATGATGGAGGGGGTGATGACGGTTTCTGGCGGAGGGCGAGGCGAAGGTGAGGTCCGGGAATCGCCGCTCCTGTGCGGAGATGGAGGCGAGGAGGTCGGCGAACTCAGGAAAGTCACTTAACCTGGGACTCCTCTCCACCAGTCTGACTGCCGCGTCACATGATTAATGATTTCAGAAGGATGCACAGCAGAGCGAGAAGCAGCCACTCGGTCCCAGATGTTAATTGCTGTCAGCTGCAGCTCCTCTGGGGGAATCCCGACTGACGTCATGCTCAATGGGGGAAGACCCCTGGATGGTGCGAACTCCCGGGCCGGAACGGAGGCAGGAGCTGGATCCCGAAGCAAGGGGCAGCAATTCCTCCTCTTCGGCTCTCTGCCAGGATTTCCCTCCAGCCCACGGAGTATCTCGCGCTGTGTGGCGATGTCATTTCTCCTCGCGCTGACTTC
Organism: Pholidichthys leucotaenia; assembly: GCA_020510985.1. Lineage (NCBI taxonomy): Eukaryota > Metazoa > Chordata > Actinopteri > Cichliformes > Pholidichthyidae > Pholidichthys > Pholidichthys leucotaenia. The sequence goes on along the minus strand of CM035839.1, from coordinate 100,754,431 downwards.
AGGGTGGTCGGCGTAGCGAGGAAGGTTGTCCAACAGATCCTCAGCGTAGTCCAGGTGCCGGCGTATGCCGCTGGGAGTGTCATAGAGCGTAGCGGTGAACAGAGTCCCATCCACATACTCCAGAGCCTCCGCTAGCTCCTTGCCCAGGCGCCGACCGCGGCCCCTGGATGACAGCATACTCCCAGCGTGAACACCCAGATGGGGAAGAACAACAGTCCAATTCTCCAAAAACTCACGGTGGCTGGCAACTCACTGGCTGCGACCTACTGTCACGAATGGCTCTTGCGAGCCATTAATAAGAGCCAAGGGCCAACCAGTGAGTTTGCGTAGTTTATTAATAAAGGAAAGGAACAAAGGAAAAGAGCCTCGTGGGGCAAAACACAAATAATACAAGAGGTACACTTACGGTTCACAATGAGGGAAGAGAGGAGGGCTGGAGCCGGACGTAGGGACTCCAGCCTAATCCATAACGGGAGGTAAGTGTGGATAGTGCGTGAGGTCGCAGCCCTGAGCAATCAGGGCCGCTCCCTTATATAGTGGTTGACAGCGCCTCAGCTGATGAGAGGTAATTGGCCTCCAGCCGTCCCGTGGAGCTTGGACACGTGGAGCGTCACGTGGAGCGCCGTGGACATCGGCGCACAGACCATGACAAAAAACCCTCCTTAAACGAAAGCTATATTAAAAAGGAAGGATTTTACCCTGTTCTTAAAAACAGAGACCGAGTCTGACTCCCAGACCCGGAGTGGTAACTGGTTCCAGAGAGAAGGGGCTTGGTAGCAGAAGGCTCTGCCTTCCACCGTACTTTTGGAGATTCTGGGCACCACAAGTAAGCCAGCATTTTGGGAGCATAATGCTTTATTAGGATGGTAAGGTAATATCAGATCTTTTATATATTGGGGGGGCAGATTGTTAAGAGCTTTGAAAGTAAGAAGAAGGATTTTAAACTTGATTCTGAATTCAATGGGAAGCCAATGGAGGGAGGACAGAACCGGGGAAATATGATCTCTTTTTCTAGAACCAGTTAAAACTCTAGCAGCAGCATTTTGAATCAACTGAAGATTTTTTAAAGATACTTTAGGACAGCCAGATAATAGTGAATTACAATAACCTAATCGTGAACTGACAAAGGCGTGAATCAGTTTCTCAGCATCACCCAGAGACAAGATGCTTCTGATCTTGGCAATATTGCGCAGATGATATAAGGCGGTCCTAGAAACAGTTTTAATATGTGAATTAAAGGACAAATCCTGGTCAAAAATCACTCCAAGGTTCCTAACACAACTGTTCAGAGTGAGAGTGGCAGCATCTAAATTAAGGGCATAATCTGAAAAGGAATTTCTAAGATGTTTTGGGCCAACAACAATGACGTCAGTCTTATCAGAGTTCAATAGTAAAAAATTACAAGTCATCCAAGCTTTGATGTCCTTAAGACAGGCATCTAACTTGGCCAACTGATCACAATCATCGGGCTTCATTGACAGGCATAGTTTTGTGTCATCTGCGTAACAGTGAAAATGTATACAGTGCTTTCTGATGATATTGCCCAACGGGAGCATATATAGACTAAAAAGAGTAGGGCCCAACACAGATCCCTGTGGAACTCCGTGACTGAGCTTAGAGCTGGAAGAAAATCCATCATTGACATCGACAAACTGAAATCTATCAGACAAATAAGATCTAAACCACTGCAACGGAGTTCCACTGAGTCCAACAAAGTGTTCCAATCTATCAAGTAGAATGGCATGATCGATAGTGTCAAAGGCTGCACTGAGATCTAAAAGAACAAGAACAGAGACAAGTCCATTATCAGATGCAGTCAGGAGGTCATTAGAGACCTTCACTAAGGCAGTTTCAGTGCTGTGATGAGCTCTGAACCCAGATTGAAACACCTCAAACAAACCAACTCCCTGCAAATGGTCAGATAATTGCACAGCAACAACTCTTTCCAAGATTTTTGAAATGAAAGGCAAATTAGAGATTGGTCAATAATTAGCCAAAACTCCAGGATCGAGCGTCGTTTTTTTAAGTAAAGGTTTAATTACAGCAGTTTTAAAAGCCAGTGGAACATAACCCAGAGTTAAAGAAGAATTAATGAGAAGAAGAATATGGCTACCAATAATTGGGAAAATAATTTTAAATAACCTGGAAGGAATAAGGTCCAGAAGGCAAGATGAAGGCTTAGAAGAGGAAATTATTTTATCCAACTCTAAGAGGTCGATTGGAGTAAACTTATCTAAGCAGATATCAATTGAGGGAGTTGCAGTAGTTAATGTACTAGAGTTTACGGTAGGAAGAATCTGACTTGATTTCATCTCTAATAGATAAAATTTTAAGATTGAAATAGTTCAGAAAGTCCTGACTAGAAAGCTCAGGGGGGATGCGAGGATTGACCGAGTCATGGCTCTTTATAAGCCTGGCTATAGTGTTGAAGAGAAACCTGGGGTTATTCTTGTTTGCTTCTATTAATGCAGAATAATAGCTTGATCTAGCTTTTCTAAGAGATTTTTTATAGATTAAGTAATGATTTCTCCACGCCAAGTAGAATTCATCTGAATTAGGTGAACGCCATTTTCTTTCCAATTGACGAGTTTTCTGTTTTAAGCCACGAGTTTCTGAGTTAAACCAAGGGGTAAGAAATCTCTGGTTAGACTTTTTCTTTTTTAAAGGGGCTACCAAATCTAGAGTCCGATGCAGAGAGGCAGTAACACCATCAACCATGCTATCAATCATGAATGGAGCAGACTCTCCATCACTTGTTTCAGGTGTTTCTGTTGTGTTGACCCATGGCATAGAAGAGACAATCTGCAAAAATTTAGCAACGTCATCAGAAAGACATCTGCTGTAGTAGTATTTTTCTTTAGGAAATAAGTGATCAGAGATAATGAAATCAAAAATTAACAGACAATGGTCAGACAGTACAGGATTATAAGGAGACAACCAGATTTTTGATATCTATACCATATGTCAAAACAAGGTCCAATGTATGGTGGAAATAATATGTAGAATTTTTTACTTTTTGGGAAAACCCCATTGAGTCTAAAATTGAATTGAAAGCCTTATTAAGACAGTCACTCTCAACATCAACATGTATATTAAAGTCCCCTACAATAATTATTCTATCGGTTTTCAGCACTAAATCAGCTAAAAATTTGGCAAATTCTGATAGAAACTCTGAATAGGCTGTGGGAGGATGATAAAACTATGGCAAAGAGAATTGGGTTCAAGCCAAGATTGCCAATAGGCCCCACACTGAGGACCAAACCTTCAAAGGAATTAAAACATAATTTCTGCTTAACATTAACTAGTAATTTAGAATGGAAAATTGCCGCCACTCCACCACCACGACCAGAACCTCTGGGGTTATGACAGTTTAAATACCCAGAGGGAGTTGATTCATTCAAACCAACATAATCATCAAGCCCGAGCCAGGTCTCTGTGAGGGATAGTAGATCGATCTGGTGATCGATTAATAGATCATGGACCAGAAGAGACTTAGAAGATAGAGACCTAATGTTTAATAAGCCACATTTAATTTTTAAACTTTGGGGGGGGGGGGGGGGGGGGGGGAACAGAGGCCAGATTATTAATTTTATTAATTTTAGAGACTTGAGGCTGGATTAGAATTTTCCCAGCATTTTGTTTAATCAATCTGGGAAGTTTATGCATTCTATTTTTTTTAAACTTTTTTATTAACTTTAGAGGGAGCAGAAAAAGCTTCTCTAAGGGAGGAGACAGGGGCTAAGTTGAAAGGTCGTGGATGAGGAGGAGCTGCAGGAGTGCGAGTGTTTTTCAGATTGTGTTGTATTTGTCCTGGGTTACAATATTTAGGGCAACGGGAGACAGACTGAATCTCTGAAGGATTATAAATCAAAGGCTGATCCAAACGGTAAAGACCACCCGAGTTAATGGGATCGATACAGTACGTGGGAACAGGACCAAAAAAGGGCAGATTGGCAAACCCAGAAACTTCAGAGTGAATAAACACACCAAATTTCAGTCACTGTACCAGAAAACACCGAATAAAATAGAGAAGATTGTCTCTTAAAACACGTGCACCAAGTCTATTTGGGTGGATGCCATCAGGCCTCATAAGGCCTTATAAGGAGTTCTGAACAACTCCTTATGTGTGAAAAAATTATCCGTCCTTGGATTGTGTCCTCGGGGGCGTCAATAGCTGTGCCAGCCAGCCGGCAGACTTAGATCCGCCACACACTCTGTCTGCCTTTCTGTGTGTCTGTTTTCCTCATAGCTTTGTGACGTTATCCTCATTCTTCATTTTCCTCATAACTTTGTGACGCTTTCCTTCTAGCTTTGTGATGTTCTTCTTCTTCTTTACTCTCATATCTGCGTCTCTGTAGTCCATATCTGCAGCTCATCATTATTTTTCTTCTTCCTTTATAAAGACTTGATTGGCGGTTGATCCACCAGCCCATGATGTCTTTGAACTTAAAGATCCCCTACTTAACAAGTCCTCAACTGCTTCCCAATGTAGCCCCTTAATGCCAAGATATTTTTCTGCTACTTTCACAATGATTTTGAATTTTCCTGTTTTCTTGGAAGTCTGCGCAGTGCAGTTTATCACATCTACCACAAGACAAAATTATTTTCCTTCAAAACCAGAGTATTGCTCTATAAATACAAGAAATCTCTGTCACGATCATAGTACGCCCTATGATGTCTGCCTGATGTCCTATGATCTCAGGCATCATAGGACTCGCAATGCCGTCATAAAGATATGATGTCTACATGATGTCATATAGACATACCACATCATAGGACACCCTAGGATGTCTGCATGATGTCCTATGGTGATCCTATGATGTCAGGCAACATAGGACTTGCGATGCTGTCATATAGACAAATGTGTCTATGAGACGTCAGAGCATATCATTGGACGCCCTAGGTCCTAGGGCGTCCAATGATATGCTAGGATGTCTTCATGATGTCCTATGATGATCCTATAATATCAGGCAACATACAGTAGGACTCGCGATGCCATATAGAATGTGTCTTTATGATGTCATATGGCTCAAAATTGGCAAGGTGAATAAGTCACAGGGCCAATCTTTACAGCGCGTTGTTTTCTGCACAACAGATTTCTTCAGCCATGGCCAATTCGACGTTGCCACGAGCACAGTTGGCAGATCAAGCAGTCTTCGTATTCTTGCTCAAGATGAAAAAACTAAGCAAAAGCGTTGCTTTCTGAGCAATGTGGTTTTTTAAAAGATGCTGACACGGTAAAAATGTGTAACCTTGAAGAATGCCAGTCTACACTATAAATGTGTAAAATACCAAGCAAAGCGCTGATTTTCTCCGGGTGCTCCGGTTTCTTGGTGTCTACGGGCATGCAAGGGCCTTCCTGAACAGGGTCGAAAGCCACTTAAAGACACTTTTTGCTCAGATCGATTTTCGTCATCCTGTCCATGAACTGGAATTACGACGCACCTATCCCTCAACCAGTGGTCTGAACGAAGACCCACCAGATGGAGAGCAATTGAATGAGGAAAACTGCTGCATGTCAGAAAAGATGCAGTGAAGATGAAACACCTCAGGTTCGAGCAGTACGCCACAGGCATGACTGTGAACAACACAGCCGTCTGAGACAGGAGGAGACCCTTCAGCAACAGGCATGCAGAAATACTTTATTATACTTGGTTTCTGCGGGCATGGACGGGTATGCACGGGTATGTACTAGTCTTCCTTAGTTCTACTGCATGCACTGCAGTGACATGGATGACATAGAGTGAAGTACGTGGCGGTAATGCACCTGTAAGCTGGTTGCCAACTGCCAATCAAATCTAAAAGAAGAAGAAAAAGTTATAAGGAAAAACAGACACACAGAGTGGAGATAGACATCATGTAGACATGGAAATCTCACTGTTTGAAGAAAAAGAAGAAGATTGTTCAGAACTCCTTATAAGAACTCTTTACAGAGTAATGACCAAATAGTGTTATAGACATCATGTAGACATGGAAGTCTCACTGTTTGAAGAAGAAGATTGTTCAGAACTCCTTATACAAAGAGAGTGAAGAAGACGAAGAAGAGGTTGCCACCCAATTAGAATTCTGACTTTTGATACATAGAGTGATGTTTACTGAGTGAAGTACGTGGCGGTAAGGACTTCAGCTCCTGACCAGATAGAGTGATGATATAGAGTGAAGTACGTGGCGGTAATGCACCTGTAAGCTGGTTGCCAACCGCCAAGCAAATCTAAAAGAAGAAGAAGAGTAGAGCTCCTGACCAGATTCAATTCAGTTCAATTCAATTCAGTTTTATTTATATAGCGCCAAATCACAACACAGGTTATCTCAAGGAACTTTACAAAAAAGAGTGAGTTTAGGCCACACTCTCAAATTTATAGAATCCAGCAGAGACCCCTAAGAGCAAGCACTGCGGCGACACGGGCGAGGAAAAACTTTCCTTTAACGGGCAGAAAGCTCGAGCGGAACCATAGCTCATAGAGGACGGCCATCCGCCTCAACCGGCTGGGTTGAAAAAAGAGGTAAAAAGTAGGAGGCCTGGCAGTAGCTACATTAAAAACAAACATAGCAAATACAATATTCCAAGCCAGACATTCCAGTATCAAGCCTGGTTAGGCTGCACATGCGAGTGAAGGCCTGGCAGCGGCAACATTTTTAACTACAGGCCTTATCAAAGAGAAAAGATTTCAGCTTACTCTTGGATAAAGAGAGAGTGTCTGCCTCCCAAACTGAACTGGGAAGATGGTTCCACAGGAGGGGAGCTTGATAACTGAAAGCTCTACCTCCCAATCTACTTCTGGAGGCCTTGGGGACCACCAGCAGTTTGGATTTTTGGGAGCGCAGAGCTCTGGTTGGATGATAGGGAACTATGAGTTCTTGCAGGTAAGAAGGAGCCATACCATTAAGGGCTTTATAAGTTAGGAGCAATATCTTGAATTCAATTCTATATTTTATTGTGAGCCAATGTAAAGAAGCTAAAACTGGGGTAATGTGATCTCTTCTCCCTGTTGTCATTAGGATACGTGCAGCTGCATTCTGAATGAGTTGGAGAAACTTTATGGACTTATTAGGACAACCTGAAAAAAGTGAATTACAATAGTCTACCTAGAGGTGATAAAGGCGTGGACAAGTTTCTCTGTGTCTTTATGAGACAGGATGGACCTAATTTTAGAAATATTACACAGATGGAAGAAGGCAGTCTTAATGGTTTGCTGTATTGAAAGACATATCTTGGTCAAAGACAACTCCAAGATTCCTAACAGAAAATGCAGAAGCCATTGCAATGCCATCTAGTGTTGTTATGTTACTAGAAAGAGTACTTCTAGCACGTAATGCTTCTTACGAAGCCACTCCTTTGTTGCCCGGGCAGTGTGTTTGGGATCATTGTCATGCTGAAAGACCCAGCCACGTTTCATCTTCAATGCCCTTGCTGGTGGAAGGAGGTTTTCACTCAAAATCTTACGATACATGGCCCCATTCATTCTTTCCTTTACACGGATCAGTCGTCCTGGTCCCTTTGCAGAAAAACAGCCCCAAAGTATGATGTTTCCACCCCCATGCTTCACAGTAGGTATGGTGTTCTTTCTCCTCCAAACACGACAAGTTGAGTTTTTACCAAAAAGTTCTATTTTGGTTTCATCTGACCATATGACGTTCTCTCAGTCCTCTTCTGGATCATCCAAATGCTCTCTAGCAAACTTCAGACGGGCCTGGACATGTACTGGTTTAAGCAGGGGGACACGTCTGGCACTGCAGGATTTGAGTCCCTGGTGGCGTAGTGTGTTTCTGATGTAGCCTTTGTTACTTTGTTCCCAGCTCTCTGCAGGTCATTCACTAGGTCCCCCCATGTGGTTCTGGGATTTTTGCTCACTGTTCTCGTGATAATTTTGACCCCACGAGGTGAGATCTTGCGTGGAGTCCCAGATCGAGGGAGATTATCGGTGGTCTTATATGTCTCCATTTTCTAATAATTGCTCCCACAGTTGATTTCTTCACACCAAGCTGCTTACCTATTGCAGATTCAGTCTTCCCAGCCTGGTGCAGGTCTACAATTTTGTTTCTGGTGTCCTTTGTCAGCTCTTTGGTCTTGGCCATAGTGGAGTTTGGAGTCTGACTGTTTGAGGTTGTGGACAGGTGTCTTTTATACTGATAACGAGTTCAAACAGGTGCCATTAATACAGGTAACGAGTGGAGGACAGAGGAGCCTCTTAAAGAAGAAGTTACAGGTCTGTGAGAGACATAAATCTTGCTTGTTTGTAGGTGACCAAATACTTATTTTACCTAGGAATTTACCAATTAATTCATTAAAAATCCTTCAATGTGATTTTCTGGATTTTTTTTTTCTCATTTTGTCTCTCATAGTTGAGGTATACCTATGATGAAAATTGGAGACCTCTCTCATCTTTTAAGTGGGAGAACTTGCACAATTGGTGGCTGACTAAATACTTTTTTGCCCCACTGTATAATGTAAACAGTTCTGGTCCAAGTACTGATCCCTTCGGAACTCCATAGCTAACCGTGGTCTGGGTAGAGGACTTGTTATGGACATGAACAAACTGGGAACGGTCTGATAGATAAGACTGGAACCATCTTAGCGTTGTACCTTTCAAACCAGTTTGCTGTTCAAGTCTCTCTAGCAGAATATGGTGGTCAATGATAAGATAGAGTGATGATCTTCTTTCTTCCTGCATTACCGACTGCACTATATAGTTCTCCACAGTATCTGCTGCTGGCTAATATATATTTTAACTGTTGACCAGTATCACTTAATCTTATCCTACACTTTATTACATGTATAGTTTATTTCTCTTATCTTATCATGTTTAATGTTGCAGCATTGTACCGAGACAAATTCCTAGTTTGTGTACTACATGAACAATGGCAATAAACCTGATTCTGATTCTGATTCTGATTCTGATATAGAGTGAAGTATGTGGTGGTAATGCACCTGTAAGCTGGTTACCAACTGACAATCAAATCTAAAAGAAGAACAAGAAGAAGAGTGGTGATGCAGTATAGAGTGATGATTAAATATATAAAGTGATGATAAGGTCAGGTACAAAGCTATGAGGAAAACGTCACAAAGCTATGAGGAAAACGTCACAAAGTTATGAGGAAAAACAGAGTGGTGATCTAGAAGAAGAAGAAGAGAGTGATATAAAGTGAAATAAGTGGTGGTAGTGCACCTGTGGGTTGGTTGCTAACCGCCAATCAAGTCTAAGGGAAGAAGAAAAAGATGATAAGGTACAAGGGAGAGAGAGCCGGCCAGAAGATATATAGAGTGATGATACAGAGTGAATACATACAATATACAATTTACAATATACAATTTATCATGAGAGTCTGTTGGATCGTTCTTAGTCTGGCCCTTCACCCAGGACCAGTTTGTCTTGGGTGACCCTATCAGAGGCAAATTGCCCCGGACAACATAGCTCCTGGGATCACTGGGGCACGCAAACCCACCCCACCACGATAAGGTGACGATCCATGAGGGGGTCACTGGGGCACGCAAATCCCCCCACCACGATAAGGCGACAATCCATGAGGGGGTGACGATCCATGAGGGGCTCACCCAGCGCTGTGGCAGCGCGCTGTGAGTGAGCCCTGCATGCGTCTGAATGCGCTGGATTCTCCGCAGGATTGCTGGACTCACCCTCAGAGATAGGGTGAGGAGCTCAGTCATCCGGGAGAGGCTCAGAGTAGAACCGCTGCTCCTCCACATTGAAAGGAGTCAGTTGAGGTGGTATGGGCATCTGATTAGGATGCCTCCTGGACGCCTTCCACTTGAGGTGTTTCAGGCACGTCCCACTGGGAGGAGACCCCGGGGCAGACCCAAGACTCAGTGGAGAGACTATGTCTCCCAGCTGGTCTGGGAATGCCTTGGTATCCTCTCTGAAGAGCTGGAGCAGGTGGCTGGGGAGAGGGAAGTCTGGGCTTCTCTGCTTGAACTGCTGCCTCCGTGACGCGGACCTCCGGAAAAGCGGTAGAAGATGGATGGATGGACGTGGTGGTAATGCACCTGTAAGCTGGTTGCCAACAGCCAATCAAATCTAAAAGAAGAAGGAGAGGAAAAACAGACACACAGACAGACATATATATAGAGTGTGTGGTGGATAGCTGGTTGCCAACTGCCAATCAAACCTAAAAGAAGAAGAAGAGGTAGTAAATGAAATCTGTTAATGCAGTGATGATATACAGTACAGTGGGGCAAAAAAGTATTTAGTCAGCCACCAATTGTGCAAGTTCTTCCACTTAAAAGATGAGAGAGGTCTCCAATTTTCCTCATAGGTATACCTCAACTATGAGAGACAAAATGAGAAAAAAAAAATCCAGAAAATCACATTGTCTGATTTTTAAAGAATTTATTTGCAAACTATGGTGGAAAATAAGTATTTGGTCACCTACAAACAAGCAAGATTTCTGGCTCTCACAGACCTGTAACTTCTTCTTTAAGAGGCTCCTCTGTCCTCCACTTGTTACCTGTATTAATGGCACCTGTTTGAACTCGTTATCAGTATAAAAGACACCTGTCCACAACCTCAAACAGTCAGACTCCAAACTCCACTATGGCCAAGACCAAAGAGCTGTCAAAGGACACCAGAAGCAAAATTGTAGACCTGCACTAGGCTGGGAAGACTGAATATGCAATAGGAAAGCAGCTTGGTGTGAAGAAATCAACTGTGGGAGCCAGGGACTCAAATCCTGCAGTGCCAGACGTGTCCCCCTGCTCAAGCCAGTACATGTCCAGGCCCATCTGAAGTTTGCTAGAGAGCATTTGGATGATCCAGAAGAGGATTGGGAGAATGTCATATGGTCAGTTGAAACCAAAATAGAGCTTTTTGGTAAAAACTCAACTTGTCGTGTTTGGAGGAGAAAGAATGCTGAGTTGCATCCAAAGAACACCATACCTACTGTGAAGCATGGGGGTGGAAACATCATGCTTTGGGGCGGTTTTTCTGCAAAGGGACCAGGACGACTGATCCGTGTAAAGGAAAGAATGAATGGGGCCATGTATCGTGAGATTTTGAGTGAAAACCTTCCATAAGCAAGGGCATTGAAGAGGAAACGTGGCTGGGTCTTTCAGCATGACAATGATCCCAAACACACCGCCTGGGCAACGAAGGAGTGGCTTCGTAAGAAGCATTTCAAGGTCCTGGAGTGGCCTAGCCAGTCTCCAGATCTCAACCCCATAGAAAATCTTTGGAGGGAGTTGAAAGTCCGTGTTGCCCAGCGACAGCCCCAAAACATCACTGCTCTAGAGGAGATCTGCATGGAGGAATGGGCCAAAATACCAGCAACAGTGTGTGAAAACCTTGTGAAGACTTACAGAAAACATTTGACCTCTGTCATTGCCAACAAAGGGTATATAACAAAGTATTGAGATGAACTTTTGGTTATTGACCAAATACTTATTTTCCACCATAATTTGCAAGTAAATTCTTTAAAAATCAGACAATGTGATTTTCTGGATTTTTTTTTTCTCATTTTGTCTCTCATAGTTGAGGTATACCTATGATGAAAATTGGAGACCTCTCTCATCTTTTAAGTGGGAGAACTTGCACAATTGGTGGCTGACTTAAATACTTTTTTACCCCACTGTAGAGTGAAGTACGTGAGATGCTCCTGACCAGATAGAGTGATGACATGAACTGAAAAGAAGAAGAAGCACCTGTAAGATTAAATTTAGGAACTCCTTGTACAAAGCTACAGAGTGATGAAGATATGTAGAGTGATGATATAGAGCAAAGAAGGAGATGATCTAAGATGCACCTGTGATATAGAGTGATGGACTACGAGTGATAATGGCCAAGATATAGAATGGACACAGAGATTTCTTGAATTATATATAGAGTGATGTCTGAAGATAGAGTATGTGATGGTAGTGCACCTGTAGGCTGGTTGCCAACCGCCACTCAAATCTAAAAGAAGAAGAAGAGTGGTGATGCGCTTGCTTAGGTTCAGGTTCAGGTTACTTTATTTGTACCCGTAGGTAGATTTGTTTTGCAGTCTGGTGACATCCATATTTACAAGCCACAAATTACATTCAACATAGACACAAACACAGGCACACATGAAGCTGACTATAAACATGATAAAAATACTCAAGGCTCCATCAATCAGGGTATAAAGACAAAGAGATGAGAGAAAAACCAGAGGTAAGAGAGAAGGGTCATATTAAAAAGTTAAAAACTAGTCAAAGAGGTTAAAAACTCAAAGGTCTAAAACCCAATACAATATTTAGAACCCAAATAACATCCTACAAAAATAAGTAAATATAAAATGGAGTTAATAAATAGGTACAATATATTGTTACAACTTGTTCAACTCTTTGAGAGCAGCAGGAACAAAGCTGTTTTTGTAGCGCTGGGTTTTACTTTTTGGGACAGCAAACCTCCGTCTTGAGGGAAGAAGCTGAAAGTTGCAGTGCAAAGGGTGGGAGTCATCATTTAAAATGGAGGTAGCCATCCTCTGTACTTGTCAGGTGTACAGGGATGTCAGGCTCAGCTGTGATTCACCAAGCAAACGACTAGACCATCTAACTACCTGATCCAAGGATTTCCTCTGTTTCAGTTTTATCTGACCAAACCATGACACTAAAGAAAAGGATAAAACAGATTCAATAAAAGCCCGATAAAACATTGTCATTATGGTTCGGTCAATTTGGAAGCGTGCAAGTTTTCTCAAGCAGTGCAAATGCTGCTGACCCTTTTTGCACACCCTTTCACAGTTCTCTTCAAAGTTTAAATTACTATCAATAATCATCCCAAGATATTTGTAGGATTGTACACATTCAGTGGTCTGGCCTTTTAGTACGGTGACTTTGTGCCTGGGAGTTTTCCTCCTAAAGTCAATAATCATGTCTTTAGTTTTTGTCGTATTCAGCTGCAGGTAGGAATCCTCACACCAGTGAACAAAATCATCAACTACTGGGCCGTGGCCACTCTCACCATCCTGGAGGAGACTGACAATAACTGAGTCATCAGCATACTTTATAATGTGTCTGTTGTCATGTCTGCTCCGACACATGTTTGTGTACAGGATAAAGAGTAGTGGTGACAACACACACCCCTGAGGAGAGCCAGTAGAAGAGCACTTTAGGTCAGACAATGTACCATTGACCCTTACTCTCTGCGTCCTGTTGGTTAAGAAATCCAGAATCCAACCCACCAGATTATTGCTCAAATCAAATTGTTGCAGGAGCCTTTCAACTAAAATATGAGGTTGGATTGTATTAAAGGCGGAGGAAAAGTCCACAAATAAAAGCCTGGCGTGTGTCCCATTAAAATCCAGATGTTTAAAAAGCATGTTAAACAGTGACAGTGGCATCCTCCACTCCTCTGTGAGGCCTATAGGCAAACTGCAGAGGATCCAATGCATGCTCAGTCTGCTTTAGGACCTCACATCTGACCAGTTTTTCAAAAATTTTCATTAAAATTGAAGTCAAAGCAACTGGTCTAAAGTCGTTTACCGTTTTAGGACAGCTGGATTTTGGAATGGGAACAACCACGGCTTCTTTCCAGATCTTAGGCACATGTTGTGTCTGTAAGGACTTATTGAAAATGTAATGAAATATAGGACTCAGTGTTCATGTGCACAGGACTTTACCAAGCGCCCACATATATTATCAGGGCCCTGACTTTTGTTCACTTTTACAGTGCAGAACTCCCTTTTAACATCCTGCACCTCAATATTAAAGTGCTGATTGTCTTTGAGTTTGTTTCAAAATCTTGGGTTTCTGTGCTAAAATCAAAGGAGTCAAAATGACCATTAAAACAATTAAGAGCATTAGCCAGCTCTGTGTCTGAATTAAAACCATCTAAAAACACACGATTACTGCGTTCTGTGCTCTGAAGGCCTGCAGTAGTTTTCATACTGGCCCAGGCTGAACCAAGTTTCTTTGTTGCCATCTTGCTTTCCAACTCTGATTTATAATTCTGTTCTGCTCTTAAAATTTCGCCCTTCAGCTCTTTTGTGGCAACCTGTAGCTCAGAAACAGACCCCTGTTTAAAGGCAAGTGCTTTCCTCTGTAAGCAGGATTTAACTGATTTTGTAACTCATGGCTTGTTGTTGGGATATATTTTGACACGTTTATGTGGCACGATCGTATTTTTACAGAAAGCCATGTATGAGCATGTGACGTCCACCAAAGAGTCCAAATCATCCCCGCAGGACAGTGTGAACATCTCCCAGTCTGTACAGTTAAAGCATTCCTGGAGGCTGTGCACACACATCCTGGAGGCGGTCCACACATCTATGTCTCTGGTCTCCACCTTGCCTCTTCTGATAGCAGTTTTATACGTGGGCAGCAAATGTACACAGTTGTGATCTGAGGATCCTACAGGAGGAAGGGGGAGTGATTTATAGGCCCTCTCTATGGATCCATAGCACAGGTCCAATGTCTTTTTTCGCCTGGTTGGGCAGGAGACATACTGATAAAAGTTTTTAAGTATCTTCTTTAAAGAAACATAGTTAAAATCCCCAAGAATGAAGTTTGGCGCCTCTGGAGAAATTGACTGCAGCCGCTGGACCACATCAAAGACGGTGCTGGAGGCGGAGTCAGCGTCTGCCCTCGGGTGGATGTAAACAGTTGTGATGAAAAGCTGGGGGAACTCGCGAGGCAAATAAAAGGGGCGTAGTGCTTACACCTGTTTTCTACGGGCATGCAGAAATACTTGCTTACACCTGTTTTCTACGGGCATGCAGAAATACTTGCTTATACTTTGTAAGGGAAATATAGAAATATTAATAAATGATAAATATGATCAGGTATGAATTATTTAATTTATATTGATGTATTGGAATCTGAGATCAAATCTCATTTCATATACATCAGAAAAGTTAATAACACTCGTAAGGGGCACCAGCTTCTATCTTTAAGAAGCAATTTGATCTTTAATTTCACTTTATACCTGTTTGATCACTCAATAAATTAATCAATAATCAGTCTAAAAAATTTTCCGTGAATTCGATACCTGGGCTTGAAACAGACTCAGAATGAAATAAATTCCCAACAACTTCTCTCATTTTTAAATATTTATTAAATGAAATGATTAACAGACATTGCAGTAATTTCATTAATCATAAAATCAATCTTGTAAATGATAGATTAACAATGTCAATATTTTCGGAACCAGGGTTAAACTGAGAAATGAATTTCTATCAGTTTGAGTTAACAGATTATATAAAAAAAAAACGCAAATTTATGGAGAAAGTTTACTAATTATGAAAAAGTCCTAAATTAATCTTAAGAAAATAAAAACGGAATTTTAATGAAAAGAAGAGTTATGTTAAGGGCTTCTTAATTTGCATCTGATTAGATATACAAATTATTACCGAACCTCAAAATTTTAATTCAGCAGAGGAATTAAAGTTTTTGCAGCTCACGTGATTTTCGGTGATGATGGTTCGGTCGTCGTCCTCAGCCCAAGATTTCGTGGATGTTAGGGGAAATATCTGCCCGCAGATATTTCAGGGTCCACAGTTCGACCTTTAAATTCAAGCGGTCGAAGGGGGCTGGATCTTGGCCATATGACCCACAGTTGAAACTGGGTTAGATGACTTTTCTTCAGCGTGTGATGAACAGCCTTGATTCCTCAGCTGCACGTGACGTGGAAGCTGCGTCTTCTCAAGAGGTCTTCGATAATAATTAAAAGATATCTAATCCGATCTCAAATTAAAAAGGCTTCGGACTTTAGATAAAAATAGTAGCTTCTGGTGGGTGCTTGGTCAAGAAAAATATTATAAAATAAAGTCAAGATTAAAATTTACATTAAAATCAAACAAACGGTGGTTTTACAGAAAGTTTAACAAAGAAAAAGTGATGAATAAAAATTGGAGTTTAACTCCGATTAAGAGTTGAGCTCAAAGAAATAGGAATTCCTAGGCATTTAAGAGAGAAAGAAAATACAAAGTTACATAAATTACGAGTTATCTGCTCTGTGTTCAGAAAAGCGACACATGGTCGAAGTCTTTGTTCAGACGGTCCTTTGTCTTCCTTGCTGTGTGTAGACAAAGGAGAAGATCAGAGAAAAGGGAGCAGCCGAAAAGAAATCCGGGAGAAGAGTTGACGAAAAAGGGATGACGAAAAGAGCAGGCGAAAAGAGAGAGAGACTGAAGCAGGGGCCTCTCTGCTATTTATGTTCCGCGGGCTTCCGGGATCTCAGCCAATGAGAGTCCTTCGTGGGCGGGCTCGATGAACCTTTAGTCCAATAACAGGCCTTGTCTGTGAGAGACCAATAGGATGAAGAAGCTGGGGTTCTATGAAGACTGGTGACACGTGATATCAGTCCACAGGAATACACAGTTTTAAATACATTGGAATGTACTGTTACACACTTATGTATAACTAAACTAACCTTAGTGTACCTTATAAGCAGTGCTTCTAAATCAACATGCAGGAATAAACATTCATTCAAACATTAGCATGCATATATATAAAATCACAGATTAATGCATTTCACACATATTGATTTTCCACATCAAAAACATCAGAGTCCATCTGCATTTTCATAGTTCTGAAAAGAATGAAGGTTTAGAATTGAGTTTGTAATAATGTACTTTAAAGTTCACTGTTTAAATCCAGCATGTCCAGAGTTTAAGGAAATTAGCTGAGTCGTGGCTCTGTTGCATGTTTTATGGGGGCAATAAAAGTGAAGCCGGACATTGGGGAAATTCCTTAGGCTGGTTTTAACAAAACAAAGGGGATTTCAGCTGTGGCCTGGGGGAAGAAAATCCATTTCTTTGCGTTATTCCTGGATGAAACAAAAATGTCTTTAAGCAGAAGAATAATTATTGCTGAGCCAAACTGAGATGATGCTACAGTCCCCCCTCTGGTATCAATGGTGACGTTGATTCAGCGTTGATAGCAATCCTAGGCATCAAATCCCAATTTGGCGAGGCTTGATCCAAATGCTGAACTAAAGTTCTGATGTCGATAAGTCTTAAGCTTGTAAACAGTATCTATTCCAAAGTGTAGGTCCTTAAATTTGGTTTTCTGAAAAACTTCTGGAAATTTCAAAAATAATTTTGGCATGACCAAATATAAACATTGTATAATTGTCTAGGATATACTAAAGTTCTGTATAAGCCTGTAAAGACTTAAAAATTCTGGGTACAAAAAAAAAGTGAACTAGAAGTATGTGGGTTTTGACATACTTGATATAAATGTTTTGGGTTTGCTGAAAAATATCTAGTCAAAATTTCAAAAACAGTTTAAATGTACATAAAATCTAAATAAAGTATAAAGGATTATTTGTATATACACATGCATGTATCCAAAAATCTTAGTCAAAAGCGAAAATAAAATTCTTTCATACTTGAGGTAGATTCAGACTAATCAATATTGAGGTGACTCAAGGAGGTTCAAATTGAATTTGTTTAGTTAGACTAAACCATGGTTCCACAGATGTCCAAATCATAGGGTGTTTGAGGCTTTTGTTCAGAAAAACTGAGTGGGCATAGGATGTCATCATTCTTTGGATGGCAATGAGAAGTAAATTTGGATTTACTGCAAAAAGGATATGATGAGAGAGCATATTCATTGCTAAAGCGTTAACTGAAAAGCCAATGTTTCTAGCTACTTCTGAGAGTAACATAGACATTGGCTGTGTGTGAGTATAGTCAACCTTTAACACAAAGAGCAAAGAGTTCAAGACCTTGTTGAGTTTGACTGAAGCTTCGGAGCAAGCATGCAAAACCAACACAGTGTCTTGTAAGATTTTGGTAACCATTTGTGGTTCGACAACCTGGCATTTCGGTTTAGCGGTGTTGACCGAGTTAACAGTGGGCATGCTAAGGTTAACAAGATGCTCTAACAATGAGGCTATTATTAAGAATCCACCTGAGGATCTTTGACCTTTCGTTTTGGCTTGGCCCAATTCTGACTGGGTAACAGTGGGTGTGATTGCTAGGCAGATGGCTAAACTGATAAACAGGAGGGCCATCATCTCGGCAAACAAAAGTGAGTGGTTTTGGATCCTAATCTTCTTGTTGATCTTTCTTTAGATACCTGGTTGGCAAATGAAAATTCCTCTTAGAGGTGGAATGATTTCTTTTAGATGGATGTACTTTATTGATCCCAAAACTGGGAAATTACAGAGTAGAGATAGAGATTGAACTCTAAACCTTGTGCTTGTTTTTCACCTTTGATGGGAGTTTTAAGATTATTAGCTCAAGCTAATGGTGTTGAATGTCTTGTGTATACTATTTGGTAATAGTAAGTTGATTGAAGTTTATTAGATTTTACAGAGGTCTTTGAACTTAGTTTAAGGGCTAATTTGGTTTTAATATACCCTTTCCTTCTGGAAGTTTGATGCAGTTAACTAATTGTTTGGAGAGATTTGACTGAGTGTACCTGAGGCTAGTAGTTAGCTACAGTTATTTCTCAGACATAGATTTGATTTTAATCTTATTTATGGACTTACTTTGACAGTGTTGTACCCGACAAGTCCCATGGGGTTTTGGTAAAGGTTACTCTGATTTTGGTGAGCCCATATGAAAATGGGGTCCTGGGTTTGGCTCTTGAGTGGCCAAAGTTTGTTGGTGACAATGTGTGGATTCATCCACTCGGGCAGGAATTTAGGAGTGATTTTCCTTTTCTGTAAATTTATTTCAGGTGTCTGCGGTACGAATGTGGGGTGGAAGATCTTGTCCCCCCTTCGCAGTTTGTCATGCGAAAGTTTTTGATCGTTGTACGCTTTGTGTCGTTTAGCGAGTCGGTCCGAATGGTTTTGACATACAGACTTGGGAGCTTTGTATGTCATTTTGACGCTTTTGTGCTCTGCAGCTGGAGTGTTATGGGCATTGGCAGTCATCGCCCCCCTCTGGTTTCGAGGAACTTTGAGCGGTGGCGATGATGGTTCGTCGGAAGCATGATCAGGAGTGTCATTGCATAGCTGCAGAGAAGATTGTGTCGCATGAAGTGGTTTCAGTTTTGGTATGTCATAGGGTTTAGATGCGGGTAGCGCATGTATCGTTTTATCCGACCGGTGTTTGACGGTTTCATGGATCATTTGGTTGCAAGGTTGAGTGACTGTGTGCCTTGCGTTTGCAAAAGTTGGGTTTGTTGTCGCAAAAATTTGAGGTTTCAGAGGGTCTAGAGAGCCAGTTGGTGTGGCTCTTGTGACCATGCAGGCCTCATGGGCGGGTGGGTGGGTTTCAAAATGTGACACCACCATAGAATCATGGGTATCAAGGGTTTTAAGAGGGCCGTTTGGGGTTTTCTGCTTGGCCATTGAGTTTTCAAGATCATTTGAGTGTTTGGCTTGACCTTGTATTTGAAGGTGACTTTTGACTTCTCGTGGACAGTACTCACCTTGGTCTTGGCGGTCGCTTTCACTCGGTTGCAGTTGTTCCAACAGTGCTAGTTGTGTGAGACTTGGGGTGTCCAAAGTGTTCAGAACAAAGCACTGTGATTCAGTTGTTCTTGTTGGGTCAAATGGGTGAGGGTGTTGCGTTTGAGCCCATAGTTTGAGGTTCTTGAAATCAATCAGTGGCTCAAAACGGTTTAGTAGGTCTTTGCCAACAAGTAATGGAATGGCGTCAAGTTTGGACACGTAGACCGGATGTGTCAAGGCCATGGGTCCAATGGACATGTTTAGTAGTGATACGCCCAACAGGGTTGTTTTAGTGAGCGCATATGGTCGCACGGCTAATGAACAGGGTTCCAGTTTCAAATATTTGTTAGCGCGGTTAGCGGCTACACGTAGTTTGTCAAAAAGGGTGTGTGACATGAGCGTGATGTCAGCAGTGGTGTCTAAAACAGCGTCCTGACACACCATGTCTTCAAGGGTCAGTGGAAGGTAGAATTTCCATGCCACCCCCCTCGTTTAAATTGCATAGAAATTGTGGAACCGTTGGTTCGACACAGAGTTGCGACATGTTGTTAGAGGAGTGGTCTGTGACCTGTGGCTGGGCTGCCATAACAGCACTGGACTGCGTTGAGTCCTTTGGTCCTTCCTCATTTGCATGAGGGATTTTCTTCTTGCGTTTCCTTCGTTTGGAACGCTTGTTTTGAGTTGGCACAGCTGATATAGCTAGAATGTTAGCAGTTTTATTCTCTTTGTAGCTTTGAATCTGTGCTAGGAGGCGTTGGACACTTTCAATAGCTTCTCTACTGAATGTAGGAGTTTCTTCTTCCTTCCAAGGTTTGTGATAGGTCTCTGCTTCTGAGCTTCTGTGATGGGATGGAGACCATTTGTCGTGGTTACGCGTGTCTTCATAACGGTATCTGTCATCATGGTAGTCCGTATCGTGTTCTCGTGACCTATCCCGCGGATATGGTCTACGACGGTAGTCGGGTTTTCGCAAAGTTGGTCCAAAGTGGTATCCAGAGGACCTAGTGTGGTTTGGACCTTGATGAGGTCGCTTGGGAAAATGCTTCGGCTGTTGATGTACTCGCGGTGTAAGAGGTGGAGTAGAGCGAGGGGCTCCTTCCAACTCCAAGGTGTTAGATGCATCGCTAATAGCTAGCACTGTGGCAGGCTCGGCGTGCTTGTTGCGACTTTGTTGCCGTTTTTGGAACGCATAGTGTGCAAACTCTCTCAGCTGACTTATTGAGTTTGACCTTGGGTTAGCTGTAACTCCTAGGTAATGACTCACAGTGGGATGGAGGTTTTGGATGAAGAGGGTCTTGAAATTGTGGTCTTCTTCCATCCCTGGTGTATTTTGAGATCCAAAATATGCAAGTAGGAGTCTCTGGTAGTAGGCTTGTGTTGACTCTGAGCGTCCTTGCTTCACGGCTAGGGCTGCGGTTAGCCCTGCCTGTAGGCAGTCGTCGGAGAACTCCTTTTTGATGGCTTCGCGGAGCAGCGTGTAATCTGCTTTGATGTTTGTCGGCTGTCTGTCTATGAATTTTGATACTGACCTGTTAGATGTTAGCTTAATCAGATAGATGCAATCGTCAATTGTAGCATCAGGATACTTACGCAGGTAGTAATCAATGTCCTGTAAATAGACTTTGGCATCAGGTGAACCCGTATGTCCTGGATCAAATTTGGTGATATTCCGCGCGATCTTGTCAAGGTCGCGATCTGAAGGGGCACACGCACGCTGTCCACGCGGTCGTCCGTATTCGAAACGGGAATCGGGCGAGGGAGCGCGGTGGATGTCCTGGTGTTCATGTCTTTCCTTTAGGAGCAGTTGACATTCCTTGTAGTCCTTCTTCACATTTTCAAGTTGACCTTCAACTCTTCTGAGTTCCTTCTTTGTGTCTTGAAGGGCATCTTCAAGTTCATTGTTGTCTTGGTGAAGCACGTCATTGTTACCTATCAACCGTTTATTTTCTGACTCTGCACGGTCCAAATCTTGTACCGCTTCATCCAGTTGGTTTTGAGTTTTGTCATTCTCCTCTCGAGATTGTTCCAAATTTTCTTTCAGTGTTTCATTCTCTTCTTGGAGAGATAAGATCGTTGTTTGTTTATTTGCTAGCTTGTTCTCGGCTACCTTTAATCTTGCGACTAATGTTAGAGCAAACTTACCTAACACACTGGTGAGGTCCTTGCCTTCTGGTGGTTTTTCAGTGTGTTCATTCAAAAGTTCTTCAGCGAGTTGCTCCAATTCTTTGGGCTGTGTTTCCTTGACCCGTGCTGTGAAGCTAGAAATTAAATTAGAAGTCCATGCTTCCAATGTTGTTTGAAGGTCATCCAGTTTGTTAAATTGGTTGGTTGTCTGTTGACTCATTATGTTTGACCGTTGTTATTTAGCTTTTAAAAAAAAAATTCAACTTGATGATTATTCTTAAATTTGTTCAACAAGGTTTAACCTTGTGTTTTATTTTACAACCGTGGTGGTTCAAAGTTCCTTTAGAATTTGTTTCAACTTGTAGGCTTGCAGGATGGGAAATAGAATTTTGAAATTATTTAGAAATGTAGAGATGCTTCAAATAATTTGTTCGTTGAAACCGTATGTTGATAAATAAAGTTGAATTGAAATTGGATTGAATTTGTTTCACAAAACAAAGCAGGAATTTCAGTTGTGTGGATTGACTTCCTTTGATTTTCAAGTCTAGTATTGGAATTTGTCATCAATAACTAGCTTTGGGATTTTGCAAAATGTCACTTTGAAAGTGAGGATTTTATTTACAAAAGAAATCCAAAAGCAAAAGAGGCTAAATGCTTTAAAGATTTAGGATTATAAGTTTCCACTTTCTTTTAAAGTTAAGGCTTTCCTTTGGTTTTATTTGTTAAAGCCTATTTTCCTTTGAAGCATTAAATGTTTAAAATATTTACAAATTAGAAACAAGTGAATTGTTTGAGTATTTGATATCCAAGGATTTCTTAGGATTGAAGCCAATAGTGATCTTTCTGGATTGTGATCTATAAACTTCTTATTTACAGAATAATCAATGTTTGCACCTTTTTGACTTTTATTTTAAATCCTGGGAAAAATTTGAAAATTATGCTGGTTGGTTAAATGTTTTTCTTTTCCTGTAGAGAAAGCATGAATCAGAAATGATACAATGAGTTTAAATAACACCTAGAGCTTCTCTTAAGTGTTAATTGCTTGATGTGGTTTCCTAAATTTGAGAAAGAGGAAAAATTATAAATATTCACTAAGTCTGTAAATTTGTCAAAATGCACAGATTTAATCCTACTTTAATGTTACTCTTGAGTAAGCATCAGCATTAGAATCCTTAAGCTAAAACTGGGTTTCTGTGGGAAGGGAATCACACCATATCACATTTAAAAACAGCAAAATAAGCACACATATAGCTTCAAAGTTTGCAACTTTTTGCTTAAAAGTGTGTAAATATGTTTGCTTTTAGCTTAAAAGATCATAATATGTGGTTATATAAGTGATTAAATACAATAGAGGTGTTTGTATATGTTCCTGCTATAGGTATCTATGCAATGAGTGGGATTTCACCACTGAGAAAAAACTTTCAGAAGCCAACAGGTCCTTTTCCTTTTATTCTTGGCATAAAAGTTTGGATTAGTGTTAAATTTAGTTTATTCCGAATAATATGAATTGCTTTGAAGTTACTTTGAAGACTTAATTTGGTTATAAATCGTCTTTAAAGATTAGAAGTTTAAATAAAAATTGCAGTCCCTATGTTTCACCACAAGATGGAGGCAGTTTTCGTCTGCACTTCCAGAAGAGGAAACCCAATGACGTCACAAGGAGTCAAGGATCTCTACTCAAAATGGCGGCTACAGGGAACTTTTACCTAGACTTAAGATGGCGTCGCTGAGCCGATCTACACATGCGCAGTTTTTTCATGCACAGCTTGACGGTCGCGTGCGCGACTGAGCGTGCACGTGCCACGTGGATGCAGCTCAAGCTTCAGTCCATAAAACCACGCCTTGCTTTCCAAAGGCGGGAAAACTTTGGTCTCCCTAAACTTTATTCAACAAGTTTATACAATGGTTAATTCAATTAAATCCCCCAAGGGTTTGCTTCGCCTGCGGGGTTTTGAAATAATGGGAAAAACAAATAGGATTTCTTCGCTATTTTGTTCCCAGGCCTATTTTAATAATTCAGCGTGTAATCACGTTTAAGCATGCATTAAAAAAACTAAACTGACTAGGGTGCAGTGGGGTCTCTTCACCCCCACCTTCTCTTGGTCAGCAGACACACACACACACACACACACACAGCAGTAATCGGGGGCGAATTCACCCCCTCCCCCTCGTGACACAGAGACAGAGACAATAGACTGGCTGCAGACAATGAAGCACCTTTGTGAGTTAAAATTGACCAAAATCCCACACAGCTTATGTATTAATTTCTTTCTGAGTCTGTCAAGTTCAGCCAGGCCTCACACGGGGCACCAAAATATGTAAGGGAAATATAGAAATATTAATAAATGATAAATATGATCAGGTATGAATTATTTAATTTATATTGATGTCTTGGAATCTGAGATCAAATCTCATTTCATATACATCAGAAAAGTTAATAACACTCGTAAGGGGCACCAGCTTCTATCTTTAAGAAGCAATTTGATCTTTAATTTCACTTTATACCTGTTTGATCACTCAATAAATTAATCAATAATCAGTCTCAAAAATTTTCCGTGAATTCGATACCTGGGCTTGAAACAGACTCAGAATGAAATAAATTCCCAACAACTTCTCTCATTTTTTAAATATTTATTAAATGAAATGATTAACAGACATTGCAGTAATTTCATTAATCATAAAATCAATCTTGTAAATGATAGATTAACAATGTCAATATTTTCGGAACCAGGGTTAAACTGAGAAATGAATTTCTATCAGTTTGAGTTAACAGATTATATAAAAAAAACGCAAATTTATGGAGAAAGTTTACTAATTATGAAAAAGTCCTAAATTAATCTTAAGAAAATAAAAATGGAATTTTAATGAAAAGAAGAGTTATGTTAAGGGCTTCTTAATTTGCATCTGATTAGATATACAAATTATTACCGAACCTCAAAATTTTAATTCAGCAGAGGAATTAAAGTTTTTGCAGCTCACGTGATTTTCGGTGATGATGGTTCGGTCGTCGTCCTCAGCCCAAGATTTCGTGGATGTTAGGGGAAATATCTGCCCGCAGATATTTCAGGGTCCACAGTTCGACCTTTAAATTCAAGCGGTCGAAGGGGGCTGGATCTTGGCCGTATGACCCACAGTTGAAACTGGGTTAGATGACTTTTCTTCAGCGTGTGATGAACAGCCTTGATTCCTCAGCTGCACGTGACGTGGAAGCTGCGTCTTCTCAAGAGGTCTTCGATAATAATTAAAAGATATCTAATCCGATCTCAAATTAAAAAGGCTTCGGACTTTAGATAAAAATAGTAGCTTCTGGTGGGTGCTTGGTCAAGAAAAATATTATAAAATAAAGTCAAGATTAAAATTTACATTAAAATCAAACAAACGGTGGTTTTACAGAAAGTTTAACAAAGAAAAAGTGATGAATAAAAATTGGAGTTTAACTCCGATTAAGAGTTGAGCTCAAAGAAATAGGAATTCCTAGGCATTTAAGAGAGAAAGAAAATACAAAGTTACATAAATTACGAGTTATCTGCTCTGTGTTCAGAAAAGCGACACATGGTCGAAGTCTTTGTTCAGACGGTCCTTTGTCTTCCTTGCTGTGTGTAGACAAAGGAGAAGATCAGAGAAAAGGGAGCAGCCGAAAAGAAATCCGGGAGAAGAGTTGACGAAAAAGGGATGACGAAAAGAGCAGGCGGAAAGAGAGAGAGACTGAAGCAGGGGTCTCTCTGCTATTTATGTTCCGCGGGCTTCTGGGATCTCAGCCAATGAGAGTCCTTCGTGGGCGGGCTCGATGAACCTTTAGTCCAATAACAGGCCTTGTCTGTGAGAGACCAATAGGATGAAGAAGCTGGGGTTCTATGAAGACTGGTGACACGTGATATCAGTCCACAGGAATACACAGTTTTAAATACATTGGAATGTACTGTTACACACTTATGTATAACTAAACTAACCTTAGTGTATCTCATAAGCAGTGCTTCTAAATCAACATGCAGGAATAAACATTCATTCAAACATTAGCATGCATATATATAAAATCACAGATTAATGCATTTCACACATATTGATTTTCCACATCAAAAACATCAGAGTCCATCTGCATTTTCATAGTTCTGAAAAGAATGAAGGTTTAGAATTGAGTTTGTAATAATGTACTTTAAAGTTCACTGTTTAAATCCAGCATGTCCAGAGTTTAAGGAAATTAGCTGAGTCGTGGCTCTGTTGCATGTTTTATGGGGGCAATAAAAGTGAAGCCGGACATTGGGGAAATTCCTTAGGCTGGTTTTAACAAAACAAAGGGGATTTCAGCTGTGGCCTGGGGGAAGAAAATCCATTTCTTTGCGTTATTCCTGGATGAAACAAAAATGTCTTTAAGCAGAAGAATAATTATTGCTGAGCCAAACTGAGATGATGCTACAACTTGGTTTCTACGGGCATGCACGGGTATGAATGGGCATGCATATCTCAGGGAATTTCCCAAGAAGAAAACCCATAAAATTAGAGTTACATTTATATATACAGTGGGGCAAAAAAGTATTTAGTCAGCCACCAATTGTGCAAGTTCACCCACTTAAAAGATGAGAGAGGTCTCCAATTTTCATCATAGGTATACCTCAACTATGAGAGACAAAAGGATTTTTAATGAATTAATTGGTAAATTCCTTGGTAAAATAAGTATTAGGTCAATAACAGAAGTTCATCTCAATACTTTGTTATATACCCTTTGTTGGCAATGACAGAGGTCAAACGTTTTCTGTAAGTCTTCACAAGGTTTTCATACACTGTTGCTGGTATTTTGGCCCATTCCTCCATGCAGATCTCCTCTAGAGCAGTGATGTTTTGGGGCTGTCGCTGGGCAACACAGACTTTCAACTCCCTCCAAAGATTTTCTATGGGGTTGAGATCTGGAGACTGGCTAGGCCACTCCAGGACCTTGAAATGCTTCTTACGAAGCCACTCCTTCGTTGCCCGGGCGGTGTGTTTAGGATCAGTGTCATGCTGAAAGACCCAGCCACGTTTCATCTTCAATGCCCTTGCTGGTGGAAGGAGGTTTTCACTCAAAATCTCATGATACATGGCCCCATTCATTCTTTCCTTTACACGGATCAGTCGTCCTGGTCCCTTTGCAGAAAAACAGCCCCAAAGTATGATGTTTCCACTCCCATGCTTCACAGTAGGTATGGTGTTCTTTCTCCTCCAAACACGACAAGTTGAGTTTTTACTAAAAAGTTCTATTTTGGTTTCATCTGACCATATGACATTCTCCCAATCCTCTTTTGGATCATCCAAATGCTCTCTAGCAAACTTCAGATGGGTCTGGACATGTACTGGCTTAAGCAGGGGGACACGTCTGGCACTGCAGGATTTGAGTCCCTGGCGGCGTAGTGTGTTTCTGATGTAGCCTTTGTTACTTTGGTCCCAGCTCTCTGCAGGTCTTTCACTAGGTCCCCCCATGTGGTTCTGGGATTTTTGCTCACCGTTCTCGTGATAATTTTGACCCCACGGGATGAGACTTGCGTGGAGCCCCAGATGGAGGGAGATTATCAGTGGTCTTGTATGTCTTCCATTTTCTAATAATTGCTCCCACAGCTGATTTCTTCACACCAAGCTGCTTACCTATTGCAGATTCAGTCTTCCCAGCCTGGTGCAGGTCTACAATTTTGTTTCTGGTGTCCTTTGACAGCTCTTTGGTCTTGGCCATAGTGGAGTTTGGAGTCTGACTGTTTGAGGTTGTGGACAGGTGTCTTTTATACTGATAACGAGCTCAAACAGGTGCCATTAATACAGGTAACGAGTGGAGGACAGAGGAGCCTCTTAAAGAAGAAGTTACAGGTCTGTGAGAGCCAGAAATCTTGCTTGTTTGTAGGTGACCAAATATTTATTTTACTGAGGAATATACCAATTAATTCATTATCCTTCAATGTGATTTTCTGGATTTTTTTTTTCTCATTTTGTCTCTCATAGTTGAGGTATACCTATGATGAAAATTGGAGACCTCGCTCATCTTTTAAGTGGGAGAACTTGCACAATTGGTGGCTGACTAAATACTTTTTTGCCCCACTGTATATAGAGTGACTCTGGTATCTCGGCTGCACCTCAGACACAGTCCAGGGATGGATGTTTTTTTCGCACATGGGGAGTTGTTCAGAACTCCTTGTGCAAAGATATAGAGTGATGATAATCAAGTCAGTGGCGGTAATGCACCTGTAAGCTGGTTGCCAACCGCAAATCAAATCTAAAAGAAGAAGAAGAAGAAACGTGTCAAACATCAAATAAGTAGCATTTTATATATAGTGATGCACCTCGGGTGGCAGTTGCCACGGCCAAGTTATATGGAGTGATGATATAGAGTGGAACCAGAAAGAGTGTTATAGACGTCATGTAGACATGGATATCTCACTGAAGAAGAAGAAGATTGTCCAGAACTCCTTATAAGAACTCCTTATATAGAGTGAAGAAGATGAAGAAGAGGTTGCCAACCGAGAAGAATTCTGACTTTTGATACATAGAGTGAAGTTTATTGAGTGAAGTACGTGGCAGTAAGGACTACAGCTCCTGACCAGATAGAGTGATGATATAGAGTGAAGTGCGTGGTGGTAATGCACCTGTAAGCTGGTTGCCAACCACCAATCAGATCTAAAAGAAGAAGAATGGACCTGTACGAAGACCAGTCTAGGACACAGTCCAAGGACGGATAATTTTTTCACACGAGTTGTTCAGAGCTCCTTATACAAAGATATAGAGTGATGATAATCAAGTCCGTGGCAGTAATGCACCTGTAAGCTGGTTGCCAACCGCCAATCAAATCTAAAAGAAGAAGAAGCATTTTATATAAAAGCTTATGTTGCACAAAAACTCCTTGAACTGGAAAAAAATTCTGCAATGTTTTAAGGCTGTGTGTCCACCAAACGCATTTTTTCAGCTCTGGGCGGCTATTTTCCATTCATTCTCTATGTAGTCCAGCGTTTACAGCACTGAGCGCCCACGGCACTGAAACGCTCTCGGCGGTGGCCGTTTTTTGTCGCGGTGCTCAGAGTGCTCAGAGTTGAAAAAAGTTAAACTTTTCAGAGACTGCAGCTGAGCTTGTCAATGTCAGACCTTAAGCAGGCAATCAGAACTGCTGTGTGGGCGGGACATAGGACACCAGTACTAGTCTGTACTCAGACTCCTGCTGTCTGTGTCATCATATTTTATATCCAGAGCTGCTAGAAAACATTTCCTGCCCATTGTTATTTAGAGACTGCTATTAAAAAAATCTGTAGAAAAACGGGAGTGATGAGCTGAGAGTGACAAACTGTTGCAGGGATACACGGCACAGACTTTTTTTCCCCCAGAGCGCAGCGTACAAATGCTGGAAAAAAAAAAAAAAAGCTCAGGGTGGTCGGGCAACAAAAAATGTGTTGCGTGGACATGCAGCCTAATTTCTCCTCAAACTCACATTTTGCTCCACAAACTTAAATTTGTTAAAGTAGAATGTGTTTATGCTGTGCACATTCTGATTATATCTGAAACCACCACTTCATATTTTTGGACATTTTCTATGTTATATCCTTAATCAGTAGTCATCTTCTTCTTTTAGATTTGATTGGCGGTTGGCAACCAGCTTACAGGTGTATTACCGCCACGTACTTCACTCTGTATCATCACTCTATCTGGTCAGGACACAGTCCAAGGACAGATAATTTTTTCACACATAGGGAATTGTTCAGAGCTCTTTGTAAGAACTCCTTATACAAAGATATAGAGTGATGATATAGAGTGAAGTATGTGGTGGTAATGCACCTGTACCTGGTTGCCAACCGCCAGTCAAATCTAAAAGAAGAAGAAGAAGGAACTGTAGTCCTTACCGCCATGTACTTCACTTAAACATCACTTCACTTAAACATGACTCTATGTATCAAAAGTCAGAATTCTTCTTGGTTGGCAACCTTTTCTTCGTCTTCTTCACTCTATATCTTTGTATGAGTTCTTATAAGGAGTTCTGAACAATCTTCTTCAAACAGTGAGATTTCCATGTCTACATGATGTCTATAACACTCTAGTCATTACTCTATAAGGAGTTCTTACAAGGGCTGCTGCTTCTTCTTCTTCATCTTCGTCTTCTTCGTCTTCTTTGTCTTCTTCTACATGATGTCTATAACACTCTATCTGGTCCCACTCTATATTCTTCGGGTCATCACTCTATTGTATTACTCTATATCTCCTCCTAGTTCTCTATATCATCACTCTATCCTGTAATCCTCTTCTTCTTTTAGATTTGATTGGCGGCTGGCAACCAACCTACAGGTGCATTACCGCCACTGACTTGATTATCATCACTCTATATCATTGTGTAAGGAGCTCTTATAAGGAGTTCTGAACAACTCCTTATGTGTCATTTTTCATTCTCTCTCTTTCATTTCCATACTTGTGACAGTGAAATAAGATGTGCTCGACATTTTCTTTTACTCCACATTCTCTACATTTGTCACTTTCACTTTTCCCCATGGTAAATAAATTGCCATTTAAACCTGTATGATCCAGTCTGGGTCTTGCCATAATGATGTCTTCCCTCCTGTTTGTTGTTTTATGATTCTTTATTGCAGTAGATATTTGTATTTTGTAATACGATCTACCTTTATGATCTTCATCCCATCTTTTTTTGCCATAGCTCAATTCCTTTTTTCTTGATTGCTGATTTCCCTTCACTTTTTTCCAAGAGACAATGGTATAGTTATTTCTTTCCCAAGTGCACTTTTTGCTAATTTGTCTGAACCGTCATTCCCTTTCAACCCTTCATGTGCAGGAACCCAACAAAACTGAACATCTCCACCACCCCTGTGTGCCCTAAATAAACTGTGATATAGCTCAATCACCAAGTCTTCCCTTGTAGATTTTAGTGTCTGTATGGTTTTTAAAGCTGCAAATGAATCTGTGCACACCACCACCCGGTCCAGTCTGACCTCCTCCACCCACTACAAACCAATAATTATTGCCACCATCTCTGCTGTAAACATGGATGTATTGTTGGAGAGTCTTTTTGAGATGGTCACTTTAAACTCTGGAATGTATACTCCAACTCCAACAGAGCCCTCTTTGTTCTTTGAACCGTCAGTATAGAGCTGTAAGTAGTTATAGTAATTGTTCCTGAGGTAAATACTTGTTTTAACACCAACTTCACTTATATGCCAATCTTTTTCCACATTAGTAGACGAATGTCTACATCTTTTCCCGGAAACAGCCAAGGGGGAACATTACTCACTGGACTGGTGTTAGCTATATCAATAGTGTGTAGTCCATACATTTTGGCTTTTCTTTCAGTTGTCCACCCAAACCCATGACTCTGGAAGTTAGAATATTCTCAGCAGTCTTGTAGTGTTGTTTTTGAAATATTCGCTTCCTCACTTCCTTTCAGTTTGACCCAGTATGATAATGCGAGTTTATCTCTTCTCAAATCCATTGGCTTTTCTCCTGCTTCTATTAAAACTGCATTAGTTGGAGCAGCATCTGCAGTGATGCGGACGTTGTACCGGTCTGTTGTGGTGAAGAGGGAGCTTAGTTCTAAGGCAAAGCTGTCGATTTACCAGTCAATCTACGTTCCTACTCTCACCTATGGTCACGAGCTTTGGGTAATGACCGAAAGAACGAGATCGCGGATACAAGCGGCTGAAATGAGCTTTCTCCGTAGGATTGCTGGACTCACCCTCAGAGATAGGGTGAGGAGCTCAGTCATCCGGGAGAGGCTCAGAGTAGAACCGCTGCTCCTCCACATTGAAAGGAGTCAGTTGAGGTGGTATGGGCATCTGATTAGGATGCCTCCTGGACGCCTCCCACTTGAGGTGTTTCAGGCACGTCCCACTGGGAGGAGACCCCGGGGCAGACCCAGGACTCGGTGGAGAGACTATGTCTCCCAGCTGGTCTGGGAACGCCTTGGTATCCCCTCTGAAGAGCTGGAGCAGGTGGCTGGGGAGAGGGAAGTCTGGGCTTCTCTGCTTGAACTGCTGCCTCCGCAACCCGGACCTCCGGAAAAGCAGTAGAAGATGGATGGATGGATGGATGGATGGATGGATGGATGGATGGATAGTTGGGTGTTGTTTTGACGGCTCCAATGCACAGCCGAAGCGCTCTGTGCTGCATTGTCTATTTTTTACAGAGTCGTCGTTGCTGCTGCTCCATAAATCGTGCATTCATAGTCTATTGTTGATCTCATTAGTGCTCTGTAAATGTCAATTAATGCCTGTTTACCTGCACCCGATTCGTGTCCAGCTACAGCTTTTATGAGATTAATGACTTTTTGCACTTTTGTCTCCAGATTTTCAACATGAACTCTCCATGTGTATCCACTATCAAACCACAATCCTAGATATTTGAACTCACTGACTTTCTCTATTGGTTGATTATATAATGTTAATGGTTCTGTACCAGTTCTGCATTTTTTTTGTGAAAATCATATAGCAGGTTTTACTGTTTGAAAATTTAAATCCCCACTCATATGACCACTTTTCCACTTTCTCTATTGCTTTCCTGATGTTTTTGAACACAAATTTCTCATTGCTTCCCCTTGTCCATATGGCTCAATCATCTGCATACAGTGCTGTTTTGATGGATCCCTCT
This sequence comes from Pholidichthys leucotaenia, assembly GCA_020510985.1. Classification (NCBI taxonomy): domain Eukaryota; kingdom Metazoa; phylum Chordata; class Actinopteri; order Cichliformes; family Pholidichthyidae; genus Pholidichthys; species Pholidichthys leucotaenia. The sequence goes on along the minus strand of CM035839.1, from coordinate 100,722,401 downwards.
TGATCCTCAAACATGTCATTAATCATTATGTTGAATAAAACAGGGCTTATCACACTCCCCTGAGGAACACCATTTTTCCCCTCTGCCATCAGACTGCTGAACACTAAGTGACTTTTGACTCTCATGCACTATGTACAGCAGCTCAACCAGACTCATGTCAATCATCACTGTTTTTCTGTTGCATTATTGACTGCACTATGTGGTACTTCACATTATCTGCTACATGCTAATTTTTTAAAACTGCCTTGACTAGTACTACTCATTATTACTAGTATTATTATTATTATTACCTATTATTACTTATTTTTCTACACTTATTGCACGTTTCTAGTCCTTTAGTTTTTTAGTTTATCCCTTTTTCTCATTATGTTTTTAATGTTGCAGCATGGCACCGAGACAAATTCCTAGTTTGTGTATTACATGAACAATGGCAATAAATCTGATTCTGATTCTGATTCTGATTTCTATTTCAAAGTCATTAGAAACTTCTGATCCTACTTTAACCCTAATTGTCCTGAGTGTTAAAAAATCCATTTTCCAATTATACATCCTACCACCAATGCCCATTTTATTCAATTTGATAAGAAGTCCATTCCTCCACAGTGAGTCATAAGCCTTTTCAGTATCCAGATAAACTATAACCATTACTTCTTTCATTTTGAGTCTTTTCAATATCATTACTTACCCTAACTAGAGCATCCACTGTGGATCTTCCTCTTCTAAAACCATTCTGATAGTTGTTTGAGAGTTGTCTTTGCTGTAGTACATGTGAGAGTCTGTAAACTAACACTTTCTCCATCCATTTCCCTAAGTGTGACGTTAATGCTATTGGCCTGTAGTTGCCTGGATGAGCTGGATCTTTCCCTGGCTTATTAAATGGTAAAATTACAGCCGTTTTCCACCCACTTGGGATAACCCCCTCCTTCCATATTCTGTTAAACAATTTCTGCACCAGTTCCATTGATTGCATAGGCAACTGCCGGAACATAGCATAGCTTAACTGATCATATCCTGGAACTGTGTATCCACTGTCTTGCAAAGCTCTCTTAAGCTCCGACATTGTGAGCTCGAGGTCCAATGCAGTCATATCTTCTTTGACTTCCTTTTTTAAGTTTGCATTTTCTCTGAGTTTATGCTCCCTTTGTTGTCTGTGACTCTCCCCAAGATCCATCCATCTTCTTCCGCTTAATCCTTTTTGGGTCGCGGGGGGGCTGGAGCCTATCCCAGCATCTTTGGGCGAGAGGCAGGGCACACCCTGGACAGATCGCCAGTCCATCGCAGGGCCAACACAGAGAGACAGACAACCATACACTCTCAAAGTCATACCTAAGGACAATTTAGAATCCCCAGTTTGATGCCAATTAACCTAACTTGCATGTTTTTGGCATGTGGGAGGAAACCGGAGAAATCCCGGATTAAACCCACGCAGACACGGGGAGAACATGCAAACTCCACACAGATCACTGTTGGTCAGGGGCTGGGATCGAACCCAGGATCCCCCGGCCAAGGGTGAGTTGCTGTGCTGCCGCAGTGCTAACCACTCCGCCACCATGATGTTCTCCTCTATGCACTGCAACAAATGCTCTACCTAGGACTTCTGCCTTTTCTTTGTTTGATACAGCTATCTTGTCCCTATCCACTAGAGCTGGGACTTTAACTGACACCGTCTTCCCACTCATTTTTTAAAACATACCCCAGACATCACCTAGTTCTGTTTTCCTACCAAGGGTGGCACAAAATTCTCTCCATGTTGACCTTTTCCTGTTTTTAATAATTCTTAGAGCTACTGCCCCTTTCTTTTTATAATCTATTAAATTTTCACTATTCATATTCTTCCTCATCTCGCTGAATGCCTTGTTCTGCTCTTTTACTGCAATACTACATTCCTCATTCCACCAGGGTACAACCTTCTTCCTACCCTGTGTTGTTTTCTTAGTATACTTGCTATTGCAGCATTCAGAATATGATTGGTTACCTGACTTGAACACTCTTCTATGCCACCTTCTAATGTTACCAAATGACATGATTATACACAGTAGTACCTAAATTTTTCCCAATCTGCCTTGTCAAAACACCATCTTGTAAAACATCTTCCCTCTTGTATACATACTTCAGTTTTAATGACTGTAAGTATTGAGAAATGATCACTTCCCATAGTTGTACTGTTCATAACCGTCCATTCACAGGCGCTTACTAAAGAATCAGATACCAGAGTCAGGTCAATATGTGATGATGCGCCCCTATGCACATCCACCCTGGTACCTTCACCACTGTTGAGACAAATTAACAATCTTTCATCTAACATCTCTTCCACAACATTTCCATTGTTATCTGTGTGTGTGCTTCCCCACAAGCTATTATGAGCATTAAAGTCACCACACCATACCTCTTTCATATGGTCTTCCCCTGCCATAACACTGAAAGTATCTGCTGTTAACTTCCTACATGGGTTGTAATAATTAATCAGCTTAATAATTTCCTTGTCCATTTGGCCTACATATTTCAATAATATTACAGTCTATATCCTCAGGGGAGGGAATCACCCTATATGCCAGGCCATCTTTAATGAAAGTGGCACATCCTCCTTCATTTACACTGTTACTTCTATCCTGTCTGATTGAACTATATCTTGGAATAACAAAATCTAAGTGGGGTTGAAGCCATGTCTCCTGTACACACACTATCTCTGAAACAACTAGTAGTTCGTAAAGATACTTCTTGAGTTCTTGTTCGTTTGCTATAAGACTCTTCGCATTCCGCTGTAGTATGTGTAGTACCATAATTCAGATATTAAGTTTCAACATCCGTTTCAGCTTTCAATAAAACATGAATCTGGTTGGCTTTGATATCTTTCACCTCTCGGAATCTTCCTGCTGCTTCCACAATGGTTTTGATTGTCACTTTTCTTCTTTAGCTGTGCTGCAACATTAATGGTGTGGCAGATAAAAGCTACAAAGTTTGTCGTCTTAACTATCAATGGGTCATCACCCATTTTGCATTTGTGAACACAAAAATTCCTTGCAGCGGCATGATCTTGTGCTTGTGTGGGATTTGTTAATGGCTGTTCTTCCCTTTGAGCTAAACTTCTTTGAGAAAGGCCTGTTGTGTTTCTGACCATTCTTGCCTCTGTCTTTAGAGCTTTCGTATACGAGATTTTCTTACTTATTCTGATTTCCTGGGCTTGTCTAGCTTCCCTGTGCACAACACATCCTCCATATGCAGCACTGTGGTCACCCCCACAGTTGCAACACTTTACTTTGGCGTCCTTGTCACATTTACCATATTGGTGCTTCCCTCCACATCTAGCACATCTTAGCTTTCCCTTACATTGCTGAGCAGTGTGACCCATGCTTTGACATTTGTAGCACCTGAGTGGCTTTGGGATGTATTCTCTGACACTGTAATATACAGTAGGTATCCTATTTGGACTGATTTAGGAAGTGTTTCCTCAAACTGAATCATTACAGACAGTGTATCCTTCAGTGAACTTTCCCTTTTATTCTTTAGCCTTTTCACATCCTTCACCTTTCCTCCTTGGATCTCATTTTTCACTTCTTCCATAGACATATTCAAAGGGACACCTGATATAACTCCCCTCAAGTTTGCCGTTGTGCCAGGAATGTGCGTCTTCATTTGTTCTCCGTTTAGACATGTCATTGCCAGTATTTTCTCTTGCTGTTGTTTACTTGATGCATGAATTAATAGCTGGTTATTATACAAGAACTTTACAAACTTGTCTCTCCCAATTTCTTTCTCAGTTGCTTTTGTTAGCTTAACAGGGTGATAGTGCCCCCCACCCTGATCCCTGATTGAACTCAGTGACAACCTTCCACTCATTCCCAACATCATCAAACTGCCATCCATGCTGACTAGTTTGTGTTTTCTTCGCATTGTTACTTCCTCCCACGTCACTCTCATCTGACCTGCTTCTACCTCTTGATGCCCCCCTAGCTGCTCTTTTCCACCTCCCAGACCTAGGTAGTGTCCAATCCATCTCATCTTACCGAGCCCGTCAGATGCCATAATGTTACAGTCAGTGTACAGTTTATGCTAACCGGCACAAACAAATCACTCCTACCACCAGCAGAACACAGACGTAACTGCCGCCTCCACCTTCCACCTGTCGATGTCCGTCCGCCGTCCCAATGGTCCAACTGGTCTTCTTCAAAGTGTTAACAGTCTTAAAATTCCAGGAGCTTCCTCAGCAGGAATCTTCTTCGTCTCCTTACCGCCACGTACTCTCTTCTTCTTCTTCTTCTCTTGGTTACTGGCGGATAGCTACTGTACAAGGGTGTGAGGGAGTTCTTATAAGGAATTCTGAACAATCTTCTTCTTCTTCAAACAGTGAGATTTCCATGTGCATCATGTCTATAACACTCTATCTGGTCATTACTCTATAAGGAGTTCTTATAAGGAGTTCTGAACAATCTTCTTCAGTGAGATTTCCATGTCTACATGATCCATCTTTGGGCGAGAGGCAGGGTGTCTATTCTCTATCCTGTAATGTTTTTAATTCAAGATTATATAATCATTCTATAAATTCAAGAAATCTCTGTCTGTCTGGCACGATCATAGGACTCACTAAAAAGATCATAGGACCGCCTGTGGTGTTCCTATGATGTCTACATGATATCCTATGATGTTCCTATGATCTCTACATGATGTCTATATGGTGTCATATAGGCCATAGGACTCGCTAAAAGATCATAGGACTCGCTATGAGATCAAAGGCAGGCATCACTCACTATCATAGGACTCGCTAAAAGATCATAGGACATGCTATGACATCATCAAAGATCACAGGCAGGCATCACTCACGATCATAGGACTCACTATGATATCATCAAAGATCAAAGGCAGCCATCACAGATCAAAGGCAGTCATCAATGAACGAGTGGTGACATCAAAGGTTAAAGGCAGGTTTCACCATGGTTACTGTTGCCATGGTAACAGTAACTTTTTACGGGTGTGTGTCTGTCTGTCACAATCATAGGACTCGCTGAAAGATCATAGGACTGCCTATGAGCTTCCTATATTGTAAACATGAGTCCTATGATGTTCCTATGATGTCTATAGGAAGTCTATATGATGTCATACAGACCATAGGACTCGCTAAAAGAAAAGATCATAGGATGCCTATGATGTTCCTATGGTGTTTACATGATCAAAATCAGGCATCGTAGGAGTCACTGTGACATCATCAAAGATCATAGGACTCGCTATGACATCATCAAAGATCAAAGGCAGGCATCACTGAACGTGTGGTATCAGATCAAAGGCAGGTTTCACCAGGGTTACTGTTGCCATGGTAACCATGTCAAAGATCAAAAGCAGGCATCACCATGGTTACTGTTGCCATGGTAGCCATGTCAAAGATCAAAGGCAGGATTGCAGAAATGCTTGCTTACACTTGGTTTCTACGGGCATGCACAGGTTTGCACTAGTTTGATTAATGCTGGTTTAATAAAGGGCAACAACAAGGGACAGCAGACTTCACTGGACACTTTTTTTAGTATGAAGACTATTTTTTACTGTGTGCGTAAACAAACAGGCAGAGGAAGGGTAATCACAAAGCTTTACGAGGCACTGGGGTCAGAGTTATTAGCCAACGAACAACCAAGTCATCAATTTATTGATTCTATTAATATGAATTTGTCACTAGTCAATTTGGTTTCCAGTCTGTCATGACAAAACTTTTTCACTTTAACATTGTGAGATCAGTCCGCCAAGGTCTCCGCCTTTGACCGCCACCTAATCCACATAGCACCGGTCCCCCATGATCCCTCCTGCAGGTGGTGAGCCCACTGGAGGGCGGACCCATGCAACTCCTTCGGGCTGAGCCCGGCCGGGCCCCATGGGTGGAAACCCGGCCACCAGACGCTAGCCTTCGAGCCCCTCCCCCAGGCCTGGCTCCAGGGTGGGGCCCTGGTAACCCCATACCGGGCGGGGTACACTGAATCCTTGATATAGAATTTATCATGAGAGTCTGTTGGATCATTCTTAGTCTGGCCCTTCACCCAGGACCAGTTTGTCTTGGGTGACCCTATCAGAGGCAAATTGTCCCGGACAACATAGCTCCTGGGATCACTGGGGCACGCAACCCCCCCCCACCACGATAAGGTGACGATCCATGAGGGGGGAAAAATCCACCTTTTTCAGCCGGAAAAAGGTGGATTGTCCTCTCTGGGTTGGGGATAGGCTCCTGCCCCAAGTGGAGGAGTTTAAGTATCTTGGGGTCTTGTTCACGAGTGAGGGGAAAATGGAGCGAGAGATTGACAGACGGATTGGAGCAGCATCTGCAGTGATGCGGACGTTGTACCGGTCTGTTGTGGTGAAGAGGGAGCTTAGTTCTAAGGCAAAGCTGTCGATTTACCACTCAATCTACGTTCCTACTCTCATCTATGGTCACGAGCTTTGGGTAATGACCGAAAGAACAAGATCGCGGATACAAGCGGCGGAAATGAGCTTTCTCCGTAGGATTGCTGGACTCACCCTCAGAGATAGGGTGAGGAGCTCAGTCATCCGGGAGAGGCTCAGAGTAGAACCGCTGCTCCTCCACATTGAAAGGAGTCAGTTGAGGTGGTATGGGCATCTGATTAGGATGCCTCCTGGACGCCTCCCACTTGAGGTGTTTCGGACACGTCCCACTGGGAGGAGACCCTGGGGCAGACCCAGGACTCGGTGGAAAGACTATGTCTCCCAGCTGGTCTTGGAACGCCTTGGTATCCTCTCTCAAGAGCTGGAGCAGGTGGCTGGGGAGAGGGAAGTCTGGGCTTCTCTGCTTGAACTGCTGCCTCCACGACCCGGACCTCCGGAAAAGCGGTAGAAGATGGATGGATGGATGGACATTGTGAGATAGGACCTTGGTGGATGCATGCACTCTGTGAATACGCTCTAATTTTATATGTAATTGCCCTCCCCCCCCAAAAAAAAATCATTTAAATGTTATATGATATATGACCCCAAAGACCCTGTTAGTGTTTCTCAAGATAAAATGAAGTAAAAAGTCTAATTATCTCTGTGCGTTCACAGGTGAGGAACGGTCACATCAAAAGAATCCCGGACAACGATATTCACTCCAATGTGTTAGAGGTTGAGGGATCAAACGTCAGGTGAGTCTAGGCTTTGCATATTCAACGGATTTTATTCTGTGCTCTCACTGGTTGATGCAGCTCTTATAAACATTATTAGTAAATTGTTTGAATAGTTATTATGACACTATTCTGTTGTCTTAGATTGTATATTGCCTTGTTGGTTGTACGTATATGCTACCTGTTGCTTAGAAATCAGTGATATGCAACAGATGTTTACCAGTTTTTGCAAGAATTTTTGTCCTTTAAACGAAGCCTTACAAAAATACACAACCATAATCTGTGTACATGATAATGTGTGTTTCATTGTAAGACTTTTCAATATGAATAACATTACTGTGAATGTGTAACTTTTTAAAAAGACAAAATGGGAATAACTTTATTTGAACAAGGCTCTGGCTTTTGGGACAGTAATACACAGCTGCACTTGAAATTGTTTACACCCCCCCCCCCCCACACACACACACACACCACCCCCATTGCAAATTGTGTTAAAAGTTAGAAAATGTACAAACTTTAAACTTTTTGCTAAAAATAAATCATGAAACAGTTCGACTGTTCAACAATGGGGGTTGGATAATTTTGGGTGCAGCTGTATATTCAGATGAATTTAAAGCCTTTGGTGCATTTTCTTTTTGTCTTCAGTTGGGGAATTAAAGTCTTTCTCTCCCCATCTACAGCACCACCTATATAACATGTCCTGCAGACCCCAAAAAGACCCTGGGCATCAAACTTCCGTTTTTGGTCATGATCATTAAAAACCTCAAGAAATACTTCACCTTTGAAGTCCAGGTACAGACACATACTAGGACATTACCTGTTGTCTTTATCTACAGTAAATGCACGCACTCACTCACTCACTCACTCACTCACTCACTCACTCACTCACTCACTCACTCACTCACTCCCTCCATTTTGTGCATTTTCAGGTGTTAGATGATAAAAATGTTCGTAGACGGTTTCGTGCAAGTAACTACCAGAGCATGACCAGAGTGAAGCCGTTCATCTGCACCATGCCCATGAGGCTCGATGACGGCTGGAACCAAATTCAGTTCAACCTGTCAGACTTCACCAGGAGAGCGTATGGTACCAACTACACAGAGACCTTGCGTGTACAGGTGAGCGCTCCAGATAAGCAAAAGTTTCTACTGAGGATTTGCAGCAACGTCACAAAATCACATAACGTTCTGTCTACGCCCCTTGATGGCAGGCAAGAAAGGTATTGCTGCCAATACATTTGTGCCAAATTAGAGCACTTTTTTATACTTTTGCCAACTTTTTTGTACAGTCTATGGATTAGAGTGGCATACAGTGGGGCAAAAAAGTATTTAGTTAGCCACCAATTGTGCAAGTTCTCCCACTTAAAAGATGAGAGAGGTCTCCAATTTTCATCATAGGTATACCTCAACTATGAGAGACAAAATGAGAAAAAAAAATCCAGAAAATCACATTGAAGGATTTTTAATGAATTAATTGGTAAATTCCTCGGTAAAACAAGTATTTGGTCAATAACAAAAGTTCATCTCAGTACTTTGTTATATACCCTTTGTTGGCAATGACAGAGGTCAAACGTTTTCTGTAAGTCTTCACAAGGTTTTCACACACTGTTGCTGGTATTTTGGCCCATTCCTCCATGCAGATCTCCTCTAGAGCAGTGCTGTTTTGGGGCTGTCGCTGGGCAACACGGACTTTCAACTCCCTCCAAAGATTTTCTATGGGGTTGAGATCTGGAGACTGGCTAGGCCCCTCCAGGACCTTGAAATGCTTCTTACGAAGCCACTTCTTCGTTGCCCGGGTGGTGTGTTTGGGATCATTGTTATGCTGAAAGACCCAGCCACGTTTCATCTTCAATGCCCTTGCTGATGGAAGGAGGTTTTCACTCAAAATCTCACGATACATGGCCCCATTCATTCTTTCCTTTACACGGATCAGTCGTCCTGGTCCCTTTGCAGAAAAACAGCCCCAAAGCATGATGTTTCCACCCCCATGCTTCACAGTAGGTATGGTGTTCTTTCTCCTCCAAACACGACAAGTTGAGTTTTTACAATAAAGTTCTATTTTGGTTTCATCTGACCATTTGACATTCTCCCAGTCCTCTTCTGGATCATCCAAATGCTCTCTAGCAAACTTCAGATGGGCCTGGACATGTACTGGTTTAAGCAGGGGGGCACGTCTGGCATTGCAGGATTTGAGTCCCTGGCGGCGTAGTGTGTTACTGATGTAGCCTTTGTTACTTTGGTCCCAGCTCTCTGCAGGTCATTCACTAGGTCCCCCCGTGTGGTTCTGGGATTTTTGCTCACCGTTCTCGTGATCATTTTGACCCCACGGGGTGAGATCTTGCGTGGAGCCCCAGATGGAGGGAGATTATCAGTGGTCTTGTATGTCTTCCATTTTCTAGTAGTTGCTCCCACAGTTGATTTTTTCACACCAAGCTGCTTACCTATTGCAGATTCAGTCTTCCCAGCCTGGTGCAGGTCTACAATTTTGTTTCTGGTGTCCTTTGACAGCTCTTTGGTCTTGGCCATAGTGGAGTTTGGAGTCTGACTGTTTGAGGTTGTGGACAGGTGTCTTTTATACTGATAAAGAGTTCAAACGGGTGCCATTAATACCGGTAACGAGTGGAGGACAGAGGAGCCTGTTAAAGAAGAAGTTACAGGTCTGTGAGAGCCAGAAATCTTGCTTGTTTGTAGGTGACCAAATATTTATTTTACCGAGGAATTTACCAATTAATTCATTAAAAATCCTTCAGTGTGATTTTCTGGATTTTTTTTTTTTCTCATTTTGTCTCTCATAGTTGAGGTATACCTATGATGAAAATTGGAGACCTCTCTCATCTTTAAAGTGGGAAAACTTGCACAATTGGTGGCTGACTAAATACTTATTTTCCCCACTGTAAATTTCAACACTTGACTATGGTCACTACGTGTATGGTGGAAGATTGTCATAATAGGCAAGATAAAACCACAGGAAAGTCTTTTTTTCACTTTCCATCGGATCTGTTTTGTATACTTTTATTAATCCCAGAGGGAAATTCAATTGTTCATAAGTGAACAATGAGATTTAGCTACACACAAAAAAAGAACACCGTGGTTGTTGCGGTTGCTTGTTTTCCTCCGCGGTAGGCTTGTCTATAGCGTGGTATTACATAATTGCAGTTATCTCTACAGCCCTGGTACAACGAGTAAAGCTAGGACCACTAAACCTGGTACACAGGTTCACCTTGGGATCTTGACTTCAGACTATGGGTTTGGGGTCAACAGTTCAAAGGTCAAGGTCATCATTCCCTATGCCTTTTTACTGTACAAAGAGTAAAGTTCAGGTCACCCAACTTGGTACACAGGTTCACCCTGTGACTCTGAAGTGTGACTACGGTTTTGGTAGGGCTGTCATGGTAGAGGAATTTCTGCTGCGGTGATGGTGGATAGCTCAACACCGTGGTTGTTGCGGTTGCTTGTGTTCCGCTTTAGTAGGCTTGTCCATAGCGCGGTATTACATAATTGCAGTTATCGCGACAGCTCTAGCATGAGTAAAGCTAGGGCCACCAAACCTGGTACACAAGTTCACCTTGGGGTCCTGACCTCTGACTATGGGTTTAAGGTCAAAAGGTCAAAGATCAAGGTTAACATTCCTTCTTCTTCTTCTTTTAGATTTGATTGACGGTTGGCAACCAGCTTACAGGTGCATTACCGCCACGCACTTCACTCTATATCATCACTCTATCACGGTTAGCAACCAGCTTACCTGGACTGGTCCTCATTTGCACTATCACTCTATCCACCTTATTCCAACGCCCCATGATGCCTTGCGTGAATTATGGTAGCAGCTTCCGATACTAGTTTAGAACGTATTGTTGTCACTGAAACGGGACACTTTTCCTTGTTAAAAAACAATGACTTTGGCATCAAAAATGCAGGAACACAGCCTTTTGCACCTCAAAAACAGTAATATAATCATACCACATCCCACGACTATGGAGGGATGAGAAGATGACCTTAAAAAGTCGCCAGTAGGTCCGTTAGTTAGCTCTGCAGCTAACATGCTAACGCTGTAAACAAATAAATGCTTTGAGATATATCAACGTCTCCACTGCAATAAAGTCAGCTGCATTTTGTTATAATATGTTGGATATATTCAAATTTACCTCAGAGCAGATGTAGAGTCTAGTCAGAGCCACAAAGAACCACAACACCGTGCTTGGCGTTTTAAATTCGGGGTAAAACGTCAGATCTGTGACATTTATACAAGTGAAAACATACCTGGGTCTTGTCTTGGTGTCTGTACCACCGATCACGCAAACAATCCTTTAGTTTTCAGTGCATGATTTACTCATTGCTGTTGAAGCCACAGGTTTAGCTGTGCTTATCTGTGAAGAGCCTCACACCATGAACAGCAGCAAATACCAGAACTACGTGAAAACATTCAAAAGTACAAAAACTACAAGTGCGGAAATTTGCTGCCACTTGAGTGCAAAACACATATGTGGACTATACATTAAAATGAATTTGAAAAACTTTTAAAAACGCTATTTTAAATGTCTCTGCTACTCCCCTCTTACTGACTGATTTAACACTAGGTCAGACGAAACCGGAAGCTCCGCCCATAATCGTTCCTACAGCGACACCCCCAGGAATAAGGTGGATATATAATTCAATTCTGTCATGACCATAGGACTCGCTAAAAGATCATAGGATCACCTATGATGTTCCTATGATCTCTTACATGATGTCTATATGATGTCATATAGCTCACTGGACTCGCTAAAAGATCATAGGACTTGCTATGAGATCAAAGGCAGGCATCACTCACTATCATAGGACTCGCTAAAAGATCATAGGATTTGCTATGACATCATCAAAGATGTTCTTCTTTTAGATTTGATTGGCAGTTGGCAACCAGCCTACAGGTGCATTACTGCCACACACTTTACATGTGTCTGTCTTTCTTCTTTTAGATTTGATTGGCGGTTGGCAACCAGCTGACAGGTGCATTACCGCCACGTACTTCACTCTATAATGATATAGAGTATATCACTGTATATCTTTGTATCAGGAGTTCTTTTCAGGAGCTCTGAACAACTTCCAATATGTAAAAAAATTATCCGTGCTTGGCCTGTGTCCTCAGCGGCGTCAATAGCTGTGCCAGCCTGCCGGCCAACTTCTTCTCTTAGATCAACGTCACTCTCTTTCTGTGTGTCTGTTTTCCTCATAGCTTTGTGACGTTTCCCTCATAGCTTTATGACGTTTTCCTCATAGCTCTGTGACATTTTCTGCATAGCTTTGTGACGTTTTCCTCATCGCTTTGTGACATTTCTTCAGATCTTTGTGACGTTTTCCTCCTAGCTTTGTGACGTTCTTCTCCTTCTTTACTCTTGTATCTGCGTCTCATCTCATTCTTCTTCTTCTTCTTCCTTTAGACTTGATTGGCGGTTGAGCCACCAGCCCATGATGTCTTTGAACTTAAACATCCCCCACGTAACAAGTCCTCAACTGCTTCCCAATGTAGCCCCTTCATGCCAAAATATTTTTCTGCTGCTTTCACAATGATTTTGATTTTTTCTGTTTTCTTGGAAATCTGTGCAGTGCAGTTTATCACATCTACCACAAATAAGACAAAATTATTTCCCTTCAAAACGAGAGTATCTTCCTTAATTCTACTGCATGCACTGCAAGTCTGCACACTTTCCCTGTTCAAGTCCACTCCCACTTTTTTAGCTGGCACCTTTTTTGCAGCTTCTGCGTATGTTAATCCCTGGAAGACTTTTATCTGCTGAATTTCTGCTGCTCTTTTGTTGGCTTCCCAACCTCGATATGCAGAGCTATGTTCACCACCGCAGTTACAGCACTTTAACTTAGCTCCTCTTTCACACTTGCCATATTCATGTTCACCGGAGCATCTGGCACATCATTGTCTACCTTTGCATATCGCTGCTACATGACCAAACTTTTGACATTTGAAACATCTGAGTGGAGGAGGAACGTAAAGTCTGTCTTCATAGCTCAGGTAGCCAATATACACCTTACTTGGCAGTCCTGTTTCATCAAATTTTAACATTACTGACAGACTATCACATGTTTCGCCATTTCTATTAGCTTTCAATCTCCGTACCTCTGTCACTTTTGCTCCAGTTAAGTTCCTCATTATTTCATCAGTTGAGACAGCCGTTGAAATTTCCTTTATCACTCCTCTCATTGCCTTATTTCCTTCCAGTACTGAACGCTGCACATTTTTTCCCTCCGTCTTAGTGACTCTGATTGCTTTTCCTTGCTGAACACTATCTTTACATGTAACCAGCAACAAACCACTACGAAAAACCCTTGCATTTAAAACTTATCCAAGTAACCCATTAATTGCATTTGTGAGCTTAATTGGATTCCACTCACGAAATGATGCCCCATCCTGAGTAAGTTTAATGATTGCTTTACACTTCTTCTGTTCATTCCGGGATCGTTCATCCTCTGATTCCTCAGCACTTGATAACGGTCTTGATTGAGTTTCTTGACATCTACATATGCTTCTTTCAGACTCCACCGCGCTCCAAACTTCCTCTTCCCCACCTCCCATCTCCATTCCTCCTAGTTTAATTATATCCACTTGTTCCAGATTTTCAGGAGCTGTCCTCTTTCACATCCTACCACCACCAAACCCACAAGTGCATTCTCGATATGACTGGCAGGCATCACTCACAATCATAGGACTCGCTATGACATCTTCAAAGATCAACGGCAGGCATCACTCATGATCATAGGACTCGCTATGACATCATCAAAGATCAAAGGCAGCCATCACAGATCAAAGGCAGTCATCACTGAGCGAGTGGTGACATCAAAGATAAAAGGCAGGTTTCACCATGGTTACTGTTGCCATGGTAACAGTAACTTTCTACAGGCATGCAGAAATGCTTGCTTACACTTGCTTTCTATGGGCATGCACGGGCATGCACAGGTATGCACTAGTTATTATAAAATGAGTAAAGCTAGGACCACCAAACCTGGTACACAGGTACCTTGGGATCTTGACCTCAGACTATGGGTTTGGGGTCAAAAGGTCAAGGTCAACATTCCCTATGCCTTATTACAACAAAGAAAGCTAGGGTCACCAAACCTGGTACACAGGTTCACTCTGAGACCAAGACCTCTGACTACAGGTTTGGGGTCAAAGGTCATGGTTGCCACGTCCTATGCTCTCTTACTATAGAATGTGAAAAGCCCTCTAGGATCACCAGACTTCACCTTGGGATCCTGACCTACAGCTAAGGGTTGTATGCATTGTTGTATATTCATGGATGATGGGCTTACCATAATTTGGTTCTGCCACAGTAATTGTATTGAAAAGTTGAAAACTGCTCTGCCAGTAAGTATCGGGATGTTCAAAGAAAATTAAGGTAGGGGATATTGCACTTGCCTCTGAGTGCTCTTGTTTAGGGTAAGTGGATGGTCAAATGATGACCTGGGGATAGCATGATGGTGGGTCTCAGATTTATATTTTGTTTTATTATGTGGGGAAATCCAGTGTCTCCTGACTATATGTTCCCTCGTTATTTAAACAGATTCACCTCAAAACAAAAGCAAGACTGTCTGTGGATATTTTTCATATAGTCACATCAGCAAACGGAGGCAATTAGACAGGTAATTTTACAGTTTTGGAACTGTGGTAGGGGGTAATTGTTTAGGCCAGAGGGCAGAAATATTTCTCCCTCCAGACTGGGTTGTTTCTATCTACAGTGTGTGCCTATTTTAAATAAATTATCAACTAAAAAAGTTGGCAGATTTTTTTTAGACTACTCTCTCTTTCACTGGCTGAAGCTGCTTGTGTCTGTTCATTAAGTTTAGGATATTTTCTTGTTGTGAATAGTTGAAATGGGGTTTTGTTGCCAGGAAATTGGGCAGACGAGTGGTTTAGTTCTCGGCAAAAAACACCGGCTGACAAGCTGGCACTTTGAGAGATCGGTCTCGTCATTGCTGATTGTGTCGGTAAGCCGGTGTTGATATGATCCATGACTCTCCCTGCTCACTTGAAAAAAAATATCCTAGCAATGCAATTTAAATAGAGTATAAACTTGATTAGGTGAAAAAATAAAAAGGTGATCAGCACCGTCATTGTAGAGTGTTGGTTAATCGGTTTCAACTTTTCAGTGTAAAACAATCTGAATTTAATTTACAAACTCTATTTTATTCCATATTTTGTTGCCACTCTTAACTATCAATTACCAACTTTTATTAAAATGCATGCAGCCTGCTCAACTGAATGACAGCTTCCACCTTGCTTCAAGCCTCTGTAGAACAAGGCAATGCGAGCCATCCTTAATCACCTGTTTTTTTTTCTGTAACATGCCAGATGATTTTTAGAGAGTTTGTATGTTCCGATAAAATAATGTTGTCACATGTCATGATAAACCACTTCTGTCATTGTGCCTTTCACAACACTTGCCTACCACTGTGGTGAGCCATGTGACCAGTGACATCACTTGCAAATTCTCAGTAGTGACTGATGCTGTCCTCTCTTTTATTGATTTGTGGCGATTTCTCCTCAGATTCATGCCAACTGCCGTATAAGGAGGGTGTATTTCTCAGACAGACTGTACTCTGAAGATGAGCTCCCAGCAGAATTTAAACTCTACCTGCCCGTCCAGAACCAAAAAGCCAAGGCACATACAGCTCACAACAATACCTGAATTATTAAAGTCATGGTAGATAAATTAAAAGTCTAACTGTTGTCTGTTTGTGTTTTGCAGCAGTAGGGCCTCTTGACTTGCACCATTCCCCCAGATGTGATGTGGATTGTACTGTATGCTTTATTTGTTTAGATGTATCGTGGAATTTGCAACATTATATTGAATTTTTTTTAAACAATGAGCTTGAGTACCGGCTTGTGTTGCTCTCTCAATAAAGCTTTTGTATGGACTAATTCAGTATATGGAATTTTTAATGGATCTCTGTAATTATGTCATATCACTAGCAATAAAAGTGCTTTTGCTTATCTCTTGTTCACAGTACACACAGGTTTCTGTCCTCAGATTTGGTTACCACAACTCATTTGTGTCTCAAAATTACCACAAAAAAATACATCAACTAAGTTGCAAAAAAACAATCATAACAACATTTATTTAGTTCTTAAAAAGGGGGCCTGTAATATTTTTTTTTTCCTCTGTTGAATAAAGCACAGTATGTTTATGGCTTTTCCCAGTAAGTTAGCTATTTTCATTGTTATGAGACTTTTCCTCATAAATGTGTCACTTCATTACCCAAACTCAACTTCAAATTTAATTTATACAGTCTATGCTTTGTGACCGAATTTTACAGCCCATTATTAGTGTCCTGAAGTGACATAAAGAGAGACGATTCTGCCAGCTGGATAACCTTTATTTCTCTGTATACAGGAGAAGAGTGGAGAAGAGCAAAAAAAGAACAAAATCTGCTCCCACTGTTCTGCTCTTGTCAGCAGTTTGGCTACCTTTATTATATTCCTCTCTAACCCAAATATGATAGCAGCCTTGAAGATAAGACCCAAAGCCACACTGTCGGAGCACACGACTCACAAGAATGTGATTTGACCTTACTTGACAATCTTAAGTTATTTCCCACAAGGCTCACCTACTCCCCTGCTCACTGAGAACATTCCATACAGAGGAGAGATAAAACATGCATGCTGAGCATAAATTCATTATGATTCACCTCTTACACTATGCACTGAATATGTAGACACTACATTACTGAGTAGGTCGTCTAAATCAATCATTACACAACAGGTTAATATATGAGCAACAATTTCCCACTACAATAAAAGATGTGAATAATAAATGGTGAATTTCTACCACATTTCCCTTCTCTTGATCATATATGATCACTAAAAATTAAAAAAAAAATGTATAAGACAGTCAAAGCAAAGACATCAGTGAAAGTACACCATAACAGGTTTAAACTAACACGTCATCAGTCATGACCTAGAAATTAGCATGTGTGGAGGGTCACAAAGAAGCTGTTTTTGAGGGTGTAAGCACTCGATGTGGAGCAAGCAAAGTAGGGAAGCATTCACCTACAACGTGAACTATGTATCAAGGGAATTGGTAACACAGTTTCCATAATCATCATGGAAGGGAAGTTGAGACATGTCCAAAGCAGTATAATTTAGAGCTGAACTGTTAGAAGCATTTGCGGGCATATAGTGTAGCATATTGGTAACAAATAACTTTGAAATCATATGCCTAATAAGGGGAAGAATACAACAGCTACAGAATAGAAGCATCACTACTACCAAGAGCAGTATTAAGCCAATATGGCTAGAATTAACCTGTTGAACTCTGGTCAGTTTCCCTAAAAACGCCTAAAAATAACATACTCAAAGTAAATCAAAAGCTGTTCTTCAACCCTTTGCAGCATCTTCATGGGGGTGGTCTCATTTAAAAGAAAACACTGAATTTTTTTGGCAAAACAGTCATAATCTCTTTACGTGCTCCTGCCACTGAGTAACAGTCATCTAAACATACTGAATTTGAAGAAAATAAAGTTCGCCTGGGTGTTTTTTTTTAGATACAAATGCTTGCAAATAACACACAGCTGTCAGATACTGGCTGGAAAACGCAACAGAAATGTAGAACCAAGTGTTATCAAGCTGAGGTCAAAATTTTGTAACAATACCGCAAAAAATGAATATATTACACAGCTTTTTTCTCAGATTGTTCCCAGGCGTTTTTGAACTGTGACAAACTGTGCCATACAGTTTGGAAAAATGTCTATAACTTTTGAATGCTTCAACATAGAAGCTTCATCTTGGGCTCTAATGAAAGGTGACACTCAGGGCTGTGTGTGTGTGTGTGGGGGGGGGGTTGTTTGTTCATTCATGAATGAATGAATGAACAAACAAGCCCCCCACACACAAAGAAACATGCCACGTAAAAAATGTGTGGCCTTTTTTTACAAGAAAAAAATAACCTACAGTGCAATAAAAATTATAGTAAAATATCTGCAATGTAGAGGATAACACCCCCCCCCCCCCCGCTACAGAGGAGCTCGGCGCACAAAAAAACTTGTGGCCATGACGGACCGTTGTAATTGCTGATCGGTCAAAAGTCATTTTTATTACTATTTTCATTGATAAAGAATAATTTAGCTTATAACCTGTCCACAACAGCAGTGTCGTTAGCGAACATCTGTTCCTCATTGTCAGACGAACATGAAGCTGGTCCACTTGTTACAGACTCGTGGTTCTGGTCACCCGACCCGGTCAAACCATCTCCGCTTCCATGATTGCAGTTTTTACGAACCATTTTTCAAAACAAATAAGAACAGTAGTAATAAAAAAAGACTGGCTAATGGCTGAGAGTGGCTAACACTACCGTTACACACAGGTCTCAATGTGAGTCACCCAGCGGCTTAGGCAAAAAAGATTTTACGCACGGGGACGCACGCGTTTCAATCGTCAAACGTCTCTGCTTCAATTGGCTCGTTGTATTTGCGGTTGTTGGTAGGCAGGTCCTTCTTGCTAGGTTTTCAGTCATTGGTTCTTCAAGGTTTCAGAAACCCAATTCAAGGCTCTTATTAGTCGAATGAGAGGTCAATCAAATCTAAACCAATCAAACACTCCTTTGGCTTTCTGTTCACGGCTGTGTCTGTACTGGAAGAACGGAAATGCAGCTTTTTTTTTTTTCAGTGCGCACTGAGACGCACTATGACGCAGAGACGTGACCGCCCGCGGAATCCCGGAGTTCAACAGGTTAAGGTCAACCTGTGCTCTTTTGCTCACTATGGGGTTCTCCTGTGTTGGTAAGAAAAAATAAGTTAGAAGACATATAATAAGTCCCAACAGCATCACAACAAAAGTGGTCCAGCTGTGGCTGGCGCAGTCTTTCTCCTGATGTCTCTGTGGGGTCTGTGCTTCGGCGGCCTGCTGTAGCAAAGGATGGTCGATGTCCTGGCCATCCCATGTCTGGTGGCACTCTGGCAGGGGAACCTAACAGTATGTCTCTCCTCTTATCATGTGTGCCCCATCTGTTTCTTTATTGCAAACGTTACGCCGGACACCAAAGGTGCCGTCAGCAAACCTTTGCACAGGTAAACAGGCGGGCACCTGTTGTCAAAAGAAATGAGCCTTGGCGTTACTTGGTCATCTTCTCGTCCAGGTCTACAACGTAGGATGATGGTCGTGGCTGACCACTTCTCTTCTGCTTCTCGACCGTGTCTGGTCTAGGTTCTTCTGGCTTGACTTCCGGGATCTTCTTGCAGTGCGTTGCGTGGATCCACGTCGCCCTTTCCGCGATCTTCACAGCCGTGAATGTCGTCAGAAGGACCTGGTATGGACCCAACCACCGTTTACTGTGGCAGTTCTTCCGTTTGAAGCTTTTGATGACCACCCAGTCACCGGGTTTGATGTCGTGCAGGACTCCCTCTGCTGGGCTGGGCAGGGCGGCCTTTACCTGCTGTGAAATGTTTTGAAGTTGGCAGGACAGTGCAGAGCAATAAGATAACATGGCATTTTCAAAATGTGAAGTAGTCAGTAGAGGTGCAGGTCTCTTTTCCATGGAGAAACCTAGAGCTGGTGGTCGAACAAACAGAATCTCAAAAGGTGACATGTTATATTTCTACCTGACCCGCATGCGCATGTACATGAGAGCTAATGGGAGGCACTTAGTCCAGGGTAGGCCAGTTTCATCTTCAAGTTTGGCAAGTTTGTTTTTCAGAGTGCCATTTTCACACTTGATGGCGCCACTTGATTGTGGGTGGTAGGCACAGTGTTTTCTCAAGTCAAAGCCCAATGTGATGCTAAAATTGGTCAATGCTTCACTTACAAAATGCTTACCGTTGTCACTGGAAATTTTCTCTGGTATTCCCCATCTGGGAATAATTTCTGATAATAATGCTCTGGCCACAACAGTGCTTGTTGCATGTTTGGCTGGAAAGGGCTCTACCCATTTGGACCACATGTCACCCATTACCAAACAGTCTTTTTTACCCTCAGCTGGGGTGAGCTCAATGAAGTCCATGCTGAAAAGGTCCTGCAGGAGGCGGATGGGCTGCTGGAACCTGTTTGGGAACCCTGTGGGCATTATTAGTGGCACAGATTAGACACTTGTTGCAAAAACTGTCAGCATATACAGTGAAACCAGTAGTGAACCAATTTGCATGCAGTGGTTGTATCATCCCTTCTCTTGACACATGGTCTTTCTTTAAAAGTCAATTTAGCAAAATGATGGAAAAAATGAGCTGGTAAACAGGGGAGGGCATTTTGGGCCCCTGCACACACCAGCCTGGTCTTTGTAGCATCCTTTCTTTGTCCACTTCTGACGTTCCTGTGAGGAGGAAAGAGACTGCATGGTAAGAAGTGAGTCAACAGGAGAGAGGGGTTGGTTAGTAGGAGGGCAGACACACGAAGGGGAAGAAGGGGTCATGACATGGGCTGCAGCAAGAGACATCTGCAGCTTTAGCCACAGTATCAGCACATGCGTTACCCTTGGGCACAGGGTCAGAAGACAAAGTGTGGGCTGTGCATTTGCACACCGCTACAGATAAAGGAAGGAGAATAGCTTCCAGCAGGCATGACACATATACAGAATTTTTTTTCCCCACCGATGAGCCTGCAGAGGTAAGGAAGTTACATTCACACCAAAGGGCACCAAAGTCATGCACCACTTCAAAGTGTCCGATTGCCCCGTAGCATAAATGCATGCCTCTGCCAAGGCAACTAATTCAGCAGCCTGTGCAGAGAGATGAGATGGCAAAGAGCCAGAAAGCAATGTGCAATGGTCATTACAGACAGCCCAACTCACTTTGTTGCGGCCTACAGAAGGGTCAACAGATGCAGAGTCGTCAACATAAAGGACAAGGTCAGAGTTGGGAAGTGGAGTGTCAGAAAGGTCAGGTCTAGGAGAGGTGACAGAGTCAACCAAGGATAAACAGTCATGGTCACAGAGTGAGTCAGCATCACACTGTGGAAGAGGAAGGCATGAAAAATCAGGAATGAAGGAGCGGCAATGAAATGCCATGCCAAGGAAAGAAAGGAGCTCCTTTTAGTTTTAGGCCTGACCATGTGACAAATAGCATCCACATGTTTGGGAGAGAGATTTGCCCTGAGCCGATATTCGATGACCCAAAGAGGTTACCACAGGTTTACAAAACTGTAGTTTGGGCTTGGAGGCTTTGTGGCCTTCATCAGCCAAATGGCAGAGAAGTTTGATGGAGTCTGTTTGACACTGTGATTCATTAGGTGCACACAGCAAGAGGTCATCGACATACTGAATCAGGACAGGACCCTCTGTGAGTGTTAATGAGCTTAATGAGTGTTTTAAAGCAGCATTATAGATAGTAGGGCTTTCATAATAATATCCTTGAGCTAACCTGGTGAAAGTGTAAAGCGCCCCATTAAACTGGAATGTAAACCCAGAAAAGATTCAAAACCTGGAGTGATGCCGTCACGTGCCTCTGGTCTGAGTGGGTATTGCGAGCATTTGGGTCTGAAATCAGACTTTGGTGTGATTACCACTGGAGGGCAGTTTTTTATAAGCCCTACATTGTATTTGTGTGCAGCCCACAGAGATGATGGAACACGTGAGAGCATGTGATCTTCCTGTGTCTGTACAGAGGGCATAATAACAGATTTCATCCATCTGTACTGCCTGTTAGCATCCAGCATTTGGATGAAATGCTCACAGGGAAATGAAACCACATACTCTGCACGAAACATTTGCAGAGAGGGGGAGAATAAAACTGTGGTGAGGCCGGCATAGGGAAGTGGTGGGGATGGGACCCAATCGTCAGTGTGATGAGCAGCGAGGGCTCGTACGCCCATGTCACGCCACGCTGAGGATGGAGTTTTCGTGAGTGAAATATGTGGGTGGCTGTGTGGAACTGAGAACATGGTAGACATGTGAGGTGTCGGTGCAATCAAAAGAAAGCGGAAGTTAGCCACACATATGATATGTGTTGTTTGCAGTAGTGTGGGTTTAACTTGTAACCATTGTTTTTAATATGCTGTGTCAGGGCCCTGTGAAAGGTGTGATGTGCAATGCGTCCTGTGTGGTGGCATGGAAACTGTGGCATGTGGCGAAAACTTCTTTCCCATTTCAATAAAATGGGAGCTTCACCCTTCATCTGTCAGTGCCCATTCATGAATGTACAGCTGAGATGGTACTTTAGCAAAAGTTGAGCTAGGTGTTTCGAGTTCCCTGCGGGGTGCAGGAGAGAGAGAGTGAGTGATAAACTGCACATCAAATCTTGACCTAACAGGCTGAAAAGGCACTGAGGAGAAAACAGGAAACCATGACTAAAAGTTTTTCCATCCACCACACATGACAATGGTTCAGTGAAAAATTCATGTGTGAAACCGCCACTTGCGATGTGAGTGAGCGGGAAGTAAGAGGGGGCTTCAACCCAGAGGCTGAAGACAACACTGAATTAGTAGCCCCAGAGTCTACCATAAAATCTATCATTTTCCCTGAAACTTCTACTTTTCAGAATTGGCAAATCTCTAAAATGAGAACAGAATCAGAATCAGGTTTATTGCCATTGTTCATGTGATACACAAACTAGGAATTTGTCTCGGTGCCATGCTGCAACATTAAAAACATAATGAGAAAAAGGGATAAACTAAAAAACTAAAAGACTGGAAACGTGCAATAAGTGTAGAAAAATAAGTAATAATAAGTAATAATAATAATAATACTAGTAATAATGAGTAGTACTAGTCAAGGCAGTTTAAAAAATTAGCATGTAGCAGATAATGTGAAGTACCACATAGTGCAGTCAATAATGCAACAGAAAAACAGTGATGAATGACATGAGTCTGGTTGAGCTGCTGTACATAGTGCACGAGAGTCAAAAGTCACTTAGTGTTCAGCAGTCTGATGGCAGAGGGGAAAAAGCTGTTCATGTGCCGAGAGGTTTTAGTCCGAATGGACCGAAGCCTTCTACCTGAGGGGAGGGGGGCAAACAGCACGTGACCAGGATGTGAAGGATCGGCTATGATCCGGCCAGCACGCCTCCGGGTCCTGGAGATGTACAGGTCCTGGAGAGATGGGAGCTTGCAGCCTATCACCTTCTCAGCAGTGCGCACGACGCGCTGCAGCCTTAGTCTGTCCCTGGCAGTGGCTCCTGCGTACCACACAGTTATGGAGGAGGTGAGGATGGACTCGATGATGGCCGTGTAGAACTGCACTAACATCTTGGTGGGTAGCTTGAGCTTCCTCAGCTGCCGCAGAAAGAACATCCTCTGCTGGGCCTTTTTGATGAGGGAGCTGATGGTTGGCTCCCATTTGAGGTCTCGGGTGATGGTGGTGCCCAAGAAGCGGAAGGAATCTGCAAAGGTGATGGGAGAGCCTGTGATGGTGAGGGGGGGCAGGGGGGATGTGACTTTCCTGAAGTCCACAATCATCTCCGCTGTCTTCAGAGCATTCAGCTGCAGGTTGTTGTGGCTGCACCAGGACACCAGCTGGGCCACCTCTTCCCTGTAGGCGGACTCGTCACAGTTGGAGATGAGCCTGATGAGGGTGGTGTCGTCCGCAAACTTAATCAGCTTAACAGACTGGTGGGAGGAGGTGCAGGAGTTGGTATAAAGGGAGAAGAGTAGGGGGGAAAGTACACAGCCCTGGGGTGATCCAATGCTGATGCTAACAGAGTCTGAGACAGACTTCCCCAGCCGCACATGCTGTCTCCGGTCCGTCAGGAAGTCGGTGATCCACCTGCAGAGGGAGTCAGGCACGTTGAGCAGGGACAGCTTGTCCTGGAGCAGATCGGGGCGGATGGTGTTGAATGCGGAGCTGAAGTCCACAAACAGAATCCTGGCGTAGGTTCCCGGGGAGTCCAGGTGCTGCAGGATGGAGTGGAGGGCCAGGTTGACTGCGTCGTCCACAGACCTGTTAGCACGGTAGGCAAACTGCAGCGGGTCTAGGAGGGGTGTGGTGATGGACTTGAGGTGAGACAGGACCAGGCGCTCAAAGGACTTCATGACTACAGAGGTGAGCGCTACAGGTCTGTAGTCGTTAAGTCCAGTAATCCGTGGCTTCTTGGGGACAGGGATGATGGTGGAGGATTTGAGGCAGGTCGGCACGTGACATTGCTTAAGAGAGGTGTTAAAAATGTCTGTGAAGACAGGAGCCAGCTCTTTCGCACAGTGTCTCAGGGTGGAGGGAGACACACCGTCCGGCCCGGGGGCCTTGCGCGGGTTCAGTCTGGAGAACTGTCTGTGCACGTCCTGCTCACTGATGACAAGGGGAGGGGGGGAGGAGGAGGAGGAGGAGGGGGGGACCGCTCTTGATGAATTAGGGGCTGAGGAGGCAGAGGAGCTGGGTGGAGTGGGTGAGTTGGACACAGCTGACGAGGTGTCAAAACGGGCATAGTGTTGGGACAGTCTTTGACAAAGGGCTTTGTCATCCTGACCTTTAGAAGCCTGAGGCCGATAGTTGGTGATTTGCCTCAGTCCTCTCCACACAGAAGCCGAGTCATTAGCAGTGAACTGCTGCTGGAGTCTCTCAGAATATACAGATTTAGCTCTCCTCAGCTCTCTGTTAAACCGATATTTGACCTCCCTGTAGCAGTCCCTGTCTCCACTTTTCAACGCTGCTTGCTTCTCCTTCCTGATCCGTCTGAGCTTAGCTGTGAACCAAGGCTTGTCATTAGAATATCTTATCCTGGTGCGCGATGGGAGAATGTGCTCTTCACAGAAGTTGATATATGAGTTCACAGTGTATGTGTACTCATTAAGATCATGTGTGGCTCTTTTAAACATGCCCCAGTCAGTTATTTCCATGCATGTGTTCAGTTTCTCTCCAGCTTCACTGGTCAATTTCTTTGTGGTGGTCACCACAGGTTTAGTGAGTTTCAGTCTCTGTCTGTATGTGGGGATGAGGTGAACCATCACGTGATCAGATAGTCCCAGCGCAGCGCGGGGAACAGCGCGATATGCGTCCTTTACTGAAGTATAACAGTGATCTAGCGTGTTATTTCCTCTGGTTGGACATTTAATACACTGTTTGTAGCGGGGGAGCTCGTGACTCAGATTGCTCTGGTTAAAATCGCCCACCACGATAACCAGGGAGTCTGGAAAGTTCCGCTCCGTAAGTTGGATGTGATCTGTGAGCACGCGCTGAGCTTCGCGCGTGTCCGCGTCAGGAGGGGCGTACACAGCGACGAGCGACGATAGATAGCGATAGCGATAGAATATGATGCAAATATCAATGCCAGCATGTTATCAGTGTGGGGTGTGTGTGTGTGTCTGCAGCAAAATTGTTATTAGCAAGCTCGTGTGTGACGTCTGCTGGGGGTGAAAGTAAGAGAGGCGCACATGTACCTGTCTTATCTGCCTGACGTCACTGTTGCTGCTGTTGGGGCTGAGATGGTGAACTCTGCGCCGGCGATTGATATGGTGCGTCATGGGTCCTGGGTTTTGTTGCGGCCAGGGCCCACAAATTCCTTGCTGGAAGTTACCTCTTCCTCTTCCCCTTCCGTGTTGGCCAGATCTTGGTCTCACGGGGCACACTGTGCCCCAGTGACCAGGTTGCTTACAGCAGCTGCAGGTCGACAATTGTGGGCGCTGTCGCATCCAGTGTCCCTCTTGACCACAATAGCGACACTGATTAGGACCTGCGAGAGAACCAGGGTGCGGCTGGGCCGGAGCGGGGACCCACTGAGCTATTGTAAGTAAGGCTCTCTCCAGGTTATGAGATCCTCCTTATTCCTCGATTTCTTCTTCACGGCAATCTCGTTCTTCCTGTGATGGTGTTCAGCGTGGCGGAGTACCTCTTCCAAAGACTGAGACTCCCAACCAATACAAGTCCGCTTCACATCCACTGCCAAGTTGGGAAGGAGGCCTACCATGAACCACATATTCAGATGTGTGCCATATGCTCCTTTGTCTGTCATATAGTCATCTGGACATTTTATGGCTGCTGCCCCATTAAAGACTTTCCTCAGCCGGTGAAAATAGTCACCCGGCGGTTTGTTGTCCTTCTGCTTGCAGTTCACCACCTTGCTCAGATCCGAGCATTTTCTCCGTGATGATGGCTTCCATCAGTTTAAAGAGACCGGTCTTGTAATCTTCATTGTGTGTGTCTGACGATGTGCCCCAGTCCTTGGGATCTGGTCGAATGTCTTTTTCAAACAAAGGCATCAACTTTGCCATATTTGTTGGGGTACATTTTTGTGCCATAATCCGTTGAAGCTCATGGAAAGTGGGCCGATAAGTTCGACAGAACGTGTCCAACTGTTCACAAAAATACAGTGGGTCATCCTCCAACTGTGGGTGTGTCGCCGCAAACTTTGGTATGTCCTCCGGTGCCCATGGCCTGAACACAGCTTTGGGTCCATCCCGCCCCATAACCTCTACGTAGCATTGGCATAGTGGTAAGAGGGTCTGGTTGAGGTTTGATGTCCCCTCGCCTTTTATCTGCTGCTGGTTGGCCATGGATTGAAGGTCCCAACAATCCCTCAAGATCCCGTTGTCCCTTATGCTTCAATAGCACTTGACAGTGTCTTCTGTTCAGACTGGATGCGCTTCTGTTCGGGGGGAGACATATCATCTACAACCATCTTCTGTGTGGGGGGAGGCGTATCATCTTCAGGTGTGCGTGAAAATGACCCAGGCAGAGCTGGATACAATGCCGTAGTAAAAGGGTTAGTGGGAGGGGAAGTGAGAGGACCGGACGGTCGCGCTTGTAGGGAGGGGGAATGGGATCCCAAGCAGAATGTGACAAATGTTATGCTTTATGTTGTCTTTCTTTGCCTGTTCATTCTTTTTCTTTCTTTCTTTCCTTTTTTTTTTTACATATCTGAACTTTCTGACTGTCAGCATTAATCTTATTTCTCAAAGCAATAAGTGTTTCAAGTAAGAAGGACCCCCCCCCCCCCCGGAGGAAATTCAGCTTGGCAGATCTACTCCTCAATAAATTCCACACTTTCAGGACCATAATTGTCAGTCATAAATATCATCTTTGGGCCGCTCACGTTGGAGAGACGCCGTTTAGGTCCTGACTTGCAGGACTCCATTACTGACCAATATGACCGCCAGACACCACCAAACGTCTTAAGTGCGTGCCTAACGTGTCCTTATCTTGACCGCTGGTCACCCCAGGCGTGCCCCAACGCGTCTCACTGTGACATCAGACTATGTCCCCAAACCTGTTTATAACAGGTACTGTACACCGTCTTCAATTTAGTCCTGCCACGAGATCAACTCACCGGACCCCAGAATTTGTCCTACCACGGGACTTTAACCCGCTGGACATGCACAGATATTGGTCCAGTGAGGTGAACTACACAACTGACAATTTACCAATACAATTTGCATAAAAGGCACAATAAATTTTACTTACTTTAACTTTAGGAGACTTGTAAAATGGATTCTTCTGGATAGTGTGTCACCCTTTCGCCACCTCCGCACTCCCATTGCCAAAATGGGCGGAAAGAGCCAAACTCCGTTCAGGGTGATCAGCCTGCGTCGACGGACGAAGAGTGGCGATCAGCTATCCCACTTCTGTACACCAGGAATGTGACCGAATTTTACAGCCCATTGTTAGTGTCCTGAAGTGAAATAAAGAGAGATGATTCTGCCAGCTGGATAACCTTTATTTCTCTGTATACAGGAGAAGAGTGGAGAAGAGACAAAATCTGCTCCCACTGTTCTGCTCTTGTCTCTTAATATATAAGCAACAATTTCCCACTACAATAAAAGATGTGAATAATAAATGTTGAATTTCTATCACAGCTTTTTTCATATAAACTTGCTAAGTATTTCTTCAGTAAACATACTAATTTTTATTGTAAATGTGACTTTTTGCATATAGCACTTTTTTCTTTAAGTTTCTAAGCAGTGCTAGTGAATTTGCACTTTTTGTGAATTTGCAACGTTTCTCCAAAAGTAGAAAAGAAGACAACATGTTTTCCCCTTTACAGATATACCCATTTTTTATTCAAATGAATACATACCCGTCCATGCCTGTAGAAACCAAGTATAATAAGCAAATATTTCTGCATGCCCATAGAAACCAGGTGTAAGCAAGCACGTCACCGCTCTTCTTCTTTTAGACTTGAGTGGCGGTTGGCAACCAACTTACAGGTGCATTACCACCACGCACTTCACTCCATATCATCACTCTTATCTGGTGAGGAGCTGTAGTCCTCACAAATTCATCACTCTATATCACTCCATCACTCTATACATCCAGCGTCACTCTCCATGTCACCACTCGTTCAGTAATGCCTGCCTTTGATCTTTGATGTCATAGGGAGTCCTATGATCTGTGATGATGCCATAGCGAGTCCTCTGATCGTGAGTGATGCCTGCCTTTGATCTTTGACAATGTCATAGCAAGTCCTATGATCTTGGATGATGTAGACGTGGGGTTAATCATCTCAGACTGGATGCAGACGGTAAACAGATGAGGACAATAGTTATTGAGATGGGAGAGATTATCGTGAGGTAGCAGGAAGGAGAGCTGGGAGACAGTGGGGGGAGAAGGGTTGAATGTATTGTGATGCGAGATGTCATGCAGATGTGAGATGGGTGGAGGATATATAAAAGGAGAGACCCTGGTGTATTGAGAAAATGCCTTTTTCTGTGTATGACTGATGTGAGAGTGAATAAAGTAGTCTGCTGCAAGAGTCTGCCTCCGTTAATTGCACTCTCCACACTGGTGACCCCTTGACGAATTATGGAACACGAGGCAAGAACCCCGGAGTCGGCCCGGACAGGAAGCCCCAGCAACACGGCAAGCATCCCAGAGATGGCCCGGACGGGAACCCCCAGCAACGTGTGCGCTGTTTCGGTCAAACTACCGGACTTTTGGTTGCACGACCCGCAGTCTTGGTTCCACCACACCGAGGCTCAGTTCGCCCTCCGGGGAATAACGGCAGATGACACCAGATATTACTATGTGGTCGCAGTGCTGGACGCTCGCATGTCTCAGCAAGTAGCGAGTCTGCTCCAACAGCCTCCATTCCACAACAAATACGGGGCTCTCAAGGCCGCGCTGACCCGGCGCTACACACTCTCGGACTGTGAGAGAGCAGAGAGGCTCCTGAGGAGCTCCGAGTTAGGAGATGGGTCAGTGGTCGAACTGATGGAGAAGATGTTGGCATTGATGGGCACGGATGATGGGCATTTTCTGTTTGGCCACATTTTCCTCCGGAACCTCCCAACAGAGGCAAGAGTGGTCCTTGCTAATTCGCCGTTGCTGGCCGTGCGTGACTACCGGGCGCTAGCCCAGGAGGCAGATCAGATCATCCTCACCACCAGAGCCCTCACAGTGAACCCGGCGGCGTCGGAACCCAGCAAGACGACCAGCGGAGGTGAGGAGCCGGCAACGGTAGTGGCAGCGGGGGCCAGGAAGCGCCAGAGAGACATGCTCTGCTTTTACCATCGCCACTTTGGAGAGAACGCACGCAGATGTGTGCCACTGTGCCAATTCAAGCATTCGGGAAACGCCAAGGCTGGCGGTCAGTAGCAGCTGCGACCGCCGGTGAAGAAAACAAGCTGCTCTACGTGACGGACTCGCGCTTGGGGAGATGGTTCCTCGTAGACATCGGCTCCCAAAAGAGCCTCATCCTGCCGTCTTACGCCAACCGGCTAGCGGGAGCTAGCGGCCCCCAGCTGGTAGCCGTAAACGGCTCGGACATTAAGACTTTTGGTGAGAGAACACTGACTTTATCCCTACACGGCCGTATGTACGAGTGGACTTTTGTCATAGCGGCATTGAGTTTCCCAATCTTGGGAGCTGATTTTGTGTGTGCACACGGGTTGCTAGTCGATGTTGCTAACAGATGCCTGGTTAATGCAATGACTTTTGATTCTCTCCCCTGTACAGCTTGAGGGGCCGAGCCAATAACACAAGCCAACGTCACAGCTCCAGGCGGTAAGTTCCACACACTGCTCACTCAGTTCCCAGCACTCACGGTCCCGACGTTTTCGGCGGCCAGCACTAAACACGGGGTGGAACACTTTATCACCACCACTGGGCCGCCCGTTTTCACGCGACCTCGGTGCCTGGACGCAGCTAAACCGGCCATAGCACGTGAGGAGTTTGCCAACTTGGAAAGGTTGGGCATCATCAGGCGCTCAAACAGCCCATGGGCATCCCTGCTACACATGGTCCCTAAGGCCGAGGGATCGTGGCGACCATGCGGAGATTTCCACAGGTTGAATAACGCCACAGCACACGACCGCTACCAGATTTCCCATATTCAGGATTTTTCTGTTCACCTCACTGGGGCATGCATTTTTTCTAAAATAGACCTGGTCCGTGGTTACCACCAGGTCCCAGTGCGCGCGGAGGACATACCCAAAACAGCGGTAATAACTCTGTTTGGCTTGTTTGAGTTTTTACGCATGCCCTTTGGATTAAAAGGCGCGGCACAAACATTCCAATGCATGATGGATGCAGTGTTGCGCGATCTGCCATTTGTGTTTGTCTACCTGGATGATATCCTGGTGGCCAGTGCGTCCGAGGACGAACACGTAACCCACCTCAGGACGGTTTTCCGGAGGTTGGAGGAGCACGGGTTAATAATCAACCCGGCGAAATGCCAGTTCGGCGTGACGGGGATTGACTTTTTGGGGCACCGCGTCTCACCGGAGGGAGCGATACCCTTGCCCGACAAGGTGCGCGCCGTGGCAAATTTTCCCCGGCCTCAGACGGTCAGGGCGCTGCAAGAGTTTTTGGGGATGGTTAACTTTTATAACCGATTCCTCCCCCGCGCAGCTCAGCTCATGCAGTCATTGTACACTGCGCTCAAGAAATGGGAACCGGCAGACAAGAGTCGAATGGACTCCGGAGCGACAGCAGGCATTCTCTGAGGTTAAAACAGCCCTGGCAAACGCCGCACTTGCACGGCGCACCCGGACCCGGCGGCCCGAATAGCGCTCACTATGGACGCCTCGGATGTGGCCATATGGGCCGTCGTGGAGCAGCGGGTCGCCGGTTCTTGGCAGCTGCTCGCTTTTTTCAGCAGTGCTTTGCGCGACAGTGAGCGTAAATACAGCGCGTTCGACAGAGAGTTGCTGGCTGTCCATCTGGCCATGCGCCACTTCCAGTTCTGGCTGGAAGGGCGCAGCTTCACCGCGTTCGTGGACCACAAGCCGCTAACATTCGCGATGGCCAAGGTTTCGGAACCATGGTCGGGCCGGCAGCAGAGACAGCTGGCCACGATCTCGGAGTTTACGACCGATATTCAGCATGTGTCGAGTAAACTGAATGTGGTGGTGGACTGCTTCTCGCGCGCAGTAGTGGCCCCGGTCTGCATGGGGATAGATTATACAGCCATAGCTGCAGAGCAGTTTGGCGATGTGGATGTGTGCGCGCTCCAGTCTGGACCAACAGGGTTAAGGCTGGAGAGCAGAGTACTGCAAGATGGCAGCCACCCCCCAATCTGCAATGTCTCCATGGGACGCCTGCGCCCGGTAGTCCCAGTTGCTTGGCGCCGTCGAGTGTTTGAGTCAGTTCACGCTCTGGCGGACCCAGGAGTGCGCGTGTCAGTCAAAATGGTGGGAGCGAAGTTCGTATGGCCAGGCCTGCGCAAACAAGTGAAAGAGTGGGCCGCAGCCTGCGTAGCGTGCCAACGAGCCAAATTACACAGACACACGAAGGCTCCTTTGGAGCCGTTTCGTATACCGGCTAAGAGGTTCGACCATGTTCACGTGGACCTCGTGGGCCCCCTCCCGCCATTGCAGGGGTGCACGCACCTTCTGACAGTGGTGGACTGCACCACACACTGGTCAGAAGCAGTCCCACTGGTGGCAACCACGTCCGCGGACGTGGCGCACGCTTTTTTGACAACATGGGTGGCACGTTTTGGCATCCCGTCGGACATCACATCTGATAGGGGCCCGCAGTTTGTTTCCAACCTCTGGTCCGCGATGGCCCATAGCCTGGGTGTTGCAATTCATCGCACAACTGCGTACAACCCACAGGCCAATGGGTTATGCGAGCGTTTCCATAGGTCACTGAAAGCAGCGCTCAGGGCTTCGCTGACGGATCCAAATTGGGTAGATCGGTTGCCGTGGGTTTTGTTGGGGTTGCGTTCCGCACCAAAAGAGGATTTGGAGGCTTCCCCGGTGGAGCTTGTTTTTTTCTCAGCCACTGTGGCTCCCCGGGGAATTTTTGCCAGATAATCCCGCGCCGGACAACTGTCCGTCTCAGCGTTTGCAGCATAGCGCAGATACAGGCACGCTACCGGGCTCGGCCCACCACTGTTTTCCACGCGCTTTTGTGCCAAAAACTTTGAAGAACGTGGCGTTCGTGTTTGTCAGGCACGATGCCCACCGCCCCCCATTGCACCCACCCTACGATGGCCCGTTCAGAGTGCTGGAACCAGGGGACAAACATTTTTTGTTAGACTTGGGGGTCGTCGGGAGAAAATATGTATAGACAGACTTAAGCCTGCCTTTGTGGTGGCAGACGAGCAAGTGATGTTGGCTCGGGTCCCTCGGCGTGGAAGACCCCCACGGAGAACTCCCCAGGTAAACGATTCATCAGAGCAGCCACACGGGCAAGTCGAAGGTTCCCCCCCTCGCCATTGCCCACCCGCAGACAGACACACCCCCAGGAGCCCCCCACCGGCACAGCAGCGCCTCAGAGGTGGAGAACCCCCGTTACAGCAGATATGGGAGGAGACTGAAGCTAAAAGGACGTGAGGACTGAAACTCGGCCTGAGATTCTGGGGGTGCGGTGTAGACTCGAGGTTAATCATCTCAGACTGGATGCAGAGGGTAAACAGATGAGGACAATAGTTATTGAGATGGGTGAGATAATGGTGAGGTAGCAGGAAGGAGAGCTGGGAGACAGTGGGGGAGAAGGTTTGAAGTTTTGTGATGTGAGATGTCATGCAGATGTGAGATGGGTGGAGGATATAAAAGGAGAGACCCTGGTGTATTGAGAAAATGCCTTTTTCTGTGTATGACTGATGTGAGAGTGAATAAAGTAGTCTGCTGCAAGTCTACCTCTGTTAATTGCACTTTCCACAATGTCATCATATAGACACCATAGGCTGATGGCGTAGTGAGTCCTATGATGCCTGCATTTGATCTTTGATGTCATAGCGAGTCCTATGATCTTTGATGATGTCATCATATAGACACCATAGGCTAATGGCATAGCAAGTCATATGCCTGCATTTGCTCTTTGATGATGTCATAGTGAGTCCTATGATTGTGAGTGATGCCTGTGTGCAGAGCAAGTCCTGTGATCATAAGTGATGCCTGCCTTTGATCTTTGATGTCGTATCATGGAGACATCGCCTAGGATGTCTACATGATGTGCTATGAAGTCTTCTTTTTCTGCTTTTAGATTTGATTGGCAGTTGGCAACCAGTTTACAGGTGGTGGTAATGCACCTGTAAGCTGGTTGCCAACCACCAATCAAATCTAAAGAAGAACAAGACATCACAGGACATCATGTAGACATCATAGGCGATCCTATGATCTTTTAGCGAGTCCTATGGTCGTGACACACAGAGATTTCTTGAATTATACAAGGTCAGGAGTTCCTGGCAGCGTAGGGCGAAGGACAGAGCTGCATGGAGGAATCTGATCAGACCTAAATGAAACAGTCATTATCGCCCCAGACATACTGCTATAATGATGTGATGATATACTAGTACATACCTATGCATACCTGTCCATGCCTGTAGAAACCAAGTATACACAAGTATTTCTGCATGCCTGTTGCTGAAACCAAGTATAGTCACAGGGTCAGTCTTTACAGCACATTTGTTTTCTGCACAACAGATTTCTGCAGCCATGGCCAATTCTACGTTGCCGTGAGCAGAGCTGCCAGATCAAGCAGTCTTCGTTGCTCAAGATGAAGAAACTAAGCAAAACTCTCAGCAATGTCATTTTTAAAGAGGTGCTGACACAGTAAAAATTATACAGTATAACCTTGAAGAACAGGCATCATAGGACTCACGATGCCGTCATAAAGATATTCGCAATGCTGTCATAAAGATATTCACAATGCCATCATAAAGATATGATGTCTATATGACGGTACATAGACAGATAGGCATCATAGGACTGTCTATATGACGGCACATAGACAGAGCACATCATAGGACAGCCTATGATGTCTGCATGATGTCCTATGATGCATGATGTCCTACGATGACCCTAAAAGATATGATGTCTATATGACATCATATAGTCATAGCACATCATACAACACCCTCTGACGTCTGCATGATGTCCTATGATGATCCGACGATATCAGGCAACAGGACTCGCGGTGCCGTCATATAGACTAATGTGTCTTTATGATGTCATATGGCTCAAAACAGAGTTGCCAGATCAAGCAGTCTTCATATTGTTGCTCAAGATGAAGACACTAAGCAAACGCGTTGCTTTCTCAGCAATGTCGTTTTCAAAGAGGTGCTGACACAGTAAAAATGCGTAACCTTGAAGAATGCCAGTCTACACTAC
Source organism: Pholidichthys leucotaenia (assembly GCA_020510985.1). Lineage (NCBI taxonomy): Eukaryota > Metazoa > Chordata > Actinopteri > Cichliformes > Pholidichthyidae > Pholidichthys > Pholidichthys leucotaenia. The sequence continues at coordinate 100,687,923 of CM035839.1, read as the reverse complement.
AAATGTGTAAAATGCCAAGCAAAGTGTTGATTTTCTCCGGGTGTTCCGGTTTCTTGGTTTCTATGGGCATGCACAGGCCTTCCTCAACAGGGTCAAAAGCCACTTTTTGTTCAGATCTATTTTCATGATCCTGCCCACGAACTGGAATTACGACGCACCTATCCCTCAACCAGTGGTCTGAACGAAGAAGAAGAAGAAGACCCACCAGATGGAGAGCAATAGAATGAGGAGAACTGCTGCACGTCAGAAAAGATGCCGTGAACTTCATATGAAACACCTCAGGTTCCAGCAGTATGCCACAGGCATGACTGTGAACAACACAGCCATCTGAGACAGGAGGAGACCCTTCAGTGGTCTGAACGAAGAAGAAGAAGACCCACCAGATGATGTCTATATGACGGCACATAGACAGAGCACATGACTCCCTACAAGACATACTGTATATACAGTATATAGACACAGGTAAGCAACATAACACACAGCAATTGACGCCCCCGAGGACACAGTCCAAGGACGGATAATTTTTTCACACATAAGGAGTTGTTCAGAACTCCTTATAAGAACTCCTTATACAAAGATACAGAGTGATGATAATCAAGTCAGTGGCAGTAATGCACCTGTAAGCTAGTTGCCACCCGCCAATCAAATCTAAAAGAAGAAGAAGAGGCAACATAACACAGAACAGTGACAGGCAGGAGAAGAAGTAACAAGCAGGGGCAAAGAGCCCCAGATGGCAGGGCATATTTTGTGTGATTTTTATGTTTTGCTGCATACAAAAGCTGTTGCATGTGATTGCCATTTAGTGCTGTGTTGCTATACTAACTGTCATGTAACTGGCAAGAATTCTGTTCCAATGCATCCCCTCTACAGGCATGCACGGGCATGCACTAGTCACTCTATAAATTCAAGAAATCTCTGTGTATGTCATGACCAAAGATCATAGGACCGCCTATGATGTTCCTATGAGTCTGCATGATGTCCTATGATGTTCCTATGTATAACGACTCCTTATGTGTGAAAAAAATTATCCGTCCTTGGACTGCATCACTCACGCTCATAGGACTCCCTATGACATCATCAAAGTTCATAGAACTCGCTATGATACTATCAAAGACCAAAGGCAGACATCACTGAATGAGTGCTGACGTCCTTGCTTACATCTGCTTTCTACGGGCATGCACAGGTAGGCACTAGTTTCAAAAACACTACAAGACTGCTGGGAGTATTCTAACTTCCAGGGACATGGGTTTGGGTGGACAATTGAAAGGAAAGTCAGAATGTATCGATTAGACACTATTGATATACAGTGGGGCAAAAAAGTATTTAGTCAGCCACCAATTGTGCAAGTTCTCCCACTTAAAAGATGAGAGAGGTCTCCAATTTTCATCATAGGTATACCTCAACTATGAGAGACAAAATGGGGAAAAAAAAAATCCAGAAAATCACATTGAAGGATTTTTAATGAATTAATTGGTAAATTCCTCGGTAAAATAAGTATTTGGTCACCTACAAACAAGCAAGATTTCTGGCTCTCACAGACCTGTAACTTCTTTAAGAGGCTCCTCTGTCCTCCACTTGTTACCTGTATTAATGGCACCTGTTTGAACTCATTATCAGTATAAAAGACACCTGTCCACAACCTCAAACAGTCAGACTCCAAACTCCACTATGGCCAAGACCAAAGAGCTGTCAAAGGACACCAGAAACAAAATTGTAGACCTGCACCAGGCTGGGAAGACTGAATCTGCAATAGGTAAGCAGCTTGGTGTGAAGAAATCAACTGTGGGAGCAATTATTAGAAAATGGAAGACATACAAGACCACTGATAATCTCCCTCCATCTGGGGCTCCACACAAGATCTTACCCTGTAGGGTCAAAATGATCACGAGAATGGTGAGCAAAAATCCCAGAACCACATGGGGGGACCTAGTAAATGACCTGCAGAGAGCTGGGACCAAAGTAACAAAGGCTACCATCAGTAACACACTACGCCGCCAGGGACTCAAATCCTGCAGTGCCAGACATGTCCCCCTGCTTAAGCCAGTACACGTCCAGGCCCGTCTGAAGTTTACTAGAGAGCATTTGGATGATCCAGAAGAGGATTGGGAGAATGTCATATGGTCAGATGAAACCAAAATAGAACTTTTTGGTAAAAACTCAACTTGTCGTGTTTGGAGGAGAAAGAACACCATACCTACTGTGAAGCATGGGGGTGGAAACATCATGCTTTGGGGCTGTTTTTCTGCAAAGGGACCAGGACGACTGATCCGTGTAAAGGAAAGAATGAATCGTGAGATTTTGAGTGAAAACCTCCTTCCATCAGCAAGGGCATTGAAGATGAAACGTGGCTGGGTCTTTCAGCATGACAATGATCCCAAACACACCGCCTGGGCAATGAAGGAGTGGCTTCGTAAGAAGCATTTCAAGGTCCTGGAGTGGCCTAGCCAGTCTCCAGATCTCAACCCCATAGAAAATCTTTGGAGGGAGTTGAAAGTCCGTGTTGTCCAGCGACAGCCCCAAAACATCACTGCTCTAGAAGAGATCTGCATGGAGGAATGGGCCAAAATACCAGCAACAGTGCGTGAAAACCTTGTGAAGACTTACAGAAAACATTTGACCTCTGTCATTGCCAACAAAGGGTATATAACAAAGTACTGAGATGAACTTTTGTTACTGACCAAATACTTATTTTACTGAGGAATTTACCAATTAATTCATTAAAAATCCTTCATTGTGATTTTCTGGATTTTTTTTTTTTTCTCATTTTGTCTCTCATAGTTGAGGTATACCTGTGATGAAAATTGGAGACCTCTCTCATCTTTTAAGTGGGAGAACTTGCACAATTGGTGGCTGACTAAGTACTCTTTTTCCCCACTGTAGCTAACACCAGTCCAGTGAGTAATGTTCCTCCTTGGCTGTTTCCTGGAAAAGAAGTAGACATCAGTCTGCTAATGAGGAAAAAAGATTGGCGTATGAGTGAAGTTGGTGTTAAAACAAGCATTTACCTCAGGAATAATTACTATAACTACTTACAGCTCTATACTGATGGTTCAAAGAACAAAGAGGGCTCTGTTGGAATTGGAGTATACATTCCAGAGTTTAAAGTGACCATCTCAAAAAGACTCTCCAACAATACATCCGTGTATACAGCAGAGATGGTGGCAATAATTATTGGTTTGCAGTGGGTGAAGGAGGTCAGACTGGACCGGGTGGTGGTGTGCACAGATTCATTTGCAGCTTTAAAAACCATACAGACACTAAAATCTACAAGGGAAGACTTGGTGATTGAGCTGTATCACAGTTTATTTAGGGTACAAAGGGGTGGTGGAGATGTTCAGTTTTGTTGGGTTCCTGCACATGAAGGGTTGAAAGGGAATGACTGCAAATTAGCAAAAAGTGCACTTGGGAAAGAAATAACTATACCATTGTCACTTGGAAAAGGAGAAGGGACAACAGTAATCAAGAAAAAAGGAACTGAGCTATGGCAAAAAAGATGGGATGAAGATCATAAAAGTAGATCATATTACAAAATACAAAAATCTTTTGCAATAAAGAATTATAAAACAACAAACAGGAGGGAAGACATCATTATGGCAAGACTCAGACTGGATCACACAGGTTTAAACAGCACTTTATTCATCATGGGGAAAAGCGAAAGTGACAAATGTAGAGAATGTGGAGTAAAAGAAAATGTCGAGCACATCTTATCACTGTCACAAGTATGGAAATGAAAGAGAGTGAATGGAAAATGAAATTTGAGAGGCCGGTAGGGAATGGGATTTAACTGGGATTCTGGGAACAGATGGAGATGGAGAGGCACTAAGAATCACAAGAAGGGCTCTTCTCATTTTTAAGTAACACGGGATTAAGCCAGAATTTAGGGGTCAGGCTCCAATGACATAATGTTACACACTCTTGTACAGTAGGTGGCGGTATGCATCTTTCAGTAGCTTGCTATCTGCCAGTAACCGAGAGAAGAAGAAGACACAGTCCAAGGATGGATAACTTTTTCACACATAAGGAGTTGTTCAGAACTCCTTATAAGAACTCCTTATTCAAAGATATAGAGTAATGATGGTCAAGTCAGTGGCGGCAATGCACCTGTAAGCTGGTTGCCAACCACCAATCTAAAAGAAGAAGAAGAAGTAGACTTGCTGAATACCACGTGGCACCGCACCTCGGACACAGTCCAAGGACGGATAATTTTTTCCACACAAAAGGAGTTGTTCAGAACTCATACAAGGATATAGAGTGATGATAATCAAGTGAGTGGCGGTAATGCACCTGCAAGCTGGTTGCCAACCGCCAATCAAATCTAAAAGAAGAAGAAGAAGATATAGAGTGGATATATAGAGTGTTGGCCCTGCGAAGTTGGGCATGCACGCTCCTGACCAGGAGGACCAGGAACTTCTCAGCTGAATCAGGATTTTGAGACGCGACCTGTGAGCTGGAAAATGGAGGTGGGAAGCGGGGAGGAGGATGTTTGGAGTTCGGTGGAGCCTAGAAGAGGCAAACGTAGACGCAAAGAAAATCAATCAAGAGCGTTATCAAGTGCTGATGAATCAGAAGATGAACAATCCCGGAACAGACGGAAGGAGGACTTTGAAGCAAGCTTGCTGAATAGTGAAGTATGTGGCAGTGATGAACCTGTAAGCTGGTTGCCAACCGCCAATCAAATCTAAAAGAAGAAGAAGAAGATATAGAGAAAGAGTGTAAAGTAATTATTAAACTTTCTCAGGAAGGAGCATCATTTCATGAGTGGAACCCAATTAAGCTCACAAATGCAATTAATGGGTTACTTGGAGAAGTTTTAAATGCAAGAATTCTTCGTAGTGGTTTGTTGCTAGTCAAATAAATTTAGTGTTGTTATTTGTTCAAAAGTGACAGTTGTTTAAGCTTTTAATACAGTATGCACACAGTTCCATTTCAAAAGGAGTGCACCATGTATTACATTAACAATGAGCATATGCAATGTATAGCTGTAGTGATTTTAAATTTTTTAGCAATTTGCTGCTGTAGACTGATGCAGTTTTTTTTTCCCCTTGCACATGCAAACTAGACTGGGTTGGTAAAAGCCAAATTTCTCAGCAAAACATTGGTGTGCTCAGAAAAACTCAAATTGAGCAAGGTATATACCGAATCTTTTAGTGAAAAATTAGCAACTACCCAATCCTTACAGCAGCAACTTGTGAGGCTAATGAGCTAACAGAATTTGAGAAATGTGAAATTCCCAACTTTGAACATGTAGAAACAATACTGTATTTAATTTTATATCTGGAGTGATGTTGAAATAGTGAAGTATGTGGCGGTAATGCACCTATAAGCTGGTTGCCAACCACCAATCAAATCTAAAAGAAGAAGAATTTTATATCTGGCCATTTTTTAATGTACTCTACAGGAACATCTCAAAAAATTAGAATATCATGAAAAAGTTCAATATTTTTGGTCACTCGTTTCAGAAAGTGAAACCCATGTATTATATAGATTCATCACAGGGAACGGTTTTGGCTCCCTTCCTGTTCACCCTTTATACTGCGGACTTCTCACACAACACAACACACTGCCATCTACAGAAGTTCTCTGACGACTCTGCGATCGTTGGCCTCATCTCCAACGGAGATGAAGCTGAGAACAGAGGGCTTATCCAGGACTTTGTGGACTGGTGCCATCGGAACTGCCTCCAGATCAACGTGAGGAAAACTAAGGAGCTGGTGGTGGACTGCCGCAGGCAAGGACAACCCCTCACAGCACCAGTAAACATACAGGGAACAGACATTGAGATGGTGACATCCTACAAGTACCTGGGTGTTCATCTGAACAATAAACTAGACTGGTCACACAATACCGACGCACTCTACAAGAAGGGACAGCGCAGGCTGTTCCTACTGAGGAGACTCAGGTCTTTTGGTGTACAAGGGGCGCTGCTGAAGACATTCTATGACACGGTGGTGGCATCAGCCATCACTTTTGGAGTGGTCTGCTGAGGCAGTGGCATTACAGCAGCCGATAGGAAGAGACTGAACAAACTGATCAAGAAAGCTAGCTCTGTCCTGGGGCAGCGCCTTGACCCAGTGGAGGAGATGGGAGAGAGAAGGATGGTGGCTAAACTGTCATCTCTGCTGGAGTCCGAGTTCCACCCTATGCAGGACACACTGAATGCACTAAGGAGCTCATTTAGCAGCAGACTACATCATCCTAGGTGCACAATCGAGAGGTTTCGCAGGTCCTTCCTACCAACCGCTGTCAGACTGTATAACCTAAGCAGGGCTGCTCGCAAAGATAGCAAAAAGACGTGACAAACTAATAGTATTGAATGCAAAAGACGCAATAGACTTACACAATGGTCCCCTCCGGTATACAACTAGGAAAATACCGGTAGCTACGGAGGGTGACAATATGTATGGGTACATAATCACACCATGTAGGATAACTAAGTAGACGGTTATGCTGTTTCATTCCATCTAGCTGCAATGCTCCGCACTGTGTGTGTTTGTTTGTATATTTATATATTTATTCCATCTAGCGACAGTGCTCCACACTGTGTGTTTATATATTTACATATTTGTTCCATCTAGCTATAATGCTCCACACTGTGTGTGTTTATATATTTGCATGTTTGTTCCATCTAGCTGCAATGCTCCACACTGTGTGTTTATATATTCATATATTTATTCCATCTTGCTACAATGCTCCACGCTGTGTGTGTGTTTATATATTCATATATTTATTCCATCTTGCTACAATGCTCCGCACTGTGTTTATATATTCATATATTTATTCCATCTTGCTACAACGCTCCACGCTCTGTGTGTGTTTATATATTCACATTGCGGCGGCATGAAATAAAGCGGCGTTGTTGGAGGTTTTAAGTAGAGTTTTATTATCATACTGCCGTCACGGGATCCCCTCTCCAGCCCAAGTGTGTGCAGGCTGGATGGGGATCCTCTGGCTCTCAGAGAAGGAGAGGAGAGGCGGACACGTGTGTGTCCTACAGCAGAGGTTGAGAGATAGAGGAGGTGTTACAGAACCTGTGCAGTATTTATACCCAACTCAAACAATACATCAAAGCAGTGTCACCGCGGTAGGTCTGATCAAAGGGACTGCAGAACAGGCATGAGATATTTGCATTTGTGAGACATACATCACAATAGGCAGATTTGCTAGACTCTGCTCTAGCTGCAGAACAAAGAGGTTAACAGGCACATCTACACATTGATCTGAGTCTCTAGGTCACAGTAAGGACAGGACGCCTGAACACAATGCATGAAAGGTGACATTATCACAGTAGTGTAGCGGAAAAAACCTGGAGTAGCGAGTTGTCTGTCCTTAGTCTGTTTGTGGGGGTTTTCCCAAACTGCCACAGCTCCCCCCCAGAGGGCTCGGCAGGTGGTCGAGACCTCGATAGTGCAGCTTGGGCAGCGAGCAGGGAAAAGCTCTGTGCAGGAGGGGGTGGAGGGGGGTGGGGGTAGTAAAAGCCGGCCGGAGACGATGAGAAGTCTGGGCCGCGCAAAAAATTGCTTGCTGCTCCGCGACGTCGAGGGGTTGTCCCGTTGCGCGTGTGGAGATCACAAGAAGAAAAATCAGTCACTGGCTCCTCTCGCGATTAAGTCCTGCAAGGATTAATAGCGGCCATGAAGAAAAGACGAGGCTGCGTGGCGGCTGTGATGAGAACAGAGGGACTGGCGTGTTGGCTTTAGGTGCGGGCACAACCTTAAAGCGCTCGGGAACCGCAAACCGCTGAATTTCCCTATGTGTGCCGTGGCTGAGACCGTTAACAAATCCTTCGAGCATGCTGTATGCGTGCCTCAGGTGAGCAAGCAGCCCTGAAGGGCAGCGGCGAAGGAGGAAGGCAGTCTGTGGAGCCGTATGTGTCCCGTGCGTGGTGCGCCGTGCCCGTGACTCCCCGGTGCGTGTGCCGGGGTCCCGTGCGTGGGTGGGCCGCTGGAGAGGAGAACCAGGGTCAGGGAGCTTGCTGGAGATCATCCCTGTTGTCTGTTGGAGCGGTGAAGGAAAGTAGACGCTCTGTCACTCGCTCGGTCATGGTGCGTTCAGGTCCACGTGTGCTCCGTCGGCCATGGGGATCGCCGTCGTGGAGAGGGGACGAGGTGCATGCGCTCACGGTGTGGAGGAGCTGTGAGCGCGGCCGGTCCAGCGTGGATGTGCCGATCTAGGTGTGCAGATCTCACCATGAAACGTTGCTCAGCTTTCCCGGTCGTGGGTGTTCTCTGTGGAGTTTCGCCTGGACACTCCGCGTTGAGGTCTCCCTGAAGCAGAAGGGAGGGCAGATCAGTCAGGCTGCCGCGTTTGCTGGTCGTCGGAGAATCACCGCCGGGCGTTGCGTTCGCTGGCAGCGTGTTCGTTTCAGCGTCGGGTCACCAGTGCGGCGACATGAAATAAAGCGGCGTTGTTGGAGGTTTTAAGTAGAGTTTTATTATCATACCGCCGTCACGGGATCCCCTCTCCAGCCCAAGTGTGTGCAGGCTGGATGGGGATCCTCTGGCTCTCAGAGAAGGAGAGGAGAGGCGGACACGTGTGTGTCCTACAGCAGAGGTTGAGAGATAGAGGAGGTGTTACAGAACCTGTGCAGTATTTATACCCAACTCAAACAATACATCAAAGCAGGTCTGATCAAAGGGACTGCAGAACAGGCATGAGATATTTGCATTTGTGAGACATACATCACAATAGGCAGATTTGCTAGACTCTGCTCTAGCTGCAGAACAAAGAGGTTAACAGGCACATCTACACATTGATCTGAGTCTCTAGGTCACAGTAAGGACAGGACGCCTGAACACAATGCATGAAAGGTGACATTATCACAGTAGTGTAGCGGAAAAAACCAGGAGTAGCGAGTTGTCTGTCCTTAGTCTGTTTGTGGGGGTTTTCCCAAACCGCCACAACATATTTATTCCATCTAGTTACAATGCTCCGCACTGTGTGTGTTTATATGTTCATATATTTAGTCCATCTAGCTACAATGCTCCGCACTGTGTGTTTATATATCTATATATTTATTCCATCTAGCTGCAATGCTCCGCATCGTGTGTCTATATATTTATGTTTATATGTACATATGTATACTCGCTGCTCTTTTTTTTTTTTCTTGCCTTCTGATTGTTGCTCTGAGTGTTGCTATCCCTGTGCTGTTGCAATCCTGGAATTTCCCCATTGTGCGACTAATAAAGGCTTATCTTATCTTATCTTATTACACAGAGAGTGATATATTTCAAGTGTTTGTTTATTTTAATTTTGATGATTATGCCTTACAGCCCATGAAAACCCCAAATTCAGTTTCTCAAAAAATTAGAATATTGCATAAAATTAATTTTAAAAAATAGTTTTTTTAATAGAAATGTTGGCCGACTGAAAAGTATGACCATTGTGGGTTTTTCTTTTATTAACAGAGGGGTACCAACAATTTTGTCCACGGCTGTATGTACAGTATCTGTCTGCTAATAACTGCTAACTTTACAAGTATTTGTTGTTTGTGCTAATGTAACCTTTGCTGTAACTTCTCTGGGTTATGTCCATCATAAGTGTTTGGAAGTTATTCTCTTAAAGGTTGAGCAGCCTTGTGATGTGTTCAAAAGGTTTTTATGAAGGTATTGTTTAGGGTCAGTCAGAGCTAGCAGGATGAGGCTAATTATAAGCATGTACTCCGGTGTCAGGATTAGAATAAATGAATGTCACAAAGTTATCACACACACCATGGTAAAACAGATTTTTAGTGATCCTTGTTTTGGTGGAGAGTGTTGTGTTTACTAGGAAACAGAACCTAAACTCTGCCTGTAGTGAAATATTGGAAATGGGCGTAAATCTTTGCTAAAAAGTGTACAGCCTCATTGGAAACAGGTTGTCGGCTTGTTGTCTGTAAGAGATTCAATACAATAATTAACCTGTCTCAAATTTCCACAGTTTTCATGTTCTAGCTTCATAGAACAATGGTAACTGGTCAGTGTTTTACCCATCATTTGAAGATGTGCACCGTGACTCACAAACTTGTCTATTATTTATGAATAAAACATTTTTGCCATTTGCTTCTGATATTGATGGAGAATTTAACAGTCAACCCTATTTGCTTTTATAAATATTACCATTAAAAGTACCATAGAGAACATTTGGAGACTTGGATTTTAGTGATACCTTGTGGTCACAAAGTGAACCGCAGTTTTTCAGTTGCTTAGGTGGGAATCACACTGTGGTCCTCAGAAATAAATGGCGTGAATGAGGTGGCAGTTCACTTAAGAGTCCATGATGTGTCAATAAAACAGAAGTTCCATCATATTTACCAGTGCTTCATGTCACAAAGAAAGGATGCTGCTGGATTACCTCGTAAAAGAAGGCAGAAATCAGGAAAACAGCAGTTTGAGCCAGAAACTTGTTGACCCCCCTTTCTCAACATTGGTTTACAGAACTGTCTGTAAAAAAAGAGAACAATTTACATACAGAGACAAGTTACCTGATCTGTTAAATGGCAGTCCAGATCTTGATTACTAGGTCTGTGGAGTGTGTAAATGAAGAGGCATATTCATTTCAGACGATTTATTACACACACATCTCACAAGCAAAGAACAGACTGACTGGTCACATCAAGCATTCCTCTCTCTCTATATCAAGTCACACTTCACAAGGTTCAAGGCACTTCCTCATACATAGCATGGCATCTACACTACACTTCATTCAACCCCCTCTCACCCACTGGGGTATTGTTCTCCCATGTGTATTCATTGTCTCTGTCTAAGGTGTGAAATAACCTGAGGCCCCCCCCCGCCCCCCCCAGCATCTTAGATAGAACAATAGAACATCAGTCCACATGCTGTTTTGGCTTCAGTCTCCTCCCGTATCTGCTGTAACTGGGGTTTACTGCCTCCGTGGTGCTGCTGTGCCGGTGGGAGGCTGCTGGGAGTGTGTCCAACTGCGGGTGAGCCGTGTGTGTGGGTGGGGGGTTTACTCTGTCCGTGTGGCTGCTCTGATGAATCGTTCCCCTGGTGAGGTCTCCGTGGGGGTCTTCCACACCGAGGGGCCCTCGCCAACAGCACTTGCTCATCCGCCCCTACAAAGGCTGGTTTGAGTCTGTCTATGCCAATTCTCTCCTGTCTACCCCCCAAGTCTAGCACAAAATGGTTATCCCCTGTTTCCAACACTGTGAACGGTCCATCATAGGGTGGGCGCAATGGAGGGCAGTGGGCGTCGTGTCTGACGAACACGAACTCCGCGTTCTTCAAAGTTTTAGGCATGAAGGCATGCGGAAAACTGTGGTGGGCAGGGCCCGGCAGCGTGCCTGTGTTTGCGCTACACTGCAAAAGCTGAGACGGGGAGCTGCCCGGCGCGGGATTGTCCGGTAGAAATTCCCCGGGCAGCCGTAGGGGCTGCGCAAAAACGAGCTCTGCCGGGGAAGCTTCCAAATCCTCTTTTGGTGCGGAGCGCAACCCCAATAAGACCCACAGCAACCTGTCTACCCAATTTGCATCCGTCAGTGAAGCCCTGAGTGCTGCTTTCAGTGATCTATGAAAACACTTGCATAAACCATTGGCCTGTGGGTTGTATGCGGTTGTGCGATGAATTGCAGCACCCAGGCTGCAGGCCATCGCGGACCAGAGGTCGGAAACAAATTGCAGGCCCCTGTCGTACGTAATGTCCGAGGGGACTCCAAAACGCGCCACCCATGTTGTTAAAAAAGCGCGTGCTACGTCCGCAGACGTGGTTGCTGCCAGCAGGACTGCTTCTGGCCAGCGCGTGGTGCGGTCCACCACTGTCAGGAGGTGCATACACCCCTGTGATGGCGGGAGGGGGCCCACGACGTCCACGTGAACAGGGTCAAACCTCTTAGCTGGTACCGGAAACGGCTCCAAGGGAGCCTTCGTGTGCCTGTGTACCTTGGCTTGTTGGCACGCCACTCAGGCTGCAGCCCACTCTTTTACTTGTTTGCGTAGGCTCGGCCACATGAACTTCTCTCCCACCATTTTGACAGACGCGCGCACTCCTGGGTGCGCCAGAGTGTGAACCGACTCAAACACGCGGCGGCACCACGCGACCGGGACTACTGGACGCGGGTGTCCCGTGGAGACGTCGCAGATTGGGGGGGGGGCGCCATCTTGCAGCACCCTGCTCTCCAGCCTTAACCCTGTTGGTCCAGACTGGAGCACGCGTACGTCTGCATCGCTAATCTGCTCCGCGGCCATGGCTGCGTAATCTATCCCCATGTAGACTGGGGCCACCACGGTGCGAGACAGGCAGTCCACCACCACATTCAGTTTACCCGGCACATGCTGAATATCGGTAGTAAACTCTTGAGATCGCGGCCGGCTGTCTCTGCTGCCGGCCCGACCACGGTTCTGAAACCTTGGCCATCGCGAACGTTAGTGGCTTGTGGTCCACGAACGCGGTGAAGCTGCGCCCTTCCAGCCAGAACTGGAAGTGGCGTATGGCCAGATGGAGAGCCAGCAACTCTCTGTCAAACGTGCTGTATTTACGTTCGCTGTCGCGCAAAGTTCTGCTGAAAAATGCGAGCGGCTGCCAAGCCCCGGCGACGCGCTGCTCCACGACCGCCCCTATGGCCACGTCTGAAGCGTCGGTGGTGAGCGCTATCTGGGCCGTCGGGTCCAGATGTGCCAGCAGTGCAGCGTTTTCCAGAGCTGCTTTAACTTCCGAGAACACCCGCTCTCGCTCCGGGGTCCATTCGACTCCATCCGCGGGTTTCTGTCTCTTGAGCGCGGCGTACAATGGTTGCATGAGCCGCGCCGCGCGGGGAAGGAAACGGTTATAAAAATTCACCATCCCCAAAAATTCCTGCAGCGCCCTGACCGTCTGAGGCCGGGGAAAATCTGCCACGGCGTGCACTTTGTCGGGCAACGGGATCGCTCCTTCCAGAGAGACGCGGTGCCCCAAAAAATCAATCTCCGTCACGCTGAACTATCATTTTGCCGGGTTGATTATCAACCCGTGCTCCTCCAACCTCCGGAAAACGGTCCTGAGGTGGGTTTCGTCTTCGTCTTCGGACGTACTGGCTACCAGGATATCGTCCACGTAGACGAACATGAACGGGAGGTCACGCAGCACTGCATCCATCATGCGCTGGAACGTCTGTGCTGTGCCTTTTAACCCGAATGGCATGCGCAGCAACTCGAATAAACCAAACGGAGTTATTACCACTGTTTTGGGTATGTCCTCCGCGTGCACTGGGACCTGGTGGTAACCGGAGACCAGGTCTATTTTAGAAAAAACGCGCGCTCCGGCGAGGTGAACGGAAAAAACCTGTATGTGGGGAATTGGGTAGCAGTCGTGTGCTGTGGCGTTGTTCAACGTGCGGAAATCACCACACGGTCGCCACGATCCCTCAGCCTTAGGGACCATGTGTAGCGGGGATGCCCACGGGCTGTTTGATCACCTAATGATGCCCAACCTTTCCAGGTTGGCGAACTCCTCGCACGCTATGGCCAGTTTAGCTGCGTCCAAGCGCTGACGTCTTGCAAAAACGGGTGGCCCGGTGGTGGTGAAAAAGTGCTCCACCCCGTGTTTAGCGATGGCCGCCGAAAACGTCGGGACCGTGAGTGCTGGGAACTGAGTGAGCAGTGCGTGGAACTTACCGCCCGGAGTTGTGACGCTGGCTTGTGCTGTTGGCTGAGTCCCTCGAGCTATACAGGGGAGAGATTCAAAGGACAGTGCATTAACCAGGCGCCTGTTAGCAACATCCACAAGTAAACCATGTGCACACAGAAAATCAGCGCCCAGGAGCGGGCAACACAGTGCTGCTATGATAAAAGTCCACTCATACCAGCGGCCATGTAGAGATAAGGTCAGTGTTCTCTCACCGAACGTCTTAATCTCCGAGCCGTTTACTGCCACCATTCCGGGGCTGCTAGGTCCTGCCAGCCGGTCAGTGTAGGATGGCAGGATGACACTCTTCTGGGCTCTGGTGTCGACGAGGAAGTGTCTCCCCAAGCGCGAGTCCGTCACGTAGAGCAGCTTGTTCTCTTCACCGGCGGTCGCAGCTGCTACCAACTGCCGGCCTTGGCGTTTCCCGAGTGCTTGAAATGGCACGGTGGCGCGCATCTGCGCGCGTTTCCTCCGAAGCAGCGGTGGTAGAAGCAGAGCGTGTCTTTCTGGCGCTCCTTGGCCCCCGTTGCCGCTATCGTCGGTGGCTCCTCGCCTCCCCTGGTCGTCTCGCTGGGCTCTGCTGCCGCCGTGTTGACAGTGATTGCCCTGGTGGTGAGGATGATCCGGTCTGCCTCCTGGGCTAGCGCACAGTAGTCTCGCGCGGCCAGCAACGGCGAATTGACCAGAACTGCTCTTGCTTCTGTTGGCAGGTTCCGGAGGAAAAGGTGGGCAAACAGAAAGTGCCCTTCGCCCGTGCCCATCAACGCCAGCATCTTCTCCATCAGGTCTACGGCCGACCCATCTCCTAACTCGGTCCGCCCCAGGAGCCTCTCCGCTCTCTCACATTCCAAGAGCGTGTATCGCCAGGTGAGCGCAGCCTTGAGTGCCTCATATTTGCTGCTGGCTGGTGGCCGATCAAGCAGGCTCGCTACCTGCTGGGCTGTGCGGGAGTCCAGCACTGCTACCACATGGTAGAACTTGGTGTCGTCTGCTTTTACTCCCTGGAGGGTGAACTGGGCCTCGGTGTGGTGGAACCAAGAGCGCGGGTTGTGCTGCCAGAAATCCGGTAGCTTGACTGAAACTGCACACGCGTTGCTGAGGGTTCCAGTCCTGGCTGTCTGCGGGTTGGCTTCAGTGTCTCTGGGGCTTCCCGACCGGGCCGGCTCCGGGGCTCTTGCCTCATGTTCCATAATACGTCTTGGGTCACCAGTGTGGAGTGTGTAAATGAAGAGGCATGTTCATTTCAGATGATTTATTACACACTCACATCTCACAAGCAAAGAACAGACTGACTGGTCACATCAAGCATTCCTCTCTCTCTATATCAAGTCACACTTCACAAGGTTCAGAATCAGAATCAGAATCAGATTTATTGCCAAGCACATTTACAAGTAAACAAGTAAACATACGAGGAATTTGACTTGACATTGGGCGCGCACGAAAGGCGCATCCCAATGACGCGGCAGCCATGACGAGGCGCCTGTCAAGGTTCAAGGCACTTCCTCATACACAGTATGACATCTACACTACACTTCATTCAACCCCCTCTCACCCACTTGGGTATTGTTCTCCCATGTGTATTCATTGTCTCTGTCTAAGGTGTGAAATAACCTGAGGCCCACAGGTCAGTAATTTCACAAAGGCTCAAAGATTATGCCAAAGTGCCAAAGTTGTCAACACTAGAAATGATAAAAAGATTTTTGCAACTCACCTCAGACACCACTGATGTACCAGTATATTCCAGTTGGCCCAAAAGTATGGGACAGTCTCAGAGTTCCTAAAATCATGAACAAAAAAAGCAACGTACACATTTAAGCCTCCCGCCCATTACTTTTACATGTATATAGTGTGTGATGTATAGTCTGTTTTATTCATGTGTAAAATTGTGTCCTTATGGGCAGTGCTAAAAAAGTGTCTTTAAAAATCAGTTAAGTTTCTGCATCTGTCTGCACTCACCAACAGTCCCTGTAAAATTCTCTGTCTCCGTCTGTATGCTGTGCTCAAAAAAAAGAAGCCACCAGAAAACATCGACTGGACCCCCGAGTGAGTCCAGGATTTCGCAAATGCCAAAACAGCGCTCACTAATGTCACTTTGCTAGTCCACCCTCCCCCGTCAGCGTGGATTGTACTCACCACTGACACATCTGATGTTGCCATAGGGGCAGTGGTGGAGCACTACGTTTCCGGTTTGTGGCAGCTGCTCGCATTTTTCAGCCATACTTTGCGTGACAACAAACGCAAATACAGTACGTTTGACAGAGAATTGTTGGCCCTCCACCTGGTGATGCGCCACTTCCAGTTTTGGCTGGAAGAGCGTGAGTTCACCGCGTTCGTTGAGCATAAGCTGCTGATGTACGCAATGTCCAAAGTCTCGGAACCGTGGTCGGCCCGGCAGCAACGACATTTGCCAGCGATCTCAGAATTTACAACCGACATTCAACACGTAGCCGGTAAGCTTAAAGTCGTGGCCGACTGCTTGTTGCGCGCGTTAGTTTCCCCGGTCTACATGGGAATAGATTTCAGCGCCATGGCCACCGAGCAAATGGGAGACGCAGACATTTGCGCGTTCCAGTCCGCGCCTATTGGATTAAAACTGTACAGCAGGGCAGTGCAAGAAGGGTGCTCCCCCCTTCTCTGCGACGCCTCCACCGGTCGCCCACGCCCGGTGGTTCCGAGCTCTTGGCACCACCGCATTTTCGAGTCAGTCCACTCCCCTTCACACCCCAGTGTGCGTGCCTTGGTTAAACTGGAGGGGGAGAAATTTGGCTGGCTGCACTTAAGCAGGGACGTGAAAGAGTGGGCTGCAGCGTGTGTCACGTGCCAGTGGGTCAAAGTGCACAAGCACACCAAAGCCCCCCTCTAGCTGTTCCAAATTCTGGCCAAGAGGTTCGACCACGTCCACGTGAATTTGGTGGGCCCCATCCTGCCGTCACAAGGTTTCACGCACCTTTTGACTATCGTGGACCGCACCACGCATTTCCTGAAGTGCTCCCGCTGGCTTCCACCACGTACGCGGAAGTGGCTCGCACTTTTTTGTTGGCTTGGGTTGCACGGTTCGGATCCCCATAGGACATCACTTCTGACAGGGGTCCACAATTCGTTTCGGAACTCTGGTCCACGATGGCCCAGAGCCTGAGGATCACAATCCACCGCACCACCGTGTACAACCCCCAGACTAACGGGTTATGTGAAAGTTTTCATAGGTCGCTTAAAGCAGCGCTCAGAGCCCCACTCACGGATGCAAATTGGGTTGACTGCCTGCCCTGGGCCCTGTTAGGGTTGTGCTCTGTGCCTAAGGAGGGTCTGGCAGCCTTCCCGGCAGAACTTGTTTTTTCTCAGCCATTGCGGATCCCCGTGGAATTTTTTACCAGAAAACCCCGCACCCGGAACCAACCTGCCCGTGCAATTTTTTCACAGTACAGGGCTGGCTAGTGTGCCGGGCCCGGCGCACCATTGTTTTCCCCACACCTTCATCCCAAAGAGCTGACAGAGCGCCAAGTTTGTTTTTGTTAGGCACGACGTATACAGAACCCTGCTGCGCCCACCGTATGACGGACCGTTCAGAGTGCTGGAAACTGGGGGGAAGCATTTTGTGTTAAGACTTTGGGGGGCGTAAGGAAACTGTCTGCATTGACAGGCTTAAGCCCGCTTATGTGTTGGCAGACGAACAGGTGTGTCACGCCGCGCCATTCATCAGCGGCGCCACCTGCTCACGCACCTGCTACTCGTCAGCGGCGAGGGATAAAAGCCGCCTCGCCCTGAGCTTCGGCCTGAAGCCGTAGACTTCATTTCCCTTCCATGGGCTTCTACCACATTCTCTTCAGCATCCTCGTCACCGGTAAGAAAATCACTTACCTCATCTCTCCAGTCTGCTCCCCTGTGCACAGGTGGATTCCTCGGCGGCGGACAATCCCATCCCTCGTCTCTCCTCGCTGCTGCACCGAGCCCTGCAGGTGGCTGTCTCCCGGGCTTCCATCCTTGAAGCGCCAGTCATCTGTCCCAACAAGTAAGCTCCTCTCCCTCGCCTATTCTCCTCCTGTGTTGGTGTGTGCTCATCACCCTGTGTCTGATTTCTCCCATAGGGTTGCCGGCTGAACGGTCTCCTGCCTCTGGGTCCGAAGCAGACGCCACCACCAACACATTAACATTCCGCAGACACGCACCCAAACATCCCTGTTGTTGATAAACAGTTTGAACTACTCTGAGCCTGTGTGTGTGCATCTCCTGAGCCGAACGTTATGTCAGTACGGCTTCAGCAGAGCGGCTCGGCAGACGGCGGGCTCGCACACCGGTTTACCATCCTCGAGGCTCGGGTGGATCAGATTGTTTATCAGCAACAGGTGGTTCTTAATCAATTATTAGAATTAACTAACCGATTGAACCGCTTGGACCCCCAACAGCCGTTCCTCCCGACTCGCCAGGGTGGCGCGGCTCCTGCTGTACCAGCGGCCGTCCAGCCGGCTCCAGTGGCACCGGTTCGGCTCACACTGATTCCGACCCCCGCCCGCTTTAGCGGTAAGCTCGGCGGAGCGCGGGGGTTCATTATGCAGTGTGAGTCCGTGTTCCACCGTGTGCCCGGAGATTTTCCCTCGGATCACAGCCGAATTGGTTACATAGGGAATCTTCTGGAGGGGCGTGCGTTAACTTGGACCTACGCCGTAATGGCGAGGCCCAGTTATGCCACCCTCACCTATGATCAATTCGTGAGGCGCTTTCTGGAGGTCTTTGACCATTCTCAAACCGAAACGGTCCAGGTCGATCGGCTTCTCGCTCTCCAGCAGGGAAGCCGGTCGGCAGCGGACCACTCGGTCGACTTCCGGGTAGCGGCGGAGGAATTGGGCTGGGAGGAACGCTCCCTGTTCCTCCGCAGCCTCAATAGTGATCTGAGGGATGAACTGGCTGGTCGGGATATCCCTGGGACGCTAGCGGAGCTGACGTCCTTAGCGGTAAGTTTGGATAACAGGCTGCGCGAGAGCTCCTCAGGGCGGAGGTCTTCTTCTTCTCGCCCTCGTGGAGCCTCGCCGCACCTGTTCCAAGCTCGCCCCCTGGCGGCGCCGCCAGCATCGCGCCCCGAGGAGTCGGAGCCGATGGTGACAGGCTGGACTAAACTTTCCCCTGTGGAGAAACAACGCCGCCGTGAGTTGGGCCTCTGCATGTATTGCGGAGGCGACCAACACACTGTGGAGCGTTGTCCACGGAAAGCCAGTCGGTGGGGTCCGCGAGTCACTGTTGGAAGCCTCGCGGACGTCAATCGGTTAGGATCACTCACCCAATTGAAGCTGCCCATCCGTTTCTGCCATAACCCCACTGGGCACCTCACCCACGCACTGGTGGATTCGGGCGCAGAAGGCAGCTTCATTTCACAAAGCCTGGCAACCCGATTGGGCATCCGCTGCCAGGCACTCAACACTCCCATCTCCCTAGTCCACCTCTCCCGTGCCACCCTTGGGAGAGTGACACATCAAACTGTCCCCCTACCGGTCATCATCTCGGGAAACCACCGGGAGGACATGACCTTTTACGTCCTTCCCAACTCTGTGTCGCCCGTCATCCTGGGGTATCCCTGGCTCCGCCTTCACAATCCGGTCCTGGATTGGAAATCAGCTGGGATATCGGCATGGAGTACGTTCTGTATGGGCACCTGCCTTCAGTCCGCTGCCTGCTCTCCGTCCGCTCCTCCCCCTGCGACGGACGCTGCACCCCCGGACCTGTCTCTGGTGCCCCCAGAATTTCACGACCTGGGTATGGTGTTCAGCAAAGCGAAAGCTATGTCTCTCCCCCCTCATCGGCCCTATGACTGCGCCATCAACCTCCGCCAGGGGGCTCCCTTACCTTCTGGTCGCCTTTACAGCCTGTCTGCGCCGGAGAAGGAGACGATGAACGCCTACCTGAAGGAGTCATTAAGTGCTGGGATAATCCGCCCATCATCGTCACCCGTGGGGGCAGGGTTCTTCTTCGTGGGAAAGAAGGATGGGTCCCTCCGCCCTTGTATCGACTACCGGGCCCTCAATAATATCACGGAGAAGGACCGTTACACCCTGCCTCTCATGGACACTGCTTTCCACTCCCTCCAGGGGGCGACCTGGTTCACCAAGCTGGACCTACGCAGCGCTTACCACCTCGTCCGGATCCGGGAGGGAGATGAGTGGAAAACGGCCTTCCGTACCCCGAACGGCCACTTTGAATACCTGGTGATGCTGTTCGGGTTGACCAACGCTCCTGCAGTCTTCCAGCGCCTCATTAATGACGTCCTCCGGGACTTCATTGGCCTTTTCGTGTTCGTCTACCTGGACGATATTCTCATCTTCTCCAAGTCCAGGGATGAGCACCAGGTCCACGTGAGGCGGGTCCTCCAAAGGCTGCTGGAGAATCGTCTGTACGTTAAGGCAGAAAAGTGTGAATTTTACGCCAGGAGTACGTCCTTCCTGGGGTTCATCATCGCCCATGATAAGGTGCTCCCCGACCCAGAGAAGGTAAAGGCGGTGGTGGAATGGCCCACACCTGCATCCCGGAAACAGGTGCAGCAATTTGTTGGCTTCGCCAATTTCTACCGCCGCTTTGTCCCCAACTTCAGTGCCATCGTTCGACCACTGACCCGCCTCACGTCCCCGAAGGTCCCGTTCCGGTGGACCGAAGAGGTCGCTGCCGCCTTTGAGGCGCTGAAGGCGGAATTCTCCTCCTCCCGGGTCCTTCGCCAGGTCGACCCCGCGCTGCAGTGCATCGTAGAGGTAGACGCTTCGGACACGGGAGTGGGAGCAGTGCTGTCCCAGCGGTCACCGGACGATGGCGCCAAACGACCGTGCGCCTTCTTCTCCCGGCGCTTGTCCCCGGCGGAGAGAAACTACGATGTGGGGGACAGAGAGCTCTTGGCCATCAAGCTCGCCCTGCAGGAGTGGCGCCACTGGTTAGAGGGGGCGAACCTGCCGTTTGTGGTCCTCACGGACCACAAGAACTTGGAATACTTACGATCTGCCAAGCGCCTGAACGCCCGCCAGGCGCGCTGGTCCCTGTTCTTCGCCAGGTTCCAATTTTCCATCACCTTCAGGCCTGGCTCTAGGAACGTCCTGCCTGACGCCCTCTCCAGGCAGTTCGCCCCCGTGGAGTCGGAGGAGGCGCCCCACTCCATCCTGCCCAGGTCGTGCGTCGTGGGAGCCATCTCGTGGGACATCGAGAGCAAGATCCGGAAGGCACAGGAGGTGGAACCTGACCCTGGCGGCGGACCGGAGGGGAGGCTGTTCGTGCCATCCGCGGTCCGAGGAGAGGTCATCCACTGGCTCCACACCTCCAAGCTCACCTGTCACCCTGGCACCTCCCGGATGATAGATCTCCTCCAACGGTCCTTTTGGTGGCCAGGCCTGCGGAGGGATGCAGCCCGCTACGCCCGGGCTTGCCCAATCTGTGCCACCTGCAAGTCGGGAAATGCCCCTCCAGCGGGTCTGCTCCAGCCCCTGCCCGTCCCTGGCAGGCCCTGGTCGCACATCGCGCTGGATTTCGTCACCGGACTCCCTGTCTCCAACTCCTATGACACCATCCTGACCATCGTGGACCGCTTCTCCAAGGCCGTGCACTTCGTCCCCCTGCGAGGCCTCCCTACTGCCCTGGAGACGGCGGACCTCCTCGTCCAACACGTGGTCAGGCTGCATGGGATTCCGGTGGACGTGGTCTCGGACCGGGGCCCCCAGTTTTCATCCGAGGTTTGGAGATCTTTCTGCAACGCCATCGGAGCCAAGGTGAGCCTCTCCTCCGGCCATCACCCCCAATCCAACGGGCAGTGTGAGAGGACCAACCAGGAGCTGGAGGCTGCGCTCCGCTGTGTGTCCAGATCCAAACCCACGTCCTGGAGCAACCATCTTGCCTGGGTTGAATATGCCCACAACACCGCTCGCTCTTCTGCTACAGGGATGTCCCCCTTCAAAGCGTCCCTGGGTTACGACCCCCCACTGTTTCCGGAGCAGGAGAGTGAAGTAACTGTCCCGTCAGTTAGGGCCCATCTCAGGCAGTTCCGCTCCACCTGGACTGCCGCGCGCCATGCGCTATTACGCACAGCGGAGCGCAACAGGACTGTGGCGGACCGGCGTAGAAGACCTGCCCCGGCGTACAGAGTTGGGCAGCTTGTTTACGTTTCCACCCAGGACGTCACTCTTAAAGGCGAGAGGAGAAAGCTGGCACAGCGCTTCATGGGTCCCTATCCCGTCACCCGGATCATCAACCCGGTGGCTGTGCGCGTGGCTATTCCCCCCTCCCTCCGCATTCATCCTACTTTCCACGTGTCGAAGGTGAAACTGGCAGTCTCTGACCCCCTTTGCCCTCCTCCTGCAGCGCAACCCGCGCCCCGGATGATTGGTGGCCATCCGGCCTGGTCCGCCTCCTCCATCCTGGACTCCCGGCGCCGGGGTCATGGGTTGCAATACTTGGTGGACTGGGAGGGCTATGGGCCCGAGCATCGACAGTGGGTGCCCCCGTTGTTTGTGTTGGACCCATCGCTCATCGCGGACTTCCACCGAGCGCACCCGGATAAGCCATCGCCAGGAGGCGCTGCTAGAGGGGGGAGTACTGTCACGCCGTGCCATTCATCAGCGGCGCCACCTGCTCACGCACCTGCTACTCGTCAGCGGCGAGGGATAAAAGCCGCCTCGCCCTGAGCTTCGGCCTGAAGCCGTAGACTTCATTTCCCTTCCATGGGCTTCTACCACATTCTCTTCAGCATCCTCGTCACCGGTAAGAAAATCACTTACCT
The DNA here is from genome assembly GCA_020510985.1 of Pholidichthys leucotaenia. NCBI lineage: Eukaryota > Metazoa > Chordata > Actinopteri > Cichliformes > Pholidichthyidae > Pholidichthys > Pholidichthys leucotaenia. The sequence continues at coordinate 100,665,590 of CM035839.1, read as the reverse complement.
CATCTCTCCAGTCTGCTCCCCTGTGCACAGGTGGATTCCTCGGCGGCGGACAATCCCGTCCCTCGTCTCTCCTCGCTGCTGCACCGAGCCCTGCAGGTGGCTGTCTCCCGGGCTTCCATCCTTGAAGCGCCAGTCATCTGTCCCAACAAGTAAGCTCCTCTCCCTCGCCTATTCTCCTCCTGTGTTGGTGTGTGCTCATCACCCTGTGTCTGATTTCTCCCATAGGGTTGCCGGCTGAACGGTCTCCTGCCTCTGGGTCCGAAGCAGACGCCACCACCAACACATTAACATTCCGCAGACACGCACCCAAACATCCCTGTTGTTGATAAACAGTTTGAACTACTCTGAGCCTGTGTGTGTGCGTCTCCTGAGCCGAACGTTATGTCAAGGTGGTGTTGGCTCAAGCTCCCCGGCGCGGACGCCCACCTACAGTGGCTCTGCAAGTCGGTGTTCCACCTGCAGAGAACTGTTGTCAGCAGAATAGGTCTTTCCCCTCCTCAGGACTGCGCACCGGAGGCCGAGTTTATCTCCTGCCCACCTCAACAGCAAGACGCTTAGGCCGGACCAGCGACTCCACGTTACAGTCGTTACGGGCGCTGGCTCAAGCCCAAGGCGCCAGAGGGCTAGAGCCCCTTCTGGGTGTTCGGGGAGGGGGCTGTGTGGACACAATACATGTGGCACTTCACCCAGGACAAAGGGGTTGGTGGGGGAGAAGATAGTTAGGGATGCTAATAGAGAAAGGTGAGAGGAGCTAAACAAACAAAGATGTGCCTTTCGCCCCCTGCCACGCCAGGTTCACACCTGAGGATGCAGGGGTGCGAATGTATGGTAGCAAGACCTGCTCTGTGATGTGTGTGTCAATGTCATGTTAATGTGTGTACAGTACATGTCTTTCATGTCTGTATGTTTGTTTACCCTGTGTGCCGGAGGCAGGAATAGAAGTGTGTAAAAGAATTCGCTCAGGCACTCAGTTAAGAGTTTGTGTTTTATGTTGGAAGAGGAATAAAGTTTGTGTGTCTAGCTCGCTGCTTTCATCTTTCACAATGGATTATTTTTCTTTGAAAATAAAGGTTGCATTTATGTCTCACCCATCATAGGGATACATTAGTTAATTAAACATGCTATTTATGGCAGACATAACAAGACTCCAGTTTAACTTTTGACCATATTATTAAGTATTTATACATGAATACAATAAATGCAAAGTGTGTACATATGTGGTGTGGTGGATGGGAAGGGAGGCTGTCATGTCGAATGGTTGAGCTGTAGTAAACATTCATTTTTGAGGGCTGGTTTGAACTGCATATAACCATTTCTAACAGTTAGACTTTAGAACCAATGGGCTTTCAGAATATTGACTAATCACCCAAATTTTGCTTTCTGTTATTAGTATAAAACGGTCACTAATTTACTGAATTGTGTTTCTACTATTGATGAGCAATGAGTTTAAAAAAATATATCAAAGAATAATAAACCAATAAACGAAAAATTTCAAAGAAACTTCTTTGAAAAGGGTACAAATTTACAAAATAAACAGGTTTTTGAAAAAAACTCACAAAATGGAAAGAAAATCACAAATTTGAAGGGGGGGCTCCAAATCTATCAGAAAACAGTTGGAAAATTTAAGAGAAAAAAAATGACAAATTTATATAAAAAAAAATCTAAATTCACAAATTTAGGGGGTATGGTCAACCCCCACAGCCACGGACAAGCAGAGCGCTCAGCTGGAGCAATTAGCAGAACAATGAGATGTGTGTATTGAGATCAATAGGCAGCTTCTCTTTGTCTAGTTCCTTCCTGCCAGTTTCCTGCTCTGTACTGTGATGCAAATGTGCCTTTCATGTACACGCACACGCTTTGTGCAACGCAACCTTCTGGTCTGGACAGCTACACTGGTGACCCGACGACAACGAACACAGCACCCAGCGGTGATTCTCCGACGACAAGCGAACGCAGCAGCCTGACGCAAATGATCTGCCCTCCCTTCTGCTACAGGGAGACCTCGACGCAGAGCCACCACCAGACGAAACTCTCCGGAGATCACCCACGACCGGGAAAGCTACAGAAAGCTTCATGGTGAGATCTGCACGCCTGAGATCTGCACATCCACGCTGGGACCGGCCGCTCTCACAGCTCCTCCACACAAGAGCGCACGCACCTCGTCCTCTCTCCACGACGGCGACTTCCAGGGCCGACGGAGAACGCAGCGCGTGGACCTGAACGCACCATGACCGAACTACAGCAACAACCTGAACAGGGATGACCATCAGCGCCGACTACGCTGATCTCCAGCAAGCTCCCTGACCCTGACTCGCCTCTACAGCGGACCTGCCAAGCACCAAACCCCGCACGCACACCGGGGGGTTACGAGGACGGCGCACCACCACGGGACAATAACGGCTCCACAGACCGCCATCGTCCTTCGCAGCTGCACACAGAACCTTTAGGGCTGCTCACACACCTGAAGCACGCACGCAGCTCGCTCACAGGATTTTGTACAGGTCTCAGCCACGGCGCACAAAGGGAATTCAGCCATCAGCTGTCCCCGAGGGCTTTAGGGCTGCTCGCGCGCACCTAAAGCCAACACGCCAAGTCCCTCACACAGCTGCAGCTCCTTTTTTCTCACAGCCGCTACGCAGCCTTTCAGCTCCTGTTTTTCTTCATAGCCACGAGAGGAGTTAGAGACTAATTTTTCTTCTCACAGCTGCTGTGGACCTCCACACGTTCAACGGGACAGCCCCTCAACATCGCGGATCCACATGCAATTTTTGCGCGGCCCAGACAACTACGCCGTCCCGGGCCAGCACTTGCTACCCCCACCCCCCTCCCTCCACCTCCACCTGCAGCAAGCTTTCCCCGCAGCTCGCTACCAAAACCGGACGATCGAGGCCTCAGCCCCCCGCTGAGCCCTCTGGGGGGGAGTGTATGGGTAACCCCCACAGCCACGGACAAGCAGAGCGCTCAGCTGGAGCAATTAGCAGAACAATGATTTGTGTGTATTGAGATCAATAGGCAGCTTCTCTTTGTCTAGCTCCTTCCTGCCAGTTTCCTGCTCTGTACTGTGATGCAAATGTGCCTTTCATGTATTGTCTGTAGTGGGGTATTTAAACTGAATATCGCTCTGTAACTTTCTCTCTCTCTGACCACTGCTCAACTGACCACACGATTGCCTGAGAGCCTGAGAGCTCGCTCCGGCGCGCCTGCACGGCGCTGGGGTGAGTTCTGTGATGGCGGTATGATTAATAAAATCCCTCAAAAACTCTCAGTTCGCTGCTTATTATCTCATGCCGCCACAGGGGGAAAAAACTCAAACAAGCGAGAGTAAACTTATTACTAAAGTGATGTTTTTAGTAGATACTTTCTTACTAATGTTTTTGGTGACTACTCAAACTTGAGTAATTATAAATTAATTGAACAGTTTCTGACTACTGTACCCACCTCTGTATATGGCAATTATTAAACATCTTTGTATCAATTCTCTCTTTCAGAAATCATATCACACCAGGAACCATCTATGAAGTCCTTCACTGTCCAACAGCCACACAAATCAGTAAAGGTTGTTTTCTATTGTAATCATTCAACTGAGCAGAGGAGGTAATGTACGTTAATCACTGTGAATTTTTTTAATCCAGCAAATGTCTGTGTGATCCTTGACGATTACGTCTGATGTGGAGCTGAGAGCTGCAGAGACCAGGGGACCAGTCTGGGTGTGAATGGTGTCCACATCCACTGGTTCTGAGATGGAAGCACCTTCTCCTTTCTTCTTAAGACCGACATTGATGTTTTATGTGTTTACAATTTCAATCCATAAAAAAAAAGTCTAATTTAACTTTAACCTTTTTAACCCCTTGCACTCTGGTCAATTTCCCTAAAAATGCCAAAAAATAACGTACCCAAAGTAAATCAAAAGCTGTTCTTCAACCCTTTGCAGCATCTTCATGGGGTTGGTCTCATTTAAAAGAAAACACTTTGAATTTTTTGGCAAAACAGTCATAATCTCTCTAAGTGCTCCTGCCACTGAGTAACAGTCATCTAAACATACTGAACTTAAAGAAAATAAATTTTGCCTGGGTGTTTTTTTTGGATACAATTGCTAACACACAGCTTCAGATACTGGCTGGAAAACGCAACAGAAATGTAGAACTTGTGGCCGACACACATTGTGGGCTCACGCTGCCACAGAGACAGAACTGAATGTGTATTGTGGAGTGTCACGTCTGCAAGGACTGAGGACTCAAATCTACAGGAGGTAACAAGGAAGTGTGAGATTTGTCTCTTTGTCCCACAGAAGACGCCCCGGAGGGTATTCCGGTTCATCAAGAAATGAGAGACAATGGTGAAGCTTCAAAGGGATGCTTTGTAACTGTATGTTGACTGAAGACACCATGTGACTTGAATTCTGATGCTGGAAATGTATAAAAGGGGGTTGAAGTATGATTCTTTCTCTTTCCTGCTTTGAGAATGCTAGGAGCTTGTGTTCTGTCAAATAAAGCTGGTTTATGACTGAAACTCAGCCTCGTTATTTGAGCATGCTCCTACACTGGTGACCCTGACGTGATACTCCACAATACACATTCAGTTCTGTCTCTGTGGCAGCGTGAGCCCACAATGTGTGTCGGCCACACTGATATTTGGGGGGGGTAGTGTGGCCGACACACATTGTGGGCTCACGCTGCCACAGAGACAGAACTGAATGTGTATTGCAGACGTGACACTCCACAATACACATTCAGTTCTGTCTCTGTGGCAGCGTGAGCCCACAATGTGTGTCGGCCACAAACTAAGTGTTATCCAGCTGAGGTCAAAATTTTGTAACAATACCACAAAAAATGAATATATTACACAGCTTTTTTCTTAGGTTGTTCCCAGGCGTTTTTGAACTGTGTCAAATTGTGCCAAATGGCACAGTTTGGAAAAACGTCTGTAACTTTTGAATGATTCAATATAGAAGCTTCATCTTGGGCTCTAATGAAAGGTGAAGGGCTGTGTGTGTGTGTGGGGGGGGTTGTTTATTCGTTCATGAATGAATGAATGAACAAACAAGCCCCCACACACAAAGAAGCATGCCATGTAAAAAATGTGTGGCTTTTTTTTACAAGAAAAAACAACCTACAGTGCACTAAAAATTATACTAGAATATCTGTAATGTAGAGGTTAACAACTCCCACCCCCCACCCCCGCTACAGAGGACGGACATCGCCCATCGCTACATGACGGAAAGCGGTGACAGTGCGCCGCGGTCTACTACGCACAGTTGCACTAAAATATCTGCAATATATCTGCAATCCGCTACAGAAGAGTAGCGGGGGGGGGGGGGGGGCGTTCACAACATGACGGGGGGGCCGTTCGCAACATGACCATGACGGACCCGGACCGCTCCGGTCCGGGTCCGTCATGTTGTGATAACGCACAGTTGTAATTTATCAATCGGTCAAAAGTCATTTGGATTACAATTTTCAGGGATAAAGAATAATTTAGCGTATAACACTTACCTGTCCACAACAACAATGTCGCTGGCGAACTTCTCTTCCTCATTGTCAGACGAACATGATGCTGGTCCGCTTGTTATGGACTCGTGGTTCTGGTGACGCGACCCGGTCAAACCATAATTCCATTATTGCGGTTTTGCGCTTCCATGATTGCGGTTTTGGCGAACGATTTTTCAAAACAAATAAGAACAGTAGTTAGAAAAAAAGACTGACGAATGCCTGTGTGTCACCCAGCCTTACACAAAACAGCTTTCGAACTTCTGTGCTTCAATTGGCTGGCTGTATTCGCAGCCGTTGGTAGGCGGGTCCTTCTTGCTAGGTTTTCAGTCATTGGTTCTTCAAGGTTTCAGAAACCCAATTCAAGGCTCTTATTAGTCGAATGAGAGGTCAATCACATCTAAACTAATCAAAGCACTCCTTTGGCTTTCTGTTCGCGGCTGTGTCTGTAGCGGAAGAACGGAAATGCAGGTTGTTGTTTTTTTCAGTGCCTCCTAGGACGCACAGTGTGCGTTCTAGGACGCCCTCGTGCACCCTAGGATGCAGAGACGTGTCCACCTGCGGTACACCGAAGTGCAACAGGTTAAATAACCAGTCATTCACATTTTTACACAACTGTGACTTGCACCTCAGTTCATCCATTCTTTATGTATTTGTTACAGGTTCCCAAGGCTGCGACCATGTAAACAGTTATATTTAACTATATCATCTCTGACCCTGGAAACTAGAAAATAGCAGAAACAAGAATGAGCCAGAGACGTGACTTGCGTTTTCCTTCAGTGCTCTGATAACAACTCTTTATTAAACATATTCTTCCCAAATTACCTGTTATTTATTTACATTACTATGCTGTATGACAAATGTCCATTAGACATGAATATAGAGACAATTCTTTCAACACATTCACATAAATCACAATGTCACTTTAAACTGTGACCACAAATATTTCTTTTTAGAAAATCTTTTCTTATTAAAACCCTACTGGTAAGTTTATAATAGGCACTGGGGGAAGAAATAAACATGACCTGAACAACACATGAAATTGGTACTATAGTATGCTTGTGTTGAAATGCACTAATATATAAAGTCACTTAACCAAATAAAATATGTAAAGTCACTTAATAACTAAAGTAAAGTACATCTTCTACCAAGACAACTTAAAACCATACTGTATCTCAAAAGTTTTGTAAACTTAATACTGAAGCCAACTGGACTTAACTAAACATGCAAACCAAAAGGCGTGTCCCAAAGCTAATCATGTAGCCACAGTTAGCTTGTTAGCATCGCTACTATTACCACAGCTCTTAACGTAGAGTACTCTCAATTTTGACAGCGGTTTCTAACATTACAACATAATCTATCTGCTCAAAACCCCACACGTTTTGTCAGCATATAAAATAATGTGACTGGAAGTACTTTTGCACTTTACAAACCTGTAAAATAGCAGAAACAAAAATGAGGCCGAGACATGACTTGCGTTTTGCTTCAGTGCGGTGATAGCAATGAAGGTAAAACGGCCGTTACACCAAAGCACTGCTGCTGCTGTCACTGCCTTATAGTGCCCCCTACTGTTCTGGAAATAGATGGCTGATTTAACTGTGTTAATGGGCCTCCTGTGGCACATATGTTTGGTTCATATTTCCCACAAGAGTGTGGCACATATGTCTGGCTCATATCTCCCACAAATGTATGGCTTATGTGGATTGAGGCTTCACGTCTGGAGGAACAGGAGATTGGATCGGCGGGGGCCGACAGGAGATGGCGAGGAGGTGTGAAGTCGGGCCCTTGTCTCAGAGGAGGCCTTGGGGGGTTTCCCGGGACACCGGAGAATAAGAGACAATGGTGAATCTTCAGAGACTTGCATTGTGATTGAATGTTTGCAGAAGCACCATGTGACTTGAGTTCTTAATCCCCCAGAGGTATAAGAATGTGATGCAATATTATTCTGCCTCTTCTTGCTTTTGAGAATGTTGGATGAATGTGTTCTGCAATAAAGCCGAACCTGAGAAATACACTCATGTCTCGTCATTGAACACATCTTCCACACTGGTGACCCACGACAAAGAATGAGCAGGGAGAATTCTCCCGAGCGGAGCTCATCAGAGGCCAGCCTGATGGCAGCCTCCACGCTCCAGCTGCCCGATTTCTGGCAGCACAGCCCGCGCTCCTGGTTTAGCGCGGTCGAGGCGCAGTTCAACCTCCGGAGAATCTCAAAGGATGAAACGAGGTTCTACCATGTGGTGGCGAAGCTGGACAGTCACACGGTCCAGAGGGTGGAAGATCTGGTTAACCACCCACCGGACACCGACAAGTACGGCGCATTAAAGGAGGCGCTGATCAGCCATTTCACCCCCTCGGTGCAACAGCGAGCAGAGGGGCTTCTAGAGTTGACAGAGTCGGAGAACGACAGACCGGCAGACCTGATGGTGAAGATGCTGAGACTGAAAGACTCCGAGGATAGCAAATTTATCTTCGCCCACCTTTTCCTCCGGACTCTGCCGCCAGCAGTGAGAGTGACCCTGGCAGACTCACCCCGCTTGGCCAAGCGGGACTACCATGGCCTCGGCAAGGAGGCGCAGCATCTCGTCGACGCCCACAAGCGGAGCGCGGTTTCGGCCGCGGCAGCTGAGCAGAGGACGGCGCCCGGAGATGGTTTGGAGCCAGAGGTGGCGGCACCAGACAAACCGATGACGGCGGCGACAGGCGTCAGGCGACGCGGAGCTGAGGTCGGCCTGTGTTTCTACCACCGCTGTTTTGCGGAGAGGGCGCACAGATGTCTCCCACCGTGCCGCTTCAAGCGTCAGGGAAACACCAAGACCGGGGGGCCGGTAGCAGCTGCATCCCTCGGAGAAGAAAATAAGCTACTTTACCTGACAGATGCACACTCGGGGAAACAATTCCTCGTGGACACGGGCTCCCAGCTGAGTTTCGTCACGCCTACCTACGCGGAACGGCTGATGCCGTCCAAAGCTCCCTGGGTGTCAGTATCAGCAGCGAATGGCTCAGCGATTAAGACATTCGGTGAGAGGACCATGCGTCTGTCCTTACAGGGCCGTTCATTCGAGTGGACCTTTATTGTAGCAGCAGTCAGTTTCAACATGTTAGGGGCTGATTTTTTGTGCTCACATGGTTTATTGGTTGATCTTGCTAATAGACGTCTGGTTAATGCACTTTCTTTCCATTCTATTCCCTGCACAGCTCGGGTGGCTCCGCCGACTGCACACGCCAACGTCACAGCTGCAGGTGGTAAGTTTCATGCTCTGCTCACTCACTTTCCAGCACTCACAGTTCCAAAGTTTTCGGCGACAGTGGCCAAACACGGGGTGGAACATTTTATCACCACCACTGGGCCGCCCGTTTTTGCAAAAGCCTGGCGCTTGGACTCAGCTAAACTGGCAATAGCGCGCGAGGAATTTGCCAACCTGGAAAAACTGGGCATGATTAGACGCTCGAACAGCCCCTGGGCTTCCCCGTTACACATGGTCCCAAAGGCTGATGTCTCGTGGCGACCTTGTGGCGATTTCCGCAGGTTGAACAACGTCTCAGCACACGACCGCTACCCGATCCCGCACATCCAGGATTTCTCAGTTCATTTGGCGGGGGCGTGAATTTTTTCTAAAATAGACTTGGTGCGCGGCTACCACCAAGTCCCCGTGCGCGCGCAGGATATTCCCAAAACCGCGGTAATAACTCCGTTTGGGCTTTTTGAGTTTTTGCGCATGCCGTTTGGATTAAAGGGCGCCGCGCAAACTTTCCAACGCATGATGGATGCTGTTTTACGCGACCTGCCTTTCGTGTTCGTCTATTTAGACGACATATTGGTAGCCAGCACGTCCGAGGACGAACATGAAACCCACCTCACAGCGGTTTTTCAGAGACTGGCAGAGCACGGGTTGATAATTAACCCAGCGAAGTGCCAGTTCGGGGTGGCGCAAATCGATTTTTTGGGGCATCGCGTTTCACCACAGGGAGCGGTTCCCCTTCCTGAGAAAGTACGCGCAATAACAGATTCCCCCGACCTCAAACGATAAAAGCGCTGCAGGAGTTTCTAGGAATGGTTAATTTTTACAACCGGTTTCTTCCGAGCGCAGCGCGGCTTATGCAGCCACTGTACGCGGCACTAAAAAAACAAAAACCCACTAATAAGGTCGAATGGTCTCCGGAGCGGGAGCGCGCTTTCTCCCAGGTCAAATCAGCCCTTGCAAGCGCCGTTTTGTTAGCGCACCCGGTTCCAACAGCCCGTTTGGCGCTCACCACCGACGCTTCGGACCTAGCGGTGGGGGCAGTCATTGAACAGTGTGTGGCAGGGACCTGGCAGCCTCTCGCGTTCTTTAGCAAATCCCTGCACATTATCCCCGCGTGGCGCCGCCGCGTTTTTGACTCGGTCCATTCGCTGGCGCACCCAGGGGTACGCGCATCGGTCAAGATGGTGGGGGATAAATTTGTCTGGCCGGGGTTGCGCAAACAGGTCAAGGAATGGGCAGCGGCTTGTGTAGCGTGCCAGAGGGCTAAGATACACAAGCACACGAGGGCCCCTTTGGAGCCTTTTCACATCCCGGCTAAGCGGTTCGATCACGTGCATGTTGATCTGGTGGGCCCGCTTCCCTCGTCTCAAGGACGCACACACCTTTTGACGATGGTGGACCGCACCACACGTTGCCCAGAAGCGGTACCTCTGGCGTCAACAATGGCGGAAGAGGTTGCGCGCGCGTTTTTAACAGCTTGGGTCGCGCGTTTTGGAGTTCCGTCGGATATAACGTCAGACAGAGGTCCTCAATTTGTTTCCGAACTCTGGTCGTCTATGGCCCGCAGCTTAGGGGTGAAGGTACACCGCACTACCGCGTATAACCCGCAGGCCAACGGTTTATGTGAACGCTTTCATAGGTCATTGAAAGCAGCCCTCAGAGCATCGCTCACGGATACAAATTGGGTAGACAAACTACCATGGGTTTTATTGGGGTTGCGTTCTGCACCTAAGGAGGATTTGCAAGCCTCCCCAGCGGAGTTAGTGTTCGCACAACCTCTCCGTTTGCTGGGGGAATTTCTCCCAGAAAATCCTGCGCCCAATTGCCCCCCCGCTCAGCTGTTGCAGAGCGGCACAGGATCAAACACGCTGCCTGGCCCAGTGCATCACAGTTTTCCACGCGTTTTTGTGTCAGAAGCTTTAAAAAACACAGTTTGTTTTTGTTAGACATGATGCACAACGCCCAGGGCTGAGACCACCTTATGATGGACCGTTCAGGGTGCTGGAAAAAAATGAGAAGCATTTTTTGCTAGATTTGGGGGGCAGAAGGGAGCTAATTTGCATAAACAGACTCAAGCCCGCTTTTGTCCTGGCTGATGAACGAGTGCAGTTGGTGAAAGCCCCCCGCCGGGGCAGGCCGCCGAGAAGGCATGCTCCAGAGCTCCCACAGAGATGTGCTAACAATTCTAATCCCCAGGTGCGAGGAGACGCTGCAGACGCAGCGAAGCCGGCCTACAGCAGATTCGGCAGGAAGCTAAGACCTAAGAGATTGGGGGATTGATTATTGGTTATGTGGCGATGTCTTTTATGTTATGCATTTATGAGTATGTTTGTCCCATGCAGACGTTTGGGGGGGGTCATGTGGCACATATGTTTGGTTCATATTTCCCACAAGAGTGTGGCACATATGTCTGGTTCATATCTCCCACAAATGTATGGCTTATGTGGATTGAGGCTTCACGTCTGGAGGAACAGGAGATTGGATCGACGGGGGCCGACAGGAGATGGCGAGGAGGTGTGAAGTCGGGCCCTTGTCTCAGAGGAGGCCCTGGGGGGTTTCCCGGGACACCGGAGAATAAGAGACAATGGCGAATCTTCAGAGACTTGCATTGTGATTGAATGTTTGCAGAAGCACCATGTGACTTGAGTTCTTAATCCCCCAGAGGTATAAGAGTGTGATGCAATATTATTCTGCCTCTTCTTGCTTTTGAGAATGTTGGATGAATGTGTTCTGCAATAAAGCCGAACCTGAGAAATACACTCATGTCTCGTCATTGAACACATCTTCCACACTCCTTACATTGCAAGTAGATATAGGGCATGGGAATAAGACATAAGAAAATTACATTAAATTAAAAAAAACCCTGAATTATCATACCTCACTTGTGACCACACATCAGTGGGTGTCACACACTCCCCAACAAAGAAAAGATGGCTCCTGGCATTGCAAATAAGACTCACTTATATACAAAATACCTATTAACTCTTCAGTACACCTGTGTAGTGGTACCATAAGACAAATGAAGTATAAAGCAACCACTGGTGTGGTGTATTGAGATAGAGTGGTTGAGGGCGCATGCGCATGCAGCGACCGGCAGCTGGTGAAAAAGTCCGTCGTCTGTGTGTCTTGTTTTTATGCACTTTAATGTGTTTTTACGAAATTCTCTGTGTCATTTCTGTCCTGGAATGTTTGTGGACTGTATGGCGAAGAGCTCCCTGGATCCATCAAGATGGAATTCCTCCCCTTTTTTGCATTGCTGCTACTTTTCCTCCGGCTCTTTGTCTCTGAGGTAAACGCGTTCGGCATCATGGCGGGCAGAATACATTATTCCAGGGACATGTTGCTGCATTTAAACACGGTTGATGCAGCGGCTGTGATTGAGCCTAAGCCGCAACTGCTGGACTTTATTTTGAGAGACAGACACAGCGGTAAAAAGAGAGACGGGAGAGACGGGAGAAGGAAACGCGGAAAACGGAGGCCCTTGGGGGTTTCCCGGGACACCGGAGAATAAGAGACAATGGTGAATCTTCAGAGACTTGCATTGTGATTGAATGTTTGCAGAAGCACCATGTGACTTGAGTTCTTAATCCCCCAGAGGTATAAGAGTGTGATGCAATATTATTCTGCCTCTTCTTGCTTTTGAGAATGTTGGATGAATGTGTTCTGCAATAAAGCCGAACCTGAGAAATACACTCATGTCTCGTCATTGAACACATCTTCCACACTCCTTACATTGCAAGTAGATATAGGGCATGGGAATAAGACATAAGAAAATTACATTAAATAAAAAAAAAACCTGAATTATCATTTTTGGGAACGTACAATCTCTGAGAAACAAGGTGGATGAAATTCAAGGGAATGTACGCTACCAGAAGGACTTTAAGAACTGCTGTGTCATGGCTTTCACCAAATCTTGGCTTAATGCGCATGACCGAGACGCAGACCTGTGGATTGACGGCTTTGGAGCCCCACTGCGCTCGGATCGGCAGGAAGAGGTAACCGGGAAATGTCAGGGGGGCGGCGTATGTTTATACATTAATAAGCAGTACTGCACATCTGTCACGGTCAGAGAGCGCATCTGTGCACCCGATGTGGAGCTGCTGTCCGTATCGCTACACCCCTTTTATTTGCCTCGCGAGTTCCCCCAGCTTTTCATCACAACTGTGTACATTCACCCGAGGGCAGACGCTGACTCCGCCTCCAGCACCGTCTTTGATGTGATCCAGCGGCTGCAATCAATTTCTCCACAGGCGCCAAACTTCATTCTTGGGGATTTTAACCATGTTTCTTTAAAGAAGACACTTAAAAACTTTTATCAATATGTCTCCTGCCCAACCAGGCGAAAAAAGACATTGGACCTGTGCTATGGATCCATAGAGAGGGCCTATAAATCACTCCCCCTTCCTCCTGTAGGATCCTCAGATCACAACTGTGTACATTTGCTGCCCACATATAAAACTGCTCTCAGAAGAGGCAAGGTGGAGACGAGAGACATTGATGTGTGGACAGAGGATTCAGTGCACAGCCTCCAGGAATGCTTTACCTGTACAGACTGGGAGATGTTCACACTGGCCCGTGGGGATGATTTGGACTCTTTGGTGGACGTCACATGCTCATACATGGCTTTCTGTAAAAATAAGATCGTTCCACGTAAACGTGTCAAAATATATCCCAACAACAAGCCATAGGTTACAAAATCAGTTAAATCCTGCTTACAGAGGAAAGCACTTGCCTTTAAACAGGGGTCTGTTTCTGAGCTACAGGTTGCCACAAAAGAGCTGAAGTCTGAAATTTTAAGAGCAAAACAGAATTATAAATCAGAATTGGAAAGCAAGATGGCAACAAAGAAACTTGGTTCAGCCTGGGCCAGTATGAAAACTATTGCAGGCCTTCAGAGCACAGAGCGCAGTAATTGTGTGTTTTTAGATGGTTTTAATTCAGACACAGAGCTGGCTAATGCTCTTAACTGTTTTTATGGTCATTTTGACGCCTTTGATTTTAGCACAGAAATCCAAGATTTGAAACAGAAACTCAAAGACAATCAGCACTTTAATATTGAGGTGCAGGATGTAAAAAGGGAGTTCTGCGCTGTAAAAGTGAACAAAAGTCAGGGCCCTGATAATATATGTGGGCGCTTGGTAAAGTCCTGTGCACATGAACTGAGTCCTATATTTCATTACATTTTCAATAAGTCCTTACAGACACAACATGTGTCTAAGATCTGGAAAGAAGCCGTGGTTGTTCCCGTTCCAAAATCCAGCTGTCCTAAAACGGTAAACGACTTTAGACCAGTTGCTTTGACTTCAATTTTAATGAAAATTTTTGAAAAACTGGTTAGATGTGAGGTCCTAAAGCAGACTGAGCATGCATTGGATCCTCTGCAGTTTGCCTATAGGCCTCACAGAGGAGTGGAGGATGCCACTGTCACTCTGTTTAACATGCTTTTTAAACATCTGGATTTTAATGGGACACATGCCAGGCTTTTATTTGTGGACTTTTCCTCCGCCTTTAATACAATCCAACCTCATATCTTAGTTGAAAGGCTCCTGCAACAATTTGATTTGAGCAATAATCTGGTGGGTTGGATTCTGGATTTCTTAACCAACAGGACGCAAAGAGTAAGGGTCAATGGTACATTGTCTGACCTAAAGTGCTCTTCTACTGGCTCTCCTCAGGGGTGTGTGTTGTCACCACTACTCTTCATCCTGTACACAAACATGTGTCGGAGCAGACATGACAACAGACACATTATAAAGTATGCCAATGACTCAGTTATTGTCAGTCTCCTCCAGGATGGTGAGAATGGCCACGGCCCAGTAGTTGATGATTTTGTTCACTGGTGTGAGGATTCCTACCTGCAGCTGAATACAACAAAAACTAAAGACATGATTATTGACTTTAGGAGGAAAACTCCCAGGCACAAAGTCACTGTACTAAAAGGCCAGACCACCGAATGTGTACAATCCTACAAATATCTTGGGACGATTATTGACAGTAATTTAAACTTTGAAGAGAACTGTGAAAGGGTGTGCAAAAAGGGTCAGCAACATTTGCATTGCTTGAGAAAACTTGCACGCTTCCAAATTGACCGAACCATAATGACAATGTTTTATCGGGCTTTTATTGAATCTGTTTTATCCTTTTCTTTAGTGTCATGGTTTGGTCAGATAAAACTGAAACAGAGGAAATCCTTGGATCAGGTAGTTAGATGGTCCAGTCGTTTTCTTGGTGAGTCACAGCTGAGCCAGACATCCCTGTACACCAGACAAGTACAGAGGATGGCTACCTCCATTTTAAATGATGACTCCCACCCTTTGCACTGCAACTTTCAGCTTCTTTCCTCAAGACGGAGGTTTGCTGTCCCAAAAAGTAAAACCCAGCGCTACAAAAACAGCTTTGTTCCTGCTGCTGTCAAAGAGTTGAACAAGCTGTAACAATATATTGCACATAATTTGGGTACCTATTTATTAACTCCATTTTATATTTACTTTTTTTTGTAGGATGTTACTTGGGTTCTAAATATTTTATTGGGTTTTAGACCTTTGAGTTTTTAACCTCTTTGACTAGTTTTTAACTTTTAATATGACTCTTCTCTCTTACCTCTGGTTTTTCTCCCATCTCTTTGTCTTTTTATACCCTGATTGATGGAGCCTTGAGTATTTTTATCATGTTTATAGTCAGCTTCATGTGTGCCTGTGTTTGTGTCTATGTTGAATGTCATTTGTGGCTTGTAAATATGGATGTCACCAGACTGCAAAACAAATCTACCTACGGGTACAAATAAAGTAACCTGAACCTGAACCTGAACCTGATATGGGATGTGGTGCGGCTGTATTTCCCATATGGACATATGTGGTACTCCATAGGCACTTATAAGGTTAACTCTGCCTCTGGGCTGGTAAGAAGGTTCACCTAAAGACTCATAAGTTAGCGTCTGAGCAGGCTTTCTCTCGCATGTGGATTTCCGGACTGTATTTATGTGATCATCTGGCTGAGATGACTGTGCAGCTGGTTGACTTGGGTGTGGTGCATGTGTGTAATGACCTGGTGAGATACAGTCTTTCTGTGAGGCTGCTGCACTAAGCATATGCCCTGGCTGATTACCAAGCAGCTGTGGTGGCATAGGCCTGTACTGTTCTTGTGACCCCGCATCACCCAACTCTTCCCCCTCATCTGCTAGCGCAGGGCTATCTGGCCCATCAAGTAATGTCTCTTTAGGGAGGGAGTGTGCCGAGTCTCTCTCTGGCCCTTGCATGAGTCTTGGTGGTTCATTGATGAGTTCTCTCCTTATAGGTATCCAAAGCCAGTATCTGGGATTATCTTCTTCATCTGATTTTGATGAGTCACTGTTTGTAGCCAGTTCATTCTGATGTCTGTGGTTTACTGACCTCTTTCTCCTTTATCCCTTTTTGGGTGGTGATGAGGATCGCTCAGATAAGTTTCTTTCCTTTGCAGGTACAGATGGTGAAGATAGGTCAACAGGTAAGTCATTTACTAGGTGTAACAGGTTGCGGTGCAAGGTACGAGTCCTACTGTCTCCTCTTTCTGGACACACACTGTACACAGGGCCATTGTTCATTTGCTCTTTGACTATGTACACAGTGTCTTCCCTGTAAGATCTCAATTTTCCCGGGCCTCCTCTCTCACCCAGATTGCGGACCAGTACACAGTCACCTGGCAACAGAGTCCAGTGTTTCCTCTGGCTTAAAGACTTTGGCGCGGTGGCAACATATTTCTCCCCCGGGGGGGGGGGGGGGCAGTAAACATACCGGAATATGTTAATTTTATAGTATTTATTTCTTTTTAAAATTTTACACAGTAACGTTGCATATGGAACTTACCATTTGAAGTATTGTACAACCGAGGCTTGAATATTGGGCCAGTTGGGGTCCCACCCAGACATCCTGTGTTTTGACTTTTTAGTAGTGTTATCCTTCTCTCCTTCCTCTGCCTGAACACTTCCCACTCCTTAACTCCTCTCTTCTGTCTCATCTTGGCCTCTCTGAGCTCTGTCTAATTCAGGTTCTGTCTCTGTCTATGGTGGTATACAAACAGGTTAGAAAATATCAAGTGTCATGCTTTGTCCTGCAGGATTATTTTGTCATGGTTTACATAAATGATAAAAAATATGTGTATTTTTATTCTAGTGTTTCTTTTTTTCCATTGAGAGAGTAGGGAAGGGAAAGAAACATTCATAATAGTAATGTACGTACTCATGCATACTTAAATTATATGATCAAGTGGGTATAATAACCAGAAATTCTACTCATGTAAAAGCAGTTGTAACCCAGCTGAGAAAATGACCCCTTTTTTTTCTCAGATGTCAATTGTATTAATACGGTTATCTGATTTTATTTTGAAAAATGATTATTTTGGGAAGAGGAAGTGTGATCCTCGTTATCCAACTTTTAAATTCCCGTTTCATGGTCACGTTGGGCGATTGTGGTCTTTTCATTCGTTAAGAGCGATATTAGCCCCGCCTTCCGAGCAGAGGCAGCAGGCGCGCACTCGGTTTTCGGTCTTTTACGATCTGAGAGCGGACAAGAGAGGCTGTGGACGGTCTGGTTCACACTGATACCTCTTCTTGGTGAGTTTAATTTAGAAAGATGCTGTAAATGAACCTAAACACTGTCCAAACACTAATTTGAAACCTTTATTATCCTAAGTTGATGGGAGCACGAGCTTGAGAGGCCATGAGGCTGTGACTTTTGCTGTGTTCACACTGATACCTCATCTTGGTGAGTGAAACCGAGTGTGTACTAAACAATACATGCTAATGCTAATTGCGAGTGGATTTTTTTCTGTTTAAAAGCAATGGAAAAGGCTTTTTTTGTGTCTGTATTGTTTTCCTAAATGTGATTTCAGTTCCCAACAGTATGCTGAAGTACTTTTAGTTCTTATGCACTATTTCTGTCGAATGTAATGTGTAGTTTGATGCTAAAAGCACATTGTGTTGGTCTCCTATGTAAATTCATAGGTTATGCTAAACCCAGTAGCTCAGACAGGGTTTTACTGATTTTAAAAGGGAATATTGGAAGTAATGGGACAGTAAATTCCCTGGTTATGTGATAGATTAATTGTATTTCATTTCATGATTTACAAAGACAAGGTGTGAAATGTGAATTGTAAGATCCTACTATATTACTGGATTGTAATAATAGTAATATGAGAGAAGAATTTAAACACTAAGCAATAGTGTTATATAAGAAGAGATAGGAAAATGAAATACTCTAGCTGTAAACAATAATACCATTATTGTTGTGCAGGCTAGGTTTTTTGGTTACCGATTAAGAACCTTCTGGATCCTGGATTCTCTCCGAATGGAGATGGCGAGCCTGACCCGAGACCTGAACCGAGATCTGACCAAGATCTCAATTGAAGAACATCCTTCCTCTCTCCGGTGCACAAAATTCGAAGTGGTAGCAACTCAAGCCGCCGCTTTAAAAGAGGAAAAGAAACCTGAGTCTGGAGACACAAGGTATCTTGACTGGTCAAACGACTAAACCAAAAGGACAAACAAACACTGAGCTCAGTAGGACATTTTTGGGGTTTTATTTCATGCAGGCCGTTGTTATAGTTGTAAATTGTTTGTATATATTGTTCTCTTTATCTCTACAAATAACAACCATTATTGCTCATTTCTTGCCTCCAGCTATTTCATTCCACACTCATTTTAATTCCCTATTGTAACACTTACGAACCTAGCAACTGGTCTACACTTAATAATTTCCCTTACCTAATTAACATAAGGCAATGGTTACACAGTGCTTTGAAATTGATAATTAAAAGTAGGCAACCAAAAATTTCTAGTTAAGGGTACAAAGAGCACCCACTTAAAAACTTGAGTAATGACTTCAGTCTTGAAGGTTTGAGGTTTTTCTCAAAAATTTATAACAATTTTCTTATAGTTTTCTACTTTTCTCTGTAAATCTATCTAAAATGTTCCTCAAATTTGTAATTTCCTCTTGTAAAATTGACTTTTCTTGTACATTTGAAACTTTATTATAAATTCGTGGATTATTTTATGACTAATTTTTGTCTGTTTTTTACAATAAAATTACTGGGTTTTTTAAGTAAATTTGAAACAAACTGTGGTATTTTTTTTTCTTTTTCCTTATAACAATTTACATTTTTGACCATAATTCTGCAGTCAGAACAGAGCAATAATTTAACTCTGATTACAGAGAAAAAAATATTAATAAAATTGTATTTAATGAAATAACTAAATGACCAAAGATGCAGTTATTTCTGTTATAATATTTCTTTATAGTTTTTTTTTTTTTTTTTTAGAAATCTCAACACCCAGACAGCAGGAAAAACCTCCCTTATTTTGAAATCAAATGTTGGCACATTTAGTTTGTCTGAAGGCTGCTGACAGATTAAAGTCACTGACTTTGTGAATTTCGGTCATCTTAACCTGCCAGGTACATAATACGGAACTGTAGCGGACTCTAAAGACATAATTCACCACAATATGTGTTCATGTACAGAATGATCTGTTTAGGCAGTCATAGCTGCTCTCAGGCTTTCTCATCAGGCACATCTCTAGGCAGCCACTGAAGGACCTCAGTTTAGAGTGAAGTAGTGATGTTTGATACCACTGATTTCCTTTCCGAACCGATACTGAGTAAAATTCAGGCTGGTATCGGCGATACCGATATTTTATGCGGCTACACCTAATATGTCTTTTAAATCTAAAAAAAGTAGTGTATTTCAAATCATAGCTTCCTTAAGAATACAAGGCAGAGTAATTTATTTATTTATTTATTTATTTTAAACTCTGAAGTATATTGAGGTAGCGGCCTCATTTACAATATAGTCGAGCTAATACAACAATAGAAAAACCAGAGGATACAATCATACAAAATATGTGAAAATGGTGTTTCGAACTCTGAAAAAAAAAAGAAAATAAGTACAATTATAAAAACATTAAAATAAATTCTTGCTTAATTATTAAGAACTACTATAAAGATGAAAACTTGCATCTTAATTCATGTTACATGAACATGTTAACATGAAAATACTGAACATGTAAATAACACAGCATCCAACATTGACACTGTTGTTCCCTCATTCACAGGTTTTTGTTAAGGAACAATAGCATATTTACTGTCTTCCCCTTTAGTCTGTTTCGTTTTTTGCTCAGAACCTCTCCTGCCTTTGAAAAGACTCTCTCTGCCGGTACAAAAGTGGCAGTATTTCCCAGGTATCTCACTGCCAGTTTGCTCAGGGCTGGGTAGCTTGGTTCGTGTTCTTGCCACCAAACCAGTGCATCCCTATCTCGGGGAATCACTTTTTCTTCTGAGTACCGACGTACTTCAATGAGCACATCACTGGCAACTGACCGGTGATGTTGTCCTGACAAAACCTGCATGTCAAAATGAGTCCATATCCCTGCTTTTGATATTGCTGAACCTGGGAGGGCAGGATTCTGGTGTGGCCCTGAAGTAGAAGGCTCTGAAGTAGAAGACCCTGAAGTAGAAGGCTCTGAAGTAGAGCTAACAGTAGCTGTTGAGCTTGGGGCTAGAGAGGGAGCTGCCTGTCCTGCCTGATAGACTTCCTGCATTTCAGAGAGGAGACGTTTTTTCATTACTTCTACATTGTCTTTGTCTCGAAAACCAAGATGTTTAAACCCAACATCCAGAAATGTACTGGCAGCTAGACAGTGAATACTCTCAATACCCCTGAATCTGCGCTGTCATTGCTGTGCCAGTTGTGTGGCGAGGGGGCTGCCTTGACGTTCACAGGCTGCTACAGCCCTGTGAATGAGTGACACGAGCGGAATCACTTTAGAGACTGAAACATACTTTTCAGCTGAAACTTCCCGTGTCACTTCCTCAAATGGTCGTAGTGCATCAACTGTTTGCTTGATGAGGGATAATTCTCCCTCATTTAGGCACATTGCATTCCTCCCTAAAAGGCAGAGGGCTGTGGTCACAGCTTCATTTTGCTCATAGAGCCTCTCCAACATGTAAAAAACTGAATTCCAGCGAGTATCTACTGACTGGATTAACTTGTGCTCTGCCACTTTCAACTGTTGTTGAATACCCCTGAGCTTCTGCGTGGCCTGTGTGCTGTGGTGGAAAAAAGGGCACAATCGCATTGCATTTCTCCAGCACTTACACCACTTCTGGGACAGTTTTTAAACTGTCCTTTACAATTAAATTAAGTGTATGTGCAAAACATGGATGATGCCTCCATCCAGCCTTGTGCACTGCAGCAACCATATTTGCACCATTGTCTGTCACAACTGCAACAACTTTATCAGTTACGCCCCATTCTTCTGTGATGCGTTTAAGTGCTAAACAGATATTATCTGCTGTATGCTGCTCATGGAAAGTGTGGGTTTCCAAAACAAATTCCCTCATTTGCCAGTTTTCAATGAGATGACATGTTACAGTTAAATATGCCTCTGTGGACACAGAAGTCCACATATCAGTGGTAAGTACAACACTAGAAGCATTTTGCAAAGATGCCTTTACTTTGCCTTTGCATTCATCCAACATCTTTACAAGAACAGTCTATGTCAGTGTTTTTTCTTCCTGGGAGTTTATATTTTGGGTCAAGAGCTCTCACAAATCCTTGGAAAACTTGGTCTTCCACTATGGACAGAGGCTGGAGAAACTTTGCAATCATCTCACCCAGGGATCTTGTGAGTGTTGCAGCTCTTGGGGAATCATCTTCAAACAATATAAAATCACAGGGAAAAACAAATGATGGGGCTACTCTGCACTGAATGCTTAATCTTATTAGGTTCAACTATGTATATAGTCTCCCCAAATAGCCTACAAAAAGGAGGTACAAACACTTACTGTCTTATAATACTGGGTAACTCAAACTGAAATTGCCAGTAAAATATTTAATTAAATAAATAAATAAATAAATGCCACAATAATTGCACAAGTTTGTCAATACCTACATTTTAAAATATTCATTTAACAGTTAAAGCAAATTAGAATGATTGTAAGTAATAATAGATATATTTTATTGATACACTGTTATTTTTTATTCATCTTTTCTAGTATATTTTCCAAAGTTCACCATGGCTGTTTTATTGTCATTGTTCTGTTTAATTTAATGACAACTAGTCTATGTGATCCACTTTAAATGGTGAATTATTTAGGAATCCTTGCACGAATAAAGCTAGGCTAAGGCTAGGCTGGGTGAGATTATTTCAGTGATACACATACTATTACTCCAAGATGAAATCATGCAGTTATTTGTTGAAGCATGTATTTATTTTGTTGCTTATTTCATAACCATATTTATTCATTTGAGCAACTCCAACAGCAACAGTGCTTAGCGTCACTTAAAGTTCCACATTTTCCTTCTCTGTACCTGGATAATGCCTGCTGTAGCACGGAAGGATTCCGCCAGAGACGTCTGTCTTGCCCTGGCAGCAGCACCTGAGGCGGACACTGAGCTCTCCTCTTCTGTCTGCCTCATCGTCGTGTATGCTTCATATTCACAGTGGTGATTTAACCTGAGGTGTTTTACAAGGTTCGTTGTGTTGCCACAACTTCTTATTGTTTTTCTACAAACGTCACAGACCGCGTCTTGGCTGTTTGTGGAGCTGAAATAGCTCCACACATGACTCCGTTTACGTTCTGCCATTGTGTCCACAGACTGTGACCAAGAGCACGGAGCAGCGTGCCGCTGTGCTTATGCATGACGCACTTACCCAGGCGGAAGAAAAAGTAGTCCCACCAACCGCGTGTCACTTAGACAACATCTCAGTAGTTTAGTTACTTTTCACCGTGTTCCTGTTAAGGATATACCTTACCTCAAATGACTTAAGTATCAAAAGTATCGATATTTTGATTTGAGAATCGATTTTAGAGCATAAAGATCCAGTATCGGAGGTATCGATATTTCAGGATCGATCCGCACATCACTAGAGTGAAGAGAGCTAGCGTTTTTAGCAGTTGCTTTTTGTCACTGCCGCTGGAGAATAAAAAAGGCATGCCTGCTCGTGCGGGAAAAGAGAGAAATTGGCAGTCTCTTCATTCCTGCAATTCATACAGAACATAACTTATTGTAGTGGCTGGTGAAATATATCCTCACCAATTCATCAGTCCCCCTTGCCTTTCCCTTCATATGAAGCTGGCTGTATATGAATTCTAACCACATCTCTTAGCTAAGCAACTCTTCCATGATTGTTCCATCTCCAGCGGGTTAAAACCATGATAAATGCTGCCAGTGCTTACATACCTCTTGTGATTTTTTTCCGCGTTTAAAGTACATTAATAAACTCATGTTTCTGTCGGACAGTCGCACTTAACGAGACACACTGCCTGACTGACTGGAAAAGTTGCGTGGATGGGGCGCTTCTAAACTCTGCGCGGATGACGGCCATGCGCGTTGTTCGTGTGCGCGCTTGCAGAAAGTCATTGCTTCATATATTTTTCTTAATAAATTCATATCTCTTGGTGCAGCAGGCCACCACCGAGAAATGTTACCAGAGGAAACCCTGGAGTCACTCCCTTCACATGCCGATCATAGTATTGTTCCCCCTAGCACTTGACTTGACGGCTGTTTTCAGAAGCAATTTTATAGGCTTCTTTCATTCTTGCTGCCCACTTTTCTGCATATCCCCTTGGGGATGTGCCTTCTTCCTCCATTCCCAGTCCAAATAGGAGGTCTACAGGCAGAC
This sequence comes from Pholidichthys leucotaenia, assembly GCA_020510985.1. NCBI lineage: Eukaryota > Metazoa > Chordata > Actinopteri > Cichliformes > Pholidichthyidae > Pholidichthys > Pholidichthys leucotaenia. Next base: position 100,642,206 of record CM035839.1, on the reverse strand, counting down.
AAGGATGGTGACCATACAGTAAGTAGAAGGGTGAGTACCCTGTGGCTTTGTGTCTCGTACAATTGTAGGCATGGACCATCTGTGGCCAGTGCTCTTTCCATCTATGCTTTTCCTTGTCTTTCAGTGTTTGAAGTAGTTGTAGAAGGGTCCTGTTGAACCTCTCTAACGGGTTACACAGAGGATGGTAAGGTGTAGTTCTAGAGTGCCCAACTCCTGAGAGCCGCTGCAAGGTCTTGAATAAATTATTTTCAAATTTGCGACCCTGGTCATGACGGAGTTGTTTTGGGTACCAAAAGCGTGGAATGAAGCCATCGAACAGCTTTTCTGCTGCGGTCTTTCTTGATTTATTCCGGGTAGGATAGGCTTGGGCAAACTAAGTAAAGTGGTCAACAACAACCAAGATGTACTCGAACCCTCCAACACTCGGCTCTAGGTGCAAATAATCAATAGACACTAGTTCAAGTGGTGCTGTGGTAGTAATGGACCCCATAGGAGCCCTGACATGAGACACAGGCTTCTTTTACTTAATACATGGACACTTCCTTGTCACATACGTTTCAATTTCTTTCTTCATGTAGGGCCAGTAAAATCTGTCTCTGGCAAAGTTAATGACTCTCTCCGTCCCTATGTGTCCCATGTCATCATGGAGCTGTTTCACAGGGCAGTGGCTCTGTACTTTTCTGGTAAGACCAGTTGCCTTTTCTGTAGTGTCTTTCAGTATAGCAGTCCATTCTCAAGCTGAAGCCTCTCACATTCATGAAGGAGCCTCTTTACTGGGCCACTGGCACCCTTCCTGAGTTGACTTGTCAGGTTGGTGTGTTTTTCCTTTAATCTGATGACTTCATTGATTACTGTGTCCTCTCTCTGTGTCTTCATGAGATCTTCATGACTGATGGTTGACTGGGAGCTAAGTGTGTGCGACTCTGAGCTTCCTTGGGACAAGTTCAACACTGCAACATAAGCTACATCTTTTTCCTTGGCTGCATGACTACCATCCTATGTTGCTTGGACTGTCTCCTCTGACAGTTCTTCTGTGCAGGCCGTAACATATTCAGCTATGTCTAGTGGCAGTCAGGAGAGGGTGTTGGCATTGATGTTGACTTTCCCTGGCCTATACCGGATCTCAGAATGGAAGTCGGACAGTTCCCCAACCCATCTGTGGCCTACGGCATTTAGTTTAGCGGTGCTCATGACATATGTCAGAGAATTGTTGTCCGTGTACACAGTAAAATGAGGAGCATAAAAGAGGTAGTCTCAAAATTTCTCACACACTGCCCACTTTAGCACAAGAAATTCGAGCTTCCCTGAGTTCATGTGGTAGTTCTTCTCTGCAGCAGACAATGTTCTTGACCCATAGGCAACGACCCTCAACTTCCCCTCTTGACGCTGGTAGAGCACTGCACCCAGGCCTTTTGCTGATGCATCTGTGTTTAACACGAATGGCAGGTCAAAGCTGGGATAGGCTAACACAGGTGGGTTGGACAAGATGTTTATTAGATGATCAAGGACTCCTTGATGTTCTGGTGTCCACTGTATGGGAGCACTTGAGGACAGCTGGCCCCCCTTCCCCTTTCTGATCTTGAGTGGCAGTTGTGTGGCCTGGCTTGCCTTCACTTGTAAGAGGTCATACAACAGCTTTGCTATTCTGGCAAAGTCCTGCACAAAGGCCCTGTAGTAACTTAAGAAGCCCATCAGCTTCCTGACATTGTCTGCAGTACTTGGGGTTCTCTCTCTCTCAATAATAATAATAATAATAAGTTTATTTATAGAGCACCTTTCACAGACAGAGTCACAAAGTGCTTAACATGGTAGAAAACAAAATAAAAACACAGGCACATAAAACAGTAAAAAAAAACCAAAGCAAAACAAAAAAAGTAGACAGTAAAAGCACATAAAAATACAATCGGCACATAGTTAAAAAGCCAGGCTAAAAAGGTGGGTCTTTAGTTGCTTCTTAAATACACCAATGGAAGGTGCAGATCTAAGTTCAAAAGGCAAGGAGTTCCACAGTCTGGGAGCAACAGCAGCAAAGGCTCTATCGCCTTTGGTTCTGAGCCTAGTACTAGGGACTACCAATAGATTCTGATGAGAAGACCTGAGGGACCTGCAGGGCTGGTATAGAGAGAGCAGGTCACTAATATAAAAAGGTGCCTCTTCATGAATGGCTTTGTAAGTAAGAACAGGAACTTTAAAATCAATTCTATAATTTACAGGAAGCCAATGCAAGGAGGCCAAAACAGGAGTGATATGACAGAATCTACTGGACCTAGTTAGTAATCTTGCAGCAGCATTCTGGACTAACTGTAGGCGGTGTAAAGAGGATTTGCTAAGACATGTAAAAAGAGCATTACAGTAGTCCAAACGTGAAGAGACAAAGGCATGAATAATGATTTCTAACTGAGTGTAGGAAAGCAATGACCTAATTTTAGATATATTCCAAAGGTGAAAAAAACAACTCCGGGTCAGAGATTTGACATGCTGATCAAAACTCATCGATTGATCGAAAATGACACCAAGATTTTTTTAGTTTAGACCGTACGTTAGCGCTTAATGAACCAATGCTATTAACCAACTTAGGAATTAGATTATCAGGTGCTACAATAAGGACTTCAGTTTTATCAGCATTAAAGTTGCAAAAAGTTACTAGACATCCAGTCCTTAATTGCAGACAGACAATCATGAATAATTTTTAAATTGTCAACATGGTCAGGCTTAAAAGAGAAAAGTAGCTGTAAATCATCAGTGTAGCAGTGATAAGACACACCTTTAAATTTGCTGATAATAGAACCAAGTGGCACCATATATAGGGCAAATAAAAGTGGACCCAGAATAGAACCCTGAGGCACCCCACAGGTTAAAGGAGCAGAGTCAGATGAATAAGAGCCAACAGCCACGGGAAAAACTCCTACCAGAAAGGTAGGAGAAAAACCAATCCAGAGCTTTTCCAGAAATACCTACCCAATCTCTAAGCCTTTGTAACAAAATAAAATGATCAATAGTATCAAATGCTGCAGTAAGATCTAATAACACTAAAACAGAGCATTTGCCAGAGTCTGATGACATTAAAATATCATTTGACACCCTGAGAAGAGCGGTCTCTGCTGAGTGTTTCTGATGAAAACCTGACTGAAATTTGTCAAAAATATTGTGTTCAATCAGAAAGTCAGTGAGCTGCTTGGCAACAACTTTTTCTAAAAGCTTAGAAATAAAAGGAAGCTTAGAAATTGGCCTGAAGTTTTTAAAAACAGATGGATAAAGGTTAGGTTTTTTTTAAAAGTGGCTGCACAACTGCATGTTTAAAATACGAGGGTACACAACCAGATTCAAGTGAACTATTAATGATGTTAACCAAAGATGTACCCACTGAGCCAATTACCTCTTTCAACATTGAGGAAGGTAAAATATCTAAAGCGCAGGAGGAGGATTTCATGGAACTCACCAACACTAACAAATCCTCAAAAGAAATTGGGGTAAAATCATTTAAAAAGGCCTGTCTGTTAGGACAATCAAGGATTAGGGGAAAGGAATGAGTAAAACCAGCCCTAACAGCAGTGACCTTGTCAACAAAAAATGAAAGAAACTTGTTACAGTCATTAACTGAATAAACAGGGGGAGCAGAAATGACAGGATTAACTAAACTGTCTATTGTGCTGAAGAGGATCTTTGGATTGTAACTATTGGAGGAGATGATGTTGGAAAAATAAGAAGTTCTTGCCATTTTTATCACATTATTAAATTCAATTAACAGCTCCTTAAGGTACAATCGATGCACCTCAAGTTTAGTGGACTTCCACAGTCTTTCCACCCTCCGACATTTACGTCTAAAACAACAGAGATCATCATTTAACCAGGGGGATGAATTAACAGCACGGACAGTCCTGGTTTTAAAGGGAGCAACTACATCTAAGATGCTTCAACAGTGTGAGTTAAAAGAGCAGACCAAGCTCTCAGTGTCGTCATCAGAGGATAAAACTACACTGCTGTCAAAGGCAGCAGAAAATTTCACAGCTGAAAACTGGTCAATGACACGAGAGCATTTTACCCGCTTTCCAGTGTAACAGACTGATTTAACTGATAAATTAAAAAGAACACAAAAATGGTCTGACACAAGAAGGTCCTTAGTCTGAACATTATTCACATTAAGACCAAGTGTAAAAACAAGATCAAGTGTATTTCCTTTTATATGCGTAGGGCCAGATAAACACAAAACAAAATTAAATGATTCAATCATACCCAAGAAATTCACTGCAAAACTGTCATTGGGATCATTAATATGCAAATTAAAATCTCCAAGTAATAAAATCCGCTCAAATTTAATAATAGAAGTTAAAAAAAATCGCTAAACTCAGATAAAAAGGAGGCATTAACTCCTGGAGGGCGGTAAATTAAAACACAATAAAATGGGTTTGAGGAGCCAATTTTTAAAATCATCAGTTCAAATGATGAAAAAGTTCCATGGCTCACCATCCGTGTAACGAAGCGGCGCCGGTTCACGATGGCCAGACCACCGCCGTGGCCTGTCAATCTTGGAGCACAGGAGAAGGTACAATCTGGTGGACAAAGTTCAATTAAGGAGGTAAATTCCTCACTTCTCTGCCAGGTCTCAACAAGAAATAAAAAGTCCTGCCCTGCAGTAATGAATAAATCGTTCAAAAAGAATGATTTATTTGCGATGGAACGTGCGTTAAGCAGTGCCAGCTGGATGGGCTCTGTAACAGCAGCAGTCTCGCCAGGAATGGGGGCTGGTGAAAGTTGACGCAGGCACCCGCTACCTGCAGGGGATTTTCTGGCTCGAAGCAGGGAGAAGGCCGGTTGGCACGGTAGAACGGGGAAAACAGGCCGGAGAAATGATGGCCTCACTCCAGGCACACCCGAGGGCCAGGATCCAGGAAAGAGGCCAGCTGCAGAATTAGGAGAAGATGAGGTGGAGCGAGCGAGACGGCGGAGCCGAGCAAGCCTTCTGGATTTCACCGCGGCACCTGCACGTCTTCCCCGAGGTTTGGATCGCTTTCTGCTGGTATAACCACAGCGGGGATCACAGGTACCAACGGGAAGTTGCAAACTCAGAGACCGATGGAAGAATCTTCCCTCCTGATTATGACAGCCAAACCCCACCATGGAAGATCGAATATCCAGCAACACTTGGCGATCATAAACAATGGCTGATTGCACATAATCCAGACACAATAACACAATCAAAAACAGGACAAACAAGCGGAGACGACCAGCAGCCAGAAACACAGGCAGCGCGGCCATCTTGGAATCCATCTTGGAAAATTGACTCTCAATGTCTGGATGGCTGCTAGGTCTTTGGGGTCAATTCTCACCCCATCAGATGAGACGAGTCTCCCAACATACCGCATCTCACGCTTGAATAACTCACACTTGGTGGGCCAGAGTTTGATGCCATGCTGTTGGAGAGCCCTCAGGACCTGCCTCAATCCCTCCACATGGTCCTCGAAGGATTTGGCATAACAGAGTATATCATTCAGGTAAGGGATGCAGCATTCATCCCGTATGGAGTCCAACACCTCCTCCATACACCTCTGGAAGGCAGCTGGGGCATTTGAGAGGCCGAAGGGGATGCAGACTCACTCATAGGGCCTCTTTCCACCAAACCGGTTCCAGTGTTTAACTGGAGCCAGAGCATCATTAGCACCAGTTCTTTGGTTTTCCACTGACTAAAGCACCAGTCCCGGGCTCTCAAAACTGGGGCTATCGTGGCCCCAACTCCTAGCTGGGCCAGCGGTAGCACCAGTTGACGTAGTTACGTCAGCAGCCCATGGGCGGAGTTAACCGACCTGAAGAGCGCTTCAAAACATTACAACCGCCATTGCATTTCCGAACACCCAGCGATGAATGGGAAAACAAAGCAGGCGTGGACTGAAGACGAAATTCAGTTTTTCTTGGCACAATGGACATCAGCCGAAGTCCAACAAAAACTGGAGGGTGCTTCTCGAACAAAGCCAATTTTCGAGAAAATACAGCAAGAGATGTCTGCCGCTGGTTACCACCGAACCGTAGACCAGCTGGCAAACAAACTGAAGAAGCTCAAAAAAGACTTTCGGGACCAGAAGTCTAAACTGGAGCGTAGCGGCAATGGGAGACCGCCTCTTAATCCCCATTTCCAGCTGCTAAATTCTGTGCTTGGGGAGAGGCCAGCGAATCAATGTACGGGGGCATATAACTCAGAAACGGCATCTGCGGTTTTAACAACAATTGATGACACCGCTGAACAAGCCGCTCTAGACATTACTGGTAAGTGTATTTGTTGTTGTTGTTGAAATGTCATAAGTCTACGAATATATATATATATATACACACACACACACGCTTGTATTGAGATGTAACGGCCAGAGTTTAGGTATTGTTTGTTGTTGTGTTTGTATGCGAACAAGCCAGTATTGTACTGTAACATTAGCCGTCGTTGTAGTGGTTTGTAGTAGAATAGTACAGCAAAAATGTTAGCGTCTTTCAGAATTCTTTATCAAGTATCCAGTGCAAAATATTCAGTTTTGGTTTCGTATCGATACTGTGCACGTGGATTGCAGCAGCGTTTGTTGTTACAATCTATGTTAGTAACGTGGCCATTTAACCTGGACATGGTTGGCTCACAAAACAAGAATTATACAATTTTTTTTTTTATTAGAGTCATTACTAATAAGCTGTTTTGTTTTCATATCAATACTGTGCACGTGTGTTGCAGCATCTGTTGTTCCAAACTGTGCTAGTAACGTTGTTAATTATCTCCGAAAATCTCCTTTAAGAAAACCACGCCAAAAACCTTAACTTTTAATCAATCCATCCATCCATCTTCTAACGCTTTTCCGGAGGTCCGGGTCGCGGAGGAACTTTTAATGTTAGTCTTTAATCTTCTAATCCTACTTTTTTTCAATGTCTTTTTCTAATAAATTCATTACTGAATACGTTTTTTTGTGTGTGGTATCAAGACTGGGTATTACAGGGTGTCTTGCACTAGTTATTGTTCTGTTGCTCATAACATGGCTAGTTGGATAGATCAACAATGTATATGCCTACACATTTCTTAATGGAAGGCTTGAGTTGTACATTGTGCGTACTAACATTTTTTTTTTTTTTTTTTACAGATCCAGACTTGACAGAAGTGTTAGAGGTTGAACCACCTTCACCTGCTCCAACGGTGTCCTCCTCAGCGTCTGGTGCATCTGGTCGGACCAGATTAGGTAATAAATTGGTATCAACATAGCAAGTGAATTAACTGAGCGAATTCCCCAAACTGATGTATTACTGCATTTTCACACAGTACTTCAATTACAAAGACTGTTAATCACAAAGTAGTGGTGTAACTGCAAACACTGATGATTGCTGCATTTTCCGATGTGTGGTTATTTTGTATTGCTTCATAATTTTGTACTTCACTACAGGGAAACAGAGGAGGGACAATGACAGACAGCAGGAGCAGAGCAGGAGGGATGAGGAGATGACCTCCAGGGTTCTGCAAAGTATGGAGCAGACAACAGCCACCCTTGTTGGCTTAATGGAACGCGCTGTGTCTGTGCTGGAGGAATTGAGAAACCCACCGTCACCGCATAGACTGTCTGGCTCAGGGAACATATGATGACATATTTAAAAAATTTTTGGAATTTAATATTTAAGATTTATTTAATAAAACCAATTTTTCCTTCAGTGTTGTCTTGTTGCTTCCATATTATGCAATTATGCACTCAACAAGCATGCATGAAATGTCCCGCTTTTCAGGAGAGACAGTACAAATTGCTATTATGTTACAGTAAGGGGAAATACTAATTTTGAATTTGCAGTAATGTCAGTTTGTCAGCTATTATTTAAATATTTGGGTTTTATGGGATTTATTCGTGAATTCAAAACTTATTGTTGCATTTCTCCAAACAACAATCAACAACCAACTATATCTATGGATATTTTCTGCAGAAAGTGTTCAAAGTTGCTTGCTTAAAAAATGTTAATTGGCATTTGTTTAGGCAATGTACTACTGTTAGCTTTGGACAAGATCATTTGTGGGGGAAAGCAATTTTAATTTATACGCCTTAGAGTATTTCTCTGTTCACCCCTACACGAGTAAAAACTTGAACCAGTACGTTAACAAAGTAGATTTTCACACATATAACTCTGTATATGTGCCTTTCCAACATACAGCGTGGATCAAAATACCTAAGTATTTTAAGTAATTCTGTTGAACAACAATTCCAAAGCATTGTCTGATTGTTATTGGTTAATTTTCCTAGAATTTTCATTTATTACCACTTTTGTCAGATTCAAGTTATTTCTATGACCATTGTGGCTTTTCCTTTCATTAACAGAGGGGTACCAACAATTTTGTCCACGTGTGTAACCTGGAAACAGAAATACACAATAAATATCTTTACAAAGGACAAGACCAATTGTTAGCGGAGACTGAAATTTATGCTTTATTTATGCTTTCTCATAACGTCACATGTTACAGTTTGCATACACTTGTCATTTTAAATTTGTACATGACATGGGAGGCACTTAACCGGTTATTGCTCCACACCGCTGAAGTACTGCATTAAAGCTGCCCTAATTTTGTCCCCATTCTACACTGGCATTGTCAGGCAGTGGTTGCACTTGAGGCTGACTGTGATCTGGGGTGTCTGGGAGTTCAAGGTTGTCACCGTGTTCCTCACAAATGTTGTGAAGCATGCAACAGGTGAGCACCATTCTCTTGCACAGGTCCAGTTTGCTGTCATTCCGTTTAAGGAGGCACCTCCATCGTCCTTTCAGGCGTCCAAAAGCCATCTCCACAACTGAGCGTGCACGGCTCATCTGGTAGTTGTAGTCACGTTGTTCGGGGGTAAATCTGCCTGTGTCTGAAAAGGGTTTCATCAGCCAGTTTTGCATGGGGTAGGCTGGATCACCAATGAGATAATGCCCAATGTCAGTACCACAGATTGAGACTTTGTTTTGCTGCATGAACTGGCCATCACTTAGTCGTTCCCACAAATGTGACTGACGTAGGACTCTGGCATCATGCACACTCCCTAGAAAGCCAACACACACATCCCAGAAAAGCCCTTTGCCATCCACAACCACTTGCAGAACTACTGAATGCCATCCTTTGCGGTTATAGTAGTCCCTTGCATACTCTGGTGGTACAATAATTGGAATGTGGCTGCCATCTATAGCACCCACACACTGCGGTACTCCCCAGCGGTTGTAAAAATATGTGGCCATTTCAATTAACCTACTGACATCAGGATTTACTATATGGTTAGGAAGCAACACCTCAATGGCAGCATCACAAAATTCCCGGACACAGTTAAACGCGGTGGTCTGACCTACCCCAAAAAGATGGCTGATGGTTCTGTATTCACCACCACTAGCCAGTTTCCAGATGGCAACTGCGACCCGCTTCTCAACTGGGATACACAATCTATAATTCGTGGTTTTTTTGGAAAGAGAGGCTTTTGTCTGATCACAAATGTACTTGAAAGACTCCCGGGACACGCGGAAGTTTTCTACAAACTGATGGGCGGTGAAATCCGGAACAATGGAGTCCCACCAGTTACCTGACCGAGGATGTGCCCAGGTAACATGTGACCTCCGCTTCATGATGTGCTGTAACACCACCTATTACAGAAAAATAGACATAGTTATAAATAGATATAGTTTTAAAGGTGTAGTCATTGCTGGTTCATTGAGCTACATGCTTTAAGTAACAACCGCTGATCATGGAAATACAGCTACCTTTCTCACATGCTCTCGCCGTACTCTTCGATTACAAAGTAGGCGAAAATGGTTTAGAAGCAGATGCACGTGACGTTGCAGTTGGATAAGACCGGCTCTGAAAAGTAAAAGCAGCACCGAGAAGAGAACACGCGTCATGTTGTTGACAACAATTCTTCTTCTTCTTCTTCTTCTTCTTTCTCTTCTCCTTCTCTCGTTTACTGGCGAATAGCAAACAAGTGAGAGGTGCATACCGCCACCTTCCGTCTTCTCTGGTGTTCTGCGGGGGTTGGGCGCTTCACACTACGTAATGACGTAGGCCTGACGTAATCCCCGACTAGCTCCATATCGGTGGAAAGCCAACTGGTTCTTATGAGCCACTCCAGAAGAACTGGTTAAGCACTAGCACCAGCCCCAGAACCAAACTAGCACTGGAACCGGTTTGGTGGAAAGGAGCCCATAGAGGCCCCAGGGGGTGATGAACGCGGTCAGGTGTCTGGATCCCTCCGCGATGTACCCCTGGTGCAGTGTTTCCTCTGGCTTAAAGACCTTGGCGCGGTGGCAACATATTTTTCCCCGGGGGGGGGGGGGGTAAACATACCGGAATATGTTAATTTTATACTATTTATTTCTTTTTAAAATTTTACACCGCAACGTTGCATATGGAACTTACCATTTGAAGTATTGTACAACTGAGGCTTGAACATTGGGCCAGTTGGGGTCCCACCCAGACGTCCTGTGTTTAGACTTTTTAGTGGTGTTATCCTTCTTTCCTTCCTCTGCCTGAACACTTCCCTCTTGGGTGTTTCACACACATACACATCCACACTTCATTCATTCCCATTAACATGTTTTGGGGGTTTTGTTCAATACAACGCACAAAACCACTCCTGCACGTGGGTTTTTCATTCACTAAGTGGCTCTAGTGCAGACATAAATGGCCGGCTCCCAGTTGTTTAGCAACGGCCGTTATACTGTAGTTGTGCGCTCAGGCTTTCTCATCAGGCACCTCTCTAGGCAGCCGCTGAAGGACCTCAGTTTAGAGCTAGCGTTTTTAGCTGTTGCTTTGTCACTGCCGCTGGAGAATAAAAACGGCACTCCTGCTCATGCGAGAAAAGACAGAAATTGCCATTCTCATAACTTAATACTGTAGTGGCTGGTGAAATATATCCTCAGCAATTCGTCAATCCCCCTGCCTTTCCCTTTATATGAAGCCGGCTGCATTTGAATTCTAACCACATCTCTTAGCTAAGCGACTCTTCCATTATGGCTCCCGTTTCCAGTGGGTTAAAACCATGATAAACGCCAGTGCTTACATACCTATGATTTTTTTCCATGTTTAAAGTACTTTAATAAACTCATGTTTCTGTCGGACAGTCACGCTTAGCGAGACACTGCTGACTGATTGGAAAACTCATGTGAGTGGGGCGCTTCTAAACTCCGCGTGGATGCCGGCCACGCGCGTTGTTCGTGTGCGCGCTTGCGGAAAGTCATTGCTTCATATATTTTTAATAATAAAATCATATCGGCTTGGCGTGGCGATATGATTTCAGGCGAGGCGGGCCGCTACAGAGAAATATTACCAGAGGAAACCCTGCGGTGATATGCTTTTCCCTGGTCCGAGATAGAGAACCAGCAGTATCCCCCCAGTGTGTTCATCAAATCTTGGATCCGTGGGAGTGCGTGTCTGTTGGGAACTGTCTTGCGATTGAGGAGGCGGTAATCAATGCAGAGCCTCAACGTTCCATCCTTTTTGTGCACACACACCACTGGCACAGCATAAGGTAATTTTGCTTTCACAATCCACTTTTTAGCCAGCAGGTCTTGAATGTATTCCTGAACTTCTTTATAGAGTGGCTTCGGTATGGCTGCATATGAACATTGCACCGGAATGTCATCTTTCATGGTGATGGTCATTTGAAGGTTTGGGATACAGCCGATATCATCATCACAAGTGAATGCTTTGGACTCTTCATAGAGCAACTGCTTTATTACCACCTGTTCTTCCTCATGGAAGTGGCCAATGTCGACTGGTGGATGCCACAGTGCTGATTGGTTGAGGGAGGGTGTGCCAACTTCATTCACTTGAGCACTGTTTACTTGGTCTTTTTCAATTATTCTGCCAATCGGTTGGATGCTGCCCAGGGCTGTGCGGGCGGCTAGAAATACAACATGCTTGGTTGCGTTGCCCACAGGAATTTCAACGTATGGTTTCTCGGTGTGGTGCACTTCAACTACACCATCACCCATATCCAGCTGCTCAAACTGTGGATCATCAGGGCAGGTTTCAAAGAGGGCAATGGAATGGGTAAAACTGGCAGGGACTGGGAACTTTAGGTGGACAATTTGACCTGGGTGGACTACAACATCACGATGGCCTACTTTCGCTGCCACTTGCTTGCACTTGTCAGTCCTTTTCTCGATCTGGATGAAGCTGACTATTGCTTCAACTTTGTCAGTTTTGATCTGCATGGCCCCTTTAAAAAAAGTCTTTAATTTTTAATTGTTTAGTCGTATTACATGAATCTCCCATTATTTTAAACACTGATATTAAATATCCATATATCCAAATATGTTTAAAAAAACACACAGGCTTATACAGGGTATCCTAATTTTTTCACGACTGTGTGTGGAGACACCTACGGATAAAGCATCCTGACGCATAAATTCCTAGCACAACACAACCGAGTGCTGAATCAAGCCATGGCCAGCATAGTGTTTGTGGTATGTATTCATGGTCTTTTAATACACATACGAGTATACATTTATTATTTGTACACCTTTATTATTATTTACAATAAATATAATTATGCATTTGATCACTAAAAGAAGCCATATTGTTGTACATTTACATATAGTTACATATATTTACAATATTTACCATACATCAAGTTGCATGACAGCATTCCTCCTGAATCAGTCTTTTTGTTGTTCCTTGACAGGAAGGCAAAAAGAATTAGACAAGGCCCTAGTTGACCTCATTGTGAAGGACTCACAACCTTTTCCAATTGTGGAAGATGAGGATTTCAGGAACTTTGTCAATAAACTTGACCCCAATTACATCCTTCCATCCAGAAACACACGAAAACACTCGACTGTTTGTGTAGTATTATAACATTTGGCCACCAGATGTCGCTGTGGGGAGATTTTTCAAATGTTCCAAAAGATCGATTCTTTTTCGGAATCAATTGTTCCAAATGATTCGATCCCTTGAACATTCCATTTCTGCCATCACTACAGTCACTTCAACCAAATAAAATATGTAAAGTCATTTAATAACCAAAGTAAAGTGCATCTTCTACCAAGACAACTTAAAACCATACTGTATCTCAAAAGTGTAAACTTAATACTGAAGCCAACTGGACTTAACTAAACATGCAAACCAAAAGGCGTGTCCCAAAGCTAATCATGTAGCCACAGTTAGCTTGTTAGCATCGCTACTATTACCACAGCTCTGAACGTAGAGTACTCTCAATTTTGACAGTGGTTTCTAACATTACAACATAATCTATCTGCTCAAAACCCCACACGTTTTGTCAGCATATAAAATACTGTGACTGGAAGTACTTTTGCACTTTACAAACCTGTAAAATAGCAGAAACATGAATGAGGCCAAGACATGACTTGCGTTTTGCTTCAGTGCGGTGATAGTAACGAAGGTAAAACGGCCGTTACACCAAAGCACTGCTGCTGCTGTCACTGCCTTATAGTGCCCCCTACTGTTCTGGAAATAGATGGCTGATTTAACTGTGTTAATGGGCCTCCTTACATTGCAAGTAGATATAGGGCATGGGGATAAGACGTAAGAAAATTACATTAATTAAAAAAAGCTAAATTATCATACCCCACTTGTGACCACACATTAGTGGGTGTCACATATTTATTTATGACAAGACCTAATCTGGTATTTCCAAAGATTAATTATAAAAGAAAAGGTTTATCTCAAGTAATGTATCTGTATTCACTTATTTATATTCATTAATATTCACTGCAGGTTTGGGTAGAACACAAGTTACATTTAAGGGACAGCGCAGGCTGTTCCTGCTGAGGAGACTCAGGTCTTTTGGTGTACAAGGGGCGCTGCTGAAGTCATTCTATGACACGGTGGTGGCATCAGCCATCACTTTTGGAGTGGTCTGCTGGGGCAGTGGCATTACTGCAGCCGATAGGAAGAGACTGAACAAACTGATTAAGAAAGCTAGCTCTGTCCTGGGGCAGCGCCTTGATCCGATGGAGGAGATAGGAGAGAGAAGGACGGTGGCTAAACTGTCATCTCTGCTGGAGTCCGAGTTCCACCCTATGCAGGACATACTGAATGCACTGAGGAGCTCATTTAGCAGCAGACTACATCATCCCAGGTGCACAACCGAGAGGTTTCGTAGGTCCTTCCTACCAACGGCTGTCAGACTGTACAACCTAAGCAGGGCTGCTCGCAGAGATAGCAAAAAGACGTAACAAACTAATAGTTTTTTGAATGCAAAAGATGCAATAGACTTACACAATGGTCCTCTCCGGCATACAACTAGGAACATACCGGTCGCTATGGAGGGTGAGAATATGTATGGGCACATAATCATACCATGTAGGATAACTAAGTAGACGGTTATGCTGTTTCATTCCATCTAGCAACAATGCTCTGCACTGTGTGTGTTTATATATTTGCATATTTATTCCATCTAGCTACAATGCTCCGTACTGTGGGTGTTTATATATTTATATATCTACATATTATTCCATCTAGCTACATTGCTCCGCACTGTGTGTGTTTATATACTTGCATATTTATTCCACCTAGCTGCAATGCTCCGTACTGTGGGTGTTTATATATTTACATATTTATTCCATCTAGCTACAATGCTCTGCACTGTGTGTTCATATATTCATATATTTATTCCATCCAGCTACAATGCTCTGCACTGTGTGTCTGTGTGTGTGTGTATATATATATATTTTATAGTAATACGTACATATGTTTATTAGCTGCTCTTGCTTGCTTGTTTTTTTTTTTTTTTTCTTGCCTTCTGATTGTTGCTCTGAGTGTTGCTATCCCTGTGCTGTTGCAATCCTGGAATTTCCCCGTTGTGGGACTAATAAAGGCTTATCTTATCTTATCTTATCTTATTTATTCAGAACAGCCAGACATTGGCAGTGATGCATGATAATCAAGTCAGTGGCGGTAATGCACCTGTAAGCTGGTTGCCAACTGCCAATCAAATCTAAAAGAAGAAGAAGAAGAAGAAATGTTGCCTGAAAAGGTTCTTGTACTTGTAGATACTTTGACAAAACAGTACTTAGATGAGTAACTTTATCGCAGGATACTTTCTACTCAAGTACATGTGAGGATAAAACTACTTTTACTCAAGTACCTTTGGTCACAGTCACTAAATTTTAATTTCACCGATTTGAAAACTGATTAGAAATGTGCCTGTTTAAAATGACTAATTAGTCTCACTAGAAATTACTGCATTGTTGATCATTTTAGTACATTTATAATCTTATTTAGCTGAGATGGGTGTTGATATTATTGTTCTTCTATTCCAGCTACAAAGAACAAGTAATTTAAACAAGTTAGATTTAAAATGTTACAAATTCATGTTTTAAAAAATCATATAAAACAGTCACAAATTTGACAGTCATACATTTAAAAGAAAAATGTTTGCAATGTAGAACTGCTAATTTTTTAAGTACCGTAAGAAGTCAAAAATGTATGTTACAAAAATCTAATTTATGTGGAAAAACTCTGATTTATAGGATAAAAGTTGTATATTTGAAAGAGACAAATTGTATGAAAAGACTCCCAAATTTAGGAAAAAAGTCTGCAAATTCAGAACCGCCATTACTACTCCAGTAACTTTTTTTTTTTTTATTGAATACTTTCATCTTCACCTTTTCTGGTGACAACTCTGATGCTTGAAGAATTCCAATAACAGTAATATTACTAGAGAACAATTTCTGGCTTCTCTACCCACCTCTGGTTTTAAACAAAGATGTAGACAGAAAATTAAAAAATAAATAAAATGTATGCCGTCCTGTTAAATTTTATTACAACAATTAAAACGGAGAAGAGTGCATGGTAGTGGTGATGACAGTGTGAGTCCTGGTCGCTCCTGGTTGGTGTGAAACATCCTGAACAGGATGAAGTGAAGGACCAGTGAGCTTCTCTGCTGTCCTCTGTAAACAGAAGTGATTTTAGGTCACAGCATGGATCTTTCTTGTACTGGAACTTTAACATTTAAGACACTGAATTTCACCTGTGATGGTTGGAGTCATGAACTGGTTCTCATCAGTCTGGGACAAGTGTTCCACAGTCTTCAGTTTCCACATTATGAAGCTCTTTTATCAGACACACATAGAAATAGAACAATGGACCATAGTACACTATGAAGTCTATTTTTCTGAGTTTATTATTTTGCATGTTAAAGTTTGTGAAGACACTAGTAAAGCTGTTTACTGTGGAGACAGATATAAGGAAGTCATATAAAAATGATTACTTGTGTATTAGTTTTATGGAAGAAAAACAAAGCTATAACACTTGGAGGAAAAGACAAAAAACACTTTCTAAAGTGGAACATATCCCTATATAAATTCAAGAAATCTCTCAGTGTCAGTGACTCGCTAAAAGAAAGGATCATAGGACCGCCTATCAGAGATCGTAAGACTCACTATGACATCATCAAAGGTCATAGGACTCACTATGACATCATCAAAGATCAAAGGCAGTCATCACGATCATAGGACTCACTAAAAGATCATAGGACTCACTATGACATCATCAGTGATCAAAGGCAGGCATCACTCATGATTATAGGACTCGCTACGACATCATCAAAGATCATAGGACTCGCTATGACATCATCAAAGATCATAGGACTCGCTAAGATGTCATCAGACATTAAAGGTAGGCATCATTCACAATTATAGGACTTGCTACAACATCATCAAAGATCACAGGACTCGCCATGACATTGTCAAAGATCATAGGACTTGCTACGCCATCATCAAAGATCATAGGCAGGGATCACTGAACGAGTGCTGACGTGCTTGCTTACACCCTTTCTTACACCTGCTTTCTATGGGCATGCAGAAATACTTGCTTATACTTGGCTTCTACGGGCATGCACGGGTATGTAGAAATTAAAATACAAAAGACAATCAAGTACAAATACCTTAGAATCACCCAGAATGTAAATATCGGCCACGGCCAAGATATATAGAGTGATGATATAGATAAGTTCACAGGGGACCTCACCAAGAAGAAGCAGGAAGATAGAGTGATGAAAACAGACACACAGAAAGACAGACATATATGGAGTGTGTGGCAGTGCCCCTCCGGGGCAAGATGTGTAGAATGATGATATAGAGTGAAGTATGAGGAGACGAAGAAGAGTGATGTCTGAAGATAGAGTTGAGGTTCGATTGGACACAGCAGTGATGATAGAGGGACTACAGCTCCTGACCAGATGGAGTGATGTGGAGTGAAGTGCGTGGCGGTGGTGTAGCCTACCTGTCAAATCTAAAAGAAGAAGAAGAATACAAATATCAACACTAAATATCACATAAAATCAAAATCACATACTGAGCCGACATGTGGGACCCCAAACTAATCCGAAAAGAGAAAAAAGTAACAGAAGGATAATTTATAAGTACACCGTACCTGTAGGATAGGAATATCACATAATATATTAGTATGGCAGTGCCCTAGGCTGGGAGGGGTGAGGCCCGCCTATAGGAGGCGGCGCCACCTTACTATAAAAGCCTGAGGCAGGAGACCTCCGGTCTCCTTGCCACACACCCTAACCCTATATGTGTTATAGTTCTTGTCTAATAAACATTATAAACGTCACCTCGCCTCCTCATTATTTGGGACGTAACATTGGCGACGAGGGTAATTGGAGATGGAGAGAGCTGCAGCCGCCCTTCGACATTTTTTGGAGGCTCCGGGAGAGCTGTTGATCCCGTGGGACTAGGTGGTTTGCGGCCTTCCAAAATTATATACTCATGTTGGACCTTGGTGACCTGACGAAAGCACATGCGAGGGCTCTCCTTGTCCATAACCTGGGCATGGAGGGCCAGAAGATCCTCAGCACTCTTGGAGGAGGTGACACGTTTGACGATGTGGTGAGGCTCATGGCTGGCTACTTTCGAGCACCCGACAACATCACCATGCGGCGCATCCAGTTCTGGCAACGGTGCCAACGGCCTGGTGAATCAGTCCAGCAATTCGTGGCAGACCTCCAGCAGTTGGCGGGTGAGTGCAGGTTCGGACCCTTGGAGGAGGAGATGGTTCGTGACCAACTGGCTGAGCACGTGGCCTACTCCTCGGCGAAGGTTCACCTGCTAACGCACGCTGGTGAGCTAACCCTCTTAGCGGCCATTGAGCTAGCACAGAAGCACGAGGCAGCAGAGTGGCTAACGAAACACATTAGCCACGAGGAAGCCCCTCAGAAGAGCGGAGCACATGGGACGACCCTGGCTTTGGATTGGGACGAGGGAAGCAATGACAAGTACATGGCCATCGTCAAAATAAGGTCCATCCCGGGGATACCACGATGCTACGGCTGCGGATCTGTTAAGCACCGGTATCGAGCCAGGAAGTGCATGGCGAGGGGCAAGCATTGTGGACAGTGCGGCCTGCTCCATCACTTCGCCAGAGTTTGCCGCAACTTCACCAAGGAGGAACGGGACCTGGCTAAGGTAACACCGAAGAAGAAGGCCCCAACGGTGGTTCACACAGTCTCGCCTGACACTGACAGACGTATAGTTTGTGACATCGTGCTGGACGGGACAACGGTGCCACTGTTGGTGGACACGGGGTCAGTGGTCTCCATCCTGAACTTGGCGACAGTAAGACGGTGTTTTCCCCACTATAGAGTTAGCGGTACCGGCATCACCTGTTATGGTTATTGTAGCCACCCGCTGGATATCGTCGGCTTGGTTTGACTGTCAGTGAGGTACGGAGGAGCCTCTATCTATGGCAACGGGTTCCTGGTGTTGTGGGAAGGAAATAACCTAATGGGTTATTGGTAACGCCATTACCTGCAAAGAGTTGGCAGGTGGTGGTTTGTGGGACCGGCCCTTTTTTGTGGGATGTGACGACGAAGTGTGGGACTTAGGGTGGCCCATTCCGGGTGAAGAGGGACACCGCTGACACCATAGTACGCCGACTAGACGGGGATCCTGTGCCAGTGTTTGTGGTCCAGCGGAGGACGAACCCGCACGGTATGGTTTGATCTCTGTGGAGGCGCAAAAGTCCAGAGAGCGAGAGTTGCCGGGTTCCAGTGGTCAATGGAATACCACTGTTGAGCCAGCAGTAACTGATGCCGCTCCATCGCACCATCATCTGGTGTCCGGGGCAACACCAGACAGCGCAGACCCCAACCGTACCGTTAACCAAGGCAAGGGACATGGACAGAGTCATAAAAGAGCCAGAACGTGGCGCAGTCGACGGAGGAAGCCAGTGGGTGCTCCCCTAAGGGAGGGCGATAAAGTGCACCCTAGGGTTGAGCCTTGGCTTGGTCAGGTGCGCAGTTCCAGAATTGGGACAGAGGGAGAGGATGATCTGCGGGTGGTCCAGTCTGGCGGCAACAGCTACTTAAAATTGACTGATGGGTCTGACAGACATCCCAACGGGCTGCGACGTCGGAGTGCAGTGGGGTGTCGATGCAGTCTGTCTCCAATTGCAACAAAGCGGAGACTCTCTGGAAGTGGGCCGTGTAATGGACACTCTGGGGGGGGGGGGGGGGGGCTTTGAATGACCCGGATTGAATGCATGGGGCTAACAGTGGGTCTATTGTGCAATCTATAATGTTCTGGTTTGTAGTTAATTGTTCTGTTAAAAAAAAAAAAAGAATAGAAGAAATACAACTTTTTTGAAGTGTGTGTTTACTGTGGGGTGACTTGTGAGTACGTGTTACTGTTTGGTCAAGGGATGTAGGTACAGTGATCACCATCTTTTAAAGTGTTGTGTTTTACTTTTATTTCCAGCACATGTTGCTGAGGTGATTCCCCTTTCACAGGCTGGTCTTTATGGCTGTGGGTGGTCTCATTAGGGACGTAATTGGGCTGCACGATGGCGCAGTGGTTAGCACTGCGGCAGCACAGTTTACCCTTGGCCGGGGGATCGTGGGGATCGTGGGTTCGATCCCAGCCCCCGACCAACAGTGATCTGTGTGGAGTTTGCATGTTCTCCCCGTGTTTGCGTGGGTTTACTCCGAGATTTCTCCGGTTTCCTCCCACATGCCAAAAACATGCAGGTTAGGTTAATTGGAGACTTTAAAGTGGCCCTAGGTGTGAATGTGTGTGTGAATGGTTAAGGGATAGTGCCGTATCGTGGCTGCTTCATCCATCCAGGTGGTGGATGACCCTCAATTTCCCCTCTGGGGATCAATAAAGTATACTAAATCTAAAAAAAAAAGTCTAATTACCTTTGTGTTAAGGTGAGTTATTTGATAGGCACGAGACCACTGTTGTGAGTGTGTGACTGTTGTGTGTGTAAGGTGCTATAATGCCTGAGTGTGAATGGAACGGTTATTGCCCATTGTGTGAAACTGTTTTGTGTTTTAACTATTTTGGGGAGTTCCCTGTTTACATGTTATATGTATATTCTGTGGGTTTTCTGTGTTTAGTTTCTATGTCTTAGGAGACATAGGAGCTTAGGAAGGATTATTTTAGTTTGGTGAGTGGCTCATTTTTCTTTCAGAGACTCATGTTTAAATAGCAGAGGGTTCCTCTGAGCCAGTGTTGCGTGAATGGCTAGGCCTGTTCCCCTGTATTAAGAGTGTGATTCGGGTATAAATTTATTAGTTGGGTAATTAGTGTGGTTGCAGTTTTTTCGGGGGGGGGGGGGGGGGTGTAGAATAGGAATATCATATATTAGTATGGCGGTGCCCTAGACTGGGAGGGGTGAGGCCCCGCCTATAGGAGGCAGCTCCACCTTACAATAAAAGCCTGAGGCAGGAGACCTCTTGGCTCCTTGCCACACCCCCGTACTCGCAGTAGGGTCTCCCTATATGTGTTATAGTAAATGTCACCTCGCCTCCTATTATCTGGAGCATAACATTACCTGTTGTAAAGTGGTCAAAACAGAGGCCGGTCAGGTCGTTTTATTTCCCCCAGGCCTTATCCATTTGTATCCATTTAGTTATCCATTTGCCCACAACATTTGTTAATAAAGCACTTTGAATTAAAAATGTCCACAACATCCTCCTTTTGTCCTCTTTGCTAGCTGATGAGAACTCTATAGACCTATATTCCTGGCAGTTCTTCTCATCTTTCATCAGATGGTGATGTCTGCATGAGTCTATACTGCAACTGTGGGCATTTTCCCAAGTTTAAAGTGAGATTTTGCAGCTGTCTTCAGGCTTGTTTGAAAATAGCGGCACTCTGCTGCTTGTAGCAGGTTGATTCAACCCCCCCACAACACACAGGACACTCAGCTCTCTTTTCTCGGTGTTTCCCGCTGCACTACTGAGATGTAATGTGCCATTCATGTATTGTGATGCAATGTGCCACGCATGTATTGTGATGCAATGTGCCATGCATGTATTGTGATGTAATGTGCCATTCATGTATAGTGTTCATGCGTCCTGTCCTTACTGTGACCTAGAGGCTGAGATCGATATGTAGATGTGCTTTGGTGTAACCCCCACAAACAGACTGGTCAAACACAGCGCTCGGCTAGAGCAAAAAACAGAACAGTGAAATGTGTATTAATGTCTACAGGCAGACTCGTTTCGTCTGGCTCACTTCTGTGATGTTAATGTTGCCTTTCATGCATTGTGTTCATGCGTCCTGTCCTCACTGTGACCTAGGGACTGAGATCAATATGTCTCTCAAATGCAAATGTCTTATGCCTGTTCTGTTATCTCTTTGATCATACCAACTGCTGGGGTATGCCCCTTGATGTATTGTTGTAGTTGAGTATATATGCTGCAACTCTGTAACGCAAACCCTCTCTCTCATTCCCACTTCTGCAACTGGACACAGACTTTGTGTCCCTCTTCTCTGAGAGCCGTTTGGGCTCGCTCCCGGTGCGCATGCACGGCGCCGGGAGCGGAGCCCGTGACGGCGGTATGATTAATAAAGCTCCACTTAAAACCTTCACCAACGCTGCCTTATTTCATACTGCCGCACTGGTGACCCCTTGAAGACGCACACGCTTTGTGCGACGCAGCCTTCTGATTTGGACGGCCACGCTGGCGAACCGACGCTGAAAAAAACACGCTGCCAGCGAACACAGCAGCCTGACGAGCTGCTCTCCCTTCGGCTTCGGGGAGACCTCGACGCGGAGCCAACACAGGCGAGCCGTTCCCTGGACATCACCCACGACCGGGAAAATCTGCAGAAAACGTCATGGCGCGACCCTTGCCTGAGATCGGGACGTCCACGCTGGACCAGCCGAGGGACACAGAAAGTTTTCTCCCTCTCACCGCTACTCCCCCCTCTCAGCGATCCATCTCATCTACCCGAGCCTGAGGAACAAAGATCGTCTATTCCCTCCCACCGCTCCAACGCATCTGCACGAGCCTGAGGGACAAAAGATCGTCCATTTCCTCTCACCGCTCCAACGCACCATGGCCAATCTGCAGCCACAGCTCAACCTGGATTTTATCGGCGCCGTCTGCGCCGATCTCCACCAAGATTCTGCACCCTGACTCGTCACTCCAGCGGCCCACCCAAGCACGGATCCCCCGCGCGTGCACCGGGGAGTTACGTGGACGGCACACCACGCACGGGACAATAATGGCTTCACTGACCGCCTTCCTTCTGCTGCACACTGGCCCTTCAGGCTTGATTGTACACCTGAGGCCGCAGCTTGCCGCAGCTTGCTCACTGGATTTTATGGTCTTAGCCACGGCACACAAGGGGAATTCAGCTGTCTGCGGTTCCAGAGGCTGTAGGGTTACGTCTGCCCTAAAGTCAACACGCCAGTCCCTCTGCTTTTATTTTTTTTTTCTCTCTTGCCGCCGCTCCTGCTTTTCTTCATGGCCACGAGAGGAGTCAGAGACTAATTTTTTTTCTTTCTTCTTCTGATCTCCGCATGTTCAGACGGGACATCGCGGAGCAGCAAACACTTTTGGTGCGACTCGAACGATTTTCCCGCGCCCGGTCAGCATTTGCTACCCCCCCTCCCCCTCCTCCTGCACAGAGCTTTTCCCTGCTCGCTGCCCAAACTGCAACATCGAGGTCACGGTCCCCTACCGTGCCCTCTGGGGGGGAGCAGTGTAGCGGGTTGATTCAACTCCCCCACAACACACAGGACACTCAGCTCTCTTTTCTCGGTGTTTCCCGCTGCACTACTGAGATGTAATGTGCCATTCATGTATTGTGATGCAATGTGCCACGCATGTATTGTGATGCAATGTGCCATGCATGTATTGTGATGTAATGTGCCATTCATGTATAGTGTTCATGCGTCCTGTCCTTACTGTGACCTAGAGGCTGAGATCGATATGTAGATGTGCTTTGGTGTAACCCCCACAAACAGACTGGTCAAACACAGCGCTCGGCTAGAGCAAATAACAGAACAGTGAAATGTGTATTAATGTCTACAGGCAGACTCGTTTCGTCTGGCTCACTTCTGTGATGTTAATGTTGCCTTTCATGCATTGTGTTCATGCGTCCTGTCCTCACTGTGACCTAGG
Organism: Pholidichthys leucotaenia; assembly: GCA_020510985.1. Classification (NCBI taxonomy): domain Eukaryota; kingdom Metazoa; phylum Chordata; class Actinopteri; order Cichliformes; family Pholidichthyidae; genus Pholidichthys; species Pholidichthys leucotaenia. The sequence goes on along the minus strand of CM035839.1, from coordinate 100,618,861 downwards.
GACTGAGATCAATATGTCTCTCAAATGCAAATGTCTTATGCCTGTTCTGTTATCTCTTTGATCATACCAACTGCTGGGGTATGCCCCTTGATGTATTGTTGTAGTCGAGTATATATGCTGCAACTCTGTAAAGCAAACCCTCTCTCTCATTCCCACTTCTGCAACTGCTGCTGCAGGACACAGACATTGTGTCCTCCTTCTCTGAGAGTCGTGGGCTCGCTCCCGGCGCGCATGCACAGCGCCGGGAGCGGAGCCCGTGACAGCGGTATGATATAATTAAACTCTACTTAAAACCTACAGCATCGCTGCTTATTATTTTTTTAGCATCCGCTGCACTGCTGCCATCACCACTTCCAGCTGTGACCGACAAAATAAAAAGAAAACAACACCAAACGGAATCAGATCCGTTAAGTCGTTTTTGCTCAATTTCGATTTTTTCTTCTTCTTCTTTTAGATTTGATTGGCGGTTGGCAACCAGCTTGAAAAGGTGAGAAATTTCTTCTTCTTCTTCTTCTCTTAGATTTGATTGGCGGTTGGCAACCAGCTCCAAGGTGCATTACCGCCACTGACTTGATTATGTTTTCCTCATAGCTTTGTGACGTTTTCCTCTTATCGCTTTATGACGTTGTCCTCATCGCTTTGTGTCAATTTCCTCATAGCTTTGTGATGTTTTCCTCATAGCTTTATGACATAATCCTCATAGCTTTGTGACGTTAAACTCATCCCTTTGTGACATTTTCCTTTAGCTTTATGACATTTTCCTCATAGCTTTGTGAAGTTTTGACTTCACAGTTCACGTCATAACAGTCAACAGCATTCCCAGGTTTTGTTGTCTTCTTCTTCTTCTTCTTCTCCTGGTTACTGGCGGATAGCAAACAGCTGAAAGGTGCATACCGCCACCTACTGTACAAACGAGTGCAACATTATGTCATCTGAGCCTGACCCCCAAAGTCTATGACTTAATCCTATGTTATTTAAGAACAAGAAAAGAGCCCTTCTCGTGATTCTTAGTGCCTCTCCAGCTCCATCTGTTCCCAGAATCCCAGTTAAATCCCATTCCTTACCGGCTTCTCGAACTTCATTTTTCATTCTCTGTCATTCATTTTCATACTTATGACGGTGTAATAAGATGTGCTCAACATTTTCTTTTACTCCACAATCCCAACATTTGTCACTTTCGCTTTTCCCCATGGTGAATAAAGTGCCGTTTAAACCTGTATGAACCAGTCTGAGTCTTGCCATAATGATGTCTTCCCTCCTATTTGTTGTTTTCCATCCATCCATCTTCTACCGCTTTTCCAGAGGTCTGGGTCGCGGAGGCAGTAGTTCAAGCAGAGAAGCCCAGACTTCCCTCTCCCCAGCCACCTGCTCCAGCTCTTCAGAGATGATACCAAGGCGTTCCCAGACTAGCTGGGAGACATAGTCTCTCCACCGAGTCCTAGGTCTGCCCCGAGGTCTCCTCCCAGTGGGACATGCCTGAAACACCTCAAGTGGGAGGCGTCCAGGAGGCATCCTAATCAGATGCCCATACCACCTCAACTGACTCCTTTCAATGTGGAGAAGCAGTGGTTCTACTCTGAGCCTCTCCCAGATGACTGAGCTCCTCACCCTATCTCTGAGGGTGAGTCCAGCAATCCTACGGAGAAAGCTCATTTCAGCCGCTTGTATCCGCGACCTTGTTCTTTCGGTCATTACCCAAAGCTCGTAACCATAGGTGAGAGTAGGAACGTAGATTGACTGGTAAATCGACAGCTTTGCCTTAGAACTAAGCTCTCTCTTCACCACAACAGACCGGTACAACGTCCGCATCACTGCAGATGCTGCTCCAATCCGTCTGTCAATCTCTCGCTCCATTTTCCCCTCACTCGTGAACAAGACCCCAAGATACTTAAACTCCCCCACTTGGAGCAGGAGCCTGTCCCCAACCCAGAGAGGACAATCCACCTTTTTCCAGCTGAGGACCATGGACTTGGACTTGGAGGTGCTGATTCTCATCTCAGCCGCTTCACACTCACACTCCCCTCCTCATGGATCGCCACCTCCTCATGGATCGTCACCTTATCGTGGCGGGGGGGTTTGCGTGCCCCAGTGATCCCAGGAGCTATGTTGTCCGGGGCAATTTGCCTCTGATAGGGTCACTCAAGACAAACTGGTCCTGGGTGAAGGGCCAGACTAAGAACAATCCAACAGACTCTCATGATAAATTCTAGATCAAGGATTCAGTGTACCCCGCCCGGTATGGGGTTACCGGTGCCCCACCCTGGAGCCAGGCCTGGGGGAGGGGCTCGAAGGCTAGCGTCTGGTGGCCGGGTTTCTACCCATGAAACCCGGCCGGGCTCAGCCCGAAGGAGTTACATGGGTCCGCCCTCCAGTGGGCTCACCATCTGCAGAAGGGATCATGGGGGTCCGGTGCTATGTGGATTAGGTGGCGGTCAAAGGAGGAGACCTTGGCAGACTGATCCCAAGCTTTCTTTTTTGTTTTAAAGTTTTTGTAAAGGGTATACATGTCATTACAGCATTGCATTGTTTACATTTTCATCACGTTCCCTTTTTTTTGTTTTTTGACAACATTGGAAAAATAATTATTACAACACCCTTTTTTAAGTGAAGAAAAAAGAGAAATTAAAGAAAGAACAAAAAAAAACAAACAAGAAAAAACAAAAAACAAAAAACAAAACAAAAGAGCAAAAAAAATAAATAAATAAAATAAAAATAAAAGAGCATCTGGGTAGTGTTGGAACAAAGAGAGGTGCCATTACTGAAATGGTATTTGTCAAAGATTAGATCTGATGGAAGACACATATGCGTTCCAGGGTTGCCAAAAGCTCAAGAACCCATCCATGTCCTGTCTCAGTGCGAATGTCAACTTTTCCATCAAGTAAATGTCTTGAATACGTTAATCCATTCTTCAGGTGTAGGACAATCCTTCAACATCCATTTTTTAGTTAGAGCTTTTTTACTTGCCAATATTAAAACAGTGAATAAGTATTTTTCTCCTCGTCTTTTCAGTGATTCCGGTAGTAAACCCAAATACAAAGTTACAAAAGAAAAGGAGACTGTTATTTTGAATATTTTCCCCAATATTGTCTGTACATTGGTCCAATATTGGTCGATAATTGGGCATGACCAAAACACATGAAAATGATTTGCAGTCTCTTCACCACACAAGCGCCAACAATTCAACCCCTTACGAGTAAATTTGTTTTGTGCAGGTGTTCTGAAAAATCTTACCAAATTTTTCCATCCAAATTCTCTCCACTGCAGGGATGAGGTACTTTTCCATTGTTGTTTATTTAGCTTTTCCCATATTTTTACCTCCGCCAAGGAGGTTATGTTTTCATCGGCATTGGTTTGTCTGTCTGTCTGTTTGTTTGTTTGTTAGCAAGATAACTCAAAAAGTTATGGACAGATTTTCATGAAATTTTCACAGATTGTCAAAAATGGGGTATCCTACAGATGATTACATTTTGGTGGTGATCCGGATCACTGTCTGGATCCAGGAATTTTTTTACTTATTGGGATTTCCAAAACGGGAATCACAGTAATTTGCATAATACAGGACAACTTTTCAGCAGCTTCTGCAACACATTTAACACCTAAGGAAATGGAATAAATCTGGATAATGATGCAAAAAAATGAAAAAATAGGGAACCTTTGAAATTTTTAAAAGAACAAATGAAGCTATAAACACGCAACAAGCATCACAGTATGGCTAATATATGCCACTTGCGAATGACATTTTTTTCATGGTCAACGAATCTATAAAGTTAGACTAAATAAATGGAAGATTAATATTTATAATGTTAAACACTGTATGGGGGGAACTGTAGCGCTTGGCGGAGGTCTGCGCTCTCCGAGTGCTTTTCTAGTTCCAGTTGTAAAGTGAAATTCCCCTCTTTTTCCCATCTCTCTTTTATATATGATGTGTTGTCTCCTTTTAAGTCTTGAAGACCTTGGTATATTTTAGAAATGTATCTGATCCCTGGGATCCCTTTATATGCCATTAAGAAGACCTTCAGAACACCTGACTGGGCCCTTTCCAAATCTTCCTTTTTAAGTATTTTGTTTATGTGGTGTCTAAGCTGAAAGAACCTGTAAAGGTCTTGATTTATTAGACCTTGTTTTTTCAAATCTTCAAAACTTCTTAAAGTTTGCCCTTTAAAAAAATCGTAATATTTTATCAGTCCGTTCTCTTTCCATTTTTTAAATCTAGTGTCTGTTTTATTAGGAGTAAAGTCTTGATCATAGGCAATCCATTGCAGTAATCGATAGGGTTCTTTAGTTTGATTCTCTCTGACTATCTTAAACCATATTTTTAGTGGGGTCTCTATCCACGGGTTAGTGTTATTCAAAAGTTTAGGTAAGGCATTGTTCCCTATTATCGCCTGCAGGGGGATGTCACTTGTTATTTGGCATTCCATCTCCTTCCATTGTGCAGTATAGACTGGGTCACATATCTCTACTAAAGTTTTAATTTGTGCGGCTTTAAAATAGTCCCTGATATTTGGCAGCACGAACCCACCTTTGTCTTTGTTTAGCTGTAGGGTTCTATATCTGATTCTAGGTCTCTTGCCCTGCCATATGAATCTTGAGATCCTTCTGTCCAGTTCTTGCCATGTTTTTTTGGGAGGTTCTACCGGTATTGTTTGGAAAAGGTATAGAAGAAGTGGAAGTATATTCATTTTGACTGCTTCAATTCTTTGTGCAGTACCCAAGAATGGTATCATATTCCATCTTGCTAGATCAGATTTTATGTTTGCCATCAGTGGATCATAGTTTAGTGTTATAATTTTGTTGAGTTGTTTCGGGATATTGACCCCCAGATATTTCATAGATTCCATCTCCCAGTTAGTTTTGAGTTTGCTTAGTAAATACTGATTTGGGTCATAGTTGAATGTTAAAATTTGGGTTTTATGCATGTTTAATTCGTACCCCGATAAATCTCCATACTCTGAAAAAACTGAGATTAGTTCCGGAAAAGAGGTGTCCGACTGCCCCAGGTATATTAAAATGTCGTCAGCAACGAGTGCTATTTTATGTTCCTTCTGACCAAGTGTAATACCTTGAATTTTTTGATTCTGTCTTAGTGGAGACAAGGGGCAGCCCTGACGACATCCTCTTTCCAGTTCAAAAGATGATGATAATTTACCGTTAATCCTTATTTTAGCTGTTGGTTTTTTATATAATGCCTGGATAGTTCTAATGAAGTTGTTATGAAAATTGAAACTGGATAAGATTCTATATAGGAAAGACCAGTCAACGGAATCAAATGCCTTTTCAGCATCTAATCCCAATATGGCTGCATTTAAATTATAATTTTTTATATGATGAATTATGTGTAAAGTGCGTCTAATGTTATCTTGTGTCTGTCTTTGTCTTATAAAACCTGTTTGGTCTAAATGAATTAAGTCTGTCAGTATATTTTCTAACCTTTTGGCAAGGATAGTGGTAAAAAGCTTATAGTCCTGATTTAACACACTGATTGGTCTGTAGATGGAGCAGTCGAGTTTATCCTTTTCAGGTTTAGGTATGACTGCAATGACCCCTTCTCTCCAGGAGGGGGGATTTGCCCTGTGTGGAAGACATAGTTAAATGTTTTCAGGAGGAGAGGAGATAGTTGCTGTTTAAAGGTTTTGTACCACTCTGCTGTAAAGCCATCTGCTCCTGGGGATTTGTTAGCTTTAAGTTTCATAATTGCTTTTTCTAATTCTTTAGGTTGTATTTCTGACAATAGTGTTTTATTTTGTGACTCAGTAAGTTGGGGAAGGTTTAATGTATTTAGGAAGGCTTCGGATGCGTTTTTATGTTTTTTGAGGGAGTACAAGTTCTTGTAGTAGTTCTCGAAGCTTTTAAGAATTTCCTGAATTCTAAATTTTATTTCCTTTGATACTGGGTCTCTGATTTTGTAGATTGCTCTCTCCGTTTGTTGTTTCCTCAATTTATAGGCGAGTAATTTTGCCGATTTGCTACCTGTTTCATAATATTTTTGTTTCAGAAATGTAAGTTTCTTCTGGATTTCTATTGTGTAGATCTCGTTTATTTTTTTTTTAAATTTCCTTAATTTTGAGTGAGTCATTAGAATGAGTGTTGTCTTTGTGCTCTTTTTCTAGTTTCTTAAGTTCTGACTCTAATGTGATTAGTTTTTCTTGTCTCAGTTTCTTTTGGATTGCCAGTTTTGCTATAATCTTTCCCCTTATTACAGCTTTGCATGCGTCCCACAGTATTAAAGGGGCTACTTCTCCATTATCATTTTCTTCCAAGTATCTGAGAATATCTGATTCCAATTCATCTTTCAGTGGTCCTTTCAGCACATTTGAATTTAACCTCCAAGAAAATGTATTATTTGTGTATTTTTGGATACTTAAGTCCATTTTTTTTTTTTTACTTTTGGCGCCACACGAGTCGGCTGCCCTTTGCAACAGCGGCTCAATTCTGAGTCTTTTTTTCCCTTCCTCTCTCTTTTTGATCCGTTTTTTTCACTCCATTTATATCACGGACACACAGATCGTCCCAAATGTCTCCTGAGCCGGTGGACGGAGCCACTGTTTATAGCATGAGTCGATACAGCAGGGAGGAGCTGCTAGCACTCAACCGCCACCCGGCGCTAACGGAAAAACTCTACATACCGAGGGAACTGAGGCGAAAACGCCGTGGCTGCCAGGCTGGAGTAAGGCGGAGGACAAAAAATATAAGGTACAGACCCTCCCTTCCTTCTATTGTCATGGGGAATGTACGGTCGTTACTGGGAAAGGTAGATGAGCTAGCGGCTATCTCCCGCTACGATAGCATATACCGGGAATGCTCTCTCCTTTTGTTTTCCGAGACGTGGCTAACTGAACTAGCAGCAGATGCTAACATTGAGCTGGAGGGTTTCCACATGATACGGGCAGACCGAACACCAGACAATGGCAAAACAAGGGGCGGTGGAGTGATAATGTATGTTAACAACAACTGGTGCAGACCGGGACATATCACTGTTAAACAAAGACACTGCAGCAAAGACATTGAGTTGCTAGCTGTTAGCATGCGGCCTACATATCTCCCGAGGGAATACTCACACGTGATCTGCATTGTTGTTTATGCAAATCCGACGGCGAACGCTGGGACAGCGCGTGACGTCATCCATTCAGTAACCGGCAGGCAGCAGACAGAACACCCAGATGCTCTTCTCCTCATCTCAGGCGATTTCAACCATGTTTCACTATCTCCCATTCTACCTACGTTTACCCAGTATGTCACATGCCACACTAGAGACAATAAAACACTGGACTTATTCTACGCAAACACTAAGGAGGCGTACACCTCATTACAACTCCCCCCACTCAGGAGATCGGATCACAACTTGGTTCATCTCCGGCCGGTGTACAACCCCTAGTGCACAGACAACCTCCGGCCATGCGCACAGTGGAATTATGGTCTGAGGAGGCAATGGACACTCTAAAGGGCTGTTTTGAAATCATCGCCTGGGAGCAGCTCTGCGATCCACATGGTGAGGACATCGATGGCCTCACTCACACCATCACGGACTACCTCAGCTTCTGTGTGGACAAATCCGTTCCCACCAAGACCATACAGTGTTGCTCAAACAACAAACCCTGGATCAACCCTGAGATAAAAACACTTCTGAGAGAGAAGAAGAGGCTCTTCAGGTCGGGGAACAGGGAGATGCTGAAGTCCGTACAGAGGGAGCTGAGGAGAAAGATCAGAGAAGGCAAGGACAGCTTCAGGAAGAAGATGGAGGACAAGCTGCAACAAAGCGACATCAGCGGGGTCTGGAGAAACCTTAAAACCATCTCTGGGCTCCAGAATACCTCCCCCCAGGCCACGGGGGGCAGGGAGTGGGCGAACAATCTGAATCTGTTTTTCAATAGGTTTGACCAACCGCCCTCCCCCCTGACTGCACAACAACCACTGCTGCCTCTAAAGACATCAAGTCCTGCTGCCCACTCCCCACTCCACCAACACCCCCCCACTCCCAACACACAGCCCCCCAACCTGACCCTGACCAAGACCCAGGTGAGGACGGAGCTGAGGAAGATCAAGGCTAGGAAGGCGTCGGGACCGGATGGCATCAGCGCAAAGCTCCTCAAGTCCTGTGCAGACCAGCTGTGTGGGATTGTGGCGTACATCTTCAACCTGAGCCTGAAGCTGGGGAGGGTACCACAGCTGTGGAAAACATCTTGTGTGGTACCTGTACCAAAAACTTTCCACCCCAAAGACCTGAACAGCTACAGACCGGTGGCTTTGACGTCCCACTTGATGAAGACCCTGGAGAGACTGCTCCTTGCTCACCTCCGCCCCCTGGTGGGACCAGCGATGGATCCACTCCAGTTCGCCTACCAGCATGGCATTGGGGTGGAGGATGCGGTGATCTTCTTCCTTCACCGTTCTCTGTCCCACCTGGAGAAGCCCGGGAATGCGGTGAGGATCATGTTCTTTGACTTCTCCAGTGCTTTCAACACCATCCAACCGATGATCCTGAAGGACAAGCTGCTGCGCACAGGGGTGGACCAGCACCTGTCATCATGGATCCTGGACTACCTCACAAACCGGCCTCAGTTTGTGAGAACCCGGGACTGTGTGTCCGACACGATCATCGGTAGCATGGGGGCCCCCCAGGGAACGGTGTTGGCTCCCTTCCTGTTCACTCTTTATACTGCGGACTTCTCACACAACAAAACACACTGCCATCTACAGAAGTTCTCAGATGACTCTGCGATCGTTGGCCTCATCTCCAATGGAGATGAAGCCGAGTACAGAGGGCTTATCCAGGACTTTGTGGACTGGTGCCATCGGAACTGCCTCCAGATCAACACGAGGAAAACTAAGGAGCTGGTGGTGGACTGCCGCAGGCAAGGACAACCCCTCACAGCACCAGTAAATATACAGGGAACAGACATCGAGATGGTGACATCCTACAAGTACCTGGGTGTACATCTGAACAATAAACTAGACTGGTCACACAATACTGACGCACTCTACAAGAAGGGACAGCGCAGGCTGTTCCTACTGAGGAGACTCAGGTCTTTTGGTGTACAAGGGGCGCTGCTGAAGACATTCTATGACACAGTGGTGGCATCAGCCATCACTTTTGGAGTGGTCTGCTGGGGCAGTGGCATTACCGCAGCCGATAGGAAGAGACTGAACAAACTGATCAAGAAAGCTAGCTCTGTCCTGGGGCAGCGCCTTGACCCGGTGGAGGAGATAGGGGAGAGAAGGATGGTGGCTAAACTGTCATCTCTGCTGGAGTCCGAGTTCCACCCTATGCAGGACATACTGAATGCACTGAGGAGCTCATTTAGCAGCAGACTACATCATCCCACGTGCACAACCGAGAGGTTTCGCAGGTCCTTCCTACCAACGGCTGTCAGACTGTGCAACCTAAGCAGGGCTGCTCGCAGAGATAGCAAAAAGACGTGACAACCTAATAGTTTTGAATGCAAAAGATGCAATAGACTTATACAATGGTCCCCTCCGGAATACAACTAGGAAAATACCGGTCGCTATGGAGGGTGAGAATATGTATGGGCACATAATCATACAATGTAGGATAACTAAGTAGATGGTTGTGCTGTTTCATCCCATCTAGCAACAATGCCCTGCACTGTGTGTGTTTATATATTTACATATTTATTCCATCTAGCTACAATGCTCCGCACTGGGTGTGTTTATATATCTATATATTTATTCCATCTAGCTACAATGCTCCGCACTGTGTGTTTATATATTTACATATTATTCCATCTAGCTACAATGCTCCGCACTGTGTGTGTTTATATATTTACATATTTATTCCACCTAGCTGCAATGCTCCGTACTGTGGGTGTTTATATATCTACATATTTATTCCATCTACCTACAATGCTCCGCACTGTGTGTTTATATACTCATATATTTATTCCATCCAGCTACAATGCTCTGCACTGTCTGTGTATATATATATATATATATTTACAGTAATATGTACATATGTATATTAGCTGCTCTTGTTTTTTTTTTTTCCTTGCCTTCTGATTGTTGCTCTGAGTGTTGCTATCCCTGTGCTGTTGCAATCCTGGAATTTCCCCATTGTGGGACTAATAAAGGCTTATCTTATCTTATCTTATCATATACAATGATCCCTCGCTACTTCGCGCCTCACCTTTCGCGCCCTCAGTGCATCGTGGATTTTTCAAAAATATTCATCAAAAATTCAAAATTGAGAAAAAAATGGGCGGGTGCTAGCAGAAGGCAGGGAGACTACATTAGAACATCAGGTATCAACACGGAGAGCCCGCACAACTCAAAATCCACCTCTCTGTTCGCTGTTCTCGTGTTGCCTCGGCTCGGGAATCTCGCAAGCTGATTGGCCGAGACGTTTTACCCAGCTTCTCTCCCTGCCGAGCGCCCATACCCAGCGAAGGAAGACCGCATTCATTGTTCTTTATCGCTCGTGTTGCTTAGTCTCGCCGCGTGGAACTTTTTGCTGTTCTCTTGTGCCTTTTTGTGCGAAATAGTCTTCCCGTCGAGCCACTACGCCGCCTCCTGCAGCTTCTCCAGCTCTATCGGAAGCCGCCCTCGACGATCCTGCGCCTCTAGCACCTGACGATGAGGCGTCACCTGAGGAGCAGTAAAGCTCTCATTAACCTGTGCAGTAAATCATCTTCAACTTGAGTTACGTATCTTGTTATAAGAATAAAAGAGCTCTAAAAACATATTTATGTACACTTTATTTACATCTACGTATGTATGTACACTTACACACACACACACACACGTATCATATGAGAGAGAGAGTGAGAGAATGAACGTACATATTATTTATGGGTGACGTCATTAGGGTTGACGCTACTTCGCGGTTTTTCACTTTTTGGGTCGGTTCTGGAACCCATTAACCGCGATAAGTGAGGGATCACTGTAGATCGGACTGTGGTCAGAGAGATCCATCAGTCCTATTTTACATGTTTTTACTCTTCCAATGTCTCTATTAAACATAAATAAATAGTCAATCCTTGAGTATGATGAATGTGGTGCTGAGTAAAATGTATAGTCTTTTACAATGGGGTTGAATTCCCTCCACACGTCACAGATTCCCATTTCTTTTAGCAGCATCCGAGTTTTTCTACTTTGAGTGTTATTTTGATGTGGAGAATTACCTGATGCATCCCAGTATGGATTCAGTCTTAGATTGAAGTCTCCACCACATATCACTAAACCTCGGGCTTTAGTTATCATTAGGTCAAATACATTTTTATAAAATTTCCAGTTAGCCCCTGGAGGTGCATATACATTCTGTCACATCCGCCGTTTTTACCGGCGCTCAGGCCATATTCCTCCTCAGCCCAGCTCTTATTGTGACAGTGTCTCAGCGGGCTCCCAGCTGTCAAGCTCTACGGGACGGCTGGAGCCCAATTACCTCTCATCAGCTGAGGCGCTGTCAACCATTATAAAAGGGAGCAGCTCCGATCACTCGGGGCTGTGACCTCGCACTATTATCCACACTCTTCTCCGGCGTGGGTAAGGCTGGAACCCCTTCGTCTGGCGCCAGCCACCTGTTCGTCATTCAGCATCATTTGTAAGTGTATACCATTGTTTGATTGTTTGTGTTTTGGCCTCACGAGGCCCTGTTCCTTTGTTCCTGTCCATTATTACCAATAAACAACGCAAACTCACTGGTCAGCCCTTGGCTCTCATTTACGTAACAGTAGGTCACAGCCAAGTGAGTTGCCAGCGGCTGTGAGTTTGCTAAATTGGACTTGTTCTTCCCTGTCTGGGTGTCTACTCTGAGAGCATGCAGTCTCCCAGGAGCCGCGTTCGGCGCCTGGGTAATGAGCTAGCGACCGCCCTGGAGTATGTCGACGGGACGCTCTTCACCGCCTCCCTTTACGACAACCCCAATGACATACGCAGGCACCTAGATTACGCTGAGGTTCTCCTGGACAATCTCCCTCGCTACACCAACCACCCTGAGGTCTGTGCCAGGAGAGATGACATCGCCTCACACCGTGAGATTCTCCTTGGGCTGGAGGGAAATCCCGGCAGGAAGCCGAAGAGGAGTCGTTGTCACCCCTCGCTTCGGGATCCCACTCCTGCCTCCGTTCCGGCCCAGGAGTTCGCACCATCCAGAGGTCTTTTCCCATCGGGCACGATGTCACTCGGGAATCCCCCGGAGAAGCTGCAGCTGGCAGCTGTCAAGATCCGAGACCGGGTGGCTGCTGCTCGCTCTGCGGTTCATCCATCCGCCATCATTACCTCCGCCAAGGAGGTTATGTTTTCATCGGCGTTGGTTTATCTGTCTGTTTGTTTGTTTGTTTGTTAGCAAGATAACTCAAAAAGTTATGGATGGATTTTCATGAAATTTTCACAGATTGTCAAAAATGGGGTATCCTACAGATAATTATATTTTGGTGGTGATCCGGATCACCGTCTGGTTCCAGGAATTTTTTTACTTATTGGGATTTCCAAAACGGGAATCACAGTAATTTGCATAATACAGGACAACTTTTCAACAGCTTCTACAACACATTTAACACCTAAGGAAATGTAATAAATCTGGATAATGATGCAAAAAAATGAAAAAATAGGGAACCTTTGAAATTTTTAAAAGAACAAATGAAGCTGTAAACACACAACAAGCATCACAGTATAGCTAATATATGCCACTTGCGAATGACATTTTTTTCATGGTCAACGAATCTATAAAGTTAGACTAAATAAATGGAGGATTAATATTTATCATGTTAAACACTGTATGGGGGGAACTGTGGCGCTTAGCGGAGGTCTGCACTCTCCAAGTGCTTTTCTAGTTAAGCATGTGACGGCGGCAGTTAGACTGGTGGAGAGGAATCCAGAGTTGCGTGAGTACCCAGAGTTTGCCGACCTGCTCGCTTCTGTCTCTGCACAGGAACGGCGATTCCCGGGTCTCACCTTCACCTCACCCCCTGCAAGTAGCCGTCGTCACACCGGTCGTCAACCTCAGCACGAATCCCGTCCGGATCCAGTTCCGGGTTGCCGCAAGGTCTCAATTCCCCACACAGCTGTCACTCCTGCGCCTCATCAGAGGGGAAACCCCGCAACCTCGTCTCCTGAGCCATCTTCCCCCACTGTTACGTCAGCACTCCGGGCCCGGCTCATCTCGGCTGTCGCCCCCTCCTCCTCGACACATACTCCGGCTGCTGTGTGCACCCAGAGTCCTGACTTGGTGAGCTCCGTCCCGGAACCATCACGAGCGGCTCCCCAACGTCCTCCCAGGGGGTCCTCCGTTACCATCCGGCGGGGAAAGGGAGGAGCAACGTCCGCCACAGCAGTCACCATCCAGCCTCCAGGAGACAGGCAAGTCCCAGTTCATTCATCCACTCATTGTGATTTGCTCTGTCAGACTCCTGGAGGTGGAGTTCGGGGTTCGCAGCTCCCCGAGCTCCCACCACCTGCTGTGGCTGTAATTGTTAACCCCGCATCCTCTGTGTCTCCCTCCGCTGAGCGGTCCTCAATGCCAGGCCAACGTCGTGGGATGAGGAGGGGGCCTGCGGTTCTGGAGAGCCTGGTTCCGGTTCCGCAGCTACGCTGTGGGCGGAGGAGGAGAGCGGACTGCAGCGTGGAACCTACGCCGACGATGAAGCGTCCCCGGGTCTCCACGGAGGAGCGGTCCGGTCCAGCGGGTCGAGGTTCTCCTGCCACCACGCCGTGTGGGCCATCGGCGTGGGCACCGGTGCCGGAGGACTCTCAAGCTGCGCGCACCATCATGCCAGCTGCGGAGCCCGACGCAGCTGAGTGGGAGCCTGAAGACGACCTCCTGCCGTCTGAACCTGGATCTTCGCAGTCCTGGACAGCGTCAGAACCCGAGATCAGGCAAGTGCTTTACTTTGTCTTTCTCCTTCATATATTAGAGCATTTTAGCCTGTCTCTAGGGGAGATGAGCCGGGTGCAGCCGCCCGCTGCGTCTGAGCTTATCTCACTGGGTTCTGGCACTGCCGGTGATCCTGATCCCGGTTCTTCTCTCTCTCCTGAGCCTTTTTCCAGGGTCGCCGGCGAGGAGCTGCTTTTGCCCGCTGTGCCTGAGGTTCCAGGTTTGGGATTGGAGGTCGGTTCTGGTGCAGCGCCGACCCAATCGGGGTCCGACGCGGGTGCTCCCGAGACCCAATCGGGGTCCGTCGCGGGAGTAGCCGCGACCCAATCAGGGTCCAACGGGGGTGCAGCACCAGTGGTATCCGGGCTCTGTGAAGGAGCTGCAGATCCCCTGCCATCGGACACTGGACCGGCTCACCATCATCTTCATCCCCCTCTTCACCATCGTCACCTGAGTCGCTCTCATCTTCCCCCCAAGCCTTCTCCACCAGGGCCCATATGGACCGCTCACTGTAGGCCCGGCTCGCCCTCACTATCTCTCTCCACAGGGAAGACGTTGCCCCTCTCTCCCCTACGGGCCTGGTGGCTGGGCGATGCGGGTCAGCCGTCAGAGGGACTGCCGTGCCCATTCGGCTCTTTGGTTCGGTCGCCCGACCTATTGGACTTTCTGTTCGGCGATCTGGTCCGGCCGCCCGAGATACTGTTTTTTCTGGCCTGGGATTCGGGTAGGCCGCCTGAACATTTCTCGTCACCCCTGTTGGTGGTTTGGATGCTGAGTGCGGGGAGACTCCCCGAACTGAATTATCTCTGCTGTGCCTAGTCTTTTGTGTTTTTGTGAGAGTGCAGCCATGTAATTTCTCGTAATTGTTTCACATTTAGCGTGCCTTTTTTTCCCTTCCCCTCCTGTTTGAGGGATGCCCTGTATCTGGTAGATTTCGCCTTAGGAGCCTCTGCTCTCGTTTCAAGGTCTCCTGGGTTGATTTTCTTTGAGTCTGTCTATATATTATTATGGGCATTTCATGGAGTATTGTGGTTTTCCTTTTTTTTTGTCCTCTTTTCCATGCTCTGTGATTACTTCATTTGTTCCCAGCCTAAGTAGTGGTTTTTTTTTCCCTCCTTCCGCATATGGTTGCCTGTTTTGGAGTATTGTGTGTTCTTCTTCCCCATGCTCTGTAATTGTTTCATTTATCCCTTGTCAATATTGTATTCTCTTTTCTTTTTTTCTCTCGGGCTACACATTAGCATTTTTATGGAGTATTGTGCTTCTTTTCCTCATACTCTGTAATTGCTTCATTGTTCTCTGCCAATATTGTGGTTTTTCCTCTCCCCCTTTTTTTTTCTGATTCTCACCCTCCTGGCCTGCGCCCCATCCGCCCACCCTAGGTGGTGGGAGGGGGGGGGGGCTTGGGTGTTACTGGCCGTTCTGAGTCTGGCCTTGAGGGGGAGGTACTGTCACATCTGCCGTTTTTACCGGCGCTCAGGCCATATTCCTCCTCAGCCCAGCTCTTATTGTGACAACGTCTCAGCAGGCTCCCAGCTGTCAAGCTCTACGGGACGGCTGGAGCCCAATTACCTCTCATCAGCTGAGGCGCTGTCAACCATTATAAAAGGGAGCAGCTCCGATCACTCGGGGCTGTGACCTCGCACTATTATCCACGCTCTTCTCCGGCGTGGGTAAGGCTGGAACCCCTTCGTCTGGCACCAGCCACCCGCTCGTCATTCAGCATCGTTTGTAAGTGTATACCATTGTTTGATCATTTGTGTTTTGGCCCCACGAGGCCCTGTTCCTTTGTTCCTGTCCATTATTACCAATAAACAACGCAAACTCACTGGTCAGCCCTTGGCTCTCATTTATGGCTTGCAAGAACCATACGTAACACATTCAGCAGGGTGATATCTTCTCCCTCTAGCCGACCAAGTACCATGCTGAATCTCCCTTCTTATCTTTATGTTCTGATTTTTTTTCAAATATAATTTTGGTTGAGATCAATGTCGCTACCCCTCTCCTCCTCCCTGACTTATATGAAGATGAAGAGATCATATTAAACCCTTGTCTATTAAGTTTAGTGTGCTCCACGTCTGTTAAGATAAGATAAGCCTTTATTAGTCCCACAACGGGGAAATTCCAGGATTGCAACAGCACAGGGATAGCAACACTCAGAGCAACAATCAGAAGGCAAGAAAAAAAAAAAAAAAAAAAAAAAAAAAAAAAAAAAGCAAGCAAGAGCAGCTAATAAACATATGTACGTATTACTATAAAATATATATATATACACACACACACAGACACACAGTGCAGAGCATTGTAGCTGGATGGAATAAATATATGAATATATGAACACACAGTGCAGAGCATTGTAGCTAGATGGAATAAATATGTAAATATATAAACACCCACAGTACGGAGCATTGCAGCTAGGTGGAATAAATATGCAAGTATATAAACACACACAGTGCGGAGCAATGTAGCTAGATGGAATAATATGTAGATATATAAATATATAAACACCCACAGTACGGAGCATTGTAGCTAGATGGAATAAATATGCAAATATATAAACACACACAGTGCAGAGCATTGTTGCTAGATGGAATGAAACAGCATAACCGTCTACTTAGTTATCCTACATGGTATGATTATGTGCCCATACATATTCTCACCCTCCATAGCGACCGGTATGTTCCTAGTTGTATGCCGGAGAGGACCATTGTGTAAGTCTATTGCATCTTTTGCATTCAAAAAACTATTAGTTTGTTACGTCTTTTTGCTATCTCTGCGAGCAGCCCTGCTTAGGTTGTACAGTCTGACAGCCGTTGGTAGGAAGGACCTACGAAACCTCTCGGTTGTGCACCTGGGATGATGTAGTCTGCTGCTAAATGAGCTCCTCAGTGCATTCAGTATGTCCTGCATAGGGTGGAACTCGGACTCCAGCAGAGATGACAGTTTAGCCACCGTCCTTCTCTCTCCTATCTCCTCCATCGGATCAAGGCGCTGCCCCAGGACAGAGCTAGCTTTCTTAATCAGTTTGTTCAGTCTCTTCCTATCGGCTGCAGTAATGCCACTGCCCCAGCAGACCACTCCAAAAGTGATGGCTGATGCCACCACCGTGTCATAGAATGACTTCAGCAGCGCCCCTTGTACACCAAAAGACCTGAGTCTCCTCAGCAGGAACAGCCTGCGCTGTCCCTTCTTGTAGAGTGCATCAGTATTGTGTGACCAGTCTAGTTTATTGTTCAGATGAATACCCAGGTACTTATAGGATGTCACCATCTCGATGTCTGTTCCCTGTATATTTACTGGTACTGTGAGGGGCTGCCCATGCCTGCGGCAGTCCACCACCAGCTCCTTAGTTTTCCTCGCGTTGATCTGGAGGCAGTTCCGATGGCACCAGTCCACGAAGTCCTGGATAAGCCCTCTGTACTCAGCTTCATCTCCATTGGAGATGAGGCCAACGATCGCAGAGTCATCAGAGAACTTCTGTAGATGGCAGTGTGTTGTGTTGTGTGAGAAGTCCGCAGTATAAAGAGTGAACAGGAAGGGAGCCAGCACCGTTCCCTGGGGGGCCCCCGTGCTACTGATGATCGTGTCGGACACACAGTCCCGGGTTCTCACAAACTGAGGCCGGTTCGTGAGGTAGTCCAGGATCCATGATGACAGGTGCTGGTCCACCCCTGCGAGCAGCAGCTTGTCCTTCAGGATCATCGGTTGGATGGTGTTGAAAGCACTGGAGAAGTCAAAGAACATGATCCTCACCATATTCCCGGGCTTCTCCAGGTGGGACAGAGAACGGTGAAGGAGGAAGATCACCGCATCCTCCACCCCAATGCCATGCTGGTAGGCGAACTGGAGTGGATCCATCGCTGGTTCCACCAGGGGGCGGAGGTGAGCAAGGAGCAGTCTCTCCAGGGTCTTCATCAAGTGGGACGTCAAGGCCACCGGTCTGTAGCTGTTCAGGTCTTTGGGGTGGGAAGTTTTTGGTACAGGTACCACACAAGATGTTTTCCACAGCTGTGGTACCCTCCCCAGTTTCAGGCTCATGTTGAAGATATACGTCACAATCCCACACAGCTGGTCTGCACAGGACTTGAGGAGCTTTGCGCTGATGCCGTCCGGTCCCGGCGCCTTCCTCGCCTTGATCTTCCTCAGCTCCGTCCTCACCTGGGTCCTGGTCAGGGTCAGGATGGGGGGCTGTGTGTTGGGAGTGGGGGGGTGTTGGTAGAGTGGGGAGTGGGCAGCAGGACTTGATTTCTTTAGAGGCAGCAGTGGTTGTTGTGCAGTCAGGGGGGAGGGCGGTTGGTCAAATCTATTGAAAAACAGATTCAGGTTGTTCGCCCACTCCCTGCCCCCTGTGGCCTGGGGGGAGGTATTCTGGAGCCCCGAGATGGTTTTGAGGTTTCTCCAGACCCCGCTGATGTCGCTCTGTTGCAGCTTGTCCTCCATCTTCTTCCTGAAGCTGTCCTTGCCTTCTCTGATCTTTCTCCTCAGCTCCCTCTGTACGGACTTCAGCATCTCCCTGTTCCCCGACCTGAAGATCCTCTTCTTCTCTCTCAGAAGTGTTTTTATCTCAGGGTTGATCCAGGGTTTGTTGTTTGAGTGACGCCGTATGGTCTTGGTGGGAACGGATTTGTCCACACAGAAGCTGAGGTAGCCCGTGAAGGTGTGAATGAGGCCATCGATGTCCTCACCATGTGGATCGCAGAGCTGCTTCCAGGCGGTGGCTTCAAAACAGCCCTTTAGGGTGTCCATTGTCTCCTCAGACCATAACTCCACAGTGTGCATGGCCGGAGGTTGTCTGTGCACTAGGGGTTTGTACACCGGCCGGAGATGAACCAAGTTGTGATCCGATCTCCCGAGTGGGGGTAGTTGTGATGAGGTGTACGCCTCCTTAGTGTTTGCGTAGAATAAATCCAGTGTTTTATTGTCTCTAGTGTGGCATGTGACATACTGGGTGAACGTGGGTAGAATGGGAGACAGTGAAACATGGTTGAAATCGCCTGAGATGAGGAGAAGAGCATCTGGGTGTTCTGTCTGCAGCCTGCTGGTTACTGAATGGATGACGTCACGTGCTGTCCCAGCGTTCGCCGTCGGATTTGCATAAACAACAATGCAGATCACGTGTGAGTGTTCTCTCGGGAGATATGTAGGCCTCATGCTAACAGCTAGCAACTCAATGTCTTTGCTGCAGTGTCGTTGTTTAACAGTGATATGTCCCGGTCTGCACCAGTTGTTGTTAACATACATGATCACTCCACCGCCCCTAGCCTTGCCACTGTCTGGTGTTCGGTCAGCTCGTATCATGTGAAAACCCTCCAGCTCAATGTTAGCATCTGCTGCTAGTTCAGTTAGCCACGTCTCAGTAAACAAAAGGAGAGAGCACTCCCGGTATGTGCTATCATAACGGGAGATAGCCGCTAGCTCATCTAACTTTCCCAGTATCGACCGTACATTTCCCATGACAACAGATGGAAGGGAGGGTCTGTACCTTATATTTTTTGTCCTCCGCCTTACTCCAGCCCGGCAGCCGCGGCGTTTTCGCCTCAGTTCACTCGGTATGTCGAGTTTTTCCAATGGGACCGGGTGGCGGTTGAATGCTAGCAGCTGTTCTCTGCTGTATCGTATCCTGCTATAGACAGTGGCTCCGTCCACCGGCTCAGGAGACATTTAGGACGATCTGTGTGTCCGTGATATAAGTGGGGTGAAAAAAAAAAGACGGATCAAAAGAGAGAGGAAGGGAAAAAGACTCGGAATCGAGCCGCTGTTGCAAAAGGCAGCCGACTCGTGTGGCGCCGAGAGTGTTAGGTGGGTTTCCTGTAAAAATATTATTCCTGCTTTGTCTTTTTTCATTTTGCCTAGAATCTTGGATCTTTTAACTGGATTCAGGATCCCTTTTACATTATATGAGATTATTTTGGTTACACCCTGTTTCTCCATTGTGTTGTCTTATTTAGTATAACAGTGTGGTGGCCCTCTTTTACGCTACTCAGAAACTGAAAGAACATTAAGAACATAAAAAACATTAAGAACATAGTATATAAAACTTTAAAACAAAAAACTGACAAAAGATCTTCCTGAGCTGAGGTCTTTTTAGTGACCTTAGAAGAGCCTTGGTGGTGTGTTGGCTCTTGAGGGAAATTCCTCAAACTCCGTTACGTGCTGAGGGCCCTCTCTTAACCCTGTAAGTTGTCCCATGTTTTTAACGTGAATTTCAGATCCCAATCCGAACTTGTAATGATTTTATTTTTTTTTTATTTATTTTTTTTATGCCTATACTCTATGAAATTGTGTGCAACCTCCCACCACCATCACAGCAAACAGTCACGTTAATACAGTATTTGTTAGTGTGGAGAGATCATGTGGTTCATTGTCACATTTCTATTTTAACAAGTTTTTTTTTTTTTTAAAGACTTATTTGTTTCTAATATTATGTCTGTTCCATGAAATGTTTTACCACTTCATATTTGCTGATTCTGCATCTCCTTTAATGTTTGTTACCTTGTAGGAGGAGGGTTGGATGCGCAGATTGACTAAAAATATCGTTATTCCCTCCTGTAAACGCTCAGTTTTTCCTTATAGCTCTGGCGCTGGGTTTCCCGCTGCTGGCTCGTGGGTTTTGAGGGTCTCTGTGTGGACCACGTTTGAGCCTTGATTCTTTCGATCGGGTCTGCTGCGGGTTTATACACCGTTACCGGGAGCCCTCTTCTCGCCATATCCGTGGTTGCTTCTTCCACCGAGTTGTAGAGACACGTCTCATCTCCGTAAAAAACCCGCAGCTTCACCGGAAATGGAGTTTGAAAGCGCAGTTTCTTCTCTCGTAGTACCTTTTTAGCGTCGTTGTATTCCCGACGCTTTTTAAGGACCTCCATGGCGTAGTCGTGCTCCACAAAAACTTTCTCTCTTGGTGCATAAATCCTTTTTTCTGCCAAGCCAGTCTTACAACCTCTTCTTTTATTCTGGAGTTGGAAAACTTCACCACCACCGATCTTGGTGGCGCTTCCGCCGATGGCCTTGGGGCTAATGTACGGTGTGCCCTTTCTATCTTCAAGTCGGTGGATTGGGGAATTTCCAACTTTTCTCTCAATATGGATTCCATGCGTGCAGCCATTGTGGTGAAACCGTCCTCGACTCCTTCTTTCAGACCATGAATTCTTATGTTGTCTCTTCTTAGTCTTCCTTCTTTGTCGGTTAGCTTAGCCTCCAGTCTTGACTGTCGTTTAAGTAAGTCCAGCATGGTTTCTTTTAGCCCTTTTATTCTTTCCTCTGCTTCCATGATTCAGTCCTCAGCCTGGTCTACTCTGCTGTTTGTCCTTTTTATTTCGTCTTTAATTTCAAGAAATTCGTCCCAACACTCTCGGCGAAATTGTCTTAATTCTTGAAGTACCATTTTTAAGCTAACCTTGTTGCTAGCTTGATTCAGCTCCTCTTCTGAATGGATGTCCTCCAGGTCAGATTCTCCAGCTGATGCGTGTCTTGGCCTGGTAAATGTCGATCTCTTCTGTTTTCCTTTAGGCATAATGACTTTGTCTTTTGATTTTCACTCTTCCAAAAATCTGTTAAATCTGATTTTCAAGGTATTTTCCTGGATCGGGTCTGGGAGCTTCAGCGTTAAGCTGCTATCACCATGGTGTCCAGACCGGAAGTCTCGATCCCAAGCTTTCTAAACTGTTTGTTGTTTTATAATTCTTAATTGTAATAGATTTTTGTATTTTGTAATACGATCTACCTTTATGATCTTCATCCCATGTTTTTTACCATAGCTCAGTTCCTTTTTTCTTGATTACTGCTTTCCCTTCCCCTTTTCCAAGAGGCAATGGTATAGTTATTTCTTTTCCAATTGCACTTTTTGCTAATTTGTCTGCACAGTCATTCCCTTTCAACCCTTCATGTGCAGAAACCCAACAAAACTGAACGTCACCACCCCTGTGTACCCTAAATAAACTGTGATACATACCGGTCGCTATGGAGGGTGAGAATATGTATGGGCACATAATCATACCATGTAGGATAACTAAGTAGACGGTTATGCTGTTTCATTCCATCTAGCAACAATGCTCTGCACTGTGTGTGTTTATATATTTGCATATTTATTCCATCTAGCTACAATGCTCAGCACTGGGTGTGTTTATATATTTATATATCTACATATTATTCCATCTAGCTACATTGCTCCGCACTGTGTGTGTTTATATACTTGCATATTTATTCCACCTAGCTGCAATGCTCCGTACTGTGGGTGTTTATATATTTACATATTTATTCCATCTAGCTACAATGCTCTGCACTGTGTGTTCATATATTCATATATTTATTCCATCCAGCTACAATGCTCTGCACTGTGTGTCTGTGTGTGTGTGTATATATATATATTTTATAGTAATACGTACATATGTTTATTAGCTGCTCTTGCTTGCTTGTTTTTTTTCTTGCCTTCTGATTGTTGCTCTGAGTGTTGCTATCCCTGTGCTGTTGCAATCCTGGAATTTCCCCATTGTGGGACTAATAAAGGCTTATCTTATCTTATCTTATCTTATATAGCTCAATCACCAAGTCTTCCTTTGTAGATTTTAGTGTCTGTATGGTTTTTAAGGCTGCAAGTGAATCTGTGCACACCACCACCCGGTCCGGTCTGACCTCCTCCACCCACTGCAAACCAATAATTATTGCCACAATCTCTGCTGTGAACATGGATGTATTGTTGGAGAGTTTTTTTGAGATGGTCACTTTAAACTCTGAAATGTATATTCCAACTCCAACAGAGCCCTCTTTGTTCTTTGAACCATCAGTATAGAGCTGAAAGTAGTTATAGTAATTGTTCCTGAGGTAAATGTCATGAACCGAGCCCATGTTGTCTGTAGGCTCGGTTCTGACCGTTCATGGTGGCTCAGGCATTGGGGTTATTATGTGTTATCTTTTGATTTCTTGTTGTTTGCATGTCTGTGTACTGTTTCTTTTCCATGCCTATAGACGCCGCTCTGGCTGGTCTGGCCACGCCCCCTCTCTCTCTGACAGTCAGCTGTTTGCCCCAGTAATTATCTACCCTGCGCCTCGCCCAGGTGTTTCCAATCTGTCACGGCAGCGGTGTTTGTACTTAGGCAGCGCTTTGACAGTCAAACACCGCTGGACCATTGTACAAGTTCACACGGTCTTTTTCCACTGTGTAACCATCATGTCGGTGAAGGACTGTTTGTATGTGCTTGCTGGGACACTTGGATTACTCGGACTGCTCTGGTGCTGTGAGTAATACTGTTAGCGTTTCTGTGTGCAGTTGTGCTGCTACGCTTTATTGGTAGCGTTTCCTCGTGCGGCACAACTGCTACGCTTTGGCTCAGCTGCCCAGTTTATTCTCCCCATCCTGTTGAGCGTCCTGGAAGACTCTAAGTTTACCCGAGCTGTCTTGTTGTTTTGTATTGTCTATTTTTGTATCAATAAATGTGTGTTTGGTGTAACCCTGCACTTAAGTCCATTCTTCTTTCTCCTCCTCCGTGCGCTGTGGAGAAGCGCACGGGGAGTTTATGACAGTAAATGCTTGTTTTAACACCAGCTTCACTCATATGCCAATCTTTTTTCCTCATTGGCAGACTAATGTCAACTTCTTTTCCCGGACATAGCCAAGGGGGAACATTACTCACTGGAGTGGTGTTAGCTTTATCAATAGTGTGTAGCCCATACATTCTGGCTTTACTTCCAATTGTCCACCCAAACCCATGTCCCTGGAAGTTAGAATATTCCCAGCAGTCTTGTAGTGTTGTTTTTGAAATATTCGTTTCATCACTTCTTTCAGCTTGACCCAGTATGATAATGCGAGTTTATCTCTTCTCAAATCCATTGGCCTTTCTCCTGTTTGTATTAAAACTGCATTGTTTGGTGTTGTTTTGATGGTTTCAATGCACAGGGGAAGGGCTCTATGCTCCATTCTGTCTATTTTTTCCAGTCGTCTTTGCTGCTGCTCCATAAATGATGCATCCATAGTCTATTGTCGATCTCACTAGTGCTCTGTAAATGTCAATTAAAGCCTGTTTATCTGCACCCTATTTGTGTCTAGCTACAGCTTTTATGAGATTAACGACTTTTTTGCACTTTGTCTCCAGATTTTCAACATGAACTCTCCATGTGTATCCACTATCAAACCACAATCCTAGATATTTGAATTCACTGACTTTCTCTATTGGTTGATTATATAATGTTAATGGTTCTGTACCAGTTCTGCATTTTTTGTGAAAATCAAATAGCAGGTTTTACTGTTTGAAAATTTAAATCCCCACTCATATGACCACTTTTCCCATTGCTTTCCTGATGTTTTTGAACACAAATTTCTCATTTCTTCCCCTTGTCCATATGGCTCCATCATCTGCATACAGTGCTGTTTTGATGGATCCCTCTTGATCCTCAAACATGTCATTAATCATTATGTTGAATAAAACTGGGCTTACCACACTTCCCTGAGGAACACAATTTTCTATTTCAAAGTCATTAGAAACTTCTGATCCTACTTTAACCCTAATTTTCCTGTGTGTTAAAAAATCCATTATCCAATTATACATCCTACCACCAATGCCCATTTTATTCAGTTTGATAAGAAGTCCATCCCTCCACATTGAGTCATAAGCCTTTTCAATATCCATATAAACTATAACCATTACTTCTTTCATTTTGAGAGTCTTTTCAGTATCATTACTTACCCTAACTAGAGCATCCACTGTGGATCTTCCTCTTCTAAAACCATTCTGATAGTTGTTTGTCTGAGAGTTGTCTTTGCTCTAGTACATGTGAGAGTCTGTAAACTAACACCTTCTCCATCCATTTCCCTAAGTGTGACGTTAATGCTATTGGCCTGTAGTTGCCTGGATGAGCTGAATCTTTCCCTAGCTTATTAAATGATAAAATTACAGCCTTTTTCCACCCAGTTGGGATAACCCCCTCCTTCCATATTCTGTTAAGCAATTTCAGCACCAATTAGATTGACTGCATAGGCAACTGCCGGAACATAGCATAGCTTAACAGATCATATCCTGGAGCTGTGTATCCACTGTCATGCAAAGCTCTCTTAAGCTCTGACATTGTGAGCTCGAGGTCTAATGCAGTCATATCTTCTTTGACTTCCTTTTTTAAGTTTGCATTTTCTCTTGAGTTTAGCTCCCTTTGCTGTCTATGACTCTCACCAAGATGTTCTCCTCTATGCACTGCAGCAAATGCTCTACCTAGGACTTCTTCCTTTTTCTTTGTCTGATACAGCCATCTTGTCCCCATCCACAAGAGCAGGGACTTTAACTGACACCCTCTTCCCACTCATTTTTTTAAACATGCCCCAGACATCACCTAGTTCTGTTTTCCTACCAATGGTGGAACAAAATTCTCTCCATGTTGACCTTTTCCTGTTCTGAATAATCCTTTGAGCTACTGCCCTTTTCGTCACCCGCGTCACTATTTATATCATCTTTTTCTTCTTCTAGATCTGATTGCCGGCTGGCAACTAGCTCGCAGGTGCACCATCGCCACCCACAGGGTTGGAGTGTGGACAAGAGAATGGCCGGAGAAAAAAAAGAAGAAAAAAAAAAAAACCTAAATTCTTTTAATTAATCCAGTTACACTTAAATGTCCAAATAGAGCTACATATAATTCTTTGACTGAGGTTCCTAACATGTTTTCCAAACCAAGACTTAAGGCTTTGAGTGTGACTGTCACCGAATTGTGACATAACCCCTAGTGGTCAAGAGTGGTAAATATTTTTTGTCAATAAAATAGTTCAGATTTCCAAGGCTATAACTTGAAAGTGGTAAGAGATAATGGCTTACTGTCAGTTAGAAAGATGTAAAATATGATCCAAAGTTTCAGATAGGAGTGATTTTATGCATCTAATTTGCATAATGCCAAGGCAGCTATATTGAATTACATAACTCAGTCAAAAGCGGACTTTGGACATATTTACACAAAGAATGGTTCAGTCTTTTGACACCATTTTTGTACAGGGGTACGTTATCATCTTATCTTCAAAGTATATGAACAAGAAATCAGTACAATGTAAAAAAAACCCCAAAGAAGTTCATCACTTACTGGCGGCTAAGGGGACTCGCTCGCTGTCGTGGTCGGTGTGTTTTAGTCTATCATGGTCATTATTTTGCGTTCTGTTGGTCATTTACTCTCTCTACCACATCTACAAAGTCTTTTGATTATCCCACATAAATTTCGCTTGTATCCCACAGCTATTTTCCATGTACAAAGCTGTCTAAGTGACGGTGCACGACGATGGATGGCAGCCACATTAGCTTTCTGGGCTAAAAGGATGAAAACAGGAAAAGGAAATGAGGATTTCTTGTTCTTTGGTGTATTACGTGTCATCCATTGAGTCCTCCAATGTGTGTCTGCCACCTTCTGAAACTGGCAGATCAGTACAAATTCTCAGTGCAGCCGGGGATGTCAGAGTGAGATGACAGGCGCAGCGCCGCGCTCTGCCACTAGGGGCACGCGAAATCTCACACTCAAAGGGTTAAATTAGCCGTTTCCATTACTGCAATCAGATGTTTCCTTTGTTCCTGGTATCCCTGACATTCCAACAAAACATGCTGAACTGTTTCTGGAGAACCACAATGTGGTGAGAAATTTTGGTTGTTCTGTTTTCGTTTCATAAACAAAACTAGTGCATACCCGTCATATAGACATCATGTAGAGATCATAGGAACATCATAGACGATCCTATGATCTTTCAGAGAGTCCTATGGTCATGACAGTGTCTATATGATGTCATATAGACATCATGTAGAGATCATGGGAACATCATAGGCGATCCTATGATCTTTTAGCGAGTCCTATGGTCGTGAAACACACAGAGATTTCTTGAATTACATATAGAGTGATGATTGGACACAGCAATGATGACAGGACTACAGCTCCTGACCAGATAGAGTGATTATATAGAGTGAAGTGCGTGGCGGTAATGCACCTGTAAGCTGGTTGCCAACCGCCAATCAAATCTAAAAGAAGAAGAAGAATCAGACACAGTCCAAGGACGGATAATTTTTTCACACATAAGGAGTTGTTCAGAACTCCTTATATTATACAAAGATATAGAGTGATGATAATCAAGTCAGTGGCGGTAATGCACCTGTAAGCTGGTTGCCAACTGTCAATCAAATCTAAAAGAAGAAGAAGAATCTAAAAGAAGAGACAGACTGAACTAGAGTGAGTGCGTAGAGGTAAAGCACCTTTAAGCTGGTTGCCAACCGCCAATCAAATCTAAAAGAAGAAGAAGAACAAAGAGTACACGGATTTACATTGATTATTCCTATATCCGCCGGTGCCAGATACGAAGAATATGTTTAAAAACACATTTCAGAGCGGGTTTTTGTCCATTCTCTACAGCATTGGGAGCAATCCTCTTCAAATATGGGATACAAAGGTAAACGGTGATTCAGTGTTATTGTACAACTCGCAAGCTTGCCAAAGCATGCTAATGGTAGATAGCCTGGCATGTATTTACGACGTTGATTAACGAAGCCAATGTTTTTCTGTCTTAAAGCTGTTCTAAACATAATATTTATTTTATAGCTAGTTCTCATTTGTTAAACAATGAGATCACATGATATTAGATGGCAGAGTTGGGTTGTAACGACTTGAATTTACTCGAGTACATGTACTCAAATAACATGTCCCCAAAGTGTACTTCACAGTGCAGCACATTTACTAAGAAGAAATTGTACTTTTTATGTTACTTTGATGGTCAGTGAAAAGTAAAATAAATAGGGACTGTGTCCAGCAGAATTAAACCTCAAGTGTTTACATGGCTGTGAATAAAAATGCTGCACAGAGAGAAAACTTGTTAGAAATGTGCAGTGTTTCCTCTGGTTTAAGGACCTTGGTGTGGTGGCAACATATTTTTCAGGGGACACATCAGAAAACACATTACACTATCCACCTTATTCCTCGCCCCCATGATGCCTTGCGTGAATAATGGGCACAACTTCCGGTACTAGTTTAGACCGTGTGGTCACTGAAACTGGACATTTTCCTTGTTAAAAAAACAATGACTTTGGCTTCAAAAATACGGGAACATGGCCTTTTGCACCTCAGAAACGGTAATATAATCACACCACTTCCCATGACTGTCGAAGGATGGGAAAATGACCTTAAAAAGTGGCCTGGCAGAATGTAGCTCTGTTAGTTAGCTCCGCTGCTAAGATGCTAATGCTGTAAACAAATAAAAGCTCTGAGATATATCGAAGTCTCCACTGCAATAAAGTCGGATTGTAGCAGACACAAAATGCTTATTGTAGAGACTAGGTAGGGTGAGTCAGACAGCGTCTCAGCCAGGATGCAGTGGTTAAATATAAGAGGACAATAGCCAGGGATATCATGGGGAGTTGGCAAGAAGAGGGAGACGGGGGGTTCAAGGGGAATGTACTGTGTTGTTAGATGTCATGCAGTGTGATGTGAAATGTCATGCAGATGTGAGATGATCTGTTGGGATATAAGGAGAAACTGTGCTTGGCTGCTTCATGCTTTTTATGTGTATGACTGATGAGAGAGTGTTAATAAACTTCGTCTGCTCGTGAACCTGCCTCCTCATTTCCCACACTCTCCACACTGGTGACCCTTTGACAAATGATGGAACACGAGGCAAGAACCCCGGAGACGGCCCGGACGGGAACCCCCAGCAACACGTGCGCTGTTGCAGTCAAGCTACCGGACTTTTGGCAGCACAACCCGCGCTCTTGGTTCCACCACACCGAGGCCCAGTTCGCCCTCCGGGAAATATCGGCAGACGACACCAAGTTTTACTACGTGGTTGCAGCGCTGGACGCTCACACAGCTCAGCAGGTAGGGAGCCTGCTCGACCAGCCCCCAGCCCACAACAGGTACGAAGCTCTCAAGGCTGCGCTGACCCAGTGCTACACGCTCTCGGTCAGTGAGAGAGCAGAGAGGCTCCTGAGGCGTTCCAAGTTAGGAGACGGTTCTGCTGTCGATCTGGTGGAGAAGATGTTGGCGTTAATGGGCATGGGCGACGGGCATTTTCTGTTTGCCCACCTTTTCCTCCAGAACCTTCCAACAGAGGCGAGAGCGGTTGTGGCCAATTCGCCGTTGCTGGCTGCGCGTGAGTACCATGCACTAGCCCAGGAGGCAGACCGGATCATCCTCACCACCAGAGCGCCCACAGTCAACATGGCGACGTCGGAACCCAGCGAGACGACCAGAGGAGGCGAGGAGCCACCGATGGTAGCAGTAGCGGGGTCCCAGGAGCGCCAGAGAGACGCGCTCTGCTTCTACCACCGCCGCTTTGAAGAGAACGCACGCAGATGCTTGCCACCGTGCCAATTCAAGCACTCGGGAAACACCAAGGCCGGCAGTCGGTAGCAGCTGCGACTGCCGGCGAAGAGAGCAAGCTGCTCTATGTGACGGACTCGCGCTCAGGGAGGCGTTTCCTCGTAGACACCGGAGCCCAGAAGAGCATCATCCTGCCGACCTACGCTGACCGACTGGCAGGACCTAGCGGCCCCGGGGGGCTGGTGGCAGTAAACGGCACGGACATTAAGACCTTTGGTGAGAGAACACTGGCTTTATCTCTACACGGCCGTACATACGAGTGGACTTTGGTCATAGCAGCACTGAAGTTCCCAATCCTGGGAGCTGATTTTCTGTGTGCGCATGGTTTACTAGTTGATGTTGCTAACAGGCGCCTGGTTAATGCACTGTCCTTTGACTATCTCCCCTGTACAGCTCAAGGGGCCGGGCCAGTAACACAAGCCAACGTCACAGCTCCAGGCGGTAAGTTCCACACACTGCTCACTCAGTTTCCAGCACTCAAGGTCCCGACGTTTTCGGCCGCCATCGCTAAACATGGGGTGGAGCATTTTATCACCACCACTGGGCCGCCCGTTTTCGCACGACCTCGGCACTTGGACGCAGCTAAACTGGCCATAGTGCTCGAGGAATTTGCCAACCTGGAAAGGTTGGGCATCATCAGGCAATCAAACAGCCCATGGGCATCCCCGCTACACATGGTCCCTAAGGCTGAATGGTCGTGGCGACCGTGCGGGGATTTCCACAGGTTGAATAACGCCACAGCACACGACCGCTACCTGATTCCCCACATCCAGGATTTTTCCATTCACCTCGCCGGAGCACGCATTTTTTCTAAAATAGACCTGGTCCGCAGTTACCACCAGGTCCCAGTGCGCGCGGAGGACGTACCCAAAACAGCTGTAATATCTCCGTTTGGCTTGTTCGACTTTCTGCGCATGCCATTTGGATTAAAAGGAGCGGCACAGACGTTCCAGCGCATGATGGACGCGGTGCTGCATGATCTCCCGTTTGTGTTCGTCTACCTGGATGATATCCTGGTAGCCAGTGCGTCCGAGGACGAACACGTAACCCACCTCAGGATGATTTTCCAGAGGTTGGAGGAGCACGGGTTAATAATCAACCCAGCGAAGTGTCAGTTCGGCGTGACGGGGATTGATTTTTTGGGGCGCCGCATATCACCGGAGGGAGCGATACCCTTGCCCGACAAAGTGCGCTCCGTGGCGAACTTTCCCCGGCCTCAGTCGGTCAGGGCGCTGCAGGAATTTTTGGGGATGGTTAACTTTTATAACCACTTCCTCCCCCGCGCAGCTCAACTCATGCAGCCATTGTACGCCGCCCTCAAGAAACGGAAACCCGCGGATGGAGTCGAATGGACTCCGGAGCAAGAGCAGGCGTTCTCTGAGGTTAAAACAGCCCTGGCAAACGCCGCACTGTCGGCGCACCCAGACCCGGCGGCCCGGATAGCGTTCACTACCGACGCCTCGGATGTGGCCATAGGGGCCATCGTGGAGCAACGTGTCGCCGGTTCTTGGCAGCCGCTCGCTTTTTTCAGCAGGGCTTTGCTTGACAGTGAGCGTAAATACAACGCGTTCGCCAGGGAGTTGCTGGCTCTCCACCTGGCCATACGCCACTTCCAGTTCTGACTGGAAGGGCGCAGCTTCACCACATTCGTGGACCACAAGCCGCTAACGTTCACGATGGCCAAGGTTTCGGAACCATGGTCGGGCCGGCAGCAGAGACAGCTGGCCACGATCTCGGCGTTTACGACCGATATTCAGCATGTGTCGGGTAAACTGAATGTGGTGGTGGACTGCCTCTCACACGCAGTAGTGGCCCCGGTCTCCGTAGGGATAGATTATACAACCATGGCCGCAGAGCAGATTAGCGATACGGACGTGCGCGCGCTCCAGTCTGGACCAACAGGGTTAAGGCTGGAGAGCAGAGTACTGCAAGACAGCAAGCCCCCCCTAATCTGCAACGTCTCCACGGGACGCCCATGCCCGGTGGTCCCGGTCGTGTGGCGCTGCCGCGTGTTTGAGTCAGTTCACGCTCTGGCGCACCCAGGAGTGCGCGCGTCAGTCAAAATGGTCGGAGCGAAATTCGTGTGGCCAGGCCTGCTCAAACAAGTGAAAGAGTGGGCGGCAGCCTGCGTAGTGTGCCAATGAGCCAAAGTGCACAGACACACGAAGGCTCCTTTGGAGCCGTTTAGTACACCGGCTAAAAGATTCGACTATGTTCACGTGGACCTCGTGGGCCCCCCTCCCGCCATCGCAGGGGTGCACGCACCTTCTGACAGTGGTGGACCGCACCACATGCTGGCCAGAAGCAGTCCCAATGGCGGCAACCACGTCCATGGACGTGGCGCGCGCCTTTTTGACATCATGGGTGGCGCGTTTTGGAATCCCGTCGGACATCACGATGTCCGATAGGGGCCCTCAGTTTGTTTCCGAACTTTGGTCCGCGATGGCCCGCAGCCTGGGTGTTGCAATCCACCGCACAATCGTGTACAACCCACAGGCCAATGGGTTATGCGAGCGTTTTCACAGGTCACTGAAAGCAGCACTCAGGGCTTCGTTGACGGATGCAAATTGGGTTGACCGGTTGCCGTGGGTTTTATTGGGGTTGTGTTCTGCACCAAAAGAGGATTTGGAGGCTTCCCCGGCTGAGCTGGTTTTTTCTCAGCCACTGCGGCTACCGGGGAATTTTTGCCAGGTAATCCGGCGCCGGACAACTGCCCGTCTCAGCGTTTGCAGCATAGTACAAACACAGGCACGCTGCTGGGCCCGGCCCACCACTGTTTTCTACGCGCTTTTGTGCCAAAAACTTTGAAGAACGCAGAGTTCGTGTTTGTCAGACACGATGCCCACCGCCCTCCATTGCGCCCACCCTATGATGGCCCGTTCAGAGTGCTGGAAACAGGGCACAAGCATTTTTTGTTAGACTTGGGGGGGCGTCGGGAGAAAATATGCATAGACAAGACTTATCCCGCCTTTGTAGTGGCGGTCGAGCAAGTGCTGCTGGCTCGGGCCCCTCGGTGTGGAAGACCCCCACTGAGAACTCCCCAGGCCAACGATTCACCAGGACAGCCACACGGGCAAAGGGGATCCCCCCCCCCCCCCCCGCCATGGCCCACCCGCAGTCAGACGCACGTCCAGCAGCCCCCCGCCGGCACAGAGACCCCCGTTACAGCAGATTTGGGAGGAGACTGAAGCCCAAAAGACGTGCCGACTGAAACTCTGTCTGGGGGGTTGTGGTGTAGCAGACACAAAATGCATATTGTAGAGACTAGGGTGAGTCAGACAGCGTCTCAGCCAGGATGCAGTGGTTAAACATAAGAGGACAATAGCCAGGGACGTCTTGGGGAGTTGGCAAGAAGAGGGAGACGGGGGTTCAAGGGGAATGTATTGTGTTGTTAGATGTCATGCAGTGTGATGTGAAATGTCATGCAGATGTGAGATGATCTGTTGGGATATAAGGAGAAACTGTGCTTGGCTGCTTCATGCTTTTTATGTGTATGACTGATGAGAGAGTGTTAATAAACTTTGTCTGCTCGTAAACCTGCCTCCTCATTTCCCACACTCTCCACAGGATGCATTTTTTTTTTTAAAAGATGTTGGACATAATCAAATTTACCTCAGAGCAGACGTAGAATCTAGTCAGAGCCACAAAAAACCACAACACCGTGCTTGGGTGTTTTAATGTCAGGGTAAATACAGACAGCTGCAGCTGTTTGTTTTATCCCAAAATTAAAATGCTCATGCTGCTGTCATGTCATGAATGCTTGTTATTTAACTTAACACGTATAGACCTTTTCTGACAATTGTTCAGAATTTTATTGATCTATATTTTGTGATAATTTAATTAATGCATGCTGAAGCTACTAATATCAAGCCCATATCGTTCCAAGGCAGTGCACCGAATGCAAAAAAAACCCCAAAAACTATTGGATATCTTTCTTAAATCATTAAGCCTGAGGAAGCAAACTATTTTTTATTCCCTCTTCCCCCCAGCTCCTGACTCTGGGTGGAGAATCCCCCACACTGTGCCATCACACCATAATCATTCCTACAGCAGCACTCCGAGGAATAAGGTGGATTGGGATACAGGTCAAGTGGATCCCAGAATCCAATCTGTCCATGTACAAGTACATTCTCAATCCAGTGATTTGTAAACAGGAAGGAGAATAACAATAAGAATTTGTGTAAAGTTGTTGGAAAGACCTTTCCCGGTCACCAAGAACTGTGAAAAATATATATACAGTGGTGTGAAAAAAGTGTTTGCCCCTTTTCCCAATTTCTCATTTTTTTGTGTGTTTGTCACACTTACATGTTTCAGATCATCAAACAAATTTAAATATTAGACAAAGATAACACAAGTAAACACAAAATGTAGTTTTTAATTGAAGGTGTTTATTATTAAGGGGAAAAATTCCAAACCTACATGGCCCTGTGTGAAAAAGGCATTGCCCCCTAAACCTAATAACTGGTTGAGCCACCCTTAGCAGCAACAACTGCAATGAAGTGTTTGCGATAACTGGCAATGTGTCTTTTACAGCGCTGTGGAGGAATTTTGGACTACTCCTCAAACACAGTACTTATTTATAAGAAGTAATATTTGTAAGAAAAAACTGTATTTACAAGAAAATGTCAGTTTCATGAGACACATTTTAAAGAAACACGACTTTCAAAGAAAACACTCCTGAATTGGCCATTAGTATAGTTGTTACAGCATCAGCTATTTTAAAATGTTTTTTTCTTACTCAAGTAATTATTTGTTTAGAACTCTTACTCATACTTGAGTCGTTAATATCATTTTCAACATCTCCCTGATTCAAGCTGTTGTCCCCACGTGTTTCAAAACTGTGACCATATTACCAGTCCCAAAGAAGCCCCTCCCATCCAGCTACAATGATTACTGGCCCGTAGCACTGACCTCCACCATAATGAAGTGCTTTGAGTGGCTGGCCATGCAGAACATCAAGTCCACCCTCCCTCCCTCCCACGACCCATCTCAGATTGCATACAGGTCAAACAGATCCACAGAAGATGCCATCGCTACTGCTCTCTCATCGAGCCCTCACCCACCTGGACTCAAAGAACTTATACTGTATGTGCAAATGCTGTTCTTGGACTTTAGTTCAGCATTCAACACAATCGTCCGCCAGCACATAATACAAAGACTCAAGACACTTGGGACTCAAAACCTCTCTCTGTAACTGGGTGCTGAACTTTCTCACAGGGAGACCACAGAATGTGTGGGTCAGCAGCAACAACTCCAAGACCATCACACTGAGCACAGGGGCCCCACAAGGGTGTGTGCTCAGCCCCTTGCTCTTCACCCTGCTGACCCATGACTGCGTATCATCCAACAGCACCAACCACATCATCAAATTTGCAGACGACATGACGGTGGTGGGCCTCATCACCAACAATGAAGAGGCCAACTACAGAAATGAGGTGAGCCAACTGGTCCAGTGGTATAAAGACAATAATCTCTTCCTGAATTTGGGAAAAACCAAGGAGATTGTGGTCGACTTCAGGAGAGGACACACACAGCATCCCCCTCTGATCATCGATAGAGCAACTGTGAAGAGGGTGAGCAGTACCAAGTTCCTGGAGGTGCACATCTCTGAGGACCTCTCCTAGTCCAACAACACCACATCACTGGCCAAGAAGGCTCAAACTCATCTCTACTTCCTTCGCAAACTGGGGAGAGCACAAGTCCCACCCCCCATCATGTGCTTATTCTACCGGGGCACCATTGAGAGCATCCTCACCAGCTGCATCACGGTGTGGTACGAAAGCTGCACTGCCACCTGCCGGAAGACACTACAGCACACAGTGAAAGCAGCCAGCAAGATCATCGGTGCCCCTCTGCCCCCCTCTCCCCCCCCGGACATCTACCACATCCACCTCACCCGCAGAGCCATCAACATTGTAGGCGACACCTTCCACCCCTCACACTCCTTCTTCAGCCCCCTGCCGTCGGGGAAAAGGTACTTGAGCCTCTGGGCCCACTCTACAAGACTGCTAAACAGCTTTGTTCACCAGGCCATCAGGACCCTGAACTCTGCCCACTCACCTCACTCCCCCGCCACCCCGCCCCTGGACCGTAACACACTCACCCACACAATAACTACCTCAGCTGTTTACACAGAAAGACTTGGCACACCAATGGTAATACATCTGCTGCTGTATATCTCTGCACCTTACTGCAGCCAACTGCACAAATGCCATAGCTGCTGCTGTCTGTCTGTATCAAATCACCCTTTATTGTCATTCAACCAATCATGTGCAGTAGAACGAAATTGTGTTTTTCCTATCTACAGTGTTAATCACACACAACCCATATGTAGAATCAGAGGGCCGCTGCCATACAAGGCGCCACCACAGATATTTCCCTCCTCCATTCCATTATTGCTGAGCACCAAGCTGGACGGCAGGAAGTTCCGCTTTTATATGGTCTTCGGCATGACCCGGCCAGGATTTGAACCCCTGCCTCCCGGGTGTGGGGTGGATGCTCTACCAACTGAGCCACCACTCCGGTGGTGCAATTTGATCATGTGCAGTCCAATCTGTCACTGTCTGCACCTACACTACCGCATTGAATTTGCAATTACGGGTATTACAGCTCTACTTTTTCTGTATATAGGATTGCTGGGTTCTATCTTTTATCTAATTTGCACTATGGGTAGTTTTGCTGTACATAGACCACTGTTGTTTTTCATCCTTATTCCTTCTTTTCTTATACAGAATATCATCACTCTATAAATTCACAAAATCTCTGTATATAGGATTGCTGGGTTCTACCTTTTATCTAATTTGCACTATGGGTAGTTTTGCTGTACATAGACCACTGTTGTTTTTCATCCTTATTCCTTCTTTTCTTATACAGAATATCATCACTCTATAAATTCACGAAATCTCTGTGTCAGTGTGGCACGACCGGAGATCATAGGACCGCCTATGATGTTCCTATGATGTCAGTATGATGTCCTATGATGTTCCTATGCATAACGACTCACGTGTGAATTGTCCTATGATGTTCCTATGTAACAGGCAGGCATCACGATCATAGGACTCGCTATGACATCAAAGATCAAATGCAGGCATCACTCATGGTCATAGGATTCACTATGATATCAGCAAAGATCATAGGACTTGCTATGAGATCATCAAAGCTAAGGCAGTCATCACTCATGGTCATAGGACTCGCTATGGCATCATCAAAGATCATAGGACTTGCTATGACACAAAGATCAAAGCTTACATCCTTGCTTACACCTGCTTTCTGCAGGCATGCAGAAATACTTGCTAACACTTGGTTTCTAAGGGCATGCACAGGTATGCACAAGTATGCACTAGTATACACTCACCGGCCACTTTATTAGGTACACCATGCTAGTAACGGGTTGGACCCCCTTTTGCCTTCAGAACTGCCTCAATTCTTCGTGGCATAGATTCAACAAGGTGCTGGAAGCATTCCTCAGAGAGTTTGGTCCATATTGACATGATGGCATCACACAGTTGGCGCAGATTTGTCGGCTGCACATCCATGATGCGAATCTCCCGTTCCACCACATCCCAAAGATGCTGTATTGGATTGAGATCTGGTGACTGTGGAGGCCATTTGAGTACAGTGAACTCATTGTCATGTTCAAGAAACCAGTCTGAGATGATTCCAGCTTTATGACATGGCGCATTATCCTGCTGAAAGTAGCCATCAGAAGTTGGGTACATTGTGGTCATAAAGGGATGGACATGGTCAGCAACAATACTCAGGTAGGCTGTAGCGTTGCAACGATGCTCAATTGGTACCAAGGGGCCCAAAGAGTGCCAAGAAAATATTCCCCACACCATTACACCACCACCACCAGCCTGAACCATTGATACAAGGCAGGATGGATCCATGCTTTCATGTTGTTGACGCCAAATTCTGACCCTACCATCCGAATGTCACAGCAGAAATCGAGACTCATCAGACCAGGCAACGTTTTTCCAATCTTCTATTGTCCAATTTCGATGAGCTTGTGCAAATTGTAGCCTCAGTTTCCTGTTCTTAGCTGAAAGGAGTGGCACCCGGCGTGGTCTTCTGCTGCTGTAGCCCATCTGCCTCAAAGTTCGACGTACTGTGCGTTCAGAGATGCTCTTCTGCCTACCTTGGTTGTAACGGGTGGTTATTTGAGTCACTGTTGCCTTTCTATCAGCTCGAACCAGTCTGGCCATTCTCCTCTGACCTCTGGCATCAACAAGGCATTTCCGCCCACAGAACTGCCGCTCACTGGATATTTTTTCTTTTTCGGACCATTCTCTGTAAACCCTAGAGATGGTTGTGCGTGAAAATCCCAGTAGATCAGCAGTTTCTGAAATACTCAGACCAGCCCTTCTGGCGCCAACAACCATGCCACGTTCAAAGTCACTCAAATCACCTTTCTTCCCCATACTGATGCTCGGTTTGAACTGCAGGAGATTGTCTTGACCATGTCTACATGCCTAAATGCACTGAGTTGCCGCCATGTGATTGGCTGATTAGAAATTAAGTGTTAACGAGCAGTTGGACAGGTGTACCTAATAAAGTGGCCAGTTCTCCTGTAAGTCCTGTACGTATAAAATTATTGACAGATAAAAATCTTTGAATAATAAGCCGATGGTGTGGAGTGTGTGAAATAAGAGGCCGACTCATGGCACACAGTTTATTACACACTTCACATCTCTCAAGCACAGATCAGACTGACTCATTTCAGCAGGCAGTCTCTTTTTACCCCAAAATCTCTCCTCACAAGTTTCATGGCATTTCTCCACACACAACATGACATTTGCATTACACTGCATTCAACCCCCTACGTCCTTGACTCCTTCCTGCTATCTCGCCAGGAACCTCCTGAGCATTGTTCTCCCCTGCTTATCCACTGTCTCTTGTCTGAGATGCTAAATAATCTGACTCCCCCAAGGTGCTATACTCCCCCCCCCCCCAGCATCTTAGATAGAACAATAGAACATCAGTCCACATGCTGTTTGGGCTTCAGTCTCCTCCCATATCTGCTGTAACTGCGGTTTACTGCCTCCGTGGCACTGCTGTACTGGTGGGGGGCTGCTGGGAGTGTGTCTGACTGTGGGTGGGCCGTGACGGGGGGGGGGGCACTTCGGTCTGTCCGTGTGGCTGCTCTGGTGAATCGTTTCCCTGGGGAGCTCTCCGTGGGGGTCTTCCACGCCGAGGGGCCCTAGCCAACAGCACTTGCTCGTCCGCCACAACGAAAGCGGGTTTGAGTCTGTCTATGCCAACTTTTTCCCGCCTACCCCCCAAGTCTAGCAAAAAATGCTTATCCCCTGTTTCCAACACTCTGAACGGTCCATCATAGGGTGGGCGCAATGGAGGGCGGTGGGCGTCGTGTTTGACGAACACGAACTCCGCGCTCTTCAAAGTTTTAGGCCCGAAAACACACGGAAAACGGTGGGCAGGGCCCGGCAGCGTTCCTGTGTTTGCGTTACGCTGCAAAAGCTGAGACGGGGAGCTGTCCGGCGCAGGATTATCTGGCAGAAATTCCCCGGGCAGCCATAGGGGCTGCGCGAAAACCAGCTCTGCCGGGGAAGCTTCCAGATCCTCTTTCGGTGTGGAGTGCAACCCCAATAAAACCCACGGCAGCCTTTCTACCCAATTTACATCCGTCAGTGAAGCCCTGAGTGCTGCTTTCACTGACCTATGAAAACGCTCGCATAACCCATTGGCCTGTGGGTTGTATGCGGTTGTGCGATGAATTGTAACACCCAGGCTGCGGGCCATCGCGGACCAAAGTTCGGAAACAAATTGAGGGCCCCTGTCGGACGTAATGTCCGACGGGACTCCAAAACGCGCCACCCATGCTGTTAAAAAAGCACGTGCTACGTCCGCGGACGTGGTTGCCACCAGCGGGACTGCTTCTGGCCAGCACGTGGTGCAGTCCACCACTGTCAGGAGGTGCGTGCACCCTTGTGATGGCGGGAGGGGGCCCACGAGGTCCACGTGAACATGGTCGAACCTCTTAGCCGGGATACGAAACGGCTCCAAGGGAGTCTTCGTATGTCTGTGTACCTTGGCTCGTTGGCACCCCACGCAGGCTGCAGCCCACTCTTTCACTTGTTTGCGTAGGCTCGGCCACACAAACTTCTCTCCCACCATTTTGACTGACGCGCGCACTCCTGGGTGTGCCAGCGTGTGAACTGACTCAAACACGCGGTGGCGCCACGCGACCGGGACCACCGGACGCGAGCATCCTGTGGAGACATCGCAGATTAGGGGGGGGCGCCATCTTGCAGCACCCTGCTCTCCAGCCTTAACCCTGTTGGTCCATACTGGAGTGCACGCACGTCTGCATCGCTAATCTGCTCCACGGCCGTGGCTGCGTAATCTATCCCTATGCAGACCGGGGCCACCAAGGCGCGCGAGAGGCAGTCCACCACCACATTCAGTTTACCCGACACATGCTGAATATCGGTAGTAAACTCCGAGATCGCAGCCAGCTGTCTCTGCTGCCGGCCCGACCACGGTTCTGAAACCTTGGCCATCGCGAATGTTAGCGGCTTGTGGTCCACGAACACGGTGAAGCTGCGCCCTTCCAGCCAGAACTGGAAGTGGCGTATGGCCAGGTGGAGGGCCAGTAACTCTCTGTCGAACGTGCTGTATTTACGTTCGCTGTCGCGCAAAGTTCTGCTGAAATAGGCGAGCGGCTGCCAAGCCCTGGCGATGCGCTGCTCCACGACAGCCCCTATGGCCACGTCTGAAGCGTCGGTGGTGAGTGCTATCCGGGCCGTCAGGTCCGGATGCGCCAGCAGTGCAGCGTTTGCCAGGGCTGCTTTAACTTCCGAGAACGCCCGCTCTCGCTCCGGGGTCCATTCAACCCTATCCACGGGTTTCTGTTTCTTGAGCGCGGCGTACAATGGTTGCATGAGCTGCGCCGCGCAGGGAAGGAAACGGTTATAAAAGTTCGCCATCCCCAAAAATTCCTGCAGCGCCCTGACCGTCTGAGGCCGGGGAAAATCCGCCACGGCGCGCACTTTGTCAGGCAGCGGGATCGCTCCTTCCGGAGAGACGCGGTGCCCCAAAAAATCAATCTCCGTCACGCCGAACTGGCATTTCGCCGGGTTGATTATTAACCCGTGCTCCTCCAACCTCCGGAAAACCGTCATGAGGTGGGTTTCGTGTTTGTCTTCGGACGCACTGGCTACCTGGATATTGTCCAGGTAGACGAACACGAACAGGAGATCGCGCAGCACTGCATCCATCATGCGCTGGAATGTCTGTGCCGCTCCTTTTAACCCGAATGGCATGCGCAGGAACTCGAATAGACCGAACGGAGTTATTACCGCTGTTTTGGGTATGTCCTCACCGCGCACTGGGACTTGGTGGTAACCACGGACCAGGTCTATTTTGGAAAAAATGCGTGCTCCGGCGAGGTGAACGGAAAAATCCTGTATGTGGGGAATTGGGTAGCGGTCGTGCGCTGTGGCGTT
This sequence comes from Pholidichthys leucotaenia, assembly GCA_020510985.1. NCBI lineage: Eukaryota > Metazoa > Chordata > Actinopteri > Cichliformes > Pholidichthyidae > Pholidichthys > Pholidichthys leucotaenia. The sequence continues at coordinate 100,578,259 of CM035839.1, read as the reverse complement.
GTTCAACCTGCGGAAATCCCTGCACGGTCACCACGATCCCTCAGCCTTAGGGACCATGTGTAGCGGGGATGCCCATGGGCTGTTTGATCGCCTGATGATGCCCAACCTTTCCAGGTTGGTGAACTCCTCGCTCGCTATGGCCAGTTTAGCTGCGTCCAAGCGCCGAGGTCTTGCAAAAACGGGCGGCCCGGTGGTGGTGATAAAGTGTTCCACCTCGTGTTTAGCGATGGCCGTGGAAAAAGTCGGGACCGTGAGTGCTGGGAACTGAGTGAGCAGTGTGTGGAACTTACCGCCTGTAGCTGTGACGTTGGCTTGTGCTGTTGGCCGGGTCACTCGAGCTATACAGGGGAGAGAGTCAAAGGACAGTGCATTAACCAGGCGCCTGTTAGCAACATCAACCAGTAAACCATGTGCACACAGAAAATCAGCCCCCAGGATATGGTAATTCAGTGCTGCTACGACAAAAGTCCACTCGTATTTACAGCCGTGTAGAGATAAGAGCAGAGTCCTCTCACCAAAGGTCTTAATATCCGAGCCGTTTGCTGCCAACATCTCGGGGCCGCTAGGTCCTGCCAACCGGTCGGCGTAGGTCGGCAGGATGAAGCTCTTCTGGGCTCCGGTGTCCACGAGGAAACGCCTCCCCGAGCATGCATCCATCAAGTAGAGCAGCTTGTTCTCTTCACCGAGGGTCGCAGCTACTACCGACCGCTGGCCTCGGCGTTTTCCCGAGCGCTTGAATTGGCACGGTGGTGCACATCTGCGTGCGTTCTCTCCGAAGCGGCGGTGGTAGAAGCAGAGCGTGTCTCTCTGGCGCTCCTTGGCCCCCGCTGCTGCTACCGTCGGTGGCTCCTCGCCTCCTCTGGTCATCTCGCTGGGCTCCGCCGCTGCCGCGTTGACTGTGATCGCCCTGGTGGTGATGATGATCTGGTCTGCCTCCTGGGCTAGCGTACGGTAGTCGCGCGCGGCCAGCAACAGCGAATTAGCCAGAACCACTCTCGCCTCTGTTGGAAGGTTCCAGAGGAAGAGGTGGGCAAACAGAAAGTGCCCGTCGTCCGTGCCCATTAACACCAGCATCTTCTCAATCAGGTCTACGGCCGAACCATCTCCTAACTCGGCCCGCGTCAGGAGCCTCTCCGTTCTCTCACAGTCCGAGAGCGTGTAGCGCCGGGTCAGCGCAGCCTTGAGCGCCTCGTGTTTGTCGCTGGCTGGAGGCTGATCGAGCAGGCTTGCTACCTACTGAGCTGTGCGGGCGTCCAGCGCTGCGACCACATGGTAGAATCTGGTGTCGTCTGCCGTTACTCCCCGGAGGGCGAACTGGGCCTCGGTGTGGTGGAACCAAGAGCGTGGGTTGTGCTGCCAGAAATCCGGTAGCTTGACTGAAACTGCACACGCGTGGCTGGGGGTTCCAGTCCGGGCTGTCTGTGGGATGGCTGCCGCCTCGCTGGAGCTTCCTGACCGGGCCGGCTCTGGGGTTCTTGCCTCGTGTTCCATAATACGTCTTGGGTCACCAGTGTGGAGTGTGTGAAATAAGAGGCCAACTCATGGCACACAGTTTATTACACACTTCACATCTCTCAAGCACAGAACAGGCTGACTCATTTCAGCAGGCACTCTCTTTTTACCCCAAATCTGTCCTCACAAGTTTCATGGCATTTCCCCACACACAACATGACATTTGCATTGCACTGCATTCAACCCCCTACGTCCTTGACTCCTTCCTGCTATCTCGCCAGGAACCTCCTGAGCATTGTTCTCCCCTGCTTATCCACTGTCTCTTGTCTGAGATGCTAAATAATCGGACTTCCCCAAGGTGCTATAATGGTACTTTTATGTGAGTACAATTTCTGACTACTCTACCCACCTCTGTTGCCTCGAAAGTTACTGCTGTTGCAGAGTGGTAACCTGACTGATGAGCATCTGAACAGCCAGACCTTACAGCCAGTATTTATAAATGTGAAGATGCAGCAGATATTTGACACCCTGTTTTAGGTTGTGTAATTTCATTTTTTTTAAAATCTCACTAAGAAATAAAACAGAGAACCCCAAACACAATGTTTCTACTTGTAATGAAATATGCTATATAGATAACAAAAATACTGTTCTTATATACAATATTTTTTAGTAGACATGAAATTTGATCATTACCATGGACACCACAGAGCAAAGATAAACTTTGGACTAAAAATGCTGAAGTTAATTGTTGTAGTGTAACAGTGTTTAGTAACATAGCACCTCATTATTATAATAATTTTTCCAACTTTGTCTCAGTGAATTTCCCAGGAAGAAACCCCATAAAATTAGGGTTACATTTTAAATGTGTCAAAACATCAAATAAGTAGCATTTTATATCAACGCTTCTGTTGCACAAAAATTCCTTAAACTGGAAAAAAATTCTGCAGTGTTTTAATTTCTCCTCAAACTCACATTTTGCTCCACAAACTTAAATTTGTTAAAGTAGAATGTGTGTTGATGCTGCTCACATTCTGATTATATCTGAAGCCACCACTTCATATTTTTGGACAACATTTTCTATGTTACCATATCCTTAATCAGTAATGTTTTTGATTCAACAAGATTCTTGAAAAACTTTTCAATAACCATCTGGACAAATTCATAGATAAACATAATTTAATCACTGACAGTATGGGTTCAGATCAAACAGATCCATATCACTTGCATTATTAGATACAATAGAGGATATAACAAATTCCACTGATCAGAAGAAATATGCTGTTGGACTATTCATCGATTTAAAAAAGGCTTTTGACACATTAAATCATGATATATTAGTAAGAAGATTGGAAAGATAGTATCAGAGGGGTTGTGTTGCAATGGATAAAAGAGTTATTTGAGCAATAGGAGCAGTTTGTGAGTTTGGGTAAATGGTGCGCTTTATGTTTGGATATTGTCTGTGGTGTCCCCCAGGGGTCAGTGTTGGGCCCAAAATTGTTCACTCTTTATATATCAATGACATTTGTAAAGTGTCACAAAAATTAAAACTGGTTTTGTTTGCTGATGATACTAACATTTTCTATGCAAGGGAAGAGCTACAGCAATTACCGGATGACATAAACATAGAAATGGAAAAACTGAAGATGTGGTTTGACATAAACCTGACTCATGACAATCATCACTGTTTTCTTCCTGCATTACCGACTGCACTATATAGTTCTCCACAGTATCTGCTGCTGGCTAATATATATTTTAACTGTTGACCAGTATCATTTAATCTTATCCTACACTTTATTACATGTATAGTTTATTTCTCTTATCTTATCATGTTTAATGTTGCAGCATTGTACCGAGACAAATTCCTAGTTTGTGTACTACATGAACAATGGCAATAAACCTGATTCTGATTCTGATTCTGATTCTGATAAACAAGTTATCACTAAACTTAGGCAAGACAAAAATTATGTTATTTGGCAACTGTAGAACAAAAATACAAATAAAAATACAAATTGGTGGAATAGATATTGAAAGAGTCAATGAAATCAAATTTCTTGGGGTGATAATTGATGATAAAATTAACTGGAAGCAGCATATAAAACATTTAAACTCAAATATCAAGAACGATTACAATTTTAAACAAAGCAAAACATGTTCTGGATCACAGATCACTCCTCATTCTTTACAGATCACTGGTTTCACCATACTTCAGCTACTGTGCCGAGGTTTGAGACAATAATTACAGAAGCACGCTACAGCCACTAATTATTCTACAAAAAAAAGCAATAAGAATTATTCATAAAGCTGGTTACAGGGATCACACAAATCCCTTGTTCTTGCAGTCATATTTTGAACTTTTTTTTTTGATCAAGTAAAATACCAAACTGGACAAATCATGTTTAGAGCCAAAAATAATCAACTTCCAAAAAATATGTTACACCTGTTTACAGAAAGGAAAGGCAGTTACAGTTTAAGGGGATTATTTAATTTTAAAACAGCAAATGTAAGAACAACCAGGAAATGTTTCTGTGTATCCATCTGTGGAGTGAAATTATGGAACAGTCTGGGTGATGAACTGAAGCAATGTCCAAACATAAAACAATTTAAAACCCCTGAGTGTGAGAATTTGCGTGCCCCTAGTGGCAGAGCGCGGCACTGCGCCTGCCTTCTCACACTTTGTCAAAAGTCAGTGAGAAATTTGTTATTTTTTTAAATGTACTGATTTCTTGTCCATATACTTTGAAGATAAGATGATGAGGTACCTCTGTACAAAAAATGGTGTCAAAAGACTGAACCATTTTTATGGAAATACATCCAAAGTCCAGTTTTGACTGAGTTATGGAATTTAAAGAGGTGCCGTGACATTATGCAAATTAGATGCGTAAATTTATTCCTATCTTAAACTTTGGATCATATTTTACATCTTTCTAATTGACAGTAAGCCATTATCTCTTACCACTTTCAAGTTATAGCCTTGAAAATCCTGTTTCATTGACAAAAAATATTTACCACTCTTGACCACTAGGGGGTATGTCGCAGTTTGGCAACATACACACTCAGAGGGTTATAAAAGGATGTATAAAAAAAGATCTTCGCAAAGTATGAGGGTGAAGGTGTTTGAACAAAGCTGCATTTCTGAATACAGTAATGTGTTTTAAATGTATGTATTATTATTTTCTATGATTTAATTTAAATGGTATATATATTGTGTATGGCTAGGAAGCAAATGAATGGAAATCAATGATTTGTGGAGAAGAGGTGGGATTGAATAAGTTTAGACTTCTTCCCACTCCTTTTCGGATATGTACGTGAATTATGTGCATGGTGAAACTCATTCATGTTTTGTATGGTGACTTATGCTTTCACATGTATTTTATTTTATTTTTCTTAACAATGTTTTCTACATTACTGTCACTGAATGCTCGATGTTACACATTCGAAATAAATAAAAAAACAAAAAAAACCCCAAGATTATATAATTTGATTAATACTAGTTTAATAAAGGGCAGCAAGGGACAGCAGATTTCACTGGACACTTTTTTTAGTATGAAGACTATTTTTACTGTGTGTATAATCAAACAGGCAGAGGAAGGGTAATCACAAAGCTTTACGAGGCACTGGGGTCAGAGTTATTAGTCAGTGAACAATCAACCAAATCATCAATTTATTGATTCTGTTTTTATTAGATTTTGTACATGTTCAAATATGAATTTGTCACTAGTCAATTTGGTTGCCAGTTTGTCATAATGACAAAACTTTTTCACTTTAACATTGCAAGCTAGGACCTTGGTGGATGCATGCACTCTGTGAATGCCCTCTAATTTTATAGGTATTTGCCCCCCCCCCCCAAAAAAAATCATTTAAATGTTAAACATTTATATGATGTATGACCCCAAAGACCCTGTTAGTGTTTGCTTCTCATGATACAGTAAAATGAAATAAAAAGTCTAATTAACCTCTGTGCATTCACAGGTGAGGAACGGTCACATCAAAAGAATCCCGGACAACGATATTCACTCCAATGTGTTAGAGGTTGAGGGATCAAACGTCAGGTGAGTCTGGGCTTTGCATATTAAACAAATTTTATTCTGTGCTCTCACTGGTTGATGCAGCTCTTATAAACATTATTAGTAAATTATTTCAATAATTATTATGACACTATTCTGTTGTCTTAGATTGTATATTGCCTTGTTGGTTGTACGTATATGCTACCTGTTGCTTAGAAATCAGTGATATGCAACAGACGTTTACCAGTTTTTGTAAGAATTTTTGTCCTTTAAACGAAGCCTTACAAAAATACACAACCATAATCTGTGTACATGATAATGTGTGCTTCATTATAATACTTTTCAATATGAATAACATTACTGTGAATGTGTAACTTTTTAAAAAGACAAAATGGGAATAACTTTATCTGAACAAGGCTCTGGCTTTTGGGACAGTAATACACAGCTGCACTTGAAATTGCTTAACCACCTCCCCCCCCCCCCCACACACACACACCACCCCCATTGCAAATTGTGTTAAAGTTAGAAAATTTACAAACTTTAAACTCTTTGCTAAAAATAATCAAACACGAAACAGTTCGACTGTTCAAGAATGGGGGTTGGATAATTTTGAGTGCAGCTGTATATTCAGATGAATTTAAAGCCTTTGGTGCATTTTCTTTTTGTCTTCAGTTGGGGAATTAAAGTCTTTCTCCCCCCATCTACAGCACCACCTATATAACATGTCCTGCAGACCCCAAAAAGACCCTGGGCATCAAACTTCCGTTTTTGGTCATGACCATTAAAAACCTCAAGAAATACTTCACCTTTGAAGTCCAGGTACAGACACATAATAGGACATTACCTATTTTCTTTATCTACAGTAAATGCACTCACTCACTCACTCACTCACTCACTCACTCACTCACTCACTCACTCACTCACTCACTCACTCAGTCCATTTTTTGCATTTTCAGGTGTTGGATGATAAAAATATTCGCAGACGGTTTCGTGCGAGTAACTACCAGAGCACAACCAGAGTGAAGCCGTTCATCTGCACCATTCCCATCAGGCTCGGTGACGGCTGGAACCAAATTCAGTTCAATCTGTCAGACTTCACCAGGAGAGCGTACGGTACCAACTACATAGAGACCTTGCGTGTACAGGTGAGCGCTCCAGATAAGCAAAGGTTTCTACTGAGGATTTGCAGCAACATTACAAAATCATGTAACGTTCTGTCTATGCCCCTTGATGGTAGGCAAGAAAGGTATTGCTGCCAATACATTTGTGCCAGATTAGAGCACTTTTTTATACTTTTGCCAACCTTTTTGTACAGTCTATGGATTAGAGTATCATAAATTTCAACTCTGACTATGGTCACTACATGTATGGTGGAAGATTGTCATAATAGGCAAGATAAAACCACAGGAAAGTCTTTTTATCACTTTCCATCGGATCTGTTTTGTATACTTTTATTAATCCCAGAGGGAAATTCAGGGCATCCGCCTGGATGGATGAGGCAGCCACGGTGCGGCACCAATCCCTTCACCATTCACACACACATTCACACCTAGGGCCACTTTGGAGCCTCCAATTAACCTAGCTTGCATATTTTTGGCCTGTGGGAGGAAGCCGGAGTACCCGGAGTAAACCCACGCAGACACGGGGAGAACATGCAAACTCCACATAAGGTTCACTGATGGTCAGGGGGTGGCATCGAACCCATGACCTTCTTACTGTACTGCCATAGTGCTAACCACTGCACCATCGACCTGCCATCTAGTTCAGAGAGACAATTGTGCAGGCAGATGGAGGGTTGCCAGCAAGCCACAACACGGGTCAGATCTGCAGCAATCATTTTTATCCTAGGCCGAACGAGGATTATGTTATGGGTCATTCCAGCCATCCGGCCGTCTATCCCCCTTTTCTGAAATCAACTCCTCCTACAGTTTTGTTCTGATTGTTTTGAAACTTGGTACCATGGTTTGATGTACACTGAGGATGCACATATTGCAATTCGGTTCTGATCAGATGATTTTTGCAGGAATTGTAGCCCCTGACCTATGACTTCTTATTTCACCTCACTTTATAGACAGTAACTGTCTTGTAACATGTCTTGTCTTTTTAGACATCATTGTTCTCGATGGTCTACCACCACAACTGTCTTGTGTAATCAACTCCTCCTACAGTTTTGTTCCGATTGTTTTGGTACCAAACTTTGGTACCATGGTATATTCTGATGATGCGCATGCGCATATTGCAGTTTCACTCTCATTGGATGACCTTGACGTCAAAAGTGAGAGGTCAGATTTTCCCTACATCATCTAAACACAGTAACTGCTGAAAGGAATTGTGTAGGCTTTTCAAATCAATACAGTAGCTGTATCTAATACACACCTTGGACGATTTATCCCTTGACCTAACTATGGGTTTGGGTTCAAAAGGTCAAAGTTAGCATTGCAGTTGCACTATGGTAAATGCTACATTTACTATTACTATAAAATTAGTAAAGCTAGGGTCACCAAACCTGGTATACAGGTTCACCTTGAGATCCTGACCTCTGACTATGGGTTTGGGTTCAGAAGGTCAAAGGTTAACGAGAACATTAACATTCCCTATGTCTTATTACTGTACAACGAGTAAAGCTAGGGTCACCAAACCTGGTACACAGGTTCACCCTGTGACTCTGAAGTGTGACTATGGTTTTGGGATCGCAAGGTCAAAGGTCAACATCAAAATGGCTTATAAACTATATTCCAACAACAAAGAAAGCTAAGGTCACTAGACTTGCTACACAGGTTCACCTTGGGATCCTGACCTCATACTATGGGTTTGGGGTCAAATGGTCAAAGATGAAAGTTAACATTCCTTATGCCTTATTACTGTACAATGCAGGGCTGTCGCATTAAGAGGAATTTCCCCTGTGGTGATGGTGGATAGCTCATCATGGCAATATGCAGTATTATTGCAAATGTTTTTAGGACCCTGTCATCGTATAATTTGAACAGGGTTCATAACTTATGTGGCAAACGATGAAAGCTGTGTGAAACTCGCTGGAGCTCTGCTCTCAGCTTTATGTGTGTGTGTGACTATTGTGTGGAGCTCCTGTCTTTCTAGGCATAAACTGCTGATTCTGTTAAAAAAAAATCAGTTTCATAAAGCAGTGGCGGGAACTTCAGTATTTAAGTACGGCGTGTGTGGACTGAAGACTGCAGTGACATTCAGTTTATTTAAACAGGACAGCCTCTGTACAGCCCTGCGTGGCTCTTGTGTCCGTGATTTTTGGATTTTTGCCACTGTCCGAAAAATCACTTTCAAACAAGCAATACACTATGTAATAGTTGTTTGGCTGTCTAAGCTCAATTGTTAGGATCATACACACTCTGCTCAGAAGGAAATAACATGCTTTGTGCCATTTCAGTGCTCAGTCATGGCTGTATTTAGCAATTTGTCCAAACATTTCCACCACCAACTGGCTGCTGGAGTCCGTCTGGAGAGAGACCCACACGGTGCTGCCGCTGCCAGCACCTGGTGCTATGGAAGTTTCCACAGTACTGCGTGCAAACATGTTGTTGGCAATAAAAATACGCTTTACATCTCATTGTTCATAAGTGAACAATGAGATTTAGCCACACACACAAAAAAGTGAACACCGTGTTTGTGGCGGTTATTTGTTTTCCTCCGCAGTAGGCTTGCCCATAGCGTGGTATTACATAATTGCAGTTATCGCGACAGCCCTAGAACAACGAGTAAAACTAGGGCCACCAAACCTGGTACACAAGTTCACCTTGGGATCCTGACCTCTGACTATGGGTTTAGGGTCAAAAGGTCAAAGGTCAAGATTAACATTCCATTTGCACTATTACTATAAAACGAGTAAAACTAGGACCACCAAACCTGGTACACAGGTTCACCTTGGGATCCTGACCTCAGACTATGGGTTTGGGGTCAAAAGGTCGAGGTCAAGGTCAACATTCCCTATGCTTTATTACTGTACAATGAGTAAAGTTAGGGTCACCAAACGTGGTACACAGGTTCACCCTGTGACTCTGAAGTAGGACTACGGTTTTGGGATCGCAAGGTCAAAGGTCAACATCAAAATGGCTTATAAACTATATCTCAACAACAAAGAAAGCTAGGGTCACCAAACCTGGTACACAGGTTCACTCTGAGACCATGACCTCTGACTACAGGTTTAGGGTCAAAGGTTAAGGTTGCCACACCCTATGCTGTCTTACTATAGAATGTGAAAAGCCCTCTTGGGTCACCAGACTTGCTTCACAGGTTCACCTTGGGATCCTAACCTACAGCTAAGGGTTGTATACTTTGTTGTATATTCGTGGATGATGGGCTTATCATAATTTGGTTCTGCCACAGTAATTGTATTGAAAAGTTGAAAACTGCTCTGAGTATCGGGATGTTCAAAGAAAATGAAGGTAGAGGATATTGCACTTGCCTCCGAGTGCTCTTGTTTAGGGTAAATAGATGGTCAAATGATGATCTGGGGATAGCGATAGTGGGTCTCAGATTTATATTTTGTGTTATATTATGTGGGGAAATCCAGTGTCTCCCGACTATATGTTCCTTCGTTGTTTAAACAGATTCACCTCAAAAAACAAAAGCAAGACTGCCCGTGGATATTTTTCATATAGTCACATCAGCAAACGGAGGCAATTAGGCAGGTAATTTTACTGTTTTGGAACCGTGGTAGGGGGTAATTGTTTAGGCCAGAGGGGAGAAATACACACATGGACAAAATTGTTGGTACCCCTCTGTTAATGAAAGAAAAACCCACAATGGTCACAGAAATAACTTGAATCTGATAAAAGTGGTAATAAATAAAAATTCTATGAAAATTAACCAATGAAAATCAGACAATGCTTTTGAATTGTGATTCAACAGAATTATTTTAAAAAAACAAACTCATGAAACAGGCCTGGACAAAAATGATGGTACCCCTAGAAAAGATTGAAAATAATGTGACCATAGGGACATGTTCAACCAAGATGTGTCCTCTAATTAACATCACAGGTGTCTACAAACTTGTAATCAGTCAGTCGGCCTATTTAAAGGGTGACAAGTAGTCACTGTGCTGTTTGGTGACATGTTGTGTACCACACTAAACATGGACCAGAGGAAGCAAAGGAGAGAGTTGTCTCAGGAGATTAGAAAGAAAATTATAGACAAGCATGTTAAAGGCTATAAGACCATCTCCAAGCAGCTTGATTGTTCCTGTGACTACAGTTGCACATATTATTCAGAAATTTAAGATCCACGGGATTGTAGCCAACCTCCCTGGATGTGGCCGCAGGAGGAAACTTGATGAAAAATGGAAGAGACGGATAATACGAATGGTAACAAAAGAGCCCACAACGACCGACGACCAAGGAGGACACCACTGTTGAAAACAAATCATAAAAAAGCCAGACTGGAATTTGCCAAACTGCATGTTGACAAGCCACAAAGCTTCTGGGAGAATGTCCTATGGACAAATGAGACAAAACTGGAACTTTTTGGCAAGGCACAGCAGCTCTGTGTTCACAGACGCAAAAATGAAGCATACCAAGAAAAGAACACTGTCCCTACTGTGAAACATGGAGGAGGTTCTGTTATGTTCTGGGGCTGCTTTGCTGCATCTGGCACAGGGTGTCTTGAATCTGTGCAGGATACAATGAAATCTCAAAACTATCAAGGTATCCTAGAGAGAAATGTGCTGCCCAGTGTCAGACAGCTTGGTCTCAGTCGCAGGTCATGGGTCTTGCAACAGGATAATGACCCAAAACACACAGCTAAAAACATCCAAGAATGGCTAAGAGCAAAACATTGGACTATTCTTAAGTGGCCTTCTATGAGCCCTGATCTAAATCCTATTGAACATCTGTGGAAGGAGCTGAAACATGCCATCTGGAGAAGGCATCCTTCAAACCTGAGACAACTGGAGCAGTTTGCTCATAAGGAGTGGGCCAAAACACCTGCTGAGAGGTGCAGAAGTCTCATTGACAGTTACGGAAATCGTTTGATTGCAGTGATTGCCTCAAAAAGTTGTGCAACAAAATATTAAGTTAAGGGTACCATCATTTTTGTCCAGGCCTGTTTCATGAGTTTGTTTTTTAAAATAATTCTGTTGAACCACAATTCAAAAGCATTGTCTGATTTTTTTCATAGACTTTTTATTTATTACCACTTTTGTCAGATTCAAGTTATTTCTGTGACCACTGTGGGTTTTTCTTTCATTATCAGAGGGGTACCAACAATTTTGTCCACGTGTGTATTTCCTCCTCCAAACTGGGTTGTTGCTATCTACAGTGTGTGCCTATTTTAAATAATCAACTAAAAGGTTGGCAGAATTTTTTTCGTCTACTCTCTCCCTTTCACTGGCTGAAGCTGCTTGTGTCTAAATATTCTAGCAATGCAATTTAAATATAGTATAAACCTGAGTAGGTGAAAAAATAAAAAGGTGAACAGCAGCTGGAGACTGAATAGCGAGGTCTGCCCGGAGCCCTGTCATTGTAGAGTGTTGGTTAATCGGTTTCAACTTTTCAGTGTAAGTTAAGTTAGTTAATTCCCTTCACACCATGTTGGTGTATGGGGCGGCGCCTATCTCCGTTTCTCTGACCCTAGGCCACACAGCTACTGTAAGTAGTGAAAGCTACAGTGGGGGGTCAGTCCTCTGGTAGCTCTGTGCGTAACTTTACTTTCCCCGTTCCATTATGCGGAGCACCACGCTAGAAGGCAGAAAGTACCATTTTTATATGGTCTTTGGTATGACCCGGCCGGGATTTGAACCCCTGCCTCTCGGGTGTGGGGCGGATGCTCTACCAACTGAGCCACCACTCCGGTTTTCAGTGTAAAGCAATCTCAATTTAATTTACAAACTCTCTATTTTATTCCATATTTTGTTGCCACTCTTTAACTATCAATTACCAACTTTTACTAAAATGCATGCAGCCTGCACAGCTGTATGACAGCTTCCACCTTCCTTCAAGCCTCTGCAGAACAAAGCAATGCGAGCCACCCTTAATCACCTTTTTTTTTCTGTAACACTCCAGATAATTTTTAGAGTTTGCATGTTCCGATAAAATAATGTCACATGCCATGATAAACCACTTCTGTCATTGTGCCTTTCACAACGCTTGCCTACCATTGTGGTGAGCCATGTGACCAGTGACATCACTTGCAAATCCACAACAGTGATTGATGTTATCCTCTCTTTTTATTGATTTGTGACAATTTCTCCTCAGGTTCATGCCAACTGCCGTATAAGGAGGGTGTACTTCTCAGACAGACCGTACTCTGAGGATGAGCTCCCAGCAGAGTTTAAACTCTACCTGCCCGTCCAGAACCAAAAAGCCAAGGCACATACAGCTCACAAAAGTACCTGAATTATTAAAGTCATGGTAGATAAATTAAAAGTCGAACTGTTGTCTGTTTGTGTTTTGCAGCAGTAGGGCCTCATGACTTGCACCATTCCCCCAGATGTGATGTGGATTGCACTGTATGCTTTATTTGTTTAGATGTATCGTGAAATTTGCAACATTATATTTAATTTTTTTTTTAAACACTGAGCTTGAGTACCTGCCTGTGTTGCTCTCTCAATAAAGCTTTTGTATGGACTAATTCAATATATGGAATTTTTCATGGATCTCTGTAATTATGTCATATCACTAGCAATAAAATTGCTTTTGCTTATCTCTTGTTCACAGTAGACACAGTAGGTTTCTGTCCTCAGATTTGGTTACTACAACTCATTTGCGTCTCAAAATTACCACAAAAAAATAGATCGACTAAGTTGCAAAAAAAATCATATCAACAACAACAGTTATTGTACAATAGCGTGAATCTAAGATGCCTGAACCCGCCAAGTCTGCGCCCAAGAAGGGCTCTAAGAAAGCCGTGACCAAGACCACCGGTAAAGGAGGCAAAAAGAAGAGGAAGACCAGGAGGGAGAGCTACGCCATCTACGTTTACAAGGTACTGAAGCAGGTCCACCCTGACACCGGTATCTCCTCCAAGGCCATGAGCATCATGAACTCCTTTGTCAACGACATCTTTGAGCGCATCGCCTCCGAGGGCTCTCGTCTGGCCCACTACAACAAGCGCTCCACCATCACCTCCAGGGAGATCCAGACCGCAGTGCGCCTCCTGCTGCCCGGTGAGCTGGCCAAGCACGCCGTGTCTGAGGGAACCAAGGCTGTTACCAAGTACACCAGCTCCAAGTAAACTCCTTCTGGCAACAAAACAACTACTCAGACCATGGGCCCACGACCCGCCACTGCAGCTGCTGCAGCAGCCACTCCTGTGCGTGGAGTTCCTCAGTACAAGTATGCAGCAGGAGTCCGCAATCCTCAGATAACTGCTCAGCCACAGCTCTCCATGCAGCAGCCTGCAGTCCATGTCCAGGGGCAGGAGCCCCTGCACGGCTGCACGGTGGCGCAGTGGTTAGCACTGCGGCAGCACAGTTTTCCCTTGGCCGGGGGATTGTGGGGATCGTGGGATCGTGGGTTCGATCCCAGCCCCCGACCAACAGTGATCTGTGTGGAGTTTGCATGTTCTCCCCGTGTTGCGTGGGTTTACTCCGGGATTTCTCCGGTTTCCTCCCACATGCCAAAAACATGCATGTTAGGTTAATTGGCTGTTCTAAATTGTCCCTAGATATCTGTTTCCTATAGGCCCTTAGAATAGAGGGTTAGTATTAATGAAAGCGCTTTGAGTGGTCTTTGTGACTAGAAAAGCGCTATATAAGTGCAGGGTAGTTAGTTAGTTAGTTATTTAGTTCTTAAAAGGGGGGCCTGTAATATTTTTTTTCTGTTGAATAAGGCACAGTATGTTTATGGCTTTTCCCAGTAAATTAGCTATTTTCACTGTTATGAGACTTTTCCTCATAAATGTGTCACTTCATTACCCAAACTCAACTTCAAATTTAATTTATGCAGTCTATGCTTTTTTCATATAAACTTGCTAAGTATTTCTTCAGTAACAAACAAAACATACTCCTTTTTATTGTAAATGTGACTTTTTGCATATAGCACTCTTTTTAAGTTTCTAAGCAGTGTACTAGTGAATTTGCACATTTTGTGAATTTGCAACTTTTCTCCAAAAGTAGAAAAGAAGACAACACTTTTTCCCCTTTACAGATGCACCAGCTTTTTTTTCCACAATATTTTTTATTGAACCTTTTTTTACAAACATGGCACAAACAATCAAACACTAAAGTAATTTAAAAAAAAAAACACTACAAAAAAAAGTACTAAAAACACCAACAACCATTAACAAAGGCAAGTCAACAACAATGCTCCTCTGTTTAGTCTAGGTAATCTATTACATAAGAATACATATTATACATTCACCAGTTTGGAATTTGCAAGGTCCACACATATCATTCACCTTCAGAAGTTATGTTTAATTTCTTTACATAATCAATGAAAGGTCTCCATATATTCTCAAACACATTTTCCTTTGATTTCAGTATGTATGTTATTCTTTCTAGTGGAAGGTTTGTTAACATCTGTCTTAACCATTGAGTCACATCTGGTCTATGAGTCTTTTTCCACAATAGTGCAATACATTTTTTGGCATTAAGCAAACCGAGGTCTATGAATGCTCTTTCACTCTTATTTAAGTTATGTTTTTCTGGATACAGACCCAACAAAAACAGTTTAGGGTTCAATGTGAATTGTTTTGAAATTATTTTTTCAATTGTTACCCTCACCTCTTCCCAAAACATTCTGATTTTTCTGCAATCCCATAAACAGTGAAATAGGGTTCCTTTACTTTCCATACATTTTGTGCATGTACCTGGTATGTTTTTGTTATATCTATTTAATTCCACTGGTGTAACATACATCCGCATTAACCATTTAAAATGTATCAGTTTAAGATGTACATTTATTGATTTGGTTTGAGCTTCTGCACAAGCCATTTCCCATTGTTACTCTGAAATTTGAATTTGTAGGTCTTCTTTCCAATAATTCAGTCTTTTCTGTGAGTTTTCACTTGAGAATAGTGTCAATGAGTTATAAAACTCTGAAATAATACTCTTTCTCTTACTATCTTTCGTCAAAATTTTTTCCAAGGATGAATAAGTAGGTCGGGTGAGAGCGTTATTTTGATTTGATCGAATAAAATTTCTAAGCTGAAGATATTTAAAAAAATGTGTTCTATTAAGATTGAATTTAATCCTCAGTTCTTCAAAAGACATTATGTTTTCTGAACGTGACAAATATAAGTCTTGAATCTTTTGAATCCCTTTTAAATTCCATACTTTAAATACAGCATCCGCTCTCCCTGGCGTAAAATATTGATTACCCCATATTGGGCTAAATTGTGGCAGTAAGTGTGGTTCTTTTAAATGTTTTTTGGTTTCACACCATATTTTGATCATGTGCTTTACAATTGGATTTTTAACTTGTTTCTGTAATTTTTTTAGCCGAGTCTGAGTATATGAATATGGGAAGAGGTAAAGGTAAATTGTATGATTCCATTTCAGTCCAGTGAGGAGGATCATTTGATGAAAAATAATATGTCATAGACCTCAGTTGTGCTGACCAGTAATACAACATAAAGTTTGGACATTTCAGACCTCCACGATCAAATGGTAAATATAGTAAAGACAAACGTAATCGAGCCTTCCTATTGTTCCATATAAATTCCACTAACTTTTTTTTAATTCTTGAGAATAGATCTGAAGGTGGTGGTAAAGGAATGTTTTGAAATAAAGTATTTTTGGTAAGATATTACTTTTAAGTATATTAATTCTCCCGATCATCGACATTGGTAGTGACATCCATCTCTGAAGTAACTCATTAATATCTGTCATTAAGGCTTCATAGTTGGCACTGGCGACTGATTCTAGCATAGGCAAAATTTGAATTCCTAAATATTTAAACTGATTTACAACATTGAATTGATTTACCTCAGGAGCTGGGTGATTTCTCTGGGTCTCATTTAGCATTAATATTGAAGATTTAGTTTTATTTATTTTATATCCTGATATTTCCCCAAAGTTCTTTATTAAATTTAACAAGGTCAGAATTGTTTTTTTAAAATTCGGCAAAAACAAAATTATGTCATCGGCATACAGGGAGATTTTATGTTCTGTTGGTCCTACTTTAATTCCATATATTTGTGGATGTAAACGTACTGCCATCACTAAAGGTTCAATTGCCATAGTAAACAATAAGGGTGAAAGTGGACAGCCTTGTTGACATCCTCTATTGATTTTTATTGATTTTGAGATATTGCTGTTTGTTAGGATTTCTGCTGTAGCATTATTGTATATTATCTGGACCCATTTTATGAAATTATTTCCAAGTCCAAACCTTTGTAGGACTTCAAAAAGATAGGGCCATTCGACCCTATCAAAGGCCTTTTCGGTGTCCAGTGATAGGAGAGCTGTATCCGGTGCTTCTTTATTGGAATAAATAATATTAAATAGTCTTCTTACATTATGGAAGCCTTGTCTTCCCATTATAAAGCCATTCTGATCTCGGTTAATAATTGGTAATATTTCTTGTAGTCATCTTGCTAAAATTTTACAGATTATCTTAAGATCAGCATTTAATAGGCTTATTGGTCTCATGTTTTCACATTTATTAGGGGGTTTACCTGGTTTTGGCAACAGTATAATTAAGGCATTATTCATGTATGGTGGTAAATTACCATTTTGAAATGCTTCTAAAACCATTTCCAAAAGTGGTTTTATTAATTTATTCTTAAATTTTTTATAGAGGTCAACTGGAAGACCATCTGGTCCTGCTCCTTTTCCTGATTTCATATTATCAATGGCTAGCCCAACTTCTTCTTGACTAATTTTAGACTCCAGTATCTCCCTGTTTTCATTTGGAATACACGGTATAAATAATCCACCCAAAAACCCATTTAGTTTTGTTAAGTCAGTTTCATTTTTTGTATCATATAGTTTTTCATAATAATCTCTAAAGGCACTATTAATTTCTAAAGGATCTATAACTACCTGTCGGTTACTTATAATACTGGTAATTGGTGTTTTAAATTCTAATTGTTTAATCTGCCATGCCAATAATTTTCCTGATTTTTCACCTTGCTCATAAAAAGTTTGCTTCAATCTTAGAAGACTCGAGGCAGCTCTATTTGCTGATTTTTTGTCATATTCAGCTCTCAGAATCAGTAATTCGTTCTCAAGCTGTGGGTTACTTCCTGCATACACTTTTTCTTGAAGAATTTTTATTTTACATTCCAATTGGACTCTCCTCTCGAGTCTTCTTAGATTTTGAACCTGTATAACTAATAATATGCCCCCTAATAAAAGCTTTGAAAGCCTCCCACTTTATACATGCCGTTGTTTGTGTAGTATTAATATTAGTATAGTACTAGTAATACTAATAATAGTAATAGTATTTTTTTTTTCACTTCCGGCGCCACACGAGTCGGCTGCCTTTTGCAACAGCGGCTCAATTCTGAGTCTTTTTTTTCCCCCTTCCTCTCTCTTTTTGATCCGGTTTTCACTCCATTTATATCACGGACACACAGATCATCCCAAATGTCTCCTGAGCTGTTGGACGGAGCCACTGTTTATAGCAGGAGATGGTTCAGCAGGGAAGAGCTGCTAGCACTCAACCGCCACCCGGTGCTAACGGAAAAACTCGACATACCGTGAGAACTGAGACGAAAACGCCGTGGTTGCCGGGCTGGAGTAAGGCGGAAGACAAAAAATATAAAGTACAGACCCTCCCTTCCATCCATTGTCATGGGGAATGTACGGTCGTTACTGGGAAAGGTAGATGAGCTAGCGGCTATCTCCCGCTACGATAGCATATACCGGGAATGCTCTCTCCTTTTGTTTACCGAGACGTGGCTATCTGAACTAGCAGCAGATGCTAACATTGAGCTGGAGGGTTTCCACGCGATACGGGCAGACCGAACACCAGACAGTGGCAAAGCAAGGGGCGGTGGAGTGATAATGTATGTTAACAACAAGTGGTGCAGACCGGGACATATCACTGTTAAACAACGACACTGCAGCAAAGACATTGAGTTGCTAGCTGTTAGCATGCGGCCTACATATCTCCCGAGGGAAAACTCACACGTGATCTGCATTGTTGTTTATGCAAATCCAACGGCGAACGCTGGGACAGCGCGTGACGTCATCCATTCAGTAACCGGCAGGCTGCAGACAGAACACCCAGATGCTCTTCTCCTCATCTCAGGCGATTTCAACCATGTTTCACTATCTTCCATTCTACCCACGTTTACCCAGTATGTCACATGCCACACTAGAGACAATAGAACACTGGACTTATTCTACGCAAACACTAAGGAGGTGTACACCTCATTACAACTCCCCCCACTCGGGAGATCGGATCACAACTTGGTTCATCTCCGGCCGGTGTACAAACCCCTAGTGCACAGACAACCTCCGGCCATGCGCACAGTGAAGTTATGGTCTGAGGAGGCAATGGACACTCTAAAGGGCTGTTTTGAAACCACCGCCTGGGAGCAGCTCTACGATCCACATGGTGAGGACATCGATGGCCTCACTCACACCATCACGGACTACATCAGCTTCTGTGTGGACAACACCGTTCCCACCAAGACCATACGGTGTTGCTCAAACAACAAACCCTGGATCAACCCTGAGATAAAAACACTTCTGAGAGAGAAGAAGAGGATCTTCAGGTCGGGGAACAGGGAGATGCTGAAGTCCGTACAGAGGGAGCTGAGGAGAAAGATCAGAGAAGGCAAGGACAGCTTCAGGAAGAAGATGGAGGACAAGCTGCAACAGAGCGACATCAGCGGGGTCTGGAGAAACCTTAAAACCATCTCTGGGCTCCAGAATACCTCCCCCCAGGCCACGGGGGGCAGGGAGTGGGCGAACAATCTGAATCTGTTTTTCAATAGGTTTGACCAACCGCCCTCCCCCCTAACTGCACAGCAACCACTGCTGCCTCTAAAGACATCAAGTCCTGCTTCCCACTCCCCACTCCACCAACACCCCCCCACTCCCAACACACAGCCCCCCAACCTGACCCTGACTAAGACCCAGGTGAGGACGGAGCTGAGGAAGATCAAGGCGAGGAAGGCGTTGGGACCGGACAGCATCAGCGCAAAGCTCCTCAAGTCCTGTGCAGACCAGCTGTGTGGGATTGTGGCGTACATCTTCAACCTGAACCTGAAGCTGGGGAGGGTACCACAGCTGTGGAAAACATCTTGTGTGGTACCTGTACCAAAAACTTCCCACCCCAAAGACCTGAACAGCTACAGACAAGTGGCCTTGACGTCCCACATGATTAAGACCCTGGAGAGACTGCTCTTTGCTCACCTCCACCTCCTGGTGGGACCAGCGATGGATCCACTCCAGTTCGCCTACCAGCATGGCATTGGGGTGGAGGATGCGGTGATCTTCCTCCTTCACCGTTCTCTGTTCCACCTGGAGAAGCCCGGGAATGCGGTGAGGATCATGTTCTTTGACTTCTCCAGTACTTTCAACACCATCCAACCGATGATCCTGAAGGACAAGCTGCTGTGCGCAGGGGTGGACCAGCACCTGTCATCATGGATCCTGGACTACCTCACTAACCGGCCTCAGTTTGTGAGAACCCGGGACTGTGTGTCCGACACAATCATCGGTAGCACGGGGGCCCCCCAGGGAACGGTTTTGGCTCCCTTCCTGTTCACCCTTTATACTGCGGACTTCTCATACAACACAACACACTGCCATCTACAGAAGTTCTCTGATGACTCTGCAATCGTTGGCCTCATCTCCAATGGAGATGAAGCTAAGTACAGAGGACTTATCCAGGACTTCGTGGACTGGTGCCATCGGAACTGCCTCCAGATCAGCGCGAGGAAAACTAAGGAGCTGGTGGTGGACTGCCGCAGGCAAGGACAATCCCTCACAGCACCAGTAAATATACAGGGAACAGACATCGAGATGGTGACATCCTATAAGTACCTGGGTGTTCATCTGAACAATAAACTAGACTGGTCACACAATACTGACGCACTCTACAAGAAGGGACAGCGCAGGCTGTTCCTACTGAGGAGACTCAGGTCTTTTGGTGTACAAGGGGCGCTGCTGAAGACATTTTATGACATGGTGGTGGCATCAGCCATCACTTTTGGAGTGGTCTGCTGGGGCAGTGGCATTACCGCAGCCGATAGGAAGAGACTGAACAAACTGATCAAGAAAGCTAGCTCTGTCCTGGGGCAGCGCCTTGACCCAGTGGAGGAGATAGGAGAGAGAAGGACGGTGGCTAAACTGTCATCTCTGCTGGAGTCTGAGTTCCACCCTATGCAGGACATACTGAATGCACTGAGGAGCTCATTTAGCAGCAGACTACATCATCCTAGGTGCACAACCGAGAGGTTTCGCAGGTCCTTCCTACCAACGGCTGTCAGACTGTACAACCTAAGCAGGGCTGCTCACAGTGATAGCAAAAAGACGTGACAACCTAATAGTTTTGAATGCAAAAGACGCAATTGTGGTCTATATTAATCATATATTCCATAACCTACATATGTTGAAGCTTGTGAGAATGTTTGGTGATTACATATGTAAGGCGACTTCACACCTCAGAACAGGACAAAGAGATCTCAACCGCCAGTGAGGATTAAAGAGTTTCCCAGGCACTGCAGTGGAGACTGGAGGAGCTGCCCTCACCCCCCAGGGCCATGAGGAGGAGTACAAGACAATGGGGGGATTAAGATAAGGAGGGATGTCAGCTTTGGATTTGCATGTCTTTTGTTATGTGCAAGTATAAATTCTGAGAGCCGGAGGTGTTCGGTCTCTTTTTCCTTCTTCTGCTACTGCACGAGGATGAGACTTGTTAGAGGAGCTGATAATAAACTTTGGTTTATATATCACATCGCCTCGTTCTTCCAAGCTCTTCTACAGCAGTAGACTTATACAATGGTCCCCTCCGGCATACAACTTGGAAAATACCGGTCGCTATGGAGGGTGAGAATATGTATGGGTACATAATCATACCATATAGGATAACTAAGTAGACGGTTGTGCTGTTTCATCCCATCTAGCAACAATGCTCTGCACTGTGTGTGTTTATATATTTACATATTTATTCCATCTAGCTACAATGCTGCGCACTGGGTGTGTTTATATATCTACATATTATTCCATCTAGCGACAATGCTCCGCACTCTGTGTGTGTTTATATATTTACATATTTATTCCATCTAGCTGCAATGCTCCGTACTGTGTGTGTTTATATATCTACATATTTACTCCAGCTAGCTACAATGCTCCGCACTGTGTGTTTATATACTCATATATTTATTCCATCCAGCTACAATGCTCTGCACTGTGTGTCTATATGTATATACACTACCATTCAAAAGTTTGGGGTCACCTCAGACAATTTTGTGTTTTCCATGAAAAGTCACACTTTTATTTACCACCATGAGTTGTAAAATGAATAGAAAATATAGTCAAGACATTGACAAGGTTAGAAATAATGATTTGTATATGAAATAATAATTTTTTCCTTCAAACTTTGCTTTCGTCAAAGAATCCTCCATTTGCAGCAATTACAGCATTGCAGACCTAACATGATTGCACAAGGGTTTTCTAATCATCCATTAGCCTTCTGCCGCAATGAGCAAACACACTGTACCGTTAGAACACTGGAGTGATAGTTGCTGGAAATGGGCCTCTTTTCACCTATGTAGATATTGCACCAAAAACCAGACATTTGCAGCTAGAATAGTCATTTACCACATTAGCAATGTATAGAGTGTATTTCTGATTAGTTTAAAGTTATCTTCATTGAAAAAAAGTGCTTTTCTTTCAAAAATAAGGAAATTTCTAAGTGACCCCGAACTTTTGAACGGTAGTGTATATATATTTATATTTATATGTACATACGTATACTTGCTGCTCTTGTTTCTTTTTTTTTTTCTCTTGCCTTCTGATTGTTGCTCTGAGTGTTGCTATCCCTGTGCTGCTGCAATCCTGGAATTTCCCCATTGTGGGACTAATAAAGGCTTATCTTATCTTATCTTATCTTATTTTATCTTATCTTATCAAAGAACTAATCTATGTTTTTCTATGTACTTAACAAATTCCTCATCCTGAAGCCATTTATGCTGAAAATGCCACCTACCTGGATCCCTTGTCAATTTCTTATCTACATATATTAGACAGCAGGGTGCATGATCAGAGATCACAATGTTATCATAGAAACAGTTTTGAATCTTGGACCTTAATTCTGTAGAGATCAAAAAGTAGTCAGTACGTGAGAATGTCTTATAGGTATTAGAATAACAAGAATTTTTTTTTTTTTTTTTTTTTTCTCTCGGCGCCACACGAGTCGGCTGCCTTTTGCAACAGCGGCTCGATTCCGAGTCTTTTTCCCTTCCTCTCTCTTTTGATCCGTCTTTTTTTTTCACCTCACTTATATCACGGACACACAGATCGTCCTAAATGTCTCCTGAGCCGGTGGACGGAGCCACTGTCTATAGCAGGATACGATACAGCAGAGAACAGCTGCTAGCATTCAACCGCCACCCGGTCCCATTGGAAAAACTCGACATACCGAGAGAACTGAGGCGAAAACGCCGCGGCTGCCGGGCTGGAGTAAGGCGGAGGACAAAAAATATAAGGTACAGACCCTCCCTTCCATCTGTTGTCATGGGAAATGTACGGTCGATACTGGGAAAGTTAGATGAGCTAGCGGCTATCTCCCGTTATGATAGCACATACCGGGAGTGCTCTCTCCTTTTGTTTACTGAGACGTGGCTAACTGAACTAGCAGCAGATGCTAACATTGAGCTGGAGGGTTTTCACATGATACGAGCTGACCGAACACCAGACAGTGGCAAGGCTAGGGGCGGTGGAGTGATAATGTATGTTAACAACAACTGGTGCAGACCGGGACATATCACTGTTAAACAACGACACTGCAGCAAAGACATTGAGTTGCTAGCTGTTAGCATGAGGCCTACATATCTCCCGAGAGAACACTCACACGTGATCTGCATTGTTGTTTATGCAAATCCGACGGCGAACGCTGGGACAGCACGTGACGTCATCCATTCAGTAACCAGCAGGCTGCAGACAGAACACCCAGATGCTCTTCTCCTCATCTCAGGCGATTTCAACCATGTTTCACTGTCTCCCATTCTACCCACGTTCACCCAGTATGTCACATGCCACACTAGAGACAATAAAACACTGGATTTATTCTACGCAAACACTAAGGAGGCGTACACCTCATCACAACTCCCCCCACTCGGGAGATCGGATCACAACTTGGTTCATCTCCGGCCGGTGTACAAACCCCTAGTGCACAGACAACCTCCGACCATGCACACTGTGGAGTTATGGTCTGAGGAGACAATGGACACCCTAAAGGGCTGTTTTGAAGCCACCGCCTGGAAGCAGCTCTGCGATCCACATGGTGAGGACATCGATGGCCTCATTCACACCTTCACGGGCTACCTCAGCTTCTGTGTGGACAAATCCGTTCCCACCAAGACCATACGGCGTCACTCAAACAACAAACCCTGGATCAACCCTGAGATAAAAACACTTCTGAGAGAGAAGAAGAGGATCTTCAGGTCAGGGAACAGGGAGATGCTGAAGTCCGTACAGAGGGAGCTGAGGAGAAAGATCAGAGAAGGCAAGGACAGCTTCAGGAAGAAGATGGAGGACAAGCTGCAACAGAGCGACATCAGCGGGGTCTGGAGAAACCTCAAAACCATCTCGGGGCTCCAGAATACCTCCCCCCAGGCCACAGGGGGCAGGGAGTGGGCGAACAATCTGAATCTGTTTTTCAATAGATTTGACCAACCGCCCTCCCCCCTGACTGCACAACAACCACTGCTGCCTCTAAAGAAATCAAGTCCTGCTGCCCACTCCCCACTCCACCAACACCCCCCCACTCCCAACACACAGCCCCCCATCCTGACCCTGACCAGGACCCAGGTGAGGACGGAGCTGAGGAAGATCAAGGCGAGGAAGGCGCCGGGACCGGACGGCATCAGCGCAAAGCTCCTCAAGTCCTGTGCAGACCAGCTGTGTGGGATTGTGACGTATATCTTCAACATGAGCCTGAAACTGGGGAGGGTACCACAGCTGTGGAAAACATCTTGTGTGGTACCTGTACCAAAAACTTCCCACCCCAAAGACCTGAACAGCTACAGACCGGTGGCCTTGACGTCCCACTTGATGAAGACCCTGGAGAGACTGCTCCTTGCTCACCTCCGCCCCCTGGTGGAACCAGCGATGGATCCACTCCAGTTCGCCTACCAGCATGGCATTGGGGTGGAGGATGCGGTGATCTTCCTCCTTCACCGTTCTCTGTCCCACCTGGAGAAGCCCGGGAATATGGTGAGGATCATGTTCTTTGACTTCTCCAGTGCTTTCAACACCATCCAACCGATGATCCTGAAGGACAAGCTGCTGCGCGCAGGGGTGGACCAGCACCTGTCATCATGGATCCTGGACTACCTCACGAACCGGCCTCAGTTTGTGAGAACCCGGGACTGTGTGTCCGACACGATCATCAGTAGCACGGGGGCCCCCCAGGGAACGGTGCTGGCTCCCTTCCTGTTCACTCTTTATACTGCGGACTTCTCACACAACACAACACACTGCCATCTACAGAAGTTCTCTGATGACTCTGCGATCGTTGGCCTCATCTCCAATGGAGATGAAGCTGAGTACAGAGGGCTTATCCAGGACTTCGTGGACTGGTGCCATCGGAACTGCCTCCAGATCAACGCGAGGAAAACTAAGGAGCTGGTGGTGGACTGCCGCAGGCATGGGCAGCCCCTCACAGTACCAGTAAATATACAGGGAACAGACATCGAGATGGTGACATCCTATAAGTACCTGGGTATTCATCTGAACAATAAACTAGACCGGTCACACAATACTGATGCACTCTACAAGAAGGGACAGCGCAGGCTGTTCCTGCTGAGGAGACTCAGGTCTTTTGGTGTACAAGGGGCGCTGCTGAAGTCATTCTATGACACGGTGGTGGCATCAGCCATCACTTTTGGAGTGGTCTGCTGGGGCAGTGGCATTACTGCAGCCGATAGGAAGAGACTGAACAAACTGATTAAGAAAGCTAGCTCTGTCCTGGGGCAGCGCCTTGATCCGATGGAGGAGATAGGAGAGAGAAGGACGGTGGCTAAACTGTCATCTCTGCTGGAGTCCGAGTTCCACCCTATGCAGGACATACTGAATGCACTGAGGAGCTCATTTAGCAGCAGACTACATCATCCCAGGTGCACAACCGAGAGGTTTCGTAGGTCCTTCCTACCAACGGCTGTCAGACTGTACAACCTAAGCAGGGCTGCTCGCAGAGATAGCAAAAAGACGTAACAAACTAATAGTTTTTTGAATGCAAAAGATGCAATAGACTTACACAATGGTCCCCTCCGGCATACAACTAGGAACATACCGGTCGCTATGGAGGGTGAGAATATGTATGGGCACATAATCATACCATGTAGGATAACTAAGACGGTTATGCTGTTTCATTCCATCTAGCAACAATGCTCTGCACTGTGTGTGTTTATATATTTGCATATTTATTCCATCTAGCTACAATGCTCAGCACTGGGTGTGTTTATATATTTATATATCTACATATTATTCCATCTAGCTACATTGCTCCGCACTGTGTGTGTTTATATACTTGCATATTTATTCCACCTAGCTGCAATGCTCCGTACTGTGGGTGTTTATATATTTACATATTTATTCCATCTAGCTACAATGCTCTGCACTGTGTGTTCATATATTCATATATTTATTCCATCCAGCTACAATGCTCTGCACTGTGTGTCTGTGTGTGTGTGTATATATATATATTTTATAGTAATACGTACATATGTTTATTAGCTGCTCTTGCTTGCTTGTTTTTTTTCTTGCCTTCTGATTGTTGCTCTGAGTGTTGCTATCCCTGTGCTGTTGCAATCCTGGAATTTCCCCGTTGTGGGACTAATAAAGGCTTATCTTATCTTTATCTTATCTTATCTTAAGAATAGGCTTTGACTTGTGGTTTCATTTCTCTCCATATATCTAGCAATCTCAATTCTTTCATAAAATGATTAATGGTCATTCTGCATCCATTGTGCGTACAGTCCAGTCCTGTTGACCTATCTACAGTGTGGTAAAAAAATATTTAGTCAGCCGCCAATTGTGCAAGTTCTCCCACTTAAAAGATGAGAGAGGTCTCCAATTTTCATCATAGGTATACCTCAACTATGAGAGACAAAATAAGGAAAAAAAATCCAGAAAATCACATTGAAGGATTTTTAATGAATTAATTGGTAAATTCCTCGGTAAAATAAGTATTTGGTCAATAACAAAAGTTCATCTCAGTACTTTGTTATATACCCTTTGTTGGCAATGACAGAGGTCAAACGTTTTCTGTAAGTTTTCACAAGGTTTTCACACACTGTTGCTGGTATTTTGGCCCATTCCTCCATGCAGATCTCCTCTAGAGCAGTGATGTTTTGGGGCTGTCGCTGGGCAACACAGACTTTCAACTCCCTCCAAAGATTTTCTATGGGGTTGAGATCTGGAGACTGGCTAGGCCACTCCAGGACCTTGAAATGCTTCTTACGAAGCCACTCCTTTGTTGCCCGGGCGGTGTATTTGGGATCATTGTCATGCTGAAAGACCCAGCCACGTTTCATCTTCAATGCCCTTGCTGGTGGAAGGAGGTTTTCACTCAAAATCTCACGATACATGGCCCCATTCATTCTTTCCTTTACACAAATCAGTCGTCCTGGTCCCTTTGCAGAAAAACAGCCCCAAAGTATGATGTTTCCACCCACATGCTTCACAGTAGGTATGGTGTTCTTTCTCCTCCAAACATGACAAGTTGAGTTTTTACCAAAAAGTTCTATTTTGGTTTCATCTGACCATATGACATTCTCCCAGTCCTCTTCTGGATCATCCAAATGCTCTCTAGCAAACTTCAGACGGGCCTGGACATGTACTGGCTTAAGCAGGGGGACACGTCTGGCACTGCAGGATTTGAGTCCCTGGTGGCGTAGTGTGTTTCTGATGTAGCCTTTGTTACTTTGGTCACAGCCCTCTGCAGGTCATTCACTAGGTCCCCCCATGTGGTTCTGGGATTTCTGCTCACCGTTCTCGTGATAATTTTGACCCCACGGGGTGAGATTTTGCATGGAGCCCCAGATCGAGGGAGATTATCAGTGGTCTTGTATGTCTTCCATTTTCTAATAATTGTTCCCACTGTTGATTTCTTCACACCAAGCTGCTTACCTATTGCAGATTCAGTCTTCCCAGCCTGGTGCAGGTCTACAATTTTGTTTCTGGTGTCCTTTGACAGCTCTTTGGTCTTGGCCATAGTGGAGTTTGGAGTCTGACTGTTTGAGGCTGTGGACAGGTGTCTTTATACTGATAACGAGTTCAAACAGGTGCCATTAATACAGGTAACGAGTGGAGGACAGAGGAGCCTCTTAAAGAAGAAGTTACAGGTCTGTGAGAGCCAGAAATCTTGCTTGTTTGTAGGTGACCAAATACCTATTTTACTTAGGAATTTACCAATTAATTCATTAAAAATCCTTCAATGTGATTTTCTGGATTTTTTTTTCTCATTTTGTCTCTCATAGTTGAGGTATACCTATGATGAAAATTGGAGACCTCTCTCATCTTTTAAGTGGGAGAACTTGCACAATTGGTGGCTGACTAAATACTTTTTTGCCCCACTGTATACTGGGATTCAATGTACAATAAAAATCCCCTGCTATTATATGCTGCCCTGTAAGTGATGATAAAGTAAGGAATAAATTAACAAAGAAGTTTTGATCATCAGTATTGGGGCCGTATAAGTTCACCAGATTTATATTTTCTAATAACAAAGATCCTTGGATGATTTGATATCGTCCAAATTTGTCTCCAGTTACATTTTTCACTTGAAATGGGACTGTTTTATGTATGAGAATCATAACTCCCCTAGCTCGGGATGAAAATGATGAGGTGAACACATTTTCTTGCCATCTTCTCCTAATTCTTTTTACATCCTCCTCTATTAGATGAGTTTCTTGTAAAAATACAATTTTTGAATCTATGTCTTTTATTTTATTCATAACTTGTTTAAGTTTTTTTAGATTTTGTAGACCTCTGCAATTCCATGAAGTTAAATTAAGATTAACGCTTTGATCTATGATCAATAAGGAGTTTGAGATTACCTTGCAATATGAACATGCTCATACAGAGAAGCAAAAACATGGATGGTTGAACATTCATCCTACAAACTACACAAAAACAAATTCCCTTTCCCCACATTCGTGGTAATCCCCCCAAAATCAAAAAAATTCCATCTCCCGTTATAGCTAGTGACTGTTCCACACCTGCGAGGATCAGTCAAACCACTCTCTCTTTCTCCTCTCAATCACCCTGACTCTACTACTATTTTTAATGACATTAACTCTCTTCTGTAGTTTTTTCAACATAACTTCAAAGTTTTATAGCAACTTTGTACATCATAGCTTTTTTTTTTATAATACAGTCTGTATTTTGTAGACATGTTATATGTTTCAGATCAATCAGATGCCTGTACAAATGCTTAAATGTTCTACCTTTATCATGTTCATGCTTAGCTCCCACCAGTTTCCTCTTGGATCTGCTTAATGAGCTCCTGCACCTCTTGAGGGGTCTTGAAGATGTGGGTTCTGCCCTTATATGTGACCAGCAGTCTTGCCGGATGAATCACTCCGTGACGAATCCCGAGGTTGCGCAGCTCTTTGCGGGCGGGGTCGAACTGCCTCCTTAATTGTTGAATTCCTGTAGCCAAATCTGGGTAGAACCGCTCCTGTTGATCCTGGTATTTAATTTCCCCTTTAGCTCGCGCCGCGTTGGTGACCGTCATCTTGTCCCTGAAGTTGAGGAACTTCATAATCAGCGTCCTCGGTGGTGTCTTATTATCTCTCGGTGGGCCGATTTGGTGAGCTCTCTCTAAAACAACTGATGACTGCAGGTCCGCATTGTTCAGCGCTTCTGGAATCCACTTTTCCAAAAAGGAACATGGGTCCCATCCCTCCGCTCCCTCCGGGAGACCCACCAGCCTCAAATTATTCCGTCGCGAGCGGGATTCCAAATCTAGAACGTTATCGTCCAGACGTTTCCATTTTAATTCCAGTGTTTGCAACTTTGATTGTAGGCTGGTGATGTCATCTTCAGCGCTTGAAATTCGGAGCTCCGCCTGCGATACTCGTTCCATACAGTCGCTTATTTCCTTTCTCATTCCTTCTATCGCTGCTATAATCCCATCAAATTTAGACGAAAAGTCTGCTCTCATGGAGCTGATGGCAGCGAGCATCGCGCTTGTCCCCTCCTCAGCAGTTCCCGCTCCGCCGCTGGCTCCATCCTCCGCCATAGTCTCTGGAGTTTTTTCTGCTTCGCCACGAGCGTGGAAGTCTGTCAGTTTGGGTTGTTTTGTCAAATTACTTTTTCCTCCACCTAATTTCCCGGCCTTGGTCTTTACCATATCCGCACCTAAACGCTGGGATGGGTTTTTGTTCCAATTAAGAGAGTTTTAGCCAACTTTTTATTTTTAGGAGCAGAGCAGTGTGAAACACGTCTTCCTACGTGGCCGCCATAACCGGAAGTCCAGGTGCACCAGTTTTTAATTCAAATGAAAACATCTTAAGTTTTAAATCTCACCTTAGCAACCGCAGATGCATAGCTGTAGCAACGGTTGTTTTGAACTCAAAGATCCTTCGATACAACAAATGTGGGCAGAAATGCCCACATCTGCTCTTTTAGTGAATATGCTCTTTTTATAATGTGACCTTGGGGGCTGAAAGGCGCCTTGAAATAAAATGTATTATTATTATTATTATTATTAAAAATGTTTAGGAACACATTTCAGAGCAGATTCTTGTCTTATCTTATGCAGTATCGGGGCAAACCACTTGAGCTATGGGCCACAAAAGTAAGCAACTCACAGATGAATAAAGCTAATGTAGGGTTAGTTGGTTGGTGGAGCTGTATATCATTTCTCTTTAAATTTACATCCTCTCAGATTTTTCAGTTATGAATCCTGAATTGCATAAGCCGGCAGCTCTTTTATGTTTGACAGGGGTGCAAAATTAAGAGGACAAAAGCATACTGTTTACTTGAATAAGCTGCAAATTTGCAAGAAATTTTTTTTTTTAAATATACCTGAAAAGTTGCAACTTTATTAGAAAAAGTTTGAAAACTATAGTTGGGGCGGCACGGTGGCAGTGGTTAGCACTGCAGCAGCACAGCAACTCACCCTTGGCCGGGGGACCCTGGGTTTGATCCCAGCCCCGAGCAACAGTGATCTGTGTGGAGTTTGCATGTTCTCCCTGTGTCTGCATGGGTTTACTCCGGGATTTCTCCGGTTTGCACCCATAGGCCCAAAGCATGCAAATTAGGTCAACTGGCATCAAACGGGATTCTAAATTGTCCTTAGGTATGACTGTGAGAGTGAATGGTTGTCTGTCTCTCTGTGTTGGCTCTGTGATGGACTGGCGATCTGTCCAGGGTGTACCCTGCCTCTCGCCCAAAGATGCTGGGATAGGCTCCAGCCCCCCGCGACCCAAAAAGGATTAAGCGGAAGAAGATGGATGGAAGAAAAAAGTCTCACATTTATGAAAAAAATACAATGCAAATTTATCTGAAAACATGCAAATGTAGCACGTCAATTGATTATAAGTGTGATAAGGTACAAGGATTATTTATAATTAGAAGAGTGTGCGTGTGTGTGTGTGTGTGGTGGGGTTACTCCGTCACCACAAACACACAAAGCTAGACAGAAAAACACTTGTAAGGGGCTCCAGTCCAACGGGACAATTTATTAATAACTAATCTTTGAACCCTTTCACTAACCAGTCTCAATATTCGTGAATTCTACTTCCGTGACCCAGAAAAACACATACGCAAAAAGAAATCAAGCAGAAACTTCTCTATATCGTTAACAAGTTTTAATAATCAAACTCAGGTTAAATGACATTACATTCAATTGATTTGTAGGCAGGTGAAATGATCAACAGATATCAAATATCATATTAACTGTTAATGGATTCCTTCTTCTTCTTCTTCTTCTTCTTCTTCTTCTCTCAGTTACTGGCAGATAGCAAACAACTGAAAGGTGCATACCGCCACCTACTGTACAAGAGTGCAACATTATGCCATCTGAGCCCGACCCCTAAATTCTATGACTCAATCCTGTGTTATTTAAAAAAGTGAAACGAGCCCTTCTCGTGATTATTATTGCCTCTCCATCTCCATCTGTTCCCAGAATCCCAGTTAAATCCCATTCCCTACCGGCCTCTCAAACTTCATTTTCCATTATCTGTCTTTCATTTCCGTATTTGTGACAGTGTAATAAGATGTGCTCGGCATTTTTTTTTACTCTACATTCTGTACATTTGTCACTTTCGCTTTTCCCCATGGTGAATAAAGTGCCATTTAAACCTGCGTGATCCAGTCTGAGTCTTACCATAATGATGTCTTCCCTCCATTTGGTTGTTATGTAATTCTTTATTGCAATAGATTTTGTATTCTGTAATACGATCTACCTTTATGATCTTCATCCCATCTTTTTGCCATAGCTCAGTTCCTTTTTTCTTGATTACTGGTTTCCCTTCACCTTTTCCAAGTGACAATGGTATAGTTATCTTTTCCAAGAGCGCTTTTTGCTAATTTGTCTGCACAGTCATTCCCTTTCAACCCTTCATGTGCAGGAACCCAACAAAACTAAACTTCTCCACCACCCCTGTGTACCCTAAATAAACTGTGATATAGCTCAATCACCAAGTCTTCCTTCGTAGATTTTAGTGTCTATGGTTTTTAACGTTGCAAGTGAATCTGAGCACACCACCGGTCCGGTCTGACCTCCTCCACCCACTGCAAAGCAATAATTATTGCCACCATCTCTGCTGTAAACATGGATATATTGTTGGAGAGTTTTTTTGCGATGGTCACTTTAAACTCTGGAATGTATACTCCAACTCCAACAGAGCCCTCTTTGTTTGTTGAACCATCAGTATAGAGCTGTAAGAAGTTTTAGTAATTGTTCCTGAAGTAAATGCTTGTTTTAACACCAACTTCACTCATATGCCAATCCTTTTTTCTCATTAGCAGACTAGCATCTACTTCTGTTCCCGGAAACAGCCAAGGGAGAACATTACTCACTGGACTGGTGTTGGTTACAGTGGGGTAAAAAAGTATTTAGTCAGCCACCAGTTATGCAAATTCTCCCACTTAAAAGATGAGAGAGGTCTCCAATTTTCATCATAGGTATACCTCAACTATGAGAGACAAAATAAAAAAAAAATCCAGAAAATCACATTGAAGGATTTTTAATGAATTAATTGGTAAATTCCTCGGTAAAATAAGTATTTGGTCAATAACAAAAGTTCATCTCAGTACTTTGTTATATACCCTTTGTTGGCAATGACAGAGGTCAAACGTTTTCTGTAAGTATTCGCAAGGTTTTCACACACTGTTGCTGGTATTTTGGCCCATTCCTCCATGCAGATCTCCTCTAGAGCAGTGATGTTTTGGGGCTGTCGCTGGGCAACACAGACTTTCAACTCCCTCCAAAGATTTTCTATGGGGTTGAGATCTGGAGACTGGCTAGGCCACTCCAGGACCTTGAAATGCTTCTTACGAAGCCACTCCTTCATTGCCCGGGCGGTGTGTTTGGGATCATTGTCATGCTGAAAGACCCAGCCACGTTTCATCTTCAATGCCCTTTCAAAATCTCACGATACATGGCCCCATTCATTCTTTCCTTTACACGGAGCAGTCGTCCTGGTCCCTTTGCAGAAAAACAGCCCCAAAGTATGATGTTTCCACCCCCATGCTTCACAGTAGGAATGGTGTTCTTTCTCCTCCAAACACGACAAGTTGAGTTTTTACCAAAAAGTTCTATTTTGGTTTCATCTGACCATATGACATTCTCCCAGTCCTCTTCTGGATCATCCAAATGCTCTCTAGCAAACTTCAGACGGGCCTGGGCATGTACTGGCTTAAGCAGGGGGACACGTCTGGCACTGCAGGATTTGAGTCCCTGGCGGCATAGTGTGTTTCTGATGTAGCCTTTGTTACTTTGGTCCCAGCTTTCTGCAGGTCATTCACTAGGTCCCCCCATGTGGTTCTGGGATTTTTGCTCACCATTCTCACCGTTTTGACCCCACGGGGTGAGATCTTGCGTGGAGCTCCAGATCGAAGGAGATTATAAGTGGTCTTGTATGTCTTCCATTTTCTAATAATTGCTCCCACAGTTGATTTCTTCACACCAAGCTGCTTACTTATTGCAGATTCAGTCTTGCCAGCCTGGTGCAGGTCTACAATTTTGTTTCTGGTGTCCTTTGACAGCTCTTTGGTCTTGGCCATAGTGGAGTTTGGAGTCTGACTGTTTGAGGTTGTGGACAGGTGTCTTTTATACTGATAACGAGTTCAAACAGGTGCCATTAATACAGGTAACAAGTGGAGGACAGAGGAGCCTCTTAAAGAAGAAGTTACAGGTCTGTGAGAGCCAGAAATCTTGCTTGTTTGTAGGTGACCAAATACTTATTTTACTGAGGAATTTACCAATTAATTCATTAAAAATCCTTCAATGTGATTTTCTGGATTTTTTTTTCTCATTTTGTCTCTCATAGTTGAGGTATACCTATGATGAAAATTGGAGACCTCTCTCATCTTTTAAGTGAGAGAACTTGCACAATTGGTGGCTGACTAAATACTTTTTTGCCTCACTGTATATCAATAGTGTTTAGCCCATACATTCTGGCTTTTCTTTCAATTGTCCACCCAAACCCAGATGTCCCTGGAAATTAGAATATCCCTAGCAGTCTTGTAATGTTGTTTTTGAAATATTCGCTTTGTCACTTCCTTTCAGATTGACCCAGTATGATAATGTGAGTTTATCTCTTCTCAAATCCAGTGGCATTTCTCCTGCTTCTATTAAAACTGCATTGTTTGGTGTTGTATTGACGGCTCCGGTGCACAGGCGAAGGGCTCTATGCTGCATTGTATTTTTTCCAGAGTGGTCTTTGACGCTGTTCCATAAATCATGCATCCATAGTCTATTGTCGATCGCATTAGTGCTCTGTAAATGTCAATTAAAGCCTGTTTATCTGCACCCCATTCGTGTCCAGCTACAGCTTTTATGAGATTAATGACTTTTTTGCACTTTGTCTCCAGATTTTCAACATGAACTCTCCATGTGTATGCACTATCAAACCACAATCCTAGATATTTGAATTCACTGACTTTCTCTATTGGTTGATTATATAATGTTAATGGTTCTGTACCAGTTCTGCATTTTTTTGTGAAAATCATAGCAGGTTTTACTGTTTGAAAATTTAAATCCCCACTCATATGACCACTTTTCCACTTTCTCCATTGCTTTCCTGATGTTTTTGAACACAAATTTCTCATTTCTTCCCCTCGTCCATATGGCCCCATCATCTGCATATAGTGCTGTTTTAATGATCTCTCTTGATCAGCAAACATGTCATTAATCATTATGTTGAATAAAACTGGACTTATCACACTCCCCTGAGAAACACCATTTTCTCTTTCAAAGTAATTAGAAACTTCTGATCCTACTTTAACCCTAATTGTCC
The DNA here is from genome assembly GCA_020510985.1 of Pholidichthys leucotaenia. Lineage (NCBI taxonomy): Eukaryota > Metazoa > Chordata > Actinopteri > Cichliformes > Pholidichthyidae > Pholidichthys > Pholidichthys leucotaenia. The sequence continues at coordinate 100,543,241 of CM035839.1, read as the reverse complement.
TGTGTGTTAAAAAATCCATTATCCAATTATACATCCTACCACCAATGCCCGTTTTATTCAGTTTGATAAGAAGTCCATCCCTCCACAATGAGTCATAAGCCTTTTCAATATCCAGATAAACTATAACCATTACTTCTTTCATTTTGAGAGTCTTTTCAATATCATTACTTACCCTAACTAGAGCATCCACTGTGATCTTCCTCTTGTAAAACCATTCTGATAGTCATTTATTAATGGTTTTCACTCTAGTACATATGAGAGTCTATAAACTAACACCTTCTCCATCCATTTCCCTAAGTGTGACGTTAATGCTATTGGCCTGTAGTTGCCTGGATGAGCTAGATCTTTCTCTGGCTTATTAAATGATAAAATTACAGCCTTTTTCCACCCACTTGGGATAACCCCCTCCTTTCATATTCTGTTAAACAATTTCTGCACCAGTTGCACTGATTGCATAGGCAACTGCCGGAACATAGCATAGCTTAACTGATCATATCCTGGAGCTGTGTATCCACTATCTTGCAAAGCTCTCTTAAGCTCTGACATTGTGAGCTCGAGGTCTGACGCAGTCATGTCCTCTTTCACTTCATTTTTTAAGTTTGCATTTTCTCTGAGTTTATGCTGCCTTTGCTGTCTATGACTCTCTCCAAGATGGCCTCCTCTGTGCACTGCAGCAAATGCTCTACCCAGGCCTTCTGCCTTTTCTTTGTCTGATACAGCCACCTTGTCCCCATCCACTAAAGCTGGAATTTTAACTGATACCCTTTTCCCACTCATTTTTTTTAAACATACCCCAGACATCACCTAGTTCTGTTTTCCTACCAAGGGTGGAACAAAATTCTGTACATGTTCACCTTTTCCTGTTTTTAATAATCCTTCGAGCTACTGCCGTTTTCTTTTTGTACTCTATTTTCACTAGTCATATTCTTCCTCAGCTCTCTGAATGCCTTGTTTCGCACTTTTACTGCAATACTACATTCGTCATTCCACCAGGATACAACCTTCTTCCTACCCTGTGTTGTTTTCTTAGGTATACTTGCTATTGCAACATTCAGAATATGATTGGTTACCTGACTTGAACACTCTTCTATGCCACCTTCTAATGTTACCAAATGACACGATTGAACACAGTATTGCCTAAATTTTCCCCAATCTGCCTTGTCAAAACACCATCTTGTAAAACCTTTTCCCTCTTGTATACATACTTCACTTTTAATGACTATAAGTATTGGGAAGCGATCACTTCCCATAGTTGTCCTGTTCATAACAGTCCATTCACAGGTGCTCACTAAAGAATCAGATACCAGAGTTAGGTCAATACATGACAGTGTGCCCCTATGCACATCCAACCTGGTACCTTCACCACTGTTTAGACAAATTAACAATCTTTCATCTAACATCTCTTCCACAACATTTCCATTGTTTTCTGTATGTGTGCTTCCCCACAAGCTATTGTGGGCATTGAAGTCTCCACAGCATACCTCTTTCATATGCCCTTCCCCTCCCATAACACTGAAAACACAATGGTTTTGATTCTTTCACTTTTCTTCTTTAGCTGTGCGGCAATATTTATGGTGTAGCAGATAAAAGCTATAAAGTTTGTCCTCTTAACTATCAATGTGTCATCATCCATTTTGCATTTGTGAACACAAAAATTCCTTGCAGCGGCACGATCCTGTGCTTGTGTGGGACCCGTTGATGGCTGGGCTTCCATTTGAAATTAACTTCTTTGAGGAAGGCCTGCTGTGTTTCTGACTATTCCTGCCTCTCTAACTGTCTTTAGAGCTTCTGCATACAAGATTTTCTTAGTTATTCTGATTTCCTGGGCTTGTCTAGCTTCCCTCTGCACAACACATCCTCCATATGCAGCACTGTGCTCACCCCCGCAGTTGCAACACTTTGGCGTCCTTGTCACATTTACCATATTCGTGCTCCCCTCCACATCTAGCACATCTTAGCTTGCCCTTACATTGCTGAGCAGTGTGACCCATCCTTTGACATTTGTAGCACCTGAGTGGCTTTGGGACGTATTCTCTGACACTGTAATACATGCATCCTATTAGGACTGATTTAGGGAGTGTTTCCTCAAACTGAATCATTACAGACAGTGTGTCCTTCAGTGAGCCTTCTCTTTTAGTCTTTAGCCTTTTCACATCCTTCACCTTTCCTCCGTGGATCTTGTTTTTCACTTCTTCCATAGACATGCACAAAGGGACACCTTTGTGTCAGAGATGAAAAAAAAAAAAAAAACGCTATATAAGTGAATGCCGTTTACCATTTAACCTGTTGAACTCTGTTCAACTTCCCTAAAAACGCCTAAAAATAACATGCCCAAAGTAAATCAAAAGCTGTTCTTCAACCCTTTGCAGCATCTTCATGGGGTTAGTCTCATTTAAAAGAAAACACTCTGAATTTTTTGGCAAAACAGTCATAATCTAAGTGCTCCTGCCACTGAGTAACAAGAAAGTTCGCCTGGGTGTTTTTTTTAGATACAAATGCTTGCAAATAACATACAGCTGTCAGATACTGTCTGGAAAACACAACAGAAATGTAGAACCAAGTGTTTTCAAGCTCAGGTCAAAATTTTGTAAAAATACCACAAAAAATGAATATATTACACAGCTTTTTTCTCAGGTTGTAACAAGGCTGTGTCTGTACTGGAAGACTGGAAATACAGCTTTTTTTTCAGTGCGTACTGAGACGCACTAAGATGCAGAGACGTGACCGCCCGCGGAATTCACAGAGTTCAAGGGGTTAAATGGTAAATGGTGTTCACTTATATAGCGCTTTTTCTCATCTCTGGATGACCAAAGCGCTTTACAGATCCTGCTATCCACCCATTCACACACTGATGGTGGCAGAACTGCCATACACACACAGGCACTAGCTTGGCCACCAGGAGCAACTGGGGGTTCAGTGTCTTGCTCAAGGACACTTTGACATGCAGACTGCAGACACAGCGGGAATCCAACCCATGACCCTCCGATCAGGAGTCGGTCACGCTACACCTGTGCCACAGCTGCCCCCATTTTACATGTGACCCATGGTCATATTTCGTCAATCCAGAAAAAACATCATTTTGCACAATATGGGCCCTTTTGAGATATTGTTTTCCTCTTAATTTGTGATATTTCTCTTCAGATTCATGTTGTTGTATGAGGACAGTGTATTTCTCAAGTCCTGTGCAGACCAGCTGTGTGGGATTGTGACGTATATCTTCAACATGAGCCTGAAACTGGGGAGGGTACCACAGCTGTGGAAAACATCTTGCGTGGTACCTGTACCAAAAACTTCCCACCCCAAAGACCTGAACAGCTACAGACCGGTGGCCTTGACGTCCCACTTGATGAAGACCCTGGAGAGACTGCTCCTTGCTCACCTCCGCCCCCTGGTGGAACCAGCGATGGATCCACTCCAGTTCGCCTACCAGCATGGCATTGGGGTGGAGGATGCGGTGATCTTCCTCCTTCACCGTTCTCTGTCCCACCTGGAGAAGCCTGGGAATATGGTGAGGATCATGTTCTTTGACTTCTCCAGTGCTTTCAACACCATCCAACCGATGATCCTGAAGGACAAGCTGCTGCGCGCAGGGGTGGACCAGCACCTGTCATCATGGATCCTGGACTACCTCACGAACCGGCCTCAGTTTGTGAGAACCCGGGACTGTGTGTCCGACACGATCATCAGTAGCACGGGGGCCCCCCAGGGAACGGTGCTGGCTCCCTTCCTGTTCACTCTTTATACTGCGGACTTCTCACACAACACAACACACTGCCATCTACAGAAGTTCTCTGATGACTCTGCGATCGTTGGCCTCATCTCCAATGGAGATGAAGCTGAGTACAGAGGGCTTATCCAGGACTTCGTGGACTGGTGCCATCGGAACTGCCTCCAGATCAACGCGAGGAAAACTAAGGAGCTGGTGGTGGACTGCCGCAGGCATGGGCAGCCCCTCACAGTACCAGTAAATATACAGGGAACAGACATCGAGATGGTGACATCCTATAAGTACCTGGGTATTCATCTGAACAATAAACTAGACTGGTCACACAATACTGATGCACTCTACAAGAAGGGACAGCGCAGGCTGTTCCTGCTGAGGAGACTCAGGTCTTTTGGTGTACAAGGGGCGCTGCTGAAGTCATTCTATGACACGGTGGTGGCATCAGCCATCACTTTTGGAGTGGTCTGCTGGGGCAGTGGCATTACTGCAGCCGATAGGAAGAGACTGAACAAACTGATTAAGAAAGCTAGCTCTGTCCTGGGGCAGCGCCTTGATCCGATGGAGGAGATAGGAGAGAGAAGGACGGTGGCTAAACTGTCATCTCTGCTGGAGTCCGAGTTCCACCCTATGCAGGACATACTGAATGCACTGAGGAGCTCATTTAGCAGCAGACTACATCATCCCAGGTGCACAACCGAGAGGTTTCGTAGGTCCTTCCTACCAACGGCTGTCAGACTGTACAACCTAAGCAGGGCTGCTCGCAGAGATAGCAAAAAGACGTAACAAACTAATAGTTTTTTGAATGCAAAAGATGCAATAGACTTACACAATGGTCCCCTCCGGCATACAACTAGGAACTTACCGGTCGCTATGGAGGGTGAGAATATGTATGGGCACATAATCATACCATGTAGGATAACTAAGTAGACGGTTATGCTGTTTCATTCCATCTAGCAACAATGCTCTGCACTGTGTGTGTTTATATATTTACATATTTATTCCATCTAGCTACAATGCTCAGCACTGGGTGTGTTTATATATTTATATATCTACATATTATTCCATCTAGCTACATTGCTCCGCACTGTGTGTGTTTATATACTTGCATATTTATTCCACCTAGCTGCAATGCTCTGCACTGTGTGTTCATATATTCATATATTTATTCCATCCAGCTACAATGCTCTGCACTGTGTGTCTGTGTGTGTGTGTATATATATATATTTTATAGTAATACATACATATGTATATTAGCTGCTCTTGCTTGCTTGTTTTTTTTTTTTTTTTTTTTTTTTTTTTCTTGCCTTCTGATTGTTGCTCTGAGTGTTGCTATCCCTGTGCTGTTGCAATCCTGGAATTTCCCCGTTGTGGGACTAATAAAGGCTTATCTTATCTTATCTTATCTTATCTTCTCGGACAGACTTGAGGATGAACTCCCAGTAGAATTTAAACCCTTGTGGAGAGTGTGAATAACGGAGGCAGATTTATGGACAGATGACTTTATTCCACTCTCTCATCAGTCATACACAGAAAAAGCATGTCACTACACCATGGTTTCCCCTTTTATCCCAACTGCTCATCTCACATTTGCATGACATTTCACATCACATTGCATGACATTTAACATCACAATACCTTCATCCTTTCTCCCCCCAACCTCTTCTTCCTGCTATCTCCCCACGATCTCCCTAGCTATTGTTCTCCTCTCTTTACCCTCTGCATTCAGTCTGAGATTCATCCAGTCTCTCCCCCCCCCCCCCGAATCTCAGACCGAGTCTCAGTCCTCACATCCTTTTGGCTTCAGTCTCCTCCCATATCTGCTGTAACAGGGGTTTACCGCCTCTGCGGCGCTGCTGTGCCGGCGGGGGGCTGCTGGGAGTGTGTCTGACTGCGGGTGGGCCATGTCGAGGGGGGAGGAAACTTCGATTTGCCTGTGTGGCTGTCCTGATGAATCGTTTACCTGGGGAGTTCTCAGTGGGGGTCTTCCACACTGAGGGGCCTGAGCCAGCAGCACTTGCTCGTCCGCCACTACAAAGGCGGGCTTAAGTCTGTCTATGCATATTTTCTCCCGACGACCCCCCAAGTCTAACAAAAAATGCTTGTCCCCTGTTTCCAGCACTCTGAACGGGCCATCGTAGGGTGGGCGCAATGGAGGGCGGTGGGCATCATGCCTGACAAAGACAAACTCCGCGTTCTTCAAAGTTTTTGGCACAAAAGCGCGTGGAAAACAGTGGTGGGCCGGGCCCAGCAGCGTGCCTGTGTCTGCACTATGCTGCAAACGCTGAGACGGGCAGCTGTCCGGCGCGGGATTATCTGGCAAAAATTCCCCGGGCAGCTGCAGTGGCTGAGAAAAAACAAGCTCTGCCGGGGAAGCCTCCAAATCCTCTTTTGGCGCGGAACGCAACCCCAATAAAACCCACGGCAACCGGTCTACCCAATTTGCAGCTGTCAGCGAAGCCCTGAGCGCTGCTTTCAGTGACCTATGAAAACGCTTGCATAACCCATTGGCCTGTGGGTTGTACACGGTTGTGCGATGAATTGCGACACTCAAGCTACGGGCCATCGCGGACCAGAGGTCAGAAACAAACTGAGGGGCCCTATCGGACGTGATGTCCGACGGGATTCCAAAACGCGCCACCCATGTCGTCAAAAACGCGCGCACCACGTCCGCAGACATAGTTGCCGCCAGCGGGACTGCTTCTGGCCAGCATGTAGTGCAGTCCACCACTGTCAGAAGGTGCGTGCACCCCTGCGATGGGGGGAGGGGGCCCACGAGGTCCACGTGAACATGGTTGACTTTGGCCCGTTGGCACGCTACACAGGCTGCAGCCCACTCTTTCACTTGTTTGCGCAGGCCTGGCCACACGAACTTCGCTCCCACCATTTTGACTGACGCGCGCACTCCTGGGTGCGCCAGAGCGTGAACTGACTCAAACATGCGGCGGCGCCACGCGACTGGGACCACCGGGCGCTGGCGTCCCGTGGAGACGTTGCAGATTAGGGGGGGGCTTGCCGTCTTGTAGTACTCTGCTCTCCAGCCTTAACCCTGTTGGTCCAGACTGGAGCGCGCACACGTCTGTATTGCTAATCTGCTCTGCGGCCATGGTTGTATAATCTATCCCCACACAGACCGGGGCCACTATTGCGTGCGAGAGGCAGTCCCCCACCACATTCAGTTTACCCGACACATGCTGAATATCGGTCGTAAACTCTGAGATCGCGGCCAGCTGTCTCTGCTGCTGGCCCGACCATGGTTCCGAACTCTTGGCCATCGCGAACGTTAGCGGCTTGTGGTCCACGAACGCGGTGAAGCTGCGCCCTTCCAGCCAGAACTGGAAGTTGCGTATGGCCAGGTGGAGAGCCAGCAACTCTCTGTCGAACGCGCTGTATTTATGCTCACTGTCACGCAAAGCCCTGCTGAAAAAAGCGAGCAGCTGCCAAGAACTGGCGACACGTTGCTCCACGACGGCCCCTATGGCCATGTCCGAGGCGTTGGTAGTGAGCGTTATCCAGGCCGCCGGGTCTGGGTGCGCCAACAGTGCGGCGTTTGCCAGGGCTGTTTTAACCTCAGAGAACGCCTGCTCTCGCTCCGGAGTCCATTCGACTCTATCCGTGGGTTTCCGTCTCTTGAGCGCGGCGTACAGCGACTGCATGAGTTGAACTGCGTGGGGGAGGAACCGGTTCTAAAAGTTAACCATCCCCCAAAATTCTTGCAGGGCCCTGACCGTCTGAGGCCGGGGAAAATTTGCCAAGGCGTGCACTTTGTCGGGCAAGGGTATCGCTCCCTCCGGTGAGACGCGGTGCCCCAAAAAATCAATCTCCGTTGTGCCGAACTGGCATTTCGCCGGGTTGATTATAAACCCGTGCTCCTCCAACCTCCAGAAAACAGTCATAAGGTGGGTTACGTGTTCATCCTCGGACGCACTGACCACCAGGGTGTCATCCAGGTAGACAAACACAAACGGCAGATCGCGCAACACTGCATCCATCATGCGTTGGAATGTCTGTGCTGCTCCTTTTAATCCGAAGGGCATGTGTAAAAACTCAAACAAGCCAAACGGAGTTATTACCACTGTTTTGGGTATGTCCTCTGCGCGCACTGGGACCTGGTGGTAACCACGGACCAGGTCTATTTTAGAAAAAATGCGTGCTCCGGCGAGATGAACGGAAAAATCCTGAATATGGGGAATCGGGTATCAGTCGTGCGCTGTGGCATTATTCAATCTGCGGAAATCATCGCATGGTCGCCACAATCCCTCGGCCTTAGGGACCATGTGTAGCGGGGATGCCCATGGGCTGTTCGATCGCCTGATGATGCCCAACCTTTCCAGGTTGGCAAACTCCTTGCGCGCTATGGCCAGTTTAGCTGCATCCAAGCGCCGAGGCCGTGCGAAAACGGGCGGCCCGGTGGTGGTGATAAAGTGTTCAACCCCGTGTTTAGCGATGGCCGCCGAAAACGTCGGGACCATGAGTGCTGGGAACTGAGTGAGCAGTGTGTGGAACTTACCGCCTGGAGCTGTGACGCTGGCTTGTGTTATTGGCCCGGCTCCTCGAGCTGTACAGGGGAGAGAATCAAAAGACAGTGCATTAATCAGGCACCTGTTAGCCACATCAACTAGTAACCCATGTGCACACAGAAAATCAGCTCCCAGGATTGGAAACTCAGTGCCGCTATGACAAAAGTCCACTCGTACATACGGCCGTGTAGGGATAGAGTCAGTGTCCTCTCACCAAAAGTTTTAATGTCCGAGCTGTTTACTGCTACCAGCCTGGGGCTGCTAGGTCCTGCCAGCCGATCGGCGTAGGACGGCAGGATGATGCTCTTCTGGGCTCCAGTGTCGATGAGGAAGCACCTCCCCGAGCGCGAGTCCGTCACGTAGAGCAGCTTGTTCTCTTCACCAGCGGTCGCAGCTGCTACCGACTGCCGGCCTTGGCGTTTCCTGAGCGCTTGAATTGGCATGGTGGCGCACATCTGCGTGCGTTCTCTCTGAAGCGGCGATGGTAGAAGCAGAGCGTGTCTCTCTGGTGCTCCCTGGCCCCCGCTGCCGCTACCGTCAGTGGCTCTTTGCCTCCGCTGGTTGTCCTGCTGGGTTCTGATGCCACCGCGTTCACTGTGAGGGCTCTGGTGGTGAGGATGATCCGATCTGCTTCCTAGGCTAGCGCACGGTAGTCACGCGCGGCCAGCAACGACGAATTGGCAAGAACCGCTCTGGCCACGGTTGGGAGGTTACGGAGGAAAAGGTGGGCAAACAGAAAATGCCCGTCGTCCATGCCCATTAACGCCAACATCTTCTCCATCAGTTCGACCGCCAAACCATCTCCTAACTCGGAGTGCCTCAGGAGCCTCTCTGCTCTCTCACAGTCCGAGAGCGTGTAGCGCCGGGTCAGCGCAGCCTCGAGAGTCTCGTATTTGTCGTGAGCTGGGGGCTGATCGAGCAGGCTCGCTATTTGCTGAGATGTGTGAGCGTCCAGCGCTGCGACCACGTAGTAATACTTGGTGTCGTCTGCCGTTATTCCCCGGAGGGCAAACTGAGCCTCGGTGTGGTGGAACCAAGAGCGCGGGTTGTGCAGCCAAAAGTCCGGTAGTTTGACCGAAACAGCACACGCGTTGCTGGGGGTTCCCGTCCGGGCCGTCTCTGGGATGCTTGCCTCGTGTTCCATAATCCGTCAAAGGGTCACCAGTGTGGAGAGTGTGAATAATGGAGGCAGATTTATGGACAGATGACTTTATTCCACTCTCTCATCAGTCATACACAGAAAAAGCATGTCACTACACCATGGTTTCCCCTTTTATCCCAACTGCTCATCTCACATTTGCATGACATTTCACATCACATTGCATGACATTTAACATCACAATACTTTCATCCTTTCTCCCCCAACCTCTTCTTCCTGCTATCTCCCCACGATCTCCCTAGCTATTGTTCTCCTCTCTTTACCCTCTGCATTCAGTCTGAGATGATTCACCCAGTCTCTACACCCTTACCTGCCCATCCAGAGCCAGAAAACCAAACACTCCCTCTCACATTAACACTATATATAGTTATACAACTATTGCAACTGTTTAAAGTGGCAGTGCTATGAATTGTATAGCAGTTTTTTTTTTTTTGCTTTGTGTTGCAGCAGCAGCAGCAGTAGTCTCCAGGCCTGCATCATTTCCCTAGATTTGATGTGTGCTTTGGCTAATAAAGTTCTGTGTAGCTGTATAATAAAACACATAACCTAAATGCCCAGAAACAGTACTACAGGTGTGACAGAGATCATCCTGCGCAGTTCGCCCCACACGGGACACGAACCCGCGACCTCTCAGTCAACTACACAGTTCGAGCATGGGAGACACAGCACGATCGCGCTGAGCTAAAGGTCCGACCGATAGCTCAGCGCTACCGATACTGTATGAGGCTTTGGGAGGGAGGTTTACTAACGTTCTACGCCGAACAGTACTAGTTGGCATCCGTTACACAGACACAATGTTTGCTTTAAGAGTGTTGATGGAGAAGTATAGAGATCAGAAGGTTTGCCCAGTGTTTTGTGAATTGAGAGAAAGCATATGATGGGGTGTCAAGACAAGAAGTGTGGTACTGTATGAGGTAGTCAGGAGTGGCAAAGAAGTATATGAGGGTGGTGCAGGACAAGACGGTGCTGAGGTGTTCTAGGAGTGACAGCTAGATTCAAGGTGGGGGTGGAATTACATGAAGGATCAGCTCCGAGCCCCCTTTTTGTTTGCTATGGTGATGGACAGGCTGACAGACGAGGTCAGGCAGGATTTTCAGTGGCCCATGATGTTTGCAGGCGACATTGTGATGTGAGGAGACAACTGATTTGCGACAGGATAGTGACTACACAGAAGGGGAAGGTTTACAAAATGCGAGTGAGACCTGCTGTGGTGAATGGGTTGGAGATGGTGGCACTGACAAAGACAGGAAGCAGAACTGGAGGTGGCAGAGCTGGGAGTGACTAGGAGGAACAGAATTAGAAATGAGTATATCAGAGGGACAGCTTGGGTTGAGCAGTTTGGAGACAAATTAAGAGTCAAGGCTGAGATGGTTTGGACATGTGCAGAGGAGGGATAGTGGAGATATTGGACAAAGGATGTTGAAGATGGAGCTACCAGGCATGAGGAAAAGAGGAAGACCACAGAGATTTATGGATATAATGAAGGAGGACATGGAGAGGGTTGGTGTGAGAGAAGAGGATGTAAGGGATGGGGTGAAATGGAGGCAGTGATCCGCCATGGCACCATAGATGAAAGATGATTTTAGTTTTCATTTCACTGATGTTTCAACAGTTTTTCTGCATTCCCCAGCTACCTAAGTACTTGATATAATGTTCACCGTCACTACTACTATGTAGTTTGTCTTGATAAGCCTTCTAATGCTGTCATATAACAGCAAGCCAGGATTTGTCACCATTACCTACAACCTCCTAAATACATACATATTATGGAAAACAAAGCAAAGCTTAGACATCAGATACAGTATAACAATTTTTATTAAACAACACATTTCCAAGTAACAAGTTTATGAAAATTATGAGCATTCACAAAACATACTCCTTGGTTTATTTTGGATTTTTCTGGTATAAAACAAGAAATACATCAATTTTACATCAGTTAAACAAAATTAACTTTAAAGCTAAAAAATAAATTCCTTAGAAACACTGCTGTATTTTTAGTTCACACTGAAGACTTCATGCTCTGATGCTTCATTTTTATCCAGTGCAAATATCCCGTATTCTCATTTACAACCCGTCTATTTAGTAATTAAGACGTTACTTCAAGTAGTGTCCACAGATATCCACTCTGTGGCAGGAATACCACATGCTTACCAGAACACTACCATCAGCTATCTGAATTTACAACTTTGGCAGAAAACATTTATTGACAATGGGTGAGACACAGATTTTAAAGGTGTTGTTTGTGAGCAGAAATGTTAATTATGCATGATTTGGAACAGAGGGAAATTACTTAATGCATATGAATTTGGAAAAAAAAAGTTCCATGTTACGCCAGTAAAGCTTACATACCTAAATAAAGCTACACACTGTTAATGAGTCAAATTGCTACATACAAGAAGGTTACACTATTTTTTTTTTTTTTTAAATATTCAGCATAAACTCATATTTTCAAATGTAATTATACTTTATATAGCAGGCACTTGTCAAGAAGGAATGCCAAACTGCAGCCCCACTGTGAACTGCTGTTTTAGTGTGGTTTCCCTGAAGTATCAACGTGAAAGAAGTAGTACTTTATTAAACTAAAATAAATCATTGTGTCTCTTACTTTATATGGTAATACCCATACAAACAACATAGATTCAAACCAAAGAGAATTCAAATACTAACAAACGTCTAACAGAAATCTGGTTGTTTTACTCCCAAAGCCTTGAAAGTCAGAAGACCTTCAGCCAGCCAACAAAATGTCACCAAATTACGGAATATAAATTATCCCAACATAAACAGGTTTTCTTTACATGATATACATCTTAAATAATACATTCTTTGAAACATATTGCTTTAGTCAACAGCGTGCATCCCATTAGTGCAAAAAAACCCAAAATATTCATTGGTTCATAAAGGCAAAATCAAACACGGAAATAAATCAAGGACTTAAAACAGAATACAACTTATAATTTCAAAAATGGCACAATTTACCTGCATACAAATACAACAAAATGCAGACAAGAGACAATAAAGCCAAGGCAAATAAGAAATTCATAGCTTAAACCGTTGAGCTAATAGCTTGCATTGTTTTTTTTATTATTATTTATGGTACAGAACCAGGAGCGTAAACACGCCAATAGGTCCATGACAGTACAAACAAAATCACAATGTTGTGTTATGCAATACTTTTCCTTCATATTCCTACATTTTCGATACAATGCAAAATTACTAAATTCAAGAGAAGTAGAACGCAGGAGAAAAAAAAGTTGGATTAGCCTTTGGACACATCCTGTTACAGCCTGTGCTCGCTTGGCAGTAGTTCACATTGACGGCATTTGGCCATTTGTGGATTTCTTTTTTTTTGGGGGGGGGGGGGCTTTGTTCCAGGAGGAGTGCTTGGTTTTAGGCAGTGTTTTCATTTTTAAATCTGAGCTCAGTTCCAAAAACAGAAGTTTGTTTTGAAACACCCGACTATTGTTTGAACTCATGCATTAAAACCATTGCTTTTTATTTGCCAAAATCCAATATAAACAGTAAAGTATCAATTCCAATCGCAGAATCAAATGTTTAAAGCTGATTATTAAGTCACAGGACGGTGAATGTTTAGCTTACAGGAGTGGACTAAGGCTTAAAACCAAGTACTTCTCATGTTTAAATATCCAAGATAATTTTATGGCTTACTGTTGTTGAGTTCTGATGTGTGCAAAAACAAAAGCTCAAAGACATCCTTGCATTAGTGCCATTTCACCTTTCCATACAATCTCTCATTGGCTTTATCCCACAGGCTGGGGCATGTGCATTTGTACTGAACTATGTACTGCTCCCATAATGAATGACGTAGTAGTCATGGACATACATCAGCACAGCGACAGGCTGTCCAATGATGAGTGAGATCCACACTGCTGCGTTGCCGTAGTTTCCATTTAGGAACCGACCAACAAACCAGGCAAGGGGAACCTGAAGAGTTTAAAGATCAGATGTCAGTGCACGAGTTCAGTTCTGTGTAAGTTGATGATTAATGTCAAAGAATGAACACTGACAGACAGTAATGACTCCGACGATTGTCTCACCTGAGCCATCATTCCCATAAAGGCCCACAGCCTGAACATCCTCAGAGGAACACTCACCAGGTACTGATGAACAAAGAAATACAATCAGACATCAAATAAATTTAGTGTTTTTAACTGTTCAAAAGTGACAGTTGTTTAAGCTTTTAGTATGCACAGTTTCATTTCAAAAGGAGTGCACCATGTATTATATAAACAATGAGCATATGCAATGTATAACTGCAGTGATTTTAAATTTTTAGCAATTTGCTGCTATAGACTGATGGAAGTTTTTTTCCCCTTGCACATGCCCACTAGACTGGGTTGGTAAAAGCCAAATTTCTCAGCAAAGCATTGGTGTGCTCAGAAAAACTCAAATTCAAATTAAGCAAGGAAAATACAGAATCTTTTAGTGAAAAATTAGCAACTAACCAATCCTTACAGCAGCAACTTGTGAGGCTAATGAGCCAACAGAAATTGAGAAACGTGAAACTCTCAACTTTGAACATGTAGAAACAATACTGTAATTTTATATCTTGCCATTTTATAATGTACTCTAAATGTGTGGCTGTTGTGTATATATGTACAGTATCTGTCTGCTAATAACTGCTAACTTTCCAAGTACTTTTTGTTTGTGCTACTGCAACCTTTGCTGTAACTTCTCTGGGTTCATCATCATCTTAGCAGTCTGTCATGGGCGACAATGACCGTTTCATTTAGGTCTGGTCACATTCCTCCACACAGCTCTGTCCTTCACCTTCCGCTACCAGGAACTCCTGTCTATATCCATCTTCTTCAAGTTTCTTTTTACAGTGTCTTTAAATCTGAGCCTTGGTCTACCCTGATTGTGTTTTCCCTTGCATAACTGTGAGTAGAGTAACTGCCGAGGGAGACGCTGGTGGTCCATCCTCTCAACATGTCGGAGCCATCTTAGGTTCGTCTGTATTAGCATGTCCTCCATTGATGGTAGACCAGCTCGTTTCAACACTTCTATGTTGGTTATCTTGTCTTTCCATGAGATGTTCATAATGGCTCGAAGGTGTCTCATCATGTACGTGTGGAGTTTAGCAACCAGGTGCTGCCCGTGCACCACCGGGCAGCATGGTGGTGCCGTGGTTAGCACTGTTGCCTAACAGCTAGAAGGCTCCAGGTTCGAATCCCCAGGCAGGGTAGGAACCTTGCTGTGTGGAGTTTGCATGTTCTCCCTGTGCTGCGTGGGTTTACTCCGGGTGCTCCGGTTTCCTCCCACAATCCAAAGACATACATGTTAGGTTAATTCGTTGTTCTAAATTGTCCCTGGATATCTGTCTCCTATAGGCCCTTAGAATAGAGGGTCAGTACTAGTGAAGCACTTTGAGTAGTCTTTGAGACTAGAAAAGCGCTATATAAGTACAGGTCCTTATCCCTTTCTTTACCTGCACCCTGTAGACAGTCCCAAGTTTCAGCACCATACAATAGAGTAGCCAGTACTGTCGCTCTGTACACTTTGCATTTCACATGGATAGACACATTTCGATTGTTCCACATTCTCTCCCTCAAGTTTCCAAACACAGCACTCGCTCTTCCCATTCTGAGAGATAGTTCATCCTCCAGCCTAGCATTCTCTGAAACAGTACTCCCAACATACTTGAAAGTCTTACACTTGACTAGTGGCTCTGTACCAGTGCTAATCTCTTCAGGTAGTGATGCTGATAACTGGAACTTTGGTGGTTGATAAAGACACTCTGTCTTCTTGATGTTGACTTTGAGGTTGAATTGGCTAGCTGCTCTTGCAAATTTCTCCACGAAAGACTGCATATCTTCCGTACTGTGTGCAACTAGAGCACCGTTGTCGGCAAAGAGCATTTCTCTTACTCCCTTTATTGATGTCTTACTCTTGGCTTGAAACTGTGCCACACTGAACAATTCTGCTTCTTTCCTTGTTTGAATGTATACTCCTTCTGAAGTGTCTTTGAAGGCCACCTCAAGCATGGCTGCCAGATAAAGTGAGAAGAGTGTAGGTGCCAGCACACACCCTTGTTTCAACCTGTTGCTTACTGAAAAGTCTTTAGATACTGAACCACTCATTGCCACGTTTGCTTGCATACTTGTATGGAGTGCCGCGGCATGTTCTGTTTGATACACTTTCCTTGAACCTGTTTCAAGCAGAAAATCATGTCCATTGTGCTTCTTCCACTTCTAAAGCCGCACTGGCTTTCCGGTAGTACATTCTGTGAGATGTGTTCGAGTCTGTTCAGTAGTACACAAGAGAGAATCTTACCAACAGTGGCTAGCAGTGATATACCTCGGTAATTTCCACAATCTTTCCTGTCACCTTTCTTGAACAAAGGCACAATACTTGCATCCTTCCAGTCTTAAGGTACTTTCTGGGCATCCCATATCTCTTGGATGAGCTTGTGCAGGCAGTTGGTCAGCTGAACACCACCAAATTTCCACACTTCTGCTGGAATTCCATCTCTTCCTGGAGCTTTACCATCCTGTGTTGTCCTGATAGCTGCCATTAGTTCATCAAGATTTGGTGGTTCATCCAGACTTGATACAATTGGTCGCTGCACTAGAGCTTCTTTAGCCTCTCCAGTGAGTTCTCCAGGGTTGTTTAGTAGTTGGTCAAAGTGGTCTGCAAATCTGTCCAGGATCTTGTCTTTCTCCTGCAAAACCATTTCACCACCAAAGCCTTTAGTCGGGTCAATCCTCTTGGTTTAGGGCTGTAGATTTCTCTCAGACCTGTGAAGAATGTTTTCATGTCCTTCAGGTGTGCTGCAGTTTGAAGTTGCTCCGCTTTTTCATCCCACCAGTTGGACTTCATCTCTCTGGTGTACTTCTGTAGCTCAATCTGAGCCTTTGAGTATTTCTTCTTCTTCGACCTTGTGTTACATTGTAGATTTTCCTGCCTAGCTGTATTCCTCACTTCTAGTAGTTTCTTCAGATGTTCATCATGCTCACCAAACCAATCTTTGTTTCCTCTCAGGGTAGCCTAAAACATCACTCGAGGTCTGATACACTGTATCCTTCAGTGTTGCCCATTTCTCTTCTATGTCATTCTCTGAGTTGTTGCTGTCCCAGTCTTTCAAATTTTCATCCATTTCCTGTGTAAGTTCTTCCTGCTTCTTTTGGCATTTCAGTGCACTAGTGTTTAGTTTCCGTGGTGACTTTGCACCCGTCCTGTAGTGCTGTTTTCGTCTGCAAATCCTTAATCTAGATCTCAGCATAACGTGATCAGTACCACAGTCCGCACCTCCCATTGCTCTGGTGTCCAATACATCCCTTATGTCTCTCTGCCTTACTATGATGTAGTCTAACAAGTGCCAGTGCTTGGATCTTGGGTGCATCCATGTCTTCTTGTGTGCGTCCTTGTGATTAAATAGAGTGTGGGTTATCACAAGATTGTACTCCGAGCATAGTGCAAGTAGAAGTTCTCCATTAGCATTGCACTTGCCTACTCCATGACTGCCCAGCACTCCTTTCCATTTCTCAGTGTCCGAACCAACTCTAGCATTAAAATCTCCAACGAGTATCAGCCTGCCATCAGTCGGTACACACCTGATAGTCTCACGTAAATCAATGAAGAACTCTTCCTTTGCCTCCTCTGTGTTGGTCATTGTTGGGGCATACACACTGATGAGTGTGGCATACAACTTCCGTTGTAGTGGGAGTCTCAGTCATTATCCTGTCGTTGATTGGCACCAGTTCCTCATCAAGCATTGCTGCTATCTCCTTTCTAACTGCAAAACCCACTCTTGCTTCTCTCCTTTCTTGAGTTGATTTTCCACTCCAAAAGAAGATGTATCCATCGTCTTCCAAGCTGTCATATCCAGGCAATCTTGTTTGACTAAGTGCAACTATGTTTACATTGTACCTATTCATTTCCAAGGCCACAAGCGCAGTCTGTCTTTCTGGGCGCTGTGATGTTGATCTGTCCAACAGAGTGCGTACATTCCATTTTGCTACACACAAGGCTGCTGTTTTCCCTCTTCTTTTCTCTTCCTGCTCCTAACTTACCTTTCCCTGCCTGTCGGAGTGTGAACAGATCAGCGCGGAACTTGTTAACCTGGGCCACGTCCGAGCCGGTATGAATTGCTTTCTGACTGATCATTTCATGAAACTGCTTGCAAAGTATTTGAGTACCGCTAGCTTTTGCTGGACTAGCAGCACATTCTCGGCAGATACAGCTATTATCAGTGGCAAGGACGAGCCAAGACAAACTGAATCCAGTATCTGTTGCAGTGACTGACCAGATGATAGGTTTGTTTATCTCTGCTCTTTGTGTAGTGCATGTCACAATGCACCGACTGGCACAGTCCACCACGGACCTTGCGACAGATGTGTTTATCTGCCAGGATGTCCAGTCTCACCTTGTGTAATTGGGAGTGGTCCACCACAGACCTGTGGCAGATATTGTTTTCAGTTCTGCCAGGATGCCCAGTTTCACCCGCCACACTCTTGGAAGGGCAGGGATGCTGGCTGAGTCGCAGATGGCCCGACCCATGAGAAAGGTAGTACCAGTTTTCATGGTTATCCGGTAGCAAGCAAGCCTGACACAGGCCTGACCTGACACAGAACTTCTCTGGGTTATGTTCATCATAACTTAAGTGTCTGGAAGTTATTCTCTTAAAGGTTGAGCAACCTTGTGATGTGTTCAAAAGGTTTTATGGAGGTATTGTTTAGGGTCGGTCAGAGCTAGCGGGATGAGGCTAATTATGAGCATGTACTCTGGTGTCAGGATTAGAATAAATGAATGTCACAAAGTTATCACACACACCACGGTACAACAGCTTTTTAGTGATCCTTGTTTTGGTGGATAGTGTTGTGTTTACTAGGAAACAGAACCTAACCTCTGCCCATAGTGAAATATTGGAAATGGGTGTAAATCTTTGCTAAAAAAAAAAAAAGTGTACAGCCTCACTGGAAACAGGTTGTCGACTTGTTGTAAGAGATTCAACACAATAATAAACCCGTCTCAAATTTCCACAGTTTTCATGTTCTAGCTACATAGAACAATGGTAACTGGTCAGTGTTTTGCCCATCATTCGAAGATGTACGGCGTGACTCACAAACGTATCTATTATTTATGAATAAAACATTTTTTCCATTTGCTTCTGGTGTTGATGGAGAATTAGTCAACCCTGTTTGCTTTTTTAAATATTACCATTAAAAGTACCATGAGAACAATTGGAGACTTGGGTTTTAGTGATACTTTGTGGTCGTAAAGTGAACTGCAGCTTTTCAGTTGCTTAGGTAGGAATCAAACTGTGATCCTCAGAAATAAATGGTATGAATGGAGGTGGCAGTTCACTTAAGAGTCCATGGCATGTCAATAAAACAGAAGTTCCCTCCATCATATTTACCAGTGCTTCATGTCACAAACAAAGAAAGGATGCTGCTGGATTACCTCGTGAAAGAAGGCAGAAATCAGGAAAACAGCAGTTTGAGCCAGAAACTTGTTGACCCCCTTTCTCAACACTGGTTTATAGAAGTGCCTGTAAAAAAACAAAAACAAAAAACAAACAAACAAAAAAACAAACAATTCACATGCAGAGACAAGTTACCTGATCTGTTAAATGGCAGTCCAGATCTTGATTACTATGTCAGTAATTTCACAAATTTTTGCAACTCACCTCAGACACCACTTATGTACCGGTATATTCCAGTTGGCCCAAAAGTATGTGACAGTCTCAGAGTTCCTAAAATCATGAACAAAAAAAAGCAACTTACGGATTTAAGCCTCCCGCCCATTACTTTTAGACGTATATGGTATGTGATGTAGTCCGTTTTATTCATATGTAAAATAAAAGACTATATAGTCTACAAAAGACTCCATTTTCATAAAGAACACAGACGAGAGAGAGGTCATTGAAATTGTTAAATTGTTTAAAAATAAAACATCTACGGACTGTGATGGTATTGACATACTCTTAGTCAAAATATTAATGAATGCTTAGTGAAACCACTGACGTATACTTGTAACCTGTCTCTCCAAACAGGTATATTTCCCAATGCAATGAAAAAAGCTAAAGTAATTCCGATATACAAGACAGGTGACAGAGGGGAATTTTCAAACTATAGACCAATTTCACTATTGCCGCAATTTTCCAAGATACTTGAAAAAAATATTCTGTGAGAGAATTGACAACTTCATAATGAAGAATAATTTATTGTGTGAGCAGCAATATGGGTTCAGACACAAGAGGACAACTGCATTTGCTCTAATGGAATTTATAGAAAAACTATCAACTGCCGTTGAAAATAAGGGGTATTCAGATGGGGTATTCCTGGATCTTAAAAAAGCATTTGATACAGTGGATCATAATTTATTATTAAAGAAACTACAAAATTGTGGTATTGCGGGGTAGCACTGTCCTGGTCATGTAGTTACTTAAAGAATAGATATCAGTATGCATGTGTTGGTAACAAAAACACAGTTACTGAAGGTTACTTGTGGAGTCCCACAGGGTTCAGTTTTGGGGCCATCGTTATTCAATATGTATATAAATGATATATGCAAAGTCTCGGAAAAAATGGATTTAAGATTGTTTGCCGATGACACTAATTTATTATGCAGCGGAAGCAATTTGGAACAACTTTTGGATACACTCGGAAAGGAATTAGGAAAGCTTAAACTGCGATTTGGATCAAACAAATTAACGCTCAATTTAAGTAAGACAAAATTTATAGTTTTTAACAACCATCACAACAACTTAGTATCTAAACTCAGTGTAAATGGTGTAGAGATTGAAAGGGTATCCGAAATTAAATTTCTTGGAGTAATAATTGATAATAAACTGTGTTGGAAGTCACATATTAATTATATTAAAGGTAAAATATCTAAATCAATTGCAATACTAAACAGAGTGAAATATTTGCTGAATCAACCCACATTATATACTTTGTATCATTCATTAATACTCCCATACATGACATATTGTACTGACGTATGGGGAAATACATATAAAACAAACATATATCCAGTCTTTATGCTTCAGAAGAGAGCTATTAGAATAATAAATAAAGCTGCTTACAGGGAACCAACAAACCCACTTTTTCTTAAATTAAAAGCTCTCAAGTTGAAAGATCTGGCTGACTTTAAAACTGCAGTAATAATGTTTAAAGTGAAGAATCTATCACTGCCCGCAAATATCCAAAAGTTGTTCCAAATAAGGGAGAAACAATATCATTTCAGAGGAACATGTACAGACGTGGACAAAATTGTTGGTTCCCCTCTGTTAATGAAAGAAAAACCCACAATGGTCACAGAAATAACTGTAATCTGACAAAAGTGGTAATAAATAAAAATTCTATGAAAATTAACCAATGAAAATCAGACAATGCTTTTGAATTGTGGTTCAACAGAATTATTTTAAAAAACAAACTCATGAAACAGGCCTGGACAAAAATGATGGTACCCTTAGAAAAGATTGAAAATAATGTGACCATAGGGACATGTTCAACCAAGATGTGTCCTCTAATTAATGTCACAGGTGTCTACAAACTTGTAATCAGTCATTCGGCCTATTTAAAGGGTGACAAGTAGTCACTGCGCTGTTTGTTGACATGGTGTGTACCACACTAAACATGGACCAGAGGAAGCAAAGGAGAGAGCTGTCTCAGGAAATTAGAAAGAAAATTATAGACAAGTATGTTAAAGGTAAAGGCTTTTAGACCATCTCCAAGCAGCTTGATGTTCCTGTGACTACAGTTGCACATATTATTCAGAAATTTAAGATCCAAGGGACTGTAGCCAACCTCCCTGGACGTGGCCGCAGGAGGACACGGATAATATGAATGGTAAAAAAAAGAGCCCAGAACAACCTCTAAACACATTCACGGTGAACTCCAAGGTCAAGGTACATCAGTGTCAGATCGCACCCTCCGTCGTTGTTTGAGCTAAAGTCGACTTCATGGGAGACGACCAAGGAGGACACCACTGTTGAAAACAAATCATAAAAAAGCCAGACTGGAATTTGCCAAACTGCATGTTGACAAGCCACAAAGCTTCTGGGAGAATGTCCTATGGACAGACGAGGCAAAACTGGAACGTTTTGGCAAGGCACATCAGCTCTATGTTACAGATGCAAAAATGAAGCATACCAAGAAAAGAACACTGTCCCTACTGTGAAACATGGAGGAGGTTCTGTTATGTTCTGGGGCTGCTTTGCTGCATCTGGCACAGGGTGTCTTGAATCTGTGCAGGGTACAATGAAATCTCAAGACTATCAAGGTATTCTAGAGAGAAATGTGCTGCCCAGTGTCAGACAGCTTGGTCTCAGTTGCAGGTCATGGGTCTTGCAACAGGATAATGACCCAAAACACACAGCTAAAAACACCCAAGAATGGCTAAGAGCCAAACATTGGACTATTCTAAAGTGGCCTTCTATGAGCCCTGATCTAAATCCTATTGAACATCTGTGGAAGGAGCTGAAACATGCCATCTGGAGAAGGCACCCTTCAAACCTGAGACAACTGGAGCAGTTTGCTCATGAGGAGCGGGCCAAAATACCTGCTGAGAGGTGCAGAAGTCTCATTGACAGTTACAGCAATCGTTTGATTGCAGTGATTGCCTCAAAAAGTTGTGCAACAAAATATTAAGGGTACCATCATTTTTGTCCGGGCCTGTTTCATGAGTTTGTTTTTTAAAATAATTCTGTTGAACCACAATTCAAAAGCATTGTCTGATTTTCATTGGTTAATTTTCATAGAATTTTAATTTATTACCACTTTTGTCAGATTCAAGTTATTTCTGTAACCATTGTGGGTTTTTCTTTCATTAACAGAGGGGTACCAACAATGTTGTCCACATCTGTATATTTCAAAAACCTTCAGTGAGAACTACCACCAAGCAACACTGTGTTTCAGTGCAAGGAGTCAGATTGTGGAACGTTTTTGGACCTGAATTAAAATCATGTACAACACTTGGACAATTTAAACAAAAACTAAAGGAAGAAATACTCCAAACATATATACAAGATGACATGTAAAATCACATAAGGATTGTCATATCCAGTCTGTGTTGTTGCTTAGTTTTTTTGTCACGTTTTGTCTTAGCTATGTTCTGAATTGTAATCGCTCGTTTTGTTTTTCTTTTGAATTCTTGGATGGAATAAGGGTGGGCAATATAAGCTGCGGCTTCAGCCATCACCCATTTCGGATAACTTATGTTGAACTGTATAATCAGAGGAGTTATTGTTTGATTTGGCCTTGTTGGATTTTTTCCCCCCTTTGTTATATTGTTGTTTCTTTTTTTAATCTTTATTTTTAATCTATCCGAAATAAAGATTCATTCATTCAAAAATTGTGTTTTTATGGGCAGTGCTAAAAAAGTGTCTTTAAAAATCAATTGTTTCTGCATCTGTCTGTACTCACCACCAGTCCCTGTAAAATTCTCTGTCTCCAAACTGCAGCAGCTCTGCCAAAAAGTTCAAAGAGGAGTGGAAAAACCAATAGAAGAATATTAACCATATCAGATGGTTGGGGACCTGGGAGAGGCAGAGGAGACGAAGAGGAGGGGATGGAAAGGAAGGGAAAGGAAAAGCTGTCTGGGTTGGCGAGGTTACACTACAGATACCTTTTTTCTCTGTTATAATTAAAGTCTTTGGGACTTAATCTATAACTATTTCCATGTTTTTTTTCCTACTTAATACATTTGTTATGCAACTCACAGCTAATTTCAGCAGGCGCTCAACCATCCTAGAAAAATCCATTTCCTGTGAAACATAGCACGGAAAAATCTGTTATAATGCCAAAACACCATCTCCATTTCTTAAGTTATACAGATGACCTTCAGTTTAATGAAAAATCTGTTGTCCTGTTAGGATGTCTGAAGCTCTTATCAATTATGTTTTAATAGTGTGTGGTACAGTATACACACCTGGAATGGTTTCATTGAGTTTTGAATAGTGGGAACCATCCACTGAAAGACAAATATTTCTTACATTATTGTCCTTTCATTTTAATGCCTTCCAATGTAATGTTGGCTTTTTTTAATATCACGTAAATATTCTGCATACCTGCTGTATTAGCCCCACCAACAACTGCATCAAGAAAAGCTGGAAAAAAAGTTAGTTTTAGACAAAATGACAACACATGACTCTCCCTGTTTTTAGTTCCCCCTAAATCACAGATTTAGTAGATGTGGACAAATTATTTGCAGCTGCTCCTTCTCACCATTTCAAATAGTCTTCTTATCAGGAACCTTTTGCGTATTCTAGGAGACCTTGGGAAGTTGAGCTGGTAGCAAAGAGTTGGAGCAAAGATGAAGTAGTACATGTCTAAGGACAAACAGAGTCAAGTCAGCAATTTATCTGGTAGTATACATGATGTGATAAATATATTTGTGCAAGTTCAACTAATACTGTTCATGACCATTGGCAATAGGGATTTACTGGGTCTGATATATCCTTAGGGCTGGGATAATTAACATATTAAGTTTTTTATTTAAGTGGTCCAATTACACATAAAAACAAACCAACAAACATAAAAAACACTGTCAGGTCTCTCCCTGAGGTGGTGTTGGCAGTGGTGCCTGGTTGTCTCAGCAGCTGGCTCAGCTTAAAACAAGAGCAGTTTTTATTTTTTTCAGCTTTTAAATTTACACCACACTAAACCGATCCTCCTGTACTCAGGGCAACCTCATCCTGCACACAGACCCCACTTAAAGCACGCACAGATATGTGCAGACGCTTGACCTGGCATCACTGATTGGGGCTACTCACTCAAAAGTATGAAAGGAGGCAGAGTTTCTGTCTGAGTGGGAAAAAACATGCACTCCAATATAAAGTGAATAAAAGCTGCCAATTCACCATTAAAGTCAGGAGCTCTAGAAATCAATTAAGAGTTGCTCCATTTGTTTGTACTTTTAAGGATTGATATAATTAGGAAAGTTACCTTAAGTATAAGCAAAATAAAACAGAAAAAAAAACAGAAAGTGACAAATTAAAAATAGTTTTGCAGAGAAATTGACTTTATAATGAACTGAAAAAGAACATTACCAACTGCATCATAAATTGAAATTTTTTAAATTGTATATACATTCCTGATTATGATGTGCTTTATGTTGCTCTAGCAGTATGTTTGTTGAATGAGAGTCACAAGTGCAATGAATGAAAATGCAATGCTTCTAAAGCATACTTTTTTCACTGATTCTTTTACGCAAGTTTAGTGATTAATTGCAATTGATTATAGAAAAATGTGTAATTACCAATTAGTTAACGTTTTAACTGATACACTAATTCTTACATACTGATATTCTTTTAGGCACTGTTTTTTGGATCTAACTCAAACATGTGATTTTTTCTATATATTGTTCATTTTGTAGATTTAACTAATATTGTTTGCTCAATTGTTGGTCCTTGTGTTGTAGTTTGCTCTGTAAACATTCTCTGGTGCAGTAATCTCCTTTAATGAAGTTCTATCTTATCAATAAGTTCGTACACAATTTTAAATTAGCAGATGACCTCATTCTTTTTAAACTTGAAGCCAGCTTGCTCTACTGAACTTGCCATGGTATGCATTTGTGAGATGACGTATACATGACTACAAAGCAATTGTATTAACAGTATATTATTCCGTTAATATTTTACTTTCCCAGATGACCTCAGTACGGTCCATTTGTGTCTGTGCTTGCATGGTTACCTCTGTGTGTGAGGTTGCCTGGGTAGGAGACATGAGTATGAACTGTTGAGCCATTCGTCTGTGCCACAGAAGGACCTGAAAAAAACAAAAAAAACCAACAAAAAAAATATTTGATGTTTAAAGCTTGTTGACTGTACTGGAAGCAAGCATAAGAATTTGAGAGACAAGGGCCAAATTGTGATGATGACTGGGACAGAGCATTTCCAAAGCGAACATCTGTACTGGTCAGGATTGATAGAAGGGTTACTGTAGTTAAAATAGCTGAAAACATTAATGCTAGTTCCAATTTAAAAAAAAATGTCAGAACATGCAGTGCATCACTGCTTCTGTCACATGGGGCTGCGCGGCATCAGACTGGTCAAGGCGCTGAGATGCTTCTTTCAAAGGTCTTTTTATTGTTATTAAGTGAAGTGTCAATACAACATACAATACAAAGTATTGGAAATTTTCATTTTTGTTTTTACCAACCAGAGCAAAAATAGAATTTAAAACTAACAAATGTGCATGCTTCAAAAACAAAAACCAAAAAAAGGGGAAAAAATTATGTAAACAATAATAATAATAAAAATACCAAGAGAGGAGAGAGAGAAAAAAAAAATTGTGTGAGGTGGGGGTGGGGTGAGGGAGATATGAGCTACTCAGAAGCTATAGTCATGGGTCTCTCAAAGAAATCGAGAAACGGGCGCCACAATTTATAGAATTTATTTTCAGAGCCGCAAACTGTATATCTGATTTTTTCTAAATCCAAACAGGACATTATATCTTTTATCCATGTACATGTGAAGGGGGCGAAGAGTCTTTCCACTTCAGTAATACAGCACGTCTGGCCAATAATAATGAAAATTTGAATACTTTTAATTTGGAATTTGGCAAGTCAAGTTCTGGAGCCACACCAAAAATGGCGCATAATGGATCAGGTTTAATTTGATATTGCAGGACTTCAGACATAGTGATAAAAACAGAATTCCAAAAATTTATCAATGAGGGGCAGGACCAGTACATGTGAAGCAAAGTGCCAGGAGCGTTACCACACTTTTCACAAGTTGGGTGGGTCTATATCCGAGTAAATACGTGCTAGCTTAACCTTGGACAGGTGCACGATCTTAAATTGAATAAGAGCGTGACGAGCACACATTGATGCAGTGTGAACCTGGCCAAGAATAGAGTCCCACAGTTCATCAGTAAAAGTAAAATTAAGATCTTGTTCCCAATTCGATTTAATAGTGGCCACAGGAGGACATTGTAAATTTGAAATTAAATCATATAGAACTGATATTACCCCCATAGAAGTTGGTTTAACTGATAAAAAGTTATCTAGAGAATAATCAGAAGGTTTTTGAGGGAATTGTTTTGTCATGGTCTGCACATAGTGTCTGACCTGGAGAAAGTGGAAAAAATGTGTAGAAGTGATGCCGAATTTGGTGGAAAGTTGAGAAAAACTTGCAAATTGTCCATCAAAATATAAATCCGCAAATGATTTTAAACCTTTTCTGTGCCATATATGAAATGCACTATCAGTAGTTGATGGGGTAAATAAATGATTTGCAGCAATTGGACTTCTAATGGAGAAAGACTGAAGACCGAAATTTTTCCTGAATTGAGACCAAATTCTAAGAGACTGACGAACTACTTTGTTATTACCCAGTGTAGACAAAGCAAGGGGAAGTGGTGAACCTAAAACTGCCGGTAGGGAGGTTTGATTGTCCACATGTGACTCCATAAGGATCCAAATGGGTGATTTGGGTTCCAGGTAGAAGTGTTTCCAATATAACATGCACCTGATATTTGCTGCCCAGTAGTAATATTGAAAGTTAGGCAGAGCCATGCCACCCGCTGATATGGGTCTTTGAAGAAAAGCTTTCCTCAGTCTCAGATGTTTATCATTCCAAATAAATGAGGTAATCAGAGAGTCCAAAGACTTAAAAAAGGATTTAAGAATAAAAATGGGGAGACACAAACAAATACAAAAACTCTGGAAGTAGCATCATTTTTACAGAGTTGATTCTGCCAATTAAGGACAAGGATAATGGGGACCATTTGGAAAGTATTTGCTTGCACTGGTCAAATAAGGGGAGAAGACTATTTTTAAACAAGTGATTAAATTGTTTAGTAACACATATCCCAAGATAATTAAAATGATCAGTAACAACCTTGAAAGGAAAATTTTTGAGATCCTGAACTCGAATCTTTTCATTAAATTGGAAACAATTCACTCTTATTGAAATTAATTTTATATCCAGAAAACCTACTAAAACTATCCAAAATGTTGAGTATAGCAGGTAAGGAAGTAAGTGGGTTGGAGAGAAATAATAGAAGATCGTCGGCATAGAGTGAAACCCTATGTTCGATACCGCCCCTACAAATGCCTAGAAAGTCCCGGCTCCCACGGACTGCAATAGCTAACGGCTCAATTGCCAAGGCAAAGAGCAATGGGCTCAAAGGACAGCCTTGCCTCGTACCACGGTAAAGCCTAAAATAGTCAGAATAGCAACAATTAGTTAGCACTGAAGCCAAAGGACTAGCATAGAGAAGTTTAATCCAGGAACAGAAGGAAGGACCAAAGCCGAACCTCTCCAAAGTAAAAAACAAATACTCCCACTCAACCCTATCGAATGCCTTTTCAGCATCCAAACTAATAAGACATTCGGGTATGTTATGGTGAGGAGTGTAAGTGATATTAAACAGCCACCTTAAGTTAAAGAAAGAATGGCGATTTTTAATGAAACCGGTTTGGTCCTGTGAAATTATAAAAGGAAGAATCTTTTCCAACCTTGAAGCTAACAACTTTGACAGAATTTTAACATCGGTATTTAACAAGAAAATAGGCCTGTAAGAAGCACAATCAACAGAGTCTTTGTCTTTTTTAAGCAACACAGTGATACAGGCCTGGTAATATGAAGGAGGAAGTGTACCAGAGTCAAGCGACTCTGTAAAAACTTGGCAAAGGAAAGGGGCAAGGTCGTCGGAGAATTTTTTGAAAAATCAGTGGAAAACCCATCAGGTCCTGGAGATTTTCCTGATTGCATGGATGATATTGCCAACTGAATTTCTTCTTTTGTGATGGGAGCTTCTAAAATTTGCCGAGATTCTGGGGAAATCGAAGGGATATCAATAGAATCAAAAAAGTCTTGCAGATCCTTTAAATTTGTTGTGCATTCTGAAGTATATAATTTGGAATAAAATGACCTGAATATATCGTTAATCACTTGTTGATCAGATGTCACATCTCCTTTATCTGTCCTAACTCCAGTAATAATTTGCTTAGCTCCAATACCGCGCAGTTGATTAGCTAGAAGTTTACCGGTCTTTTCGCCATGTTCATAAAATTCACTCTTGTTCCTTATTAAAACAACCTTCAATTTGTCGAGTGGAGAGTAAATTAAGTTTAGTTTGTAATGTCAAACGTTCCTTGTACAGAGTGGGTGATGGAGATTGAGCATATTGCCTGTCAATGTCCAAGATTTGGTCTAAAATAGCTTTCTGTTCCTGTATTGCGGATCGTCTTTTAAATGCTGCCAATGAAATAATTTCTCCCCCTAAGAAATGCCTTCATGGCCTTCCATATTGTTTTGTTTGACATACCAGGAGTTTTATTTTCTTTCAAAAAAACCCCCTTAATTTTAGAAGAAATATTCGCGACCAGTTTTTCATCTGTAAGTAATAATGGATCCAGTCTCCAGTGCTTTCTCATGGAGTCACATCCATGGAGGAACATTTTAAGTACAGGAGGGGCATGATCAGAAACAGAGATGCTATCATAACTGCAAGAACTGAGGTTATTAATTAATAAATTGTCAATAAAAAAAATCTATTCTAGTATAAGTGTGGTGTACGTGAGAGAAGAAAGAATAGTCTCTGCCGTTAGGATGTAAAAACTGCCAAGGGTCTATAAGGCTATATTCCTCAAGAAAAGACTTGACATAGGTTGCAGATTTGTTAAGACTAGCAGATTTTGAGGATGAGCGGTCTAAGATCGGATCCATGTACAAATTAAAGTCACCCCCAAGAATTAGAGAATGAGTATTTAAGTCTAGGAGTTGTGAAAAAAGGTTGCGAAAAAAGTGTACATCGTCAAAGTTTGGCACATACAGATTAGCCAAGGTGACATGTTTATTGCCAAGTTTACCTGATACTACTACAAATCGTCCATTTTTATCTAATACAACATTAGAGGGAGCAAATGGGATATTTTGATCAATAAGAATAGCGTCGCCCCTGGCCTTAGCTTTAAAATTTGAATGAAAAAACTGTCCTGACCAACATTTTGACAAGCGCAAGTGGTCGGAATCCTGCAAATGGGTTTCCTGCAAAAACGGTACCCCAGGCTTAAATTGCTTTAGACGTGACATGACTCTCTTTCGTTTAATTGGATGGTTCAGCCCCTTCACATTCCAGATTACCAAAGTAAGATTACTATTCATTCAAAAAGTAAAATTTATATATTGTGTTGTGTAGCCCAAGAAGGGATGGAATGAGGTACGGGTGGGGGAAAAAAAAAAAGGGGGGGAGGTGTTAATAAATAACATTAAAAAAATAAAACCCCATGAAAAACAATCAGCAACCAAACCTATAACAACACTCCAGCTGGTTGCATAGAACAGCAACCGCTCCACCTCCTGCTCTATTCTCATCCTAACAAAGTACTCCCATACAACTGGCTTCAATCCTGCATAGTATGAACATTTTACCCTAAACTAAAAAATATCAATAAGTAAACAACGTATAGGAAGCAAATTTTACCTTGTTTTGAACATCTAAAAACGCATCAATGTCCAGTCAGTGCAGCTTTAATGAAATAATAACAAGTAGTCCAGTGTGATAGTTGGTCAACCCGGGAATGTCCAGTTCAGGGCAGAGATCGCTGGTTTCTCTCCTTGGTTTGCATGAAGCGGGTGGCCTCCAAGACGGATGCCAGCCTCTGGTTTTTGCCATCTGGAAGAGTTATCCAGAGCCTGGAAGAGAAGAGAAGGACGAAAACCTCTCTTGTACAACTCGGACATAACCTCCTTGTATTCGGCTCGTTGCTTCTGAACGTTGGCGTTATAGTCCTCGTAGAACTGAAGTTTGTGTCCACGATATTCCAAAGTCCCACGGTGTCTCCGCGCTTCTCTCATCACTAAGTCTTTGGTCCGAAACCGGTGGAAACGGATAATGACAGCGCGCGGCTTCCCGTTCGGACCCGGCTTGGGCATGAGGCTGCGGTGGGCTCTATCCAGCTCTGGGGGAGATGACAAAATTTGTGTGCCAAAAACGTCCACTAACAGCTGAGAAAAAAAGTCGGATGGTCGTGGACCCACATCGAAGGATTCCGGTAGACCCACCAAACAAATATTCTGCCTCCTGCTTCTTCCTTCCAGGTCAGAAAGTTTGTTTTTCAAAAGCTTGTTCTCCTCCTGTATTGACTCACATGTAGCTTCAAGCGCTGCTAGGCGCTGGCTAACGCCCTCCGCGTTGCTTTCAAGGTCGCCAATGCGTTGCTCCTGGTTAGCCACGTCTGCTTGAATCTTGTCCAGCTTGCCATTAATCACATCAGATGAAGCTCTGAAGTCAGCAGCTATAGACGTTCTGTGTTGCTCAAGCAAGGCGACAAGTGCAGGGTTAAGGCCTATGTTAGCATCCTCGGCTAAGCTGGTGTTAGCATTGTTCTCTACTGCCTCCTTTTCAGTCTGCTTTCTTGTTTTGGACATATATCTCAACTCAAAAATTCTGCGTGTGTTAAATGACCAAAACGTTAATAGCTTACAGCAAAGTAGGGTTTAAAAAGGTAAAACTGAAAAAAGTATAGCAGGAGCCAGCAGCGCACACACCTACTCCATTGCCGCCCCGATGAGATCGCCACCAAATCCCATGAATCCTTGAGGATCCTTAAGAGAAAAAAAGAGTTAGTCCAATGCTCCCCGACCAGGACAAAAACCACGTTTATCCTGAATCCAAGGTTCAACCACAGCCAGACTCTGCTCTTCTGGCATTGAACTTCCCCAAGGTGCTAAGATGCTGACCCGTGTCCACCACCAAACAGACCGGCAGGTGAGCTCCCAACTGGACCATGGAGCAATGGAAGAAATTGGCCTGTTCTGACGAATTAAAAGTTTAAGGTGCGGGCCTCCAAATTCTCCAGATCTCAATCCAATCAAGCCTCTGTGGAGCATGCTAGAACAGGGGTAGGCAGAGAGGGCAAAAACGCTGCAAGTTTGGTTTCCAACGAGGATCTTCAACAGGTGATTTCACCGAATTCTTTCCAACTGATTGCTGATCGGTGAAAACACCTGCTTTAGTTCCTGGTGGGGAACAAAGCATGCAATATTTTGGCACTTAATGGTCTATCCCTGTGCTAGAAAAACAAGTCCTATTCATGTTGGCACCACCTCACAACTCCCAGAACTAAAACTTGAATTGAAAAAAAAAAAAAAACAAAAAAAAAAAAACACACTTTGGCTACATTCACATTACAAGCCATACCGTTCATCTTTTTGGTCAGAGTAGATTTGCATGCCATGATAGTTCACATTTACAATTACACATGTTGACACTGATATATCATTGTGTTATCAAAAATAAAAGATGCCATATGTGTGACCATTCATCACTTTAAACTGAGGAAAAAAAAAGTGTGTTTTTAGCAAATTTATGTTTGAGATTTCCTATAAGTAGTTAGTTGGCTGTATGTGACAAAGTCCGGAAGAAGGAAGGAAGCCCAATGCTTGCATCACAAGCCATTTTAGCAGCAACTAACAACTGTGCTGACTGATAACGTCAGTGCCCTACGCATGCGCAGAGATAAAAGTAGCATGAATTCCAATCTGACCCTTTTCTATCAAGTTGCATGACTGCATTAACCACTGGATATACAGCTCCAGAACAAATTAAGTGACCACTACAAAATCTTTTCTAAATTAGCATCTCTTCATGTATGGCAGCCTTTCAATCTGAGCGTCTGTTAAATTCCAACACAAGGACAGGTCAGTCTGCTAAAGGAGGTACTGATTAGGTGATCATCTAAGCATGGTAAAATGCATGAAAGGTGTGAATAAAAATCTGAGTTATTACATAAATACAGATTTGAGTTCTTCCAAAGTTAAACCTTAAGAATTGTAGTGTTTAAGAATGAACATGAACTTGTTTTCTTTGCATTATTTGATCAAAAAGCACATTAAAAAGCAACAACTTTTTTTTGTCGTTTTGGCCAGTTGTCATTTTCTGTAAATAAATGCTCTAAATGATGATAAACTGACTTGGAATTTGGGTGAGTCGTTTCCAGTATGTTAGAGAATAAATCAAAATTGTTTCTTCCGCTTAATCCTTTTTCAGGTCTTACGCAAACACATGCATATGCAGTGGTGTGAAAAAGTGTTTGCCCCCTTCCTGATTTCTCTTTTTTCCCCACTATATTTTTTATTGAACCTTTTTTTTTTTTTTTTTTTTTTAACAAACATGGCACAAACAGTCAGACACTAACACTAAATTTAAAAATTAAAAAAACCCCACTAACAACAACAACAACAAAAATGTAATAAAAACAACAACAACCATTAACAAAAGCAAGTCAACAACAATGCTCCTCTGTTTAGTCTAGGTAATCTATTACATAAGAATACATATTATACATTCACCAGTTTGGAATTTGCAAGGTCCACACATATCATTCACCTTCTTCTTCAGAAGTTATGTTTAATTTCTTTACATAATCATTGAAAGGTCTCCATATATTCTCAAACACATTTTCCTTTAATTTCAGTATATATGTTATTCTTTCTTGTGGAAGGTTTGTTAACATCTGTCTTAACCACTGAGTCACATTTGGTCTATGAGTCTTTTTCCACAGTAGTGCAATACATTTTTTGGCATTAAGCAAACCGAGGTCTATGAATGTTCTTTCACTCTTATTAAAGTTATGTTTTTCTGGATACAGACCCAACAAAAACAGTTTAGGGTTCAATGTGAATTGTTTTGAAATTATTTTTTCAACTGTTACCCTCACCTCTACCCAAAACATTCTGATTTTTCTACATTCCCATGAACAGTGAAATAGGGTTCCTTTACTTTCCATACATTTTGTGCATGTATCTAGTATGTTTTTGTTATATCTATTTA
This sequence comes from Pholidichthys leucotaenia, assembly GCA_020510985.1. NCBI lineage: Eukaryota > Metazoa > Chordata > Actinopteri > Cichliformes > Pholidichthyidae > Pholidichthys > Pholidichthys leucotaenia. The sequence continues at coordinate 100,510,094 of CM035839.1, read as the reverse complement.
ATTCCACTGGTGTAACATACATCCGCATTAACCATTTAAAATGTATCAGTTTAAGACGTACATTTATTGATTTGGTTTGAGCTCCTGCACAAGCCATTTCCCATTGTTCCTCTGAAATTTCAATTTGCAGGTCTTCTTTCCAATAATTCAGTCTTTTCTGTGAGTTTTCACTTGAGAATAGTGTCAATGAGTTATAAAACTCTGAAATAATACCCTTTCTCTTACTATCTTTCGTCAAAATTTTTTCCAAAGATGAATAAGTAGGTCGGGTGAGAGCATTATTTTGATTTGATCGAATAAATTTCTAAGCTGAAGATATTTAAAAAAATGTGTTCTATTAAGATTGAATTTAATTCTCAGTTCTTCAAAAGACATTATGTTATCTGAGCGTGACAAATATAAGTCTTGAATCTTTTGAATCCCTTTTAAATTCCATATTTTAAATACAGTATCCGCTCTCCCTGGTGTAAAATATTGATTACCCAATATTGGGCTAAATTGTGACAGTAAGTGTGGTTCTTTTAAATATTTTTTGGTTTCACACCATATTTTGATCACGTGCTTTACAATTGGATTTTTAACTTGTTTCTGTAATTTTTTAGCCGAGTCTGAGTATATGAATAAGGGAAGAGGTAAAGGTAAATTGTATGATTCCATTTCAGTCCAGTGAGGAAGATCATTTGATGAAAAATAATATGTCATAGACCTCAGTTGTGCTGTCCAGTAATAAAACAAAGTTTGGACATTTCAGACCTCCACGATCAAATGGTAAATATAGTAAGAACAAACGTAATCTAGCCTTCCTATTGTTCCATATAAATTCCACTAACTTTTTTAATTCTTGAGAATAGATCTGAAGGTGGTGGTAAAGGAATGTTTTGAAATAAATAAAGTATTTTTGGTAAGATATTACTTTTAAGTATATTAATTCTCCCGATCATCGACATTGGTAGTGACATCCATCTCTGAAGTAACTCATTAATATCTGTCATTAAGGCTTCATAGTTGGCACTGGCGACTGATTCTAGCTTAGGCAAAATTTGAATTCCTAAATATTTAAACTGATTTACAACATTGAATTGATTTACCTCAGGAGCTGGGTGATTTCTCTGGGTCTCATTTAGCATTATAATATTGAAGATTTTGTTTTGTTTATTTTATATCCTGATATTTCCCCAAAGTTTATTAAATTTAACAAGATCGGAATTGATTTTTTAAAATTCGACATAAACAAAATTATGTCATCGGCATACAGGGAAATTTTATGTTCTGTTGGTCCTACTTTAATTCCATATATTTGTGGATGTAAACATACTGCCATCGCTAAAGGTTCAATTGCCATAGTAAACAATAAAGGTGAAAGTGGACAGCCTTGTTGACATCCTCTATTGATTTTTATTGATGTTGAGATTTTTTTATTTTTTTTTTAGATTTAGTATACTTTATTGATCCCCAGAGGGGAAATTGAGGGTATCCACCACCTGGATGGATGAGCAGCCACGCTACGGCGCTATCCCTTAACCATTCACACACACACTCACACCTAGGGCCACTTTAGAGTCTCCAATTAACCTAACCTGCATGTTTTTGGCATGTGGGAGGAAACCGGAGAAATGCCGGAGTAAACCCACGCAAACATGGGGAGAACATGCAAACTCCACACAGATCACTGTTGGTCGGGGGCTGGGATCGATCCCACGATCCCCGGGCCAAGGGTAAACTGTGCTGCCACAGTGCTAACCACTGCGCCACCGTGCAGCCCATTGTTGTTTGTTAGGATTTCTGCTGTAGCATTATTGTATATTATCTGGACCCATTTTATGAAATTATTTCCAAGTCCAAACCTTTGTAGGACTTCAAAAAGATAGGGCCATTCAACCCTATCAAGGGTCTTTTCGGCGTCCAATGATAGGACAGCTGTATCCGGTGCTTCTTTATTGGAATAAATAATATTAAATAGTCTTCTTACATTATGGAAGCCTCGTCTTCCCATTATAAAGCCATTCTGATCTCGGTTAATAATATTTGGTAATATTTCTTGTAGTCGTTTTGCTAAAATTTTACAGATTATTTTAAGATCAGCATTTAATAGGCTTATTGGTCTCATGTTTTCACATTTATTAGGGGGTTTACCTGGTTTTGGCAACAGTATAATTAAGGCATTATTCATGTATGGTGGTAAATTATCATTTTGAAATGCTTCTAAAACCATTTCCAAAAGTGGTTTTATTAATTTATTCTTAAATTTTTTATAGAGGTCAACTGGAAGACCATCTGGTCCTGCTCTTTTTCCTGATTTCATATTATCAATGGCTTGCCCAACTTCTTCTTGACTAATTTTAGACTCCAGTATCTCTGTTTTCATTTGGAATACACGGTATAGATAATCCACCCAAAAACCCATTTAGTTTTGTTAAGTCAGTTTCATTTTTTATATCATATAGTTTTTCATAATAATCTCTAAAGGCACTATTAACTTCTAAAGGATCTATAACTACCTGTCCATTACTTATAATACTGGTAATTGGTGTTTTAGATTCTAATTGTTTAATCTGCCATGCCAATAATTTTCCTGATTTTTCACCTTGTTCATAAAAAGTTTGCTTCAATCTTAGAAGACTCGAGGCAGCTCTATTTGCTGATTTTTTGTCATATTCTGCTCTCAGAATCAGTAATTCATTCTCTAACTGGGGGTTACTTGCTGCATACACTTTTTCTTGAAGAATTTTTATTTTACGTTCCAATTGGACTCCCTCCTCTCGGGTTTTCTTAGATTTTGAACCTGTATAATTAATAATATGCCCCCTAATAAAAGCTTTGAAAGCCTCCCACTTTATACATGCCGTTGTTTGTGTAGTATTAATATCAAAGAACTCATCTATCCGTTTTTCTATGTACTTAAATTCCTCATCCTGAAGCCATTTATGCTGAAAATGCCACCTACCTGGGTCCTTTGTCAATTTCTTATCTACATATATTAGACAGCAGGGTGCATGATCAGAGATCACAATGTTATCACAGAAACAGTTTTGAATCTTGGACCTTAATTCTGTAGAGATCAAAAAGTAGTCAATATGTGAGAATGTTCAGAATAACAAGAATAGGCTTTGACTTGTGGTTTCATTTCTCTCCATATATCTAGCAATCTCAATTCTTTCATAAAATGATTAATTGTCATCCTACATCCATTGTGCGTACAGTCCACTCCTGTTGATCTATCTATACTGGGATTCAATGTACAATTAAAATCCCCTGCTATTATATGTTGCCCTGTAAGTGATGATAAAGTAAGGAATAAATTAACAAAGAAGTTGTGATCATCTGATTTCTCATTTTTTGTATGTTTGTCACACTTAAATATTTCAGATCATCAAACAAATTTAAATGTAACAAGTAAACAGCTACAATGCTCTGCACTGTGTGTCTGTGTGTGTGTATATATATATATTTTATAGTAATATGTACATATGTATATTAGCTGCTCTTGCTTGCTTGTTTTTTTTTTTTTTCTTGCCTTCTGATTGTTGCTCTGAGTGTTGCTATCCCTGTGCTGTTGCAATCCTGGAATTTCCCCATTGTGGGACTAATAAAGGCTTATCTTAAACACAAAATGCAGTTTTTAAATGAAAGTGTTTATTAAGGGTAAAAAAAAAAAATCCAAACCTACATGGCCCTGTGTGGAAAAAGTGATTGTTCCCCCCATTAAAACATAAATTAACTGTGGTTTATCACACAGGGATGGCAACAGGAAATTCTGATTTCAGCTGAAATCTAATTTGGTCGATTGACTTATGGGGGGGCCAGGGGGGGGCGCAGCCCCCCTGAAGCTGGGAGGTTTTCAGTAAAACAGAAGTAATTTAGACTGAAAAAAATTATTTAAAAAAAAGAAATACTAGACTTAGATAAATCATCAAATTTAATGAAAAGTTAACTTACTTTTTCTTCAATGTTGTCTCACTGTCTTAAGTCCAACATACAGTATTTAACAGTTCTATAAGAGTTTTTTACACTATTTACACTGGTCACCAAGTCACTTCTAATGTGAAACTTTCTTCCTTTTGGCAGCAAGCTGTGTCAGTCTCTGAACTTTGAACTTCATCTCCTTTTCTGGTTTCTTCAGAAACTGTCCGAGTGTTTCTGTTACCTCATTGAACTTTGAGCCAATTTTCACCTTTACTGTCACTTCGCCCCCTGAAGCTCCTGGGTTTTTATGATTTTTAAGTACCAGAACTGTGCTTACATGACATAAAGCAAACAGCTGAATGCCACTTATTACTGTATAATATTGACTTATGTTCCAAGAAGATAGCATTCCTAAACTAGAAAAGCACTCAGAGCGCATACCTCCGCCAAGGCTCCTTCTGTTTGACATGGATCAACTCCAAAATGTAATGGATTTGTGTGTAGGCCTATAGCCACTTGTGGTGAAAATTGCATCAAAGTCTGTCCATCAGTTTTGGAGTATTGTTGCTAACACACTGTGAGAAGATAAGCGCCTTGGCTGAGGTATGAATTCTCAGATCATCACCAAAATATACTGGGTTCCTCTCTAGCCCAAGAACCACCTCTGGTGAAAATTTTATCCAAATCCATCCAGTAGTTTTTGTGTAATCCTGCTGCACAAATACAAAAAAGCCCTTGGTGGAGGTATGCACTCTCAGATCATCACCAAAATCTAATCATCTGTTCCCTGTGCCATTGCACACCTTTCCTGAAAATTTCATGAAAATCCGTCCATAACTTTTCCTTGCTAACAAACAGACAGACAGACAAACCAACGCCGATGAAAACATAACCTCCTTGGCGGAGGTAAATATTCCAACAAGCATTATCCATCACATGCTTTAACACTTGATCAAATCAAAATCAGTTAATTTTATCTATTCCATAATAGAAATAAAATTCCAACATACCATTACTTTATAATTTCAGCATTCATTTCAGATCACCAGTTTCAATCTCCATTGAGTCTGAGCAGCTCATTTTCCTCCCCCGCGCAGCCCAGCTCAAACAGCCTTGTACGCTGCACTCAAACGGAAACCGGCAGACAGAGTCGACTGGACTCCTGAACAGGAGCAGGCGTTCTGAGGTCAAAACAGCGCTCATTACCAACGCCTCGGACATGGGCATAGCGGCCGTCGTGGAGCAATGCGTTGCCGGTTCTTGGCAGCCGCTCACCTTTTCTTTAAGCAGGTCTTTGCACGACAGTGAGCGTAAATACAGCGTGTTCGACAGAGAGTTAATGGCTCTCCACCTGGCCATACGCAACTTCCGGTTCTGGCTGAAAGGGCGCATCTTCACTGAGTTCGTGGACCACAAGCCGCTAACGTACTTAACGTACTTTATCTTCCTGGAAGATAAAGCGGAATTCGGCGAATTAGCAGAAAATCACATCCCTGAGAACACGCCGCCATGAATCTTTGAAAAAGCATACAACGAGCCATTTGATTGGTCCAATCGCAGGGCTGTCAAGCTACTGCAATATAGCAGTAGCTTGAACACAACACATCCGAGTTATCGCGGCAGACGACTTCCGGGGAAGCGCCGAGCACTTATGTACTCGTGTTGATTTTCGCTAAAATCGGTAACAATAAGGTATCTTACCCCCCCTAAAATTTTCTCAACGGATTTAGACTATTCACAGAAATGATCAATTTGAAAATAAAATCGGCGGAAATCCGCGGATCGGCGGAAAATTGCCATCCCTGATCACATCGTTGGAAAGCCAAGTTCAATTTCTCTAGCCACATCCAGGCCTGATTACTGCCACACCTGTTCTCAATCAAGAAATCACTTAAATAGGACCTGCCTGACAAAGTGAAGGAGACCAAAAGATGCTCAAAAGCTAGACATCATGCTGCGATCCAAAGAAATTCAGGAACAAATGAGAAACAAAGTAATTGAGATCTATCAGTCTGCAAAAGGTTATAAAGCCATTTCTAAAGCTTTGGGACTCCAGCGAACCACAGTGAGAGCCATTATCCACAAATGGAGAAAACAGGGAACAGTGGTGAACCTTCCCAGGAGTGGCCGGCTGACCTAAATTACCCCAAGAGCATAGCGACGACTCATCCAAGAGGTCACAAAAGACGCCACAACAACATCCAAAGAACTGTAGGCCTCACCTGCCTCAGTTAAGGTCAGTGTTCATGACTCCACCATAAGAAAGAAACTGGGCAAAAATGGCCTGCATGGCAGAGTTCCAAGACAAAAACCACTGTTGAGCAAAAAGAACAAAGACTCGTCTCAGTTTCACTAGAAAACATCTTGATGATCCCCAGGACTTCTGGGAAAATACTCTGGACTGACGAGACAAAAGTTGAACTTTTTGGAAGGTGTGTGTCCCACTACATCTGGTGTAAAAGTAACATTTCAGAAAAGGAACATCATACCAACAGTGAAATATGGTGGTGGTAGTGTTATGGTCTGGGGCTGTTTTGTTGCTTCAGGACCTGGAAGACTTGCTGTGGTAAATGGAACCATGAATTCTGCTGTCTACCAAAAAATCCTGAAGGAGAATGTCCGGCCATCAGTTCGCGATCTCAAGCTAAGATAAGATAAGATAAGATAAGCCTTTATTAGTCCCACAACGGGGAAATTCCAGGATTGCAACAGCACAGGGATAGCAACACTCAGAGCAACAATCAGAAGGCAAGAAAAAAAACAAGCAAGCAAGAGCAGCTAATATACATATATACATATTACTATAAAATATATATATACACACACACACACACAGACACACAGTGCAGAGCATTGTAGCTGGATGGAATAAATATATGAATATATGAACACACAGTGCAGAGCATTGTAGCTAGATGGAATAAATATGTAAATATATAAACACCCACAGTACGGAGCATTGCAGCTAGGTGGAATAAATATGCAAGTATATAAACACACACAGTGCGGAGCAATGTAGCTAGATGGAATAATATGTAGATATATAAAAACACAGTGCGGAGCATTGTAGCTAGATGGAATAAATATATAGATATATAAATATAAACACACCCAGTGCAGAGCATTGTAGCTAGATGGAATAAATATGTAAATATATAAACACACAGTGCAGAGCATTGTTGCTAGGTGGGATGAAACAGCATAACCGTCTATTTAGTTATCCTACATGGTATGATTATGTGCCCATACATATTCTCACCCTCCACAGCGACCGGTATGTTCCTAGTTGTATGCCGGAGAGGACCATTGTGTAAGTCTATTGCATCTTTTGCATTCAAAAAAACTATTAGTTTGTTACGTCTTTTTGCTATCTCTGCGAGCAGCCCTGCTTAGGTTGTACAGTCTGACAGCTGTTGGTAGGAAGGACCTATGAAACCTCTCGGTTGTGCACCTGGGATGATGTAGTCTGCTGCTAAATGAGCTCCTCAGTGCATCCAGTATGTCCTGCATAGGGTGGAACTCGGACTCCAGCAGAGATGACAGTTTAGCCACCGTCCTTCTCTCTCCTATCTCCTCCATCGGATCAAGGCGCTGCCCCAGGACAGAGCTAGCTTTCTTAATCAGTTTGTTCAGTCTCTTCCTATCGGCTGCAGTAATGCCACTGCCCCAGCAGACCACTCCAAAAGTGATGGCTGATGCCACCACCGTGTCATAGAATGACTTCAGCAGCGCCCCTTGTACACCAAAAGACCTGAGTCTCCTCAGCAGGAACAGCCTGCGCTGTCCCTTCTTGTAGAGTGCGTCAGTATTGTGTGACCAGTCTAGTTTATTGTTCAGATGAATACCCAGGTACTTATAGGATGTCACCATCTCGATGTCTGTTCCCTGTATATTTACTGGTGCTGTGAGGGGCTGCCCATGCCTGGAAGCTGAAGCGCACTTGGGTTCTGCAGCAGCACAATGATCAAAAACACACCAGCAAGTCCACCTCTGAATGGCTTAAGAAAAACAAAATGAAGACTTTGGAGTGGTCTAGTCAAAGTCCTCACCTGAATCCGATTGGGATGCTGTGGCATGACCTTACAAAGGCAGTTCATACTTGAAACCTATCCAATGTGGCTGAATTATAACAATTCTGCAAAGATGAGGGGGCCAAAATTCCCCCACAGCGCTGTAGAAAACACATTGCCAGTTATCGCAAACGCTTGATTGCAGTTGTTGCTGCTAAGGGTGGCCCAACCACTTATTAGGTTTAGGGGGCAATCACTTTTTCACACAGGGCTATGAAGGTTTGGATTTTTTCCCCCTTAATAATAAACAACTTCATTTAAAAACTGCATTTTGTGTTTACTTGTGTTATTTTTGTCTAATATTTAAATTTGTTTGATGATCTGAAACATTTAAGTGTGAAAAACATACAAAAAATGAGAAATTAGGAAGGGGGCAAACACTTTCACACCACTGTAAATAGTAAAAACAGATAAAGCGATACATTTGAAGTGGTCTGTTTGGTCTCTTAATTTTTACTGGAGCTGTATGTGGGATCTAGAACCATATACAAAAGCTACTTAGATCTGATCTGAAAGACTTGATTGTATATCACATTTGTGACTTCTGATGGTCCTAAAAAAAAAAAACAAAAAAACAAAAAACAAAACTGGGTCACATTAGGGTAAGAAAAACAAAATTTGTTTTTGAGTCACTTCAGGCTGAAAATTTGATAGCCTTACAGAATCTGCTGCTGATGGCTTGGTGAGTGATATCCAGGCATATCTGAGGTTTAGTGGAGTCCATGCTTTGATAGATCAGGGCTGTTTTGGTGGCAAAAGGGAAATCTTCTATGCATTAGGCAGGTAGTCCAATGGTATGACTGATCAGTGTATAATCCTGTTGAGTGAGCCCAGTCATGTGTGTGTGTGTTTGTGTGTACGACGCTTTTCTCTCATTTATTCAAACATACGGGCTGTTTCTTGGCCTTTGAAGATGACTCAACAGTAAGTCAGTGTGTACCGGTTTACTTACATGAATATGATCGTGTCAGTTTCTTGGCTCTGGCTTGTCTGATTTCTCTACACCACCTGTTGGTGTCTTTGTAGGAGTACAACTTGAGAAACAGCACAGAGTAGATCCCCAGAGAGAGAACACCACCCACTGACAAACACACACAAAAAACCATTACAGAGAGGCAATACTGTAAATGATGCTGTAAATTAAAGGAGCACATATATAGATGAAGTTTTTGAACCAATACATTAGATTCCTGACATTTCAGTAATCACTTTATTTAATTTTCTAAGTCAGTTCAAAAATCACATACTGTAAAATGCAATAATTTTTGTATTTTAAAGTACCTGGGGTCATGGAGTCCACAGTGAGCACTGAGGCTGAAGGAAAGACTAGGATGGATGTCAGGTTAAAAATGTGAAGAATCAGCCCTGTAGTTTCAGAGATCGTACCCTGGTGGGGATGAAAGAAACAAAGTAATTTTTCCATTAGAAAACATTTTATTTTTGACTCTTTGTAAGATTATAAACATACCATCAAACTCAGTCACTTTAGAGTGTGAGAGGAAACCATCAATGATAGTAAAAATACACAAGCTGAGGGTTCAGAGTTGAACTAAACTGTATTTAGATAAAAATATATATTGTTTGACATAGTTAAAAAAAAACACTTTTGGACATTACTGTAAAGACTCACCACAGCCAGACGCCTCTCTATGTACAGGCCTGCTAAGATGAACACATTGGACACTAAAACAGAAAAAAACAGGTTCATGAGCCATGATAACACAAAATCATGAACGCTTACTTTTTATTGAGGAAAGATAAAAACTGCTAACCAATGAAATATACATAATTTGTTCAGGCAATACTGCTCAATGCAATAGTTCAGTTTTCCAGTCTGTTGAGTACTTTCACATTTATTTTTTACCTTGTCGAAGTCAGTTGTTACCAGAGCGCGATAATACCAATAATAGCATTTTGAAGTAATCATAAACAGAGATGCAACAATGTTACATATGGTATAAACACCAACCAATACAGCAAGTCATCTTTGAGGATCATTGGCCATTAAAAACTACATGATACTGATCAACTTGTTAGGGTCTTTTAAAAAAAAGTTTATTCCAGTCAACATTTAAAAAAAGCTGTTCCATACTGATTCATTCTGCATCAGTATAATGTGGAACAAAAGCAGTAAAATAAAATTTCCCTACCAATGATAAGGCAAGGTGCTGGCCAGCTGTAGGGGTCCTTCAAGAAGAGAGACACCACTTGGATCGGGTCTACCAAGATACCATACCTGGAGAAGGAAGAATTAAAATTACAACTGCACATCATATCTGGTAAATTTACAATAGATGACTAAAATAATAACAAAAGAAGGTAGTCTCATTTTTTAGTTTAAGAATGTGTCAGGGTGGCTGTGAAAATTGGGAATACTTCTTTAGAAGTTTCACTGAGCAATACCTGTCCATCCTTAAGTGTCTTACAGGGGGTTGGAAACTACTATACTGGACAGCCACAATCTGAAATTATTTTAATGATCTAATGCAAACACAAAATCATGTTTTAAAAAGGACCCATATTATACAAAATGGTTTGTTTTTTTTGTTTTTTTAGGTTTTAACCTTATAAAATAAATCCATGAATCCTATGTATGCTGTCTAAATATTAAAACCAAACACCACAAATCTGTTAATTGTGATGTACAGTTTAACCGGCTTTTCCCTTCAAGCATGAAGAAAAGGCTGGAAAAAAAAAAAACTGGAGTGAATTGTAAAAGCAATGCATTTGTAGGTTTGCATGTGTAGGTGCACACTCACTTTATAATGTTCTCCAAAAAGAGCCGTGCATTACTAAGAACCTGCAAGTAAAAAAAAAAAAAAAAAATCAACAGATTAGAATGCACAGTTAATCATCTATTCATTGATTCCTTGTTAAGAAGCTAAAAAAAAAGTTTGACTAATTTCTGACTCATTTCTTCTCCCCACAGCTTTGCTTCAGGTCCTACTACTTGCTAAAACTGCAAATCTCTGTTTGTTTGTACCTGCAGAATCAGTTAATACTCAAAACAAGAGCAGAAAAAGTGGGTCAACCAGTTACTGGCCACAGACAGGTTTCCTGCACAGTTATTCTAATGTAGGGGAACTGCTACAGGATATTAACAGCCGACTCACATCTGATGATAAATTAACCAGATCTGTTTCACACATAAATTAAATTATATATTTTGTGATTACACCTTAGATATTATCACACACTGCTGTTGCTTACTTTTTTTCAAAACTGAGTTTATCCCAGGTTGGATTCAAGGTCCAAGTTCAGCTTCAACCAAATCATCCGCTATCTGAGATAATGAGATAAAACTAAACAACCCCACAGCTTAAAAGGGTCAAACTACACACACACACAGTATATACTATATGTAGATTATTTTATAGTGGCCATTTTCATTATAGGAGTTAGAGATAATGAGGAAAGTTGGTGTTCGTGCTACAGTGACCCTGCCATGTTTAGTTTCAATTACTGTAGGTCTTCAGTCCAAACGAGAAACCTTCATATCAGTAAACTTTATCATGGATAACAAACTACCTTCAAAAACAAACAAAAGAAATAAAGCAGTGGCTCTTACACAACCGTTTGTGTGTGTGTGTGGGGGGGGGGGGGGGGGAGGACGACACCGACTCTAAATGGCCGGGTCTGGATTCCTCTCACAACTGCCCGTTTACGATGCCTACATATTCAACAGAACATTCTAAGGTTAAGCGATATGGGTAAAAATCATATCTTGATATAATTATTCAGTATCCTGATACTCAATATACATCTCATTACAAAAACTTATGAAAACTACAATTGATTTTGTTGTTGATTTTATTAAAAATCACCAGCAAAAAATCTAGAACAGTTGTATACATATGTAAATTTATACAGTACATTGCACACATATCTCACACACTTTGTAAGTTATTCTTACTGCAAAGTGGGATGTCAAACTCATTTTAGTCCAAGGGCCACATACAGCCCAATTCAATCTCAAGTGGGCTGGAGCAGTAAAATAATCATGTGCTACTCTTAATAAAACAGTGTGACCCCAGTGTACAAACTGGGAACAGCAGTTATTTTTAAAAATGGCGGCCTATTTTTAACCCCACACTTTGCAAATTCATGCCACGGGTAGGTTTGGATCCGTGGGCTGTAGGTTTGTCACCCCTGCTGTAAACTAAGTTTTTACTGAGCATTAAGCAGTGGTATTTTTTCCCTCTTACTAGTGCACTGCCTGTAGAACGCAAGTTTTTCTGTCTGAAACCGGTATCCCAATCAGGCTTTACAGGCCCAAATGTAGGCTGTGTTTGAAAGTGGAATACAAAGAGGTGTAGCCTATATGTAGCCAATCACATGTTAGAGTGTGACAAATATAAAAAGGAGTAAATGGCACTAAGATTTATTTGATTGTGTGAATATTAACTACAGAATATCTAAACAGTGAAAATGAATGGGACATCCAATATTAGCGACTGTTACAGATCCCTTGTTTATTTGATCCAATCAGCTGATCACTCAAACCACAGAGCTCAGCTGTTTTCCATGATAAATTAGCCTCAGGGCAAAAGCACACTCCATTCATTCTCCTTTTTTTTTTTTTCTTCACCTTATTGAAAATAACTTTTTTTTTTTTTTTTTTTTTTTTTTTTAAAATCGCCATCAGTTAGCGTGCCTTTTTGCCAGGTTGTGTCTGGCTGCTGCTTCTCCCGGCATGTTTTGTTGATTTGTCAGACCCGGTCCCCGCTGATGCTCCGCCCAGTCTGCTCGTGCACCTCATGTTCTCCACATATGGCGAATTATCCTTTAGACCTATGCAATCACAGCAACTTTAAGGGTATAATTTTTTTTAAGCATTAAATCTTCAGTATTATCTTTTTCTAGTCAAATTTGTTGTTTTTCACTTCCTTGTTTTGTTCAGGGAACACTGTGGTGACTGACAGGTCATGGTGCCGTGTATTATCCAATCAGCATGGTTGTGGTGCCGTGTATTATCCAATCAGCACAGAGTCAATCCAAAACCCTGCCCACACTTAAAGCCAGGACATGAAGAGACACAGAGCAGTGGCTAAACTTTTGATAAAAATGACATTTTGACTGAGCAACTCCATATTCAGGGATGCACACCATCATAACCTCAGCAAACCAAGTATAAAACCTTAGGCCAGTCTGATGAACGGTTCAAGAGATACATGTGGAACAATCACACAGAGAAATGCTGCATTTATAGATAGCTTTCAACTACACTCAACTCACCAATGGCCAGATGCAGTCTGCGGTGAACTGCATCCATCCACTTTGTTCTTTATTCTGGCGACAAAATGTGCTCACCGTGGAGAACGTTTTTGCTCTGAGTGGGTTATATGCTGGACTACATATTTTTAAAAAAAAAAAAAACAACAACAGAAAATATACAGAGTGGGGAAAAAAAAAAACAACCCACACTTGAGTCGATGGACATGCAGCTATGCAGCTACTATATACTCCCTGGCATGGTCTTAGGGATAATAGCTGGTCTTGGGTGGGATGTCCGTTGGACAGTGCCTCAACCGTGGCCTCCTCCCCCCGGTGATGTGCCAAAACACCGGCACTCTCCCCTTTCAACTCCGTTCAGCACTCATTTCTGCATCTTGGACCCACATTAACTTTAAACCTGTGCTGCTCTGCTCTTTTTTCTTGTCAGACCCCTCAGAGAGAGAGAAAAAAAAAAAAGGTATCTCCCTTTCTGTGGCCCTGGACACAAAACGCCACACTTGGACTTGGAGCAAAAGAGCGAGTGTTGCCATCTTAACCACCCTGGGAGCATTTAAAAAAAAAAAAAAAAAAAAAAAAAAAAAATTAGCTGCTTTTCAGGTGAATGAAGCAATATATTTTCTGATGCATGCTCTCTGTCTGCTGGTGGGAGTGTACACGCACGTCTGTTTATGTGTGCGCACATGCATTGGGGGCAGAACTCCACTTTGTGTGATGAGAGCAGAGGAGAATTTACATGCCGTTGTGTAAATAAGATTTTTTGTCTTTTGGCTGCTCCCTTTTGGGGTTGCCACAGCGTATCATCACCGCGATGACCTGCATGCTGACTTGGCAAGGATTTTTATGCCGGACGCCCTTCCTGACGCAACCCTGCCCATTTATCTGGGCTTGGGACACTGGCTTGTGCACCCCCTGTGGCTGGGTAACCAACTTTCCTTCCTCCATTCTATTTTTGCTTGGTGCTGAGCACCAAGCTAGAAGGCAGGAAGTACCATTTTTATATGGTCTTTGGTATGACCCAGCTGGGACTTGAACCCATGACCTCCTGGCTGTGGGGCGGATGCTGTGCCTCTAGGCTACCACTCCAGTCCGTTGTGTAAATAAGAAACAACCTTTTTTTTCCCATTTTTTTAATTAACCTTTATTTTACCAGGGATAAACCAATTAAGGTCAGGACATCTTTTATAATAATGCCCTGGCCAAGATGGCAGCATTTATAAAAAAAAACAACCAATTACAAAACAGCATAAGGCTATTCAGTTAAAAAAGAACAAGGTACAGTATAGTAGATATTTTATGTAGGAAATTACTTCTGTTGTGATCTGGCGCTCTATAGAAAATAAAATTAACTTGACCTTTGGGGGGTGTCCCCCAATGTAATGGTAGTGGAAACACTGTAATATGTGACCACATCATTACTCAGTCTTGAAAGCTCACTTGGCACAGAGGAGTACCACGACAGCTACAGACCTAAATCTCAAAGCACAAATTAAATCAAAGTGCCCGTGGCTGCTCTTGGACAAGCTGCCTGATCTGCAGTGAAATGAGTTGCCATCTCTGGGGAGACTTTATGTGGGGCAATGTTAAACAAGTAACAACCAGAGAACGTGGTGATATTTTAAAACAAGCTTAAAATGGATTTCCAAGAATGACGGGATCAGCGGCTGTGCTGCACTCTGTCGTTATCATTTTGGCAGACAGGGTTGTAAAAATTCTGTCATAATCCATTAATGCCTGTCATTTTAAATTTCATAAGATGCCAGATAGCTTTTGGTTTTGTTCACATTTTCAGTTTTAATCATGGAAATACAGGATACAGCATGCAGATTACTCATTTATTTCTTTATTAATTGAACTGATGATCAACAGACTGTGGGTCAGTGTTGCAATATGTGGTACTCAGTTATGCAAAGCATGGCAGACACACACAAAAATACAATTATAATGTCTCACTTACGATCTGTATCCTCCATATTTATCAAAATCAAACACTGATTAGATGCTCCAAGGAAAAGGAGTTTGGAGGCTGACATGCATCAAAATCCACCAAATTTTAACCTCTGCATGGGACAAAGTTAACTGATGCATGTGATTTGTGCAATAGCTTCAACTAAGCATGTATAATTCTATATTAACCATTAGCTGGCCAATTCATTTACAACATCAAAGCCAGGCTACAATGCTAAATCCTAGTTATTTCTATATTTCCTGCAGTTTCTCCACTGTCAAACACGACATGGGTGTCTTAAAGAATCAAAAAGAGCTCATGCCAATTAATTTTATGGTCCTATTCACTGCTGCGACAACCATGAGATATTGTTTATGCACAAACAAGCTTAAGATTTGTTAGTATGGACAGCAATGCATATGAGAACGTAACATTGCATCTGATGGAACATTATTGATTTTGCTGGATGAATCATTTTTGAATCTTAGAGATTACTGTGCACGTCAGCTCCACTTCTAGCACCTAACAATAATAAATGTGCACAGTTTATGCCAGTTTTACGATAACTCATTAAGCTATGTGACCATTAGAACTTTAAAATCAGAACTGTAGAACATACAATAAAAAATGATATGCATGAACATTAACCAACTGTTGTGTGACTAATGGATACATGTATGCCAATCATGTATGCCAGTGCTGAAAGATAAAGACAACTTATCAGACTTCAAACAGACAAGGCAGCGAGTTAATGTGTGACAGAAAGTCACAGCGACAGGTCCAAGCACCAAAGCCCAGAAGGATGTCTAGTTAGTACAGACTGGCACTTCTTTTGCCGTTTGTTAAACTGGGTTCACACTACAGCGTTTGGACCAACTTTAACAGATGTTTTGAAAAATCAGAGAAATGAGTCCAAACGTTGGTGAAATTACATTCGTGAGCAGGTTTGTTTTTGTTTTTTTTTTAAAATCCAGAACACACCAATTTTTACAAACTTTAAATAAGCTTTTTAACTCCAGTCTTGCTTGACCATGTATGAGAGCTGTCTGCTCCAATTCAGAGAGGATGCCAGTCTTTGTCCAGGAGTTTGAGAGTTGTAAAATTTCCTTCAGTTTTATTATCATTCATCCGAGCTTCTCTTTTAAACCAAGAAAGAGCAAGCCCTTCATCTCAGTCTGAATTCTATTAATCTGCTCTGGTGAACGCAAAATTGTAGATTTAATTCAAAACAACTGTCGGGATATTTACCTCCACCAAGGAAGGCAGTAATGTTTTCAGTGGCGTTGGTTTGCCTGCTATCAACGTAACTCAAAAAGTTATGAATGGATTTTGATGAAATTTTCAGGAAAGGTGTGTAATGGCATGGGGAACAGATGATTAGATTGTGGTGATGATCTGAGAGTGCATACCTCCACCAAGGGCTTTGTTTGTATTTGTGCAGCAGGAATACACAAAAACAATTGGATGGATTTGGATGAAATTTTCACTAGAGGTGGTTCTTGGGGTAGAGAGGAACCCTTTACATTTTGGTGAGGATCTGAGATTGCATACCTCCACCAAGGCTCTTATCTTCTCACAGACGGTTGGCAACCATACTCCAAAACTAATGGACAGACTTTGATGCAATTTTCACCACAAGTGGCTCTAGGCCTACACACAAACCTATTACATTTTGGAGGTGATCCATGAGCGACAGAAGAAGCCTTGGTGGAGGTATGCACTGAGTGTTTTTCTAGTTTCATTCTGAATCATTCTTTTAAAAGAACAACAGTGAATGAGGTTAATATTGTAAAAATTGTCATCATTAGATAAATATTGGGTTTGTGCACACATAACCTGCTCTTATCTGGGGTCATGGAGAAGAACAGCTGTTTTCCTGGCAGGGCAGACTGGTCCGGCAATGTTTTTTTCCCCCGTGTATTGAAAAACCCTGTTCTGTATTCAAATAGTAACGCTCCTTCTTGAACAGAAACCATTGGCTGAGTGTGTTTTTTCATTAATCGGGATGCATGAGCACAAATGGACACGAGATATGATGTGATGATGACTCAGCACACAACAGATTAGTGGGCAAAACGTTTTCAGAGAAAAGGTCTGTAGTTTAAAATCTTCTGATTGACAGTATAGCCTATCCCACTACCTCCCCCGTGTGCCGTACCCTCACTAGAACACATGCAGCCTCCCTGTTCATTCATTCCTCTGAAAAAAAAAATTACAATAATGCCCATCTATAGACTCCAACAGTAAGTCCATAATTAAAATGAAAATATGGAATTTAAAAAAAAACAAACTCTTAAGTTATCATCATAAACTAGTACATACCCATGCATAACCATCCATGCCCGTAGAAACTAAGTATAAGCAAGTATTTCTGCATGCCCACTGCTGAAGGGTCTCCTGTCTCAGACGGCTGTGTTGTTCACAGTCATGCCTGCAGCGTACTGCTGGAACCTGAGGTGTTTCAAGTTCATGGCATCTCTTCTGAAGTGCAGCAGTTCTCTTTCTATTGCTCTCCATCTGGTGGATAGTCTTCTTCGTTCAGACCACTGGTTGAGGGACAGGTGCGTCGTAATTCCAGTTCATGGGCAGGATCATGAAAATAGATCTGAGCAAAAAGTGGCTTTTGACCCTGTTCAGGAAGGCCCGTGCATGCCCATAGAAACCAAGAAACCGGTGCACCCGGAGAAAATCAGTGCTTTGCTTGGCATTTTACACATTTGTAGTGTAGACTGGCATTCTTCAAGGTTACACATTTTTACTGTGTCAGCGCCTCTTTAAAAACAACATTGCTGAGAAAGCGACGCTTTTTCTTAGTTTCTTCATCTTGAGCAAGAACACGAAGACTGCTTGATCTGGCAACTCTGCTCGTGGCAACGTAGAATTGGCCATGGCTGCAGAAATCTGTTGTGCAGAAAACACAAACGTGCTGTAAAGACTAGCCCTGTCACTTATTCACCTTGCCAATTTCGAGCCATATGACATCATAAACACACATTAGTCTAGGCATCGTGAGTGATGTGTCTTTATGATGTCATATAGACCCATTTGTCCAGGATCATGAAAATAGATCTGAGCAAAAAATGGCTTTCGACCCTGTTCAGGAAGGTTCGTGCGTGCCCGTAGAAACCAAGAAACCGGAGCACCCGGAGTAAAATCACCACTTTGCTTGGCATTTTACACATTTCTGGTGTAGACTGGCATTTTTCAAGGTTACACATTTTTACTGGGTCAGCACCTCTTTAAAAACGACATTGCTGAGAAAGCAATGCTTTTGCTTAGTTTCTTCATCTTGAGCAAGAATACAAAGACTGCTTGATCTGGCAACTCTGCTAGCGGCAACGTAGAAATGGCCATGGCTGCAGAAAACATGAACGCGCTGTAAAGACTGGCCCTGTGACTTATTCACCTTGCCAATTTTGAGCCATATGACATCATAAAGACAGTCTAGGCATCGTGAGTGATGGTCTATATGACATCATAAAGACACATTTGTCTATGTGCCGTCATATAGACATATCTTTATGACAGCATCGCGAGTCCTATGATGCCTGAGTTCATAGGACGTCCTATGAAGATCAGGCAGAGATCATAGGCCGTCCAATGATGTCCTATAAACGTGACAGACACAAAGACACACACAGACATTTCTTGCTTTAATAGAGTGATTAAAGTGACGGGTGATTATATTATGACTGTTACAACTCTTTCCATTAAAATAACATAAAATCCAATTAAGTTATTTACTTTTTGACACCACATCAGCACATTTTGATTCCCCACAATGGAAGCCAAACCAATAAATCCTGAAAAATGATTATGTATGGATCAGAAAATTAAGAACAGTAAATTTCACAATGAGATTTTTTTTCCTGTTTTGGGCTGTCACATTTTTGAGGGATTATACGTATATATTTTTTCCTTTTTTTTTTAATTCCCCCTTCTCGACTTTTGGCATTCCAGCACCATGGACAGTGACACTTCTTCAGCATTTCTCTTTCATCCATGCATGTCTGAATTGAGTTGTGGTCTAAAAACATCTACTTCCATCAGCATTTCAGTTAACATTTGCCAATGGAGCTTAGATTAGGCCGACTTAGGCAAACTCTGCATAACTTATAATAATAATAATTATTATTAACTTACTAACGTAGCCCAGTGCTCAGGAACTTTTACAAACTGAGCACAACTTTCACCAACAATCATTTCCAAACGTCGGCAAATTTCAGTGTACTGAAAATTTTCAAAGAACACAACTTTCGCCAGCATTTGCCAACAAACACCAACTATCATGAACTTTTACCAACTTTTGCCAGCAGAGCCAGATGTTTGCCAAAACGTCAGTAAAAGTCAGTCCAAATGTTGTAGTGTGAATCCACCTTCACAGCAGCTGCCAAAAGGAATCCTGTAAGTAATAATGTGCTACAGTTTTTGATAGTTACACACAGAGTTGGACATGATGCAGAATAGTCCAATGTTGTGAAAACAGCACATAATGTGGTGAGGAAAACAGTCGGCATCACTCACTAAAGACTTTAATGTGAAAAAAGCATGCTGGTGTTAATCCTCAAAACATGTGAACAACCCATTGCTTCCCTCCAGGAAGGGGCTAAAAAGTTATGCACTTTTGGAAGCCATGGAACAGTTTTTGCATGGACGTGCACAGTAGTTGTACTCACCAGCATGACAACACACCAATTGAGGATTCCCCTGTAGTTGCTGTAGCCACTGGCTGAGCTCAAGAGAGACTCCTGCATAGCATGACAGCTGAAGGGAAATACACAGATGAGACATTAAAAAAAAAAAAAAAAAAAAAGAACATTTACTATATTTCAAATAGCAAAGGAAAAAAAACATGAAAACCATTTCAAACATGGCGACGGTTTAGTTTTAAGAGCTTTGTTGGATAAAACTTGATCTATCAAAATGTCAGTATGAAAAGAATATGGTTGAATTCAAATCCAGTTGGTGTATACAAATTTGCTTTTGGCTTGACAAAAGGCTGAATGATCAAATCTTACAAAGAAATGACACCTACCAGTGAGTCCACTCTTGATTAACACATGCACAAAAAAAAAAAAAAAATGATTCAGCGTCTGAGTCGCATGTTGGGCAGTGTGGTGAATCATAACGCCCCTGTAGGCAATCTGTTCTAAATGCATTTCCTGTCAAATGTGTTGAAATTATCTTCACTGTATCATTTATAAGTGACCCTTAAATTGGCATTGAGAAATTAATCCAAAGCTTAGTTTTCACAACTTTCATGACGTCCATCAGTCTAGCTGCAACAGGCAAGTAATGAGTTGTGAAATGTAGGTTGAAGGTAATGACCCCAAAGAGCCTTGTGAAAAATCAAGGCTATTCACCACTAAAGCATGAACTTTAACACAACCGTTTATGGGTACAAAACAAATGAAAAGATATGATGGATGGGTAAGAGAAAGATAGAGAATGAGGGGGAGATATAAAGTGATGAATCACCAAAAAGGGTTAAGAGGTGAGAAAAGGGAAGAAACACAGAGCTTTGACAACTTGAAAACTAACACAGAGGGTAGATAATTAAGGTATTGGGATGAGAGACACTACCAAAAATCACTTTTTTCCCCCCCTTGTTAACATGTCTGCAACATGTTTTTTACGATTTACAAGACATATCAAGAGCAAAATCACTCAAATGTCTCATGCATCCGTTTTTTTTTTTTTTTGCTTTAAAGTTTCACTTAAGCCCCGCCTCCCTGAAAAAGGTGAATTTGGACAGAACTGTACATAACTGTAATGGGTCTGTAGTGAGCCAGTCAGGGCTCTCTGGCCTAACTGACGATAGCCTCCAGGCCCAGTTCACATTTTGGCCAGCTGCTTTGAAAGCTTGACCAAAATTAATATGGGTTTTACCATTAACCTCTTGCACTCCGTTGTTCCGCGGGCGGGCAAGTCTCTGCGTCCTAGGGCGCATGAGGGCGCACGAGAGCGCACTCGTGCGCCCTCGGACGCATGAAGGATATTGATGGTGGTGATGTAGGTGGTGTGGCCTCCAAGCGCCACTGAAAAAAAAAAATCTGCAAACACAGCCGCGAACAGATTAGTTCATCTGATTGACCTCTCATTCGACTACCAAGAGCCTTGAATTGGGTTTCTGAAACCATGAAGAGCCAATGAATGAAAACCTAGGAAGGAGGACCCGCCTCCCAACGCTTTGAATGCAGTGAGCCAACTGAAGCAGAGAAGTTCGCGAGCTGTTTTTTTTTTTAAGGCTGGGTGAAGACTGGCTGCTGGAGCGGATCAAAAAAAGGACACAGGAAGAGCTCCACAGACCCAGCAGCATGGAGACCATCCACAAATGCAACCTGTGTGACAGGGAGTGCCATTCGTGGATCGGCATGTTCGGCCACAGGCGGTGCTTATTTTGTATTGGTTCCAGCAGAGTAGACGTTATGATTTCTTCCATGGTCATCATAGACCGACGGAGGCTGACGACGAAGGCTGAGTGACACACACGCCTTCGCCAGTCTTTTTTTAATTACTACTGTTATTTGTTTTGAAAAATCGTTCGCCAAAAACCGCAATCATGGAAGCACAAAACCGCAATAATGGAATTATGTTTTGATCGAGTCGCGAGACCAGAACCAGAGTGGACCAGCGTCGCGTTCGTCTGACAATGAGGAAGACAAGTTGGCCAGGACTCTGCTGCTGTGAAGAGGTAAGGTGTTATAAGCTAAATTATTCTCTATCCCTGAAAATTGTAATCCAAAATGACTTTTGACCGATCGGTAAATTACAGCTGTGCGGTTCACGAAGTCTGAAGTTTGTGCGCCGCGGTACAAGGGGTTGCTGGCAGTGTACAGGCTGTGAACACCCCCCCCCACCCCCGCTATTCTTCTGCAGCGGGGGGGGGGGGCCGCGGTGATTGCACTGCTGTCCCACATCACCACATGAGGCTAATCCATTGTGTAGCGATGGCCGAAGTCCATCCTCTGTAGCGAGCAGGGGGGGGGGCCCACACACACACAGTAGCGAGGGGGGGGGGGAGCCGCTGTGACAGCGTTGCTGTGGAAACATGCAACGAGTGTAATCCGTCATGTAGCGAGGGCCGAACTCCGTCCTTGGTAGCGGGGGGGGGGCGACCCCCCCCCCCCCCCCCACACACACACACAGTCACAGCCCTGAGTGTGACCTTTCCTTTGAGCCTAAAATGAAGCTTCTACATTGAATTATTCAAAAGTTACAGACGTTTTTTCAAACTGTGCCATTTGGCACAATTTGGCACAGTTCCAAAACGCCTGGGAACAGCCTGAGAACAAAGCTGTGTAAAATATTCATTTTTTGTGGTATTGTTACCAAATTTGGATCTCAGCTGGATAACACTTGGTTCTACATTTCTGTTGCATTTTCCAGCCGGATCGGACAGCTGTGTGTTATTTGCAAGCATTTGTATCCAAAAAAAACACCGTGTCCAAATTTTTTTTCTTCAAGTTCAGTATGTTTAGATGACTGTAACTCAGTGGCCGGAGCACGTAGAGAGATTATGGTTTTTTTTGCCAAAAAATTCAAAGTGTTTTCTTTTAAATGAGACCAACCCCATGAAGATGCTGCAAAGGGTTGAAGAACAGCTTTCGATTTACTTTGGGCACGTTATTTTTTGGCATTTTTAGGAAAATTGCCCGGAGTGCAAGGGGTTAAACTGCTTTTAAGGACTGATGCAGTTTCAGTCATTATCCTGGACCACCATGCATACAACTGGGCATATCTTTCAACCGGTAAGTCTTTATCACAGGTTCCATTTTGTTTAATGTAGCATTAGCCACTATTAGCCTTGTGGGATGTGGGTGGACAGAGCCTAGTATTTGAAGGAGGAAAAGTGAAAAGATTTTGACACAAAACTGTAAGACAATGAAAGATTTTTTTGTAGAAAAAAAGGCCTAAGATACCATTTTAGACAATGTAGATTTGTTTTTATAGGGGATTTCTATCCAGAGAAGAGAAGATTAACGTTGTAAAGGAAATAACGGCTAAATTGCTGAACTGAAGCAAGGAAAAGAGCAATAAAAAATAAAAGCCAGAAAGGTTTCAGGCGCTTTTATGCATAAATGACAAAAAAAAAAAAAAAGATAGAGTGGTTTCAACAGAGCCTAAATCACAACCCCTTAAATCGGGGGGGGGGGGGGGAATCACCATTTAAATGAATGGCAAGAGCAAAATTATCTTTCAAGCCCGATCAAATTTTGCCATGAGCTACACATACGTATGGTTGCCATTTTAAAAGATCATTTTCCATGTAATTAAAGTTGTCGGCTGTCATATAATGAAAGAGAATCCCACTCCACCCATCACGATTATGCCAGTTCCTCTCTCAGAGCTCACCTCCTGTTTTCTAACTGATGAAACAAGGATCTAAAGAAGAGGAAAACAACACAAATATATTGTATTCTGAGAGATGGAGCTGACCAGAACACTGTTAGTTACGTCCCCCTGGGCGCGCTTTCAAAACAATGATGTAAGTTACGTGTCTGTGTTGGTAGTCTTTTAATTTATGCATTTCCACAACCTTATACCTTAACAGACAACAACCTACACTGTTATTTACGTGGAAAATGATCTTTTAAATTGACAAACATATGTTTAAGTCGTGGCAAAATTCAATCGGGATCAAAAGATAATTTCGCTCTTGCCACTCATTTCAGTGGAGATTTTTTCCAATTTAAGGTCCCATATGCGGAAGTAGAGGGGGCGTGACTTAGGCTCTACAAAAATGTTGCCACAAAAGGATGCTATATTATCAGGCTGGGCTTTATTTCAAAATACTTGCATTCTTTTCGGGAGGGGTCAATGCATCATAGTATTTTTCCCATAAGAGTACATTTTTTTCCCTTAAATTTTTCCAATCCAGGCATATCAAAATTTGATACCACCTTGAGAGCTGATAACAGATCCTACACTGTCCCACTCAAATATGATCTTTGTCCCACATTTGATTGATTGGGACCTGGTCACCCTAGTGGGGAGTGGTTAATCATCCTTGGTCATGGTATGAATGCCTGAAATAAAAGGCCTCTAATACACTTAAGTAGATGCAACTTTAGCTAAAGAAATGCATGTTTCACATGCCTACTGCATATCTGTGGAGTGGGGTGGAACCATGAAATAAATGATGACCAGTAGAGTAAAGGACATTTTCTCTCATGAGAATGTTACCTTTTGTTATAACACGCCATGTATACAAACACTATACACTCTCCATTTGAAAAATGTGTGGCTAATTGACTGTAATGTCAACAATGA